>JAOXNO010000001.1:87167266-87197418 GCA_028565335.1 Limnodromus scolopaceus
GGTTAAATCAGCAATAAAGATAAATCACCTATAGAAAAGCAAGAGTTGGTTTTATAGCTGTAGAATTTAAAGAGGTGTGAGAAGAAAAGCAGGACAGAGTTGAGGGGAGAGAGCTCAGAGGTTTTTGTGGGATATTAAAAAGACAAAAATCTCTGGGGTTTGGTAACCTTCTGAGCCCTTTTTCCTTTCAGGAGAAAATTATCTACCAAGTCCAAGAAATGGAAGTCGATATTTAACTTGGGTCGTTCTGGCTCAGAATCAAAGTCTAAACTGAGTCGAAATGGGAGTGTCTTCGTAAGGGCACAGAAGCTCTCTGGTAAGAACACACTTTTCAGTTAAGTATTTCCCTCTGCAGCTTTCTTTGGCGATATTGGTAGCATGGGGCAACCTGAATCCACATGACACTAATACCATCAGATTTGAGATAGTCTAATGGGGGTCATGTTGCCTTGTTTCATGGACATCTCATTTTCATGTGACGGTGAGAAGCACCCTTCTAGGAGGATATGCCAAACAGCTACAGCAAATATTAAATTTTGGTATGTGATAAACAGGCTCCCGTTGCTCAGCTGTCAAGCTTGGGGACTAGGAAATACTATGTGGGTTTGGATTAATCCACTCCTCCAGCACAGCCAGCCTCTGTCTCCTAATGTTTCTTACATGGCACTGGGTGAATGACTCTCATTCCATTAAAGGGCACTAAAGAACCAACTGTGTTGAGTGTCTTTGAGAGAAACAAGAAGCCAGGAGTTCCTATGGCTTCTAGCTCTCAGCACTTTGAGGGAAGCTATCACTTTTGCAGAATTTACAAGAGAGAAGTTGTCTTTTCTCCTGGCTGTAATCCCAAGTTTTAGCCCCTCCTGAGCTGCAATCTCTTCAACACGCTGCTTCTGAGGAAATCACATGGCAGTGCCAATTCCCAGTGTTCAGAAATGATAACTCAAATTCTAAAAATCATGAAGTTGACTGCAAGTAATCACAATTTTTAGAAGAAATACCCTTTATACTCATAGCCTTTATAACATGAGTTCATAAAGAAGTGTTTCAGGTTTATACGTCCTGTGTTTTTTTAGTATCTCCAAGAAAAGAAATTTACTTTCTAAAAAGATTAAAGTGGGATTTTTTTTAGATAATCTCATGACTCCGGGAGCTGGTGTTCAGAGGATTGCTACCGAACACTGCAAGACTTAAAATGAAATAGTTAATGTAGACAACATTACCTACCACCACATATAAGAGGCTGTATTTGGATGAGAAGTGAGTGTGAAGCTAAGTGCTGGATCCAGCTCCTCTTCAACCCCTGCCTTCTCCCATGTTTTGCATGTACAGATGCCCTTGCATACAGTGCCTGTGGCAGACCTCGAAATAGCTCTCCTTCCTATTTTGATCACGGGATCACCTTCTCACTTTGATAAGGAATACTCTGTCCCAAAATAGTACTAACCCAAGGATGCCCAGGAATGACTGGAGCCCACTGATTGTGGGGGCTGAGTCTTGTTCCAAGCACAGTATTGAGTGACAGGAGGCCGTATGTTTTCACCAGCAGGACACAAAAATGCACAACTGTGTGCAGAGACTTAGGCACTGAAGTAGTGGTTGTGAGAAGCAGTGCTTCAGCGCTGCCATGTTGTGCTTTTTGTGTACTCTCTGCTAACGGCCTAATGTGAGGAAACAGATGAACTTGCTGTTGAAACTCAGCACATGCTTTAACACAGTTTGTGTCCATGCACACAAGTCTGCAAGTCGCATAAAGTGCGAGTTCCAAAGCTTGAATTCTGTTGCTCTGGGGAAGCTGAGCCAGTGCTCAAGACATCATGCCATATGAACGTAAAAGGTAGCCAGGACTCCATATAAATGCAAAAAGTAGCTGGAGTTTCTTGTATGCTCATGTGAAAGTCAGTCCCAGAAGCCTTAATTATATAAACAAATGAAGCTTGCTCATTTTCTTCCTTACTTCATGCAACATTGTAAACAGCAAACTTTGCTCCCAGACATTTTCCAGAGCTCCATGGACCCTTTTTAGGCTGCCAGAGACTAACTTGTCATCCATGCCAGCTCCACTTCCCGCCACCTCCCCTTTTCAGACAGCAACATGCTTCCAAAACCTGTCAGGGACAGACCTGTAGAGTGTCTGGTGACAAATGGCACCTTGGGCCTTGACAAGCAAGTCCAGAGAGGATGACCAGGAAAATAGGTTGCTTACTGCCCTCATAAATTTCCCTGAGTGCTTGCTGGAGGCAGGGCACGCTCACACCAGCTAAGGGCCTGGGAGTGCAACGTAAAAATAACCTAACATTTGCTATCAGGAATGAGAGGTTAGGAGGCATTTATGCCAGTTTAGTTAAAAAGTCCTCACAACCAATAGCCTGACTTGATCGGGGGGGGGTCAGTGGCACGTAACAGCTTTGGGGGTCCTTAAACTGCTTCATGGCCGAGATGGTGTTGACTGGCTGGGTTAAGTATAGCTCTCCACATGTCCGGCAGGTGCAAAGCTGTTGTTAGCGCTAGCAGATCCCCAGCTGTGTGGACAAGTGTTGTGGGCAGAAAGCCGCATGGGGTGGATACAGAGGGGGAACGCCTGGAAACGGAAAATAACTTTGATGTCTGTCTGGCATGCCCATCTATGCGTAGCTTTTGGTCTTTATGGGCTGAAAGCTGCAAAGCTGCAGCATCTGAAACCTGTTTCTAAAACTCATTTTCCACAGAAAAAGCGACAATTCGGCCCGCAAAGAGCATGGACTCGCTGTGTTCCCTGCCAGTAGAAGGTGAGACATCAATAGCTTGTACTGTAAGGATGAAGGATTACGCCTCTGCATTCTCAGCTTTTCCCTGTGCCTCCATGGATGCGGGGGTCTATTTCTTTGCCTATCTCACCGCATTGTATATCTTTGTATGCTGGTACCATGGCTGCTGACATGCGTCCCCACCTTTGTGTGCATGCATTTTTAACCCTTTTCTGTGTCATTTATGTTGGTGTCTGCACCTGAGAGTTACCACTGTGCTTAGCTCTATCTTTATTATCAGTGGGATTGCTTCAATTTCATTGTTGGTTATTCTGGGCACAAAATTCTCATTTATAAGGAAAAGCATAAAGCAGTGAAAAGTGCTTGCAATAAGCCAACAAAGCCTGGAGCTGTGATCTTTGTGGGCAATGCACACTAGCCCTAGACTTGGCTGCATCTGATTGAGAGGGGCCTCTCATAAGAGTCTTAGGTGATTTCCACTGAATGGGAGCCTATCCAGCCCTGCATGCCAAGTCTGAAGGAGGCCCCAGGGCTGGAGCCTGAAAGGTGTTCCGTGCCTGCTGTCTCCATCCCTCTGGGGAAATGTGAGTGTCCACCAGGGCAGGAGTTATCCTTGGAGGGACCAAGAAGGGCTCCTCGTAGAGGAAGGTTGCTTGCTAACATTTCACTTCCCATTGACTTCCTTGTATCTTCCCTTGTCTAGGGGAGGATGAGAAGAGCAGATTCAAACGGACAGTGACTACTGGAGGGTTTTTCGTCCCGGTGATGAAGATACGGACAGGAGGCACAGGCAGCTCATACGACCTCAGCAAGGAGAATGAGTGGGAGCGGGAAGGATCTGGCATGGGTGCCAAAGGATGCTCAGAGCTGAGTGGGGAGAAAGGTCCTCCCCGGACACCACAGGCAAAGTCACCCCCTGAGCAGCTGAAGGTCTTCCGGGCAGCAGAGGATGCTGAAAATGAGCAGACTTCCCCCAAAGGTGGCCGCATGTTCTACACTTCTGAAACAGCTGCCAAGACAGGCTTCCCAAGCAGCCTCTTTCCCTTGGAGGCCTCCCCTCGTCACCAGAGGAAAGCCTTGAACATCTCAGAGCCCTTTGCTGTCTCTGTACCCCTCCGAGTATCTGCAGTCATCAGCACCAACAGCACGCCCTGCCGCGTGCCTGTCAAGGAGAAGCTTTCCCTCTCCAGCCTGGATGAGTTGTCTTCCCTGGTGGCCGAGAGCATGAGCCCCTCTGCCCAGGAAGCAGGGACCCAGACGAGGACAGAGCAGGCACCGGAGCAGAAGGAGAAACAGCCAGGGCCCACCCTGCCAGTGCCAGCATCCAGAGGTAAAAATGTGTTAAGGAGGGCAATGTGGAGCCTCCGTCAGGCTACTGGAGGTGGCCTGCAGCTCGGTGGTGTGGAGGTTGCTGTAGCCTGCTCTTGTGGCCTGAAAGGGACCAAGCTGTATCAGGGTGGCTGTTGATGGTAGCAAGTCAGGTTGTTGCCGTAATGAGACTGGGGAGGTGGGTGGCCAGCAGTGTCCTGTTGCGCCTGGAGGGAGCTCTTTATCTTTCTTAGTTGGCATTGGGTTGAAATGGCACCGCTTTGTCTCAGGGCACATGTTTGCAGTCACAAGTAGTTACATCATTTATTTGTGTTTCTGATCCAGGCTCTCACCCTGAGGGGCTGGTGGCAGCCAGGAAACCCGAGACCTTAGAAACTCCACAGGCAGCAGCAGAAAATCAGGAGATGTTATGTGTGCAGAGCAGCAGCACAAGCAGCCCCAACAGCCCACAGCAGTCCTTGGAGCAAAGTCCCACCTTGGAGCAAACACCAGCCACAGACATTCATACGGGGCCACTCCCTGCAGACACAACAGAGCAAGGACAGCTCAAGATGAAGGATGTCTCCTCAGAAGGCAGCTGTGGCCAGCAGGAGGTTGAGATGGCTAAGGCAGAAGAACGGTCACCCTTAAGAGATGTGGTAAGGAGGAAGGCATGAGAAAAAAGATGGGGAACAATGTCACAGTGGTGACTGGGAGACTGTTTCACTGTATGCCTGTAGTCATGAAAACTCAATTTATGACCCAGGCTAAGCATGGTCAAGAACTGACCATGTACTGATTTCTCTCCTGTCCACATGACCATGATTTACCTTTACGCAACTGCTCACTGTCTCCCCTCTTAGATTTCTTTTTCTGTAACTATATGGTTCCAGTCAATACCACTTGTCTGCTCTGAGACTCTCCAGATGTGAGACTGTCCGGATGTCTGAGCATTTTGACCCATGGTTTCTGAATTCCCCTTCTATTTTTACTGTCCCATTTGTCCTGGACAGCCTGAACAGTCCTTTTTTCTTCCATTTTCTACACAATATTTTATTATTATTATTATTATTATTATTATTATTATTATTAGTTGCCTCCTCTATATTTCTAGCAGAGATTTTTCACCAAGTTTCTTACAGTGATACTCATCTCTGGACAGCTATTTAAAGATCTATTGGCATAGTTCCTTGAATGGATTATTCATTCTGGTTTGTGTGTGATTTGGGAATGCAGATCCTCTGGCAAGGCCAAGTGAGCACTGAATGGAAAGAGCTGAGAAAAGGGCTGAGACATTCCAGCTCCTCATTCACCTCACTCTTTCAGTACATCTGTCCAGGCCTCATTTTGGCTGCACCTCCGATCTTCTCCTCCATAAACCTAGTTGTTTATAGATGTCTTTCCTTCCCTGGACTGGTAGCAGTTGGCATGTGTGTATTCATGTACCCATGAGTGTCCTCATCCAGGAGCCTGTCTTTTCATTAAGGGTTGTTTGAGGAAAGTGGAGGGTTATTTGGTCATGTGTTATGAGCTGGCAGGTCATGGCATTTCTTTTGTTTTTCAGACTGAGGACCCTGCGAACGCCCTTCTAGAACCACTGTGGCCAGACATACAGCAGGAACTGAAAATTATCGAATCTGAGGAGGAGCTCTTGCTCTTGCCAGCAGCTGTTCCCAAGACGAGCCTAATTTCTGAATCCTCTGCTTCAGTACAAACAGATAGTATTTCCTCCGGCCCAGGGCAGAGCCCAACACTGTCTGAGCAGAAATCTGCAAGCAGAACACCACAGACAACAACTCAGGTGCCTTTACTTGGTGCCACTGGCATGGAACGACAAGAAGGCCTCCACAACTGCCAGTCTGATGTGGCTGCACAGCCGAGCTGTGCTTCAGCCCTACCCAAAGGGGGTACTCTTCTGACTGGCACAGCTGCTCCAAAGAACCACCACCCAGTGGTGGAGGACAGCAGGAGTGAATGTCTCACTCCTCCTCTGGACTGGAAGCTTCATAGACAATCAGAATTCCATGACGTTGCCCCAAGTGATGCATTTTCTTGTTCCAAAGGAGAGTCAGGGAGAGAAAAAGATAGCATTCACCAGCTGCAGAGGGAAAAGGATGGTCTTACCAGAGTCCAGACTCAGAGGGAGAAGCCTGAGATAATGACTGCTGATGAAAGGGACGCATTCTCCTCCAAGGCACTGAGTGGAGCTGGAATCCAGGACCTGAAGGAGGGCAATCCTGTTAGCAGAACCCATGATGCTGGTGACCAGGATGACGAGGACACCTGGACAGACAATGTGCAGAGCCTAGAACTGGTGGAGCCATGGGAGGATCACCAGTGGGTTACAAGCCCACTCCATTCCCCCACCTTTAAGGACATTCAGGAGAAAATGATACAGGAGTTTCAGCCACAGAGCCAGAGAGCAGAGACTGGCCTTTCTCTTAGACCACGATTCAGTCGTAGCCTTTCCCTGGACAGTAAAGACACAGTGATGAGTCTGTGGACTATCCCATTCTCTTTCATAGATGCCCCAGACCAACAGCAACCATGCACTGATGTTCTGCCAGTCACTTGTGAGCTGCCCAAAACACAGCCCATCTCCCCCTCTAGTTTGGGCAAAGGAAAGCAAGATGAGAATGGCACAAGTCCTCCAGAAGACCCTTTGAAACCTGAAGAGCTGAGGTACCCCCTCAGCAGGGAGGAAGCACCAGCTGAGAAAGAAGGACCCTGCAGAATCCTTCTTTCAGAGCCAGAGGAAAAGAAAGTGGATGTGAGCAATGAAAACCCTTGGAGCTCAAAGCTTGAGCTGTCTTTACCATACCAAAATAACCCGGGCAGTTCTTCACAGGTGAAGAACACAAAGGAGGAGTTACCCGTATCTCAGGACACTGCCCTGGGAAGAGAGACTGTTGCCAAAGCATTGTGCTCTGCCACTGAGTCACACCTGAGTAATAAAGATGAAGAAACACCTCGCAAAGTGAAGACTAGGCCATCGTCCCTCAACTTGGATTCACTCCTTCCAGCCCCAGATTTCTTCACATTTGAGAACCTGTCCATGCCCTCTGCCCCTGGGAACCGCCTGTGTGGGCAGAAGGAAGTAAAAAGCAGTGATTCTGTTCCATCCCTGCCGACTGCCTGCCCTGCTGCCAGAAAAGGCATTCCCTGGGGGTCTCATTTCAATGCCCACGTGGATCTAGACTTGGATTACCTGGCAGTGGCCCATGCCACCACTGGCCGTCGTAACTCTGCTCCTGTCAGTGTGTCGGCGGTCAGGACCTCTTTCATGATTAAGATGTGTCAGGCTAGAGCAGTGCCCGTGATACCACCCAAGATTCAGTACACCCAGATCCCCCAGCCCCTGCAGTCTCAGAACACCGCTTCACCGGCTGAGAAGAAGGAAGCAGAAGCCAAGCAGGCTGTCAGGCAGAATCAACGGGTGGCATGGAGCCACCTGGAGGCCCCCAAGAGCCCACTGATGGAGAAGAAAGCCAAAGCAGAGAAAGAAAACAGTGACCCAGCTCAAAAGGACTCAGTCTGTCCTTGGCACAGCAACCTTGGCTCTCTGCTGGAGCCATCTCAGTCTAGTCATCACACCACTCTGGATGCCCCTGTTCTGCGCCGAAAGCGCACCTCTGAGGGGGAGACAGCTGGAGATAACCCGCAGTCTTCAAAGATGGAGAGGCCATCAGGGTTCTCTAAGCCTTCCTATAGATCTAGGCCTGGGAGGCCCCAGAGTCTGATTCTCTTCAGTCCCCCTTTCCCCATTATGGACCATCCCTCCTCTTCAGCAGACTCCAGGGTGTTGTTATCACCCATAAGGAGCCCTACTCAGACCACCTCTTCGAGCCCCATTTGTGGAGATCTGTCTGAGACTTCGCGGACAACGCCTGAGGGGGTGACACTGAGGAACAAAATGACCATCCCCAAGAATGGCCAGAGATTGGAGACCTCTACTAGCTGCTTTTACCAGCCCCAGAGGCGCTCTGTGATTCTGGATGGACGAAGTGGGAGGCAGATTGAATAGCAACTGTTTCTTTTATTGCTGGGTTATTTTTTTTTGTGATGGATGGGATGGGAGTGTCCAAGACCAACTCTGTTGCCATTTTGCTGTTGTTATAGCTGTATTGTGCAAGGTGGACCCAAATCCTTTACCGTTTCTTGCAAAGCATTTTGCTACAGAAGATCATAGTCTTTTTGTCTTGCTTTTCCTTCCCCTCCTCACTCCTGCCTAATCCCTCACTCTGCTTTTTTTTTTTTGTAAGCTGGTCCCAGGACACTTGCATTTTCTCATACTTATTGTCTAACAAGCCCTGTGAAAGTCTCATCCTCCTGATGGAAAAAAAAAAGAAAAATAAATCTTGATATAGTTAGGAAATAGGACTGGGAGGAAACACTGTTCCAAAGCACTGCAGCTCAGGGTGCAGGGGCACAGTATCTGCTGAGGAGGTAAGTCCAGATGTTTGGGATCTCCTTCTGTTGTTTCCCAGCCACCAGTGAAGGACCATGCCTATTACCATCTCTGTTGTCTGATTTAGACAGTGTAAATAAACAGTGCAGGAGGCTGGGGGTAGCTGAAGAGGAAGGTGAAGCTGGCATGAGCAAGTCATACAGGGTGTGAGGCACCCAAAGATGTTCCAGTGACAAACATAAAACATGAAGGCACTGCCTCCAGCCCTGTCCTTTCATCAAAGATGTGCTTTTTCCAGCATGTGCTAAGGCTGAAATGAAAGTAGCTGGACAGGAAACACCTATTTCTTCTTTTAATCTTCCAAGTCCTGTTTTCTTGTGCTCAGCCACACCTTCCTTGGGCAGACAAGACCCATGTGGCTTGGGAATGAGTGTGCAGCTCTTTGTCCAGTGGTAGAGACTTCTCAGGCTGGTATCAATGAAATCAAGGATATGGTCATAACAAAGGCCAGTATCAACTGTTTTCATCATTGCTTAAAGACAGTTGACACCTCTGCAACTATCTCCAGCTGTACTCCACGCTACCAACAGTGGAAAAAAGCAAGAGGATCTTCTGATCTGCATGTCCTTGGGCTCTTGCTCTCTTGCACCCTGACTGACATATCTTTGACCCTTGGTCTTTCATTGCCACTGTGTGGCATGTCCCCAGGTGCTTCCTCTTCCTTTAAACTTCCTTTCCTTGTGATTTGACACTGTTTGAGAGCATGGCTCTCAAAGTCACCTCTCTGGCCCTCAGTGCTTTAAGATTAAGAGTATGGTAAAGAGGATGATTTGTGGGACTGTGGAACAGACCATGAACGATATCCTGAGAGGGGGATTTGAAGTGAATTAAACTCTCTCCTGGAGGGCCATTCTTGTTACAGGCAGATACACATTCATGTAAGCAACAGCTGCTGCGGGAATAGAATTAAAGCTTTCTTTATAAAGCTTCTCACTCTGCGTTCACCGCAGGCTCATCTATTGCCTGGTATGTGACCGTGGGCGATTGCAAAGTCAGGTACAGCCTGTGCTGTCTCTGCAATTTAAGTGTCACTAGTGACTACGGGGGAGATGGGAACACAGGTGTTGCTGCCAGCCCTGAGACTGTCCCTGTAATGGTCCTTGCAGGGGCCATCATTCATGGAGACGTCTGAGTCTGTAGGCCCTCAGATGGGTATTATGGGGTATAGTTTAAGCAGTAAATGAGCATCTGCTAGGCCTGGTAGGAAGTGCTATAGCTACTACAATGAGTGTCAGTCTGAACTTCCTAATGGATGTATGTTTAGGCTTTTTTTTCTGAAGTACTGTCATTTCCAAGTTGTTAGCAAACTCAACCAATGAGCTCCTGGTCTGTACTGAAAGTGTCACTTAATTAGTGTCCAGAGCCTGTGCAGTGCTTTCTCCGCACTCTTTGATTGCTAAAGGAGAGAGATGCCAGGGTACTTTTCAGAAGTTCTGGGCCCACAAATGCAAGGAATATGTCTTCAGCAGAATTTTCTCCTGTCATGTCCAAAAGGAGTGTGAAAAAACAAGAGGGCTTTTCCCTGTCAGCAGTTGTAGTCTTTGATCCTCGCCACTGTGCTCCTCGTTTGTGCATTACACCATATAAGAGAGAACAGAGCAAAGAACTAAGTCCCCGCTGTCAGTTTTGTTGAGGGAGAATATTGAACCAGATGAGAGCCTGGAGTTCTTGTTCCGGTCCATGTTCTCCCACAGGTGTCAGCCAATACTTTGCCTGGGCAAGCTGTGGATGGCAGGTCCAGAATATGCAGCTTCATAATAATTGCATCATCCTCCTCCCAGGCCATAAAATGCCTGTGCAGCCTTCCATTAAGACTAGCAGATTGCCAGTCCTCCATGCTCCTCATAGTTAATACAGCTCTGCGCTGCATTTACATGGCACCCAAATGCCCTTTTTACTGCCTCATGGGAAAGCTTTTCATGGCAAATGACTTGGGAAGGTGCGATAACGAGATACTGTGGTGAGGCTTTAGAGAAAGTAGAAGTTGTGAAAATGATGCCCAGGTTTTTTTGGCATCAACAAAATAGTTTGCTTTGGGCAGGGATTTATATTCTCTCAGTTCCTAGAAGTTTTGACTGCCAAGGCATCTGGAACAGAGCCAGTGAAGCTCACAAAGTGATGTATCAAAAGAAAAAGAAAATGTGATGAAACCTTGGCACCTTAAACTGTTCTTCTTCTTCTTTTTTTTTTTTTTTCCCCTCTCCTTATTCTCATATAAGCTGATCTATGAACAAGAAATGAGGCCTGGCAATTTGTATATAATACACTGTCTCAACTCTTAGAAGCGTTCCAGTAAGTAATAGTGCTTTTGGCATAAGTGGTGAAACTCCTGGAAGAAAAAAATTATTAGAAATCTTTATTTAATATTAAAGATCAGCCTCAACTAAAATCTGTATTCAGACTATACTTTTTAAAGGTGTTTTAGAATTTGAACTCAGAGCCAGGTCCTGGATTTTAATTAAGCAGAGATTCTGTAATGACATCTCTATTTTGTAGCTCCATCTCATCTCCATTGACAATTCATCTCCAGCCTCCAGCTGCTGTATCAAGCTTCCCCAAGAGCCTATCCAAGTGGGCCTTAATGCAGGCACATCACTACAGTTTTATGGTCACAAGTGGGCTTGTATCAAGACCGCTGAGGTAAAGCCCCACATCCTGCAGAGCTGAGAGTACTTGCTTAGTTGCAAGGTGTACCATTGCACAGGTATAGGTCACCATATCCAACTCCAGACTCAGACTTCTGCAGAGTATCATCCTCCTCCCAGGCCATAAAATGCCTGTGCAGCCTCCCATTAAGACTAGCAGATTGCCAGTCCTCCATGCTCCTCATAGTTAATACAGCTCTTGATGATAGATCCATGTTGATACTGATAGTTGCAGTGAGCTGCAAGGACCAGAGCTTGGTAGTTAGACAGAGCCAGAAGACCGAATCTGTCTCCCATCGAATGCTGCTGACTGTGTTGCTGGAGCTTTCTGAGATACAACTTCACTAAACCATTCCTGACGTCAGCTTCAGTGTTATACCCAATGTCATCTTTGCTTCAGAGCCCTTAGGTTGTCCTCTGCCACCCTGCAGGAGCAGACTGAACCTGAGACTGGAAGCTGTTCTGAAGTTCAGGGTTTTGCGGTGGTACACTGTGGGCACCAAACTCCTGCCCTCCAGCACAACCCTGCAACACTGGAGGCTTCAAAAAAGGATTTGGGTTTTTTTGCTTGGTTTTGGATTTGCCTTTTTTTCCTCTCTTTTTTCTTCTTTTTTTTTATTTTCCTTTTTTTCTTTTTTTTTTTTATTTTCTTGAAGCATTATGGAGAGTGATAGATCAGAATTATGGGAAATGGGTCTGGCCCAGAATTTGAAGTTTTATGTACAGGAGAGCTAAGTCAGTTGTTCTTGGCGTAACGGAAAGGACCTTCCCAAACAGACTGTCACATCATTTGCAGCTCTGCAAGGATCCTTTCAGTGACCCTGGAGTGCATTTTGATTCTCCTGAGACTGTGAAGAGTATAAAGGCCATTCCCAGCTTCGCTGGTGGTCCCAGTCTCAGTCATGATACGGTATCAGCAGCACATGTTGCTTGTGGACTTTTACCAATGGGAGACAAGTGACTAAATTTCACTTACTCTTCCCGTGTAGTCAGCGGGTTTGTGCACCTTCTGTTAACTGTAGCTCAGAGTGAAATTGTTGGGCTGGCAGAGATGGGAATCCCCTGATGGAAAGGAGGGACATGGGTGACATTAGCTCATATGGGAGCTGCTTTATTGGTGGAAGCGTAAACAGAAATGAGGATTGTATTTTACCTTATAAATCTCATTCCTCTGGGCTGTCCATCCCATGCTATGACTTCAGAATGACCGAAGCACTTCTTTTGTCACCTTTAGAGCTTCAGAGGAACTTAGGTTTGCATTAGAGAGCATCCATAAAGCCCTGCAACATTTTCCCTCATCTAGAGTCCAAATGGTGCAATCAGAGTCTTTTTTCTTTCTTTACAAATTCTGAAATGCCTGTAGTGGTGAATATTGTGTTAAATTTATATATATATATAAAAATGTATTAAAAAGGAAATGTAATTAAAGTGACGGAATTGCCTAAATAGAATCCTGCACCTCTGTGAAACTTGGGCTGATGCATGGAAGTGTTTTCTGCTGTAACTTTTGTAGCACCAAAGGTGTGAGAACTGGCTTTTTGCCCACAGAGGAGAAGCTAACCAATTCTGGCTAATCTGTGGTGGGCAGAAGGCCTGAATCTGCCTTCCTGATCTGGATCATGTTCGGGGAGAGGAAGGGTGAGATCAGAGGAGACCAGAATGCAAGGACTGATTTAGCTTTCCACCACAAGCTTCTCCCCAGTCCTTGAAAATGCAGATAATCTACTGGAGCATATATTACCTTTCAGGCATGCCCAGGTTTTGCAGTTGTTCTTTTTCCTTCTCTCCATCTCTAGAAAAAAATATGATCTCTAGAGGCGGGGGAGAAGCTATAGCTGATCCTTATTTGGTTTAGCTTTTGCTTGCTCCTAATTGATGTAAAGGCTTGGTGATAACTAATTCTGCTCCAAGCAAGGAATGGAAAGCTTGCTGCTGAGTTCAGCTGGAGATGCAGCAGGACTTTAACAGCCCTGGAAAGAAGGATGGCAGGAGGCAAGTGCTTCCTGAGGGCTCCACGCAGCAGCCCAGACCTTACATCTTATTCTTGCAGGCACTGGTCCCCTCTGAGACATTATTTGCTGCCAGGTCAAGGGAAGGGCTGGAAGTTAGACACTGTGAAAAGGACTGTCCCCACCCCACCGGCCCTGGTTTGTGATTATTTCTCCTGCTAGCTCTGATGGACTGTATTTTTGTTAAGCTTTGTTCTCTGTGTGGACTTGCCTGCCTTTGTGCCTTATTGCTTTAAAAAAAGAAAGAAAAACAACAGCCACAAAAGAAAGATGTTTTGCCAGGTCTCAGCCATGAGATTAAACTGGAGTTTTTATAAAAACAGACCTGTGCCCTAGTGATGTTTTGGAACGCTTTCTTTTTCCTGGATTTGGTTTATGAATGCAGTGCAAATGCATTTGTCTTCCTCTGACATGGAGTTTGAGCCCTGCTTTTGTTGTGTGAGCGGCCAGGGCACTAAGCTGTGTTTATCTGGGTTTTGACTGGGGAGATGAAGGTTGGGGCCGCATCACACATTTTTCTGATTGGACGTTTTGAGCCCTGCAGCTGCTCTGCAGTTCTGAAAATGAAGGGAGGGCTTGGAGGCTTCTGTAGAATTACCATTATCTGAAATGCTTTAAAATTTCCAAGGGTAAAATGAATCATTTTCCTTAACATTTCTAGTTCTACCGGGCTGAAGTTTCAGTGATGCACAACCGCGTTCTCCCATTTAACACATCTCCTGCAGAATTCTGCCTCACCTGCGATAATGTAGAGCAATGCATACAGAAATACTTTGGGATCCCAGTGCTTGAAGAGGGGAAGCCAAGATGGAAAAAGAGAAGTTACTATGAAGCCTCCGGTGCGTTGTATATGCAATTCTGTTGATTTTTTTAAAGAACATGCAAGAACTTAATATTATGAGTTAAGTTCCCTGGTTCTCTGGATTCTTGCATTGCCCTCATTGATCCAATCTCTGAGCTGCAGTGTGGAACGGAATATTAGTATCTGTTCGTTATTCTACCCTGGGAACACAAACAGAAAAAAAAGAGAGGGCTTCTTGTGGTTTTAGACTCAGTGGACATACCTGGAGTTCAGCCTGCTCTTTTTTCTCCCTAAAAAACAGATGAATCATGAGGTTAAATGAAATACTTTTTTTTTCCTACTCAGCAGCTGAATTCAGGGCTTGACTCCCTTTCCTACCTCCTTCATGACTTCAATTTCCCTTTAGGAAAATGCCTGGGTTGTGCTTCCTGCTTACCATGGCAACTGGCACATGAAATGAGAGGGAAAACTGTGTCTGTTGAACTCTGGAATTGTTGTTAGTCATAGCCGATTATTAGTGCCGTACGAGAAACAGTATTTTTGTATTCTTTGTGCCGCAGAATCTAGCAGTGACTTGGCCATAAGACAAGAGGATAATCTCAAACTGCCCCCCCACCATTCCCACGGTTATGAAAATCAAGCAAAAAGCATGCTGCGGTCCTGCTCGTGCTCCACTCGGCCCTGTGCCCTAAACTGGGGTGCTTAAACACGTGGAAGTGCTTGAACACAGTTTCAGCCAATTCCTTTTGCCTGCTTTCCCATCATCACGAGTATGAAAGTCTGACTCAGGATAATCATCTGTGTAGGCTGTATTGGAAGCAACAGCTATAACATCTTGGATACTTTCAGCTAAGCCAGAGCCAGGATTAAGCAAGTTCCCAAACTGGCTGTTAACCAGGAAACAATCTAACCCAGTGCCAAAGAGCATTTGATAGCGGTGTCGCATGCATCCTCCTTGCAACACAGGAGTCCAGCAGCTATGGACAACCGGACATCTAGCCGGTATCCCTCTGGATGGAGCTAACAGTCAGGTGGCAGCAAAGGGAAGCCAGGCAGTGCAGGGAACAAAATTTAGCCAAGCGAAGGAGGCTTAGGTCAAGCTGGCACAAGGCATCAACAACAGCAAAAAGAACAGGATCATAATGGCCAAGCTAGAGAAAGGCAGTGAGATCTCTGAGTTCATTTTCTTTCTGAGCCGGATAAACTTTTCAAAGAACATGTGTCACCACAAGGGCGAAAGATGAATAGTTTCGAAGTTAAGAATTAGAAATGAATGGGAGCTGCTAAGCTCAGACCTGGCCAAGTCCTGATGCCCCCAGAAGTTAGCTAGAGCATGAGTGTTAAAATAAGAATGTTCGGTTCGCTCCATAATATAAAAAGGGTAGCTGTTTTCTCACGTCTTACTTGCAAACCGCAGTGTGAGATATTAACTACATTTTGCAAACCTAGAAAATCCGTAGGGATTATGCAATGCACTTTGGTCCAGATACATCTTAAAATTGGACCTGTTTTCTTCCATAGCACATCTGCTACAGGGAACGCAACTCTATCATTTAAATCCCTTATCTGAAAAGACCAGGAAATATTTGAATTCAGTGAGAGGAAATGACTTCAAAGAAAACTTAGTGGCTGCTTAAGAATGAACCACAAGGAACAGGAACATGGGAAGGACCAGAGCTGGAGAAAGGAGAATAACACACATGATGATTATTAAACAGGGAAAGCTTCCAGCGAAGTAAAACCTGAAAAGGGAAAAAACAACAAACCCAAACCCAGCCATAAGATAGAGTTGAACCAGTCTGAAAAATATCAGGTAACTTCTTCTTTCCCTTCTCCTTCATAAGAGTGAGGAAGAAGTTCAGATCAGAAAAAATAGGGGCTCACAAACTGCTTTACTCACTGGTTTTTTTTGTATTGTGAGATGATTTGCTTTAAATACCAAGAGTCAGACGAGAAATGTGAAAAGACTAGGTTGGTTATTTGCAGGGATTATTTGAAGTGGCTTGGCTTTACCTTCTCCAGCCTCTGTGCCAGCCACAGTACCCTGCTAAAGGTGAGTGTTGCTTTGGGAAAAATAGAGAGAGGAGGGAGTTTCAGTCCTGCATTTACTCACAGTCAGTAGCAGCCCTGGGTAGCCAGAGCTGCTCACTGCTCATCACTTAGCTCTCTTGCAGAGTTTTTATCTCAACTAGAGAACGTGCAAGAACTGCAGATGACCTTGCCTATGCTGGAATTTCACCTCGCGTGCCAGCTAACACCTTCAGAAACACCCTCACCTTTTTTTTGCCTTTGAAGATAAACCCTCAGCACTCATCCTCAACTCTTCATGCAGACGGATCTCCTAAAGATAGATGCCTGAGATTAGAGGGAGAGTCCTTGCAGGAGGTTCCCAGCATACCACACGTTGCAGAGGCTTTCCCCAGTTGCCAAGGAGGGCAGAGCTGCCAAGGGGTGGGAGAAGGAGGCTTCATTTATGAGCTTGTTTTAGGTCATAACTTTGTCCCAATAAACATTTGCTTGGCATGAGTCCCTGCCGTAAGGAATGTGAAAAACTAAGATGCCAGGGCAGCGAACAGGATGAGGAATAGATCATCTGAGTCAGAGGATAGCAAACACCACCGACAGCCTGGAGGCTGTTTTTTGCAGTGAGGTGGGTAGCCAGATGCAAGCATGGCACACAGTGGGCATTGTATGTTGTAGATGAACCCGCAAGGTAAGGAGAAATAGGGACCGAGAGAGTTTGTGCAAAGAGATCTCATGCAGAAGAAGTGAGGAGAAAGGAGGAAGGGGTAGGAAAGCCTGTTGGAAAAATGGGGGCAAGGCACAAAGTACACAAATGCAGCCCCACATTGCCCCATTGCCTGAAGGAACAGAGACCTTCAGTACTGCCAGCCGCAAAATTCAATAATGTGAAAGACATCAGGTTATGTTTGTGTGTGTACGGGGGAGGAGCAGCTGAGGGTTTGGTATTCTTGTTGGCTTGGAGGCCATGCTGCTCTGTCAAGTATGAACAGAAGATGTTTCTCAGCAAGACTCTGTTTTCTCAGAGCTGGGAATATTAAAATAAATTAATAATCTAAAAATACAGTTGGTAACTCCACAGGATAATTGAAACATGCTTTTTTTTTTTTTTTTTGCCAGGAGAGAACTGTGACTATTCACACCTACAGGGAAGAAATACACAGAGCAAATCTGCAAACAAACTGCACAGCTTCCACCTAGAGATTTTTTTTTCTTCATCCTGTCTTAGTCCAGCAGTTTTCATGTATCTGTGCATATTGCCTGCTCTGAAGACCACGTGCATCCATACGTTCAGGCAGCAATCCAAACAGCTGAGAATGACTAGGATGTCTTTAGAAGCCTTAGTCAACACACGAACCCGTTCACCACCATTCCTGTCAGGGACTCCATCCCTTCCTCACCCTCCCCTGGCATCCCAGGTAGGGAACTTACTGAGATTGGAATCAACCTTCAGAAGCTGAAAAACCAGAAAAAGCTATGCAGGATTTTTTATGAGCCTGCTCAACATCATTCTGCCATCAGTCCAATCTTCTTCCTCCTTCGTTCAGGTGAATAAAGCTGGGTCTTTCTGGTTGCATTGCGGCATGTGTGGCACTTCTGCAGAGGTCCACCATTGCCCAGATCATTTGTTCATCATAGCTTTTATTTTTGCAAAACATAACTCACAATGTGCCACATGAGGGAAAGGCTCAGGAAGCAGAAAGCCAATTAGAAGAACTTGATTGGCTTAAAGTTCCATTTATGCAATAGGTCAATGGCATTGTTTGAAACTGGTTGGAGCAGCTAATACTGCAATAGTTGTAGTCTCAGCTCCTCTTCTCCTGCAAAATCCTGCAGCATTTTCTCTATATTGAGTACAGGGCTGTAATCACACTGCTTTTAGATGTAGCAGAAAGGAAGAGAGCTGTGGGCCCGAACCAAATGACCAGAGGAGGAAAATAATATTTAAAATTACCTGCTTCTGGGATCCTAAAGTTTTCTACAGCCATATCTCCAGTCATCTGGAGGCCAGATGCAGAAGGCCTTGCTAGTCTCTAGAAGGTCCCATAGCCAGTTATTCCACCCATTTGCAGAGCTACTTGAGTTTCAGAAATAACTTGAGCAAGAGACTTTTACGCAGGTGTGCAGCTATCCACGAAGGCTGCCATGACTGAGGAGTTACTGGAGGGGTTTGGCCAAGCAAGGAGAGAACCTATGTGCCTGCACTGTCCCACCTCCCCCATTTCTGTCCTCTCTGCTGTTGCAGTTGGCAGGCATTTGCAATCCATGGTAAACAGCACAGGACTGAGTCTTTGCTATTGCTGCCCAACTTACGCAGACACGGATTCTCTTTAGGTATTATTGTAGCTTTGAGCATACGCATGGACACACACACACACACACACAAATAATTAAAAAACAAACCCAGATCACCCCCATACACAGTCCCCACGTCCTCGAGCATCACAAAGAAGTGCTGAAGACAAATTTCCTTATGGAAATTGTTGAGAGTTCAGGCTCTCCAAGACAGACACCACCCCGCTGAACCAGTGGAGTGGTTGATCCACGGGCTTTTTCCTGTCTGAAGGCACACTCATTTAGGACCCACTTCCCCCCTCCCCCTGTTGCAGTGGTCCTTTTCTCCTTTGAGCTGTTCACCCTCACGTCTACCTCTTCCTCTCCCCCGGTACCCTAGTGAGGGACTATTCAGCTATAGAGTTTCTGTAGCACCATACATCACGTTGCTTTGCATACTTGGTCTTCAGGACGGGGTTACAGGACTTTCAAACCTGCCCTTGCACTGCCCCACACGGCTCCCATACAGACCTTTATCATTTCCCCTTCCCAAACACAAATCTAAAACAAGAAAAAAATTACACTTCCACTTCATTTTAATTAGCATTTTCGTGAATATACAAAAACCAAGAACCAAGGCAGCTGGCAAGTGTCAAGACTTAAACCGGGATACCTTAGGAAAAGGCTTCACCTTGAAATGCTCGATACAGGAGCATATTTCACATGGCATATGTAACTGCTGAAGTGTTCACTAGGAAAGACAGCAGATCAGTCTGGGCCAAAGTAAACAGCCTCTATTGAACTGAGCGAGAACTGTAACTGCTGATGCAAGGAATGGATTTGGTTCAGTTGTCTCCCTGCTTGCATTTTTCACAAGAATTACTCATTACCATTATTTGCGTTTGTCCTACCTGATCTGAGGATGTGGAAGGGAAGCACACAGGGGACGTGACCAAATACATGGAGGTAGCTGAAGCAAGAAGCATAGTAATCTAGGGGCGTGGGACAGCCACTTTCGCAAAGCCAACTTAAAGCACAGGACCCCTTGTATTCTGCCCAAATTCTCGCCTGTAGATGTGTGAAATCTTGTGTGAAGTACATAACAGCTTTTTGAAGGAGTCGCTTGTTAGCAAGAGGAGCTTTTTCTGGACTGACACTTCTGAAGGTAGGAGCGCATGCAGCAGTTCCGTCAGTGACAGGAGGTAGGCTTGAATAAAGGCAGCACATTGCTGAGGAGTGAGCTAGCCTTTTGTTGGGCTTGACTAGCAACAGGCTTTCTATCTGTGACATGTCTGTACTGCTGACACACTTAAACTCTCAGAGTGTCTGCCTTATTCTAAGGCAAGGGGTGACAGAGACCAGGAACAGAAGTTGAACGATAAAATATATTAGAGAGGTCCGCAGTCTTCTCCCTTGCAGCATCCGTCCTTATTGGTCATGGGAGGTTACAGTTTTGCTCACATAGCCCTTGCTGGTGCCTTTAGCATTATGATTTACATTCAACTTAGTTTTAGAGAGAGACTTTTTTGGAGCAAGTGTGTATGGACATTTTCCTTTCTGATGTTGTCACAGAACAAATCAGATCACTTCTTATCTTATGCTCCAAGGATTTCTTGTACAGTGAAAGAAGGATTGTGCCTCAGCCAGGAGGCATTAAGGCTGCAGAACGAGGGGCAAAGAAGGGACAAGAAGATTCTTTCCTGGAGTCATGAGCTCTGTGTGTCAAGTTTTTGAAGGGGCAAAAGTATATATGGGAGAGGTAGTGGGAAAACTTCAAATCCTCCGTGACATGAGGAGAATGGAGCAGGAGATGAACGAACGCAGTTTCACACAGTGCTTCAGGACAGTGCTGAGGATACCGGGTCTTCAGTAGTCAACTCTGCTCCAGTAGAACATGGTACCAAGGAGGACGAAGAACTGAAAAGACAAGACTACTAAGATTCTCTGCTCCCTGTTTCCTTCTCCCTACCTCTCCCCCAGCCCCAGATAGTCCTACTGGTAGGAGACAGCAATGGAAATTCTTGACAAGCAAAGTCCGTTCAGGCAGAGGAAGTTTAAAGCTTTTTATCTGCACAGAAACTTCACAGTGAAGAAAGAAGATATGTGCAGCCATAACTATCTGACTGGATCACTCAGCTCACTGAGGCTTGTCTATCATGAAGCTGCCGAACCCTGAGTATTTAAAGCACTCATACCAAGTCTTCCAACTGGAAATTGAATTATCTGTCATGATTACTATTTAGATGATCCAATACTCTTCACAAACAAGCATCTGCAAACTGTGTTTGCTGTGTTGTATTGCTGAGATGGCAGCAGGCCACAGCAGGCTGGAAGGCCATCTAGCTCCTCACCTGTGGAAGCCAGAATGGAGGTGAACTTGTAAATGTAGCCCTGTTAGTGGAACAGACTACACGCAAGTTGGTGACGAATGAATAACTATAATCTAGAGACATTTTTAATGCGTCAGTCCTGTCATCCGCCTCCACCCAACTGGGTGTGGAATAGCAAGAAAAGAGAAGAGGAAATAAAGGCAAATATTAAGTACTCACAGTCCAGCAGAGGATGGCAAAACCAAACCAGGCAACACCCGAGGCATGTGTGTTCATTGGCCCAGAAATAGCATCATAACAACCCTGTAAGACAATCAAGAATGAATCAACACCAGCTTTGAGCTTGTACCACAAGGCAAAAAGCTTATCCACCTCTGAGAGAGACTGAAGCGGCATGCTCCTCGTCTATTGCAATCTGGGTAGCTCACAGGGTCTCAAGAAGACAAGTCAGAGCTACACTGCTTACTGACAACTTGCAGATAGCTACCTGTTTCTAGCTCCAAATACAAAGTAGCCTCATCTCAGACACTTCAAGGACAACTTCCTGTGCCATCTACTTGCCAAGTATACATATATAATCAGACACAGCCAACATAGAGTTGACACCCAGAATCAAGAAGCTGCAGGCAACTTGGAAGCTTGAACGCCTTCTAGAAATGCTTGCTCGTGCAGAAGTTGCCTGCTAAAGATCCAGCAATCTGTTTGAATAGGACAAGCTGGTCTACTGAAAAGTTCTACCTTGAGGAGGAGAACTGCTGCCTTGCTCACTCATATGCATTCATTTTTGGGCTAAGTTTGATTTAGCTACTCTCCACCTACATGTTGGAGATGTCACTTCTTACTGGTGGCATTGGGGAAGTGTTCTTAATAGTTGTCTCTCCATCAGGAGACCCATTATTACAACCTGTCCTCTGTTCAGCAACATGTCCTGGACCCGACAAGCATTGCTTGTCCTCCAGAAAGCATTTGAACACCTGTAGCTCACAGTAGAGGAGGAAGGCAATTCACTGTTCCCTTCCAGCAAGGAGCTTCTGACCAACATATGTTAACTGGAAAAAAGCAGAGAGGGTCTTACGTTGCTGTTATAGTAGCCAGGGACTCCAAGCTTGCAGCCATCAAGGTTGACGGGAGACCCTTGGTCATTCATGACACAGCAATTGTGTGGCCAAGGGTAGTCAGCGTCGTTGTACGTTTTACGGAAGGCAGACGTGTACTCCTGCCAGTCGGAGGGACCCCGCACCCCACAGCACTGGTTCTGCAGGGCAAGAGAAGGGATCGGTCTTTATGGGCCCAGGTCACAGCCCTGCCCATGGCGGGACCCTGGACATGGCTGGTTAGGTATTAACCACAGATTTATGGGAGAGATTTTTGAAGTGCCTGTCTTTGACAGTCTTCTATCTGACAAACAAGCAAAACTGGGAGCGTGGCAGGACTTTCTCTAAGGTGCAAGGCAGATGCCGCCCTCTTTATTACCAGGCGGCCCCAAGGAGGACTTGAAATTCCAGGGCTGCAGAGCATTCAATAATTAGTGAGAGTTTTCAGCGTTACTATTACCTGAAGCATGAGATTATCCCATGTTTTTGTGACCCCTTCAGTCATCCATTTGTCATTGTTATTGTCTATGTCTGACTTACGATACCTCTCCAGCATTTGCTTCAGGAAGAGATTCGGAGTGAGCTAAAGGAAAAAAAAAAAACAGAGAAGAATGCAGAAACTATGTAAGTAAGTGGCCTTGTAAAGCAAATATAGGGTTATTTAGGGTGGGTTTGTTTGCTTATTTCAGTGTCCTGCTGGAGAACAGGAATGCTGCTTCTCCCCCACTTTTACACACAGGAGAATAAAGAGCAAGATTTAAGGAGCAGGAGCAACAAAGACGTAGATCTTGAGCAAGACTCTTAAGCAGGCTCTACCAGATGTCAGATCACAGGAGATGCAGAAGCTATGGGTTACATTTGATATGTTGCTTGGAATTAAAGCATCACAAGTCATTTTCCTCCTTCCCAATAACTCCCATAACCCACGTAATCTTTCCCTCACTAGTAACACTGCCTGGGGCAGTGCTAAAGATTTGTCTTCTGCATACATGATAGATTAATCAGTCTGTAGCTGAAAGACTAAACACTGTATTGATGATTCAGCTAACCCACACTACTGCTTCCTTAACTACAAGGTTGTAAACATTTTAAAATGTTAAAAATAACAAAACTATGTCAAAAAGAACAAAGTTATTTCCTTGATTAGAACAGTGACGTTGGAAACGCTCCTTGTGGGGTCTTATTCTAAATCAGCAGTAGTCCTTTGAATTTACCCCATACCACCACATAGGCCATTTACTACACTGAACAGGACCAGCATGTGCCCTAGAACTGCAACGTTTCCCAGCACGGTTGCAAGAATACATGAGTTAAAAATACTCACAAAGTCTCGGTGAGTGGCTGCTGTGATGCAAGAAGCCATTTCAAATGCATAAGTGATCAGCATCAGAATAATGTACTGTGGGAGACAGACAGCAGAGTTAGCTCTTGGAGAAACAGTTTCTTTCAAGAATAAGCTTGAAACCCTGCTCAAGGCAAAGGAGGCCAGGCTCTCCTAGTCTCCTCAGTCCTCTCCATGCCCCTAAACATTCGTGTAGCCTTTTCCTGTGCTTGTTTCAGTTTGCAATCCTCTTTCTTGAAGGTGTGTGGCTGGAATTGTTCTCCATCTCACAGATGAGTTTTCTTCAGAACCTCATGGCATTAATACCACCCTGCCATATGGAAAATCCTTTTCCCGATATGTCCTAGAATAACATTTGTCCTTTTTCTTCGTTGCATCTCATTGGCAACTTATGCTTGTACCATGTTTCCTTCCAGTTCTACTTGCCAGCTAAAAGCTTTTCAGCAAGCAGCTCTTCAGTCCTAGCCCAAGAGCCTTGGGGAAACAGAAGGTGCAATTTAGGGTATTGTTCAGGTCTTCCTGATTTTGCATTGTCAGATCTCCTCAGCACTCCTTCTTTGTCAGCAAGGATCCCTCATGAAAACAGATCCTGACCGCATCTCATAGTCTATTTCATTGTTTCTCTTCCCTTCTCAGCATAATCCCTTTAACATTTCCCATATTCCCTTTGGAGTTCTTGTGTCTCTATTTCTCCTCCCACACTTTAAAATGGTTTTCTCAGATTCAAGGCATTTGTTTCTTTCTTAACCCAGCTTCTGCTCCTTGTACCCTCTCTTATCTCCTATACCACAGCCTTGGGTTTCAGCCAAGACACCAAAATTCAGAGTCAAGGGAATTTTCTTCCCTCATTCGTCTGCCAGAAAATTCCCTGACACAAGAGTTAAGATCTCTAAGTGTTTCTTGTTTAAAGCAGACACCCTGCCATCCCACATTAGTCCATGAGAGGAATCATTCCAGAGTTTTGGCTCTACCATTCGTTAATGCAAGCACCAATCAAGTTTTGCCACTGCCAACCTAAAGGACTAAGTAAGAAATTGTACAGAGATTTGTTCACATCTTAACATTGTCCTTGGTTTATCCAAAGCTCTCTGTCCCCACCCTTGTAATTTCTGCCTGCCTGCTGATGTCTGATGTTCTCAATTGCACCCATATTTGGTATACTAACACATACTAATGCCTTGTACAGAAGTCATTACTTATGAGATCCTAAACTGAATGGTATATGACAGCTGAAAGGCAGTAAGGGGTGGGGAGAAACAAGGATCTAAACCACATCCCAGCTACATCTGATTGCACAAGTGCTTCTGCATTGCTTCAGGGCAAGGTCAGGGTCAAGCCAGTCGGCTTAAACCTCCATTGTAGCTCTCATCATTAATTTCCTCAACCTGGTTTGGGAGGTTCTCATGCATGTGTCCTCACAGAATTCACCTTGTGGGACACCACAGCCATGATCAGGAAGAACTTTTTGCTCCTTATCACTAATAAAAGATGCCTTTGCTCAGTAGCTGGTTACCAAGGTGAGCAGGGAAACTAAGGCAGCGTTTTTTGTTTGGCAAACTTTTCTACACTTACCACCAGCAGCAAGGTCCTGTTGGACTTAATGACTGCAACGATACCAAGGATAGACAGAGCAAAGAGTGCAAAGCCAACAAAAATGCCAATCCAGGCAGCAGCATAGATGTCATCGTTTTCTGTGGCTTCCAGCAGAGGGTAGAGACCATGGGGATCGGACACAAAGAAGATGCACTCTGCTGTCAGGGCAATGCCACACATCTGAGAAGTGCAAGGTGGGGAAATCCATTAGATCAAGCTTCCCCAAAGAAACAAAAAAGACAGGAAAAGATGGAGACTGCTTTCCTTTCATTTTGCTTCCTACCAAACAGGAGCTATTCAACTGCTCCTGTGCCCAACTCTACAATCTCTTTGTACCTGTACAATCTCATTGTGCCTACACAGAAGAATTGCAGGCAAAACTCACCCAGCCTAGACCTGAGAGTTCACATCTAGGACTTGAGGATATTAAGAAAGAATTAACAGAATGTTTCCCATCACTATATGGAGGGAGGTGGCTGGAAAGGTGTTATGTCAGCAGCAAGGGCTCTTCCCCTAGAATTCATGTTGGTCTTGTGGATCAGCCCCTGCTGTCCCCTCCCCACCCAACTGATCATCTAACGCAGCTCTCCTTTAGACTCCCCCTCATACTTTACTGTTTTATTTATGTGTGGGCTTCACATATGAAGAGAGATTTCATGGCTGGGAACTGCTATTTGGAGTGTCATACTGGAAGGAAGCCTCCACCCATACTTGTCTCAGTTCACTTACCCCAATGACTACATTTCCAAAGACTAATAGACCCTGTAAGATGCGTATGCCATCATCACTTTTTGCCATCTTTAATTCTTCATGCAACCTGGGAAAAAACAGACAGTCTTCAGTTAGACCAGTACAATAGGCTTCACTCAGGATAGACAGAACCTGCCAGCCTGTCTGTACAGCTCCCACCCCCTGCTTTCAGAGGAGAAGCTTCCCCAGGTGTGAACCTGGTAACTCAAACTCTCTCTAATACTTGAGCTGCAGAAGTTTGGGACCACTCTGGGGGCAGCCAGTGTCTTCGGCTCCCTTTTGAGCAGGGTTTTCACCATCTCAGCATCACCCATGCAAGCCTTGGGTCATGGTGTTGCTCTTCCACCTGGCTAGAAACACCAGTTACACACAGATGGACAGGGGACAAGTTCAAGGCCCTCTCCTGGCTCCTCTTCCAAAGGACCCAGCTTTACCTTAGGATATGCTATCCACCCTGCTCGCTGGCTGTTTCATTTTGGCCAGCACTACCATGGGACTGAGCTGGTAACCACAGCGCTTTAGTTGTATCCCACACACCCCCCCTACAGCGTGCATCGGCTTGGCAGCACCTCGCTAAGGGTAGCCCCATCTCCCATCTATGCTGGGAACTGGAGCTGGACCCCCTGTTCCCGGTCAGGTGCGAGGGAGGGAGCAGCTCAGGCTGCAGCTGGCTTACGGGAGCTGGGCCAAATGGCATTCCCACCAAATTCCTGAGAGCGCTATATCCTGCAGGCTGGGGCCAGGCGACCCGCATCGAATTCATCCCCTTCCAGAGAGAGCAGCATAAAGGCACTAGTCAGAGGTGTGAGACCTTTTGGAGAAACAAGGCCAGATGGCAGTGCCAACCAAGTCCTTCTTTCAAAGGGACAGAGCGTGTGTGTGCATGGAGAGGGGGAGGGAATGAAAACCCCAATCCTGAGACAGCTGCTTTTGCTGGGTGGTTAAGAAAATATAAACTGCAAAACAAAGGCTGAAGTGGGCCCAACTGGAACAGACAACAGGAAAAGCATCTTGAACACCCCTCTTCTGCCAGAATGCCTCCACTAGTGCCTTCGCTTGCTGGGGTTACTATTGCCAGGATTCTTCAAAGAAGCTGTTGGAAAATAAGATCAGACATGGCTGTCAATGAAGGAGAGTTTCTTGAGAAACAGAGCATCATGGTACCTCTCTAACAATGCCACCTTCAGTCTCCTCAGTAGCTGCCCTTTTAGGGTAGGCAGGACTTCCGACAGTGACACAGGGAAAAACAGAATTTCCTAACACCCTTTCTGCAGTGGTTTGAGGATTAGGCATGGAGACATCTACAGTGCTCTCACCATTATACCAACAGCAGAGCACATAAATATTTTTCCATAATAGTGTCAGTGGGGATGGACATTATTTTCAAAGTGAGAAGTCATTTTTATTCCCAGCCAGGTGTTTGGAGGTCAGCCCAATACCCATGAAGCTATATGGCTTTGTATTTAAAAATGGCAGGCTCAGGTGGTCAACCTGAAGCTCTGTCCCTGCCAAACTTTTTGACCAACCAGCATGCCCAGGGGACCATGTACAACTCTCTTGCAGGTCAAATTTGGGTATGGGCAATGTTTGGCCACATGCGGCCCGCAATGCAACACTTCAGAGTCCACCAAACCTGAGAGGGGCACTGGTCCTCATCTGAAAGCTGAAGAGATGCCACTGCCTGGCTTATGGACCTTTGTGCTGCAAAGTCCAGAAGTTCTCGAAAAGCCTTTAGTTATTGCTGTCTAAGAGACATCACAAGTCAGGGGGCAGTCAAAAGAGCAAGGAAGCCTTCCCTGCTCGAATGCAGGCATGAGAACTCTTGACGACTACATGGATAAGCAGGTCTGGTCCAGCTGCCATTTGGATAGCAGGGTTGAGTGTGCCATGTCACTAGCAAAACAGATCACACCAAGTGTGATTAACAACATTACAACCCTTTCCTTAACATTGCAAGAATCTCTTTTGCCCTCCCTTTCTCTCCAGCAGACCCCCCCCACCCCTGCACCTTGTACATGGGCTGTCCACCCAGCCCATGCGCTTGCCTTCCCACAAGCTGGGTTTCTTCTCCTCCCTGTCAGGCAGGACCTGGTTCACTCTTGCCTCTCCTTGGGCGGCTATTACTGCAGGCACACCAGCCCGAGAAAGCAAGCCTCTTCTCTTAGGGCAAGCCTATCTCCTAGGCTACAGTAGCTGGGAGGAAAGCTGGACGTGGTCACCACCACACAGGTATCAACTGGACAGTGGCAAGCTTCTAGGCAACCTAAGGCTCTTCAGTACCTTACTTAAGTCCAATGGGATTGCAGGGCAGGGGGAAGCAAAGAGACTGGGAGAGATGAGAAAAAGGGAAGGAAGACCCTTTACTGTAGACCTAAAAATAAACACTGTAATGATATTGCCATAGTAGTATGAATTCTCCCTCTGCCTCCAAGTTATTGGCACTGGGGTCCGTTTCTTGGTGTCCACTTCATTCCCCTTTGTCACACATGGCAACCCCTTGTCTGGCCCCTTCTCCATTGTAGAAGGTCCAGTATCAGCATCATTGATGAGAGACAGGGGAAGTTCTCCAAGGACATGACAACAGCTGGGCAGCTGGAGATTCGACCATCCGACATGCCCCAGAGGAGAAGCCGCATGAGACCTGGGGCTTTCCACCTGCTGCCCACTCCTCACGCCTCAGAGGTGTGTGAGGTTAAACAAGAGCAAGCTTTGCACAGCACTTGGCGCTGGTTCCTGACTACAAAGGCATGAGGCAAACTTTAGCTGGCTTGCCCAAGGCAAGCTGCGTGCAGGTGTGACTCACAACCACCCCATGGGGTGTGACACTGGTTGGCAGTCCTCCTCCCAGTCCCCAGAGAGAACAGGCGCCAGCAGCTCCTGCCTGCGGACACAAATCAGTCTGGAAGTCGGGGAGGCTTCTTCGTGGACTGGTTAAGACTATTTTTAGGACCCAAATACAGTTCCCTGGGGCTTCAGGAAAACCCCTGAGGAAATCGGAGCTTTAGCTGCAACTGTTATGCAAAATCTCCAGACAAGAAGGTGTTCAGGTCCCGGGATTTCAGCCCTGAGCATGTATGGACCTGGTGTTCCTCAGCACATCCCAGGCACCTTGCAATTTAGCCGTGACTTGTCTAGGTCCCAGGTATTCAATTGCCACTACCACAGACTTTGCTCCATGCTCCAAGCAGCTTTGGAAAGGTGTCTGTTCCTCCCATTGTACCACAAAAACCTGTATCCCTCCTGAAGCACATCCTTCTTCCTCTTCCTTACGTTCTGGTCACAACCCAGACTGCAATTTCTCCCCCCTTCTATACCTTCACACCCCCAAAACACTCCTGACACCTGTGGGGCTCCAGCTGAGCAGGTCAGAGCCCAGGAGTAGTGGTAGCCCTGCCTCCCTCTGTTCCTCCACAAGTTGCAGACACTTCTGTTATTTCCATGCTCTTGGAGCTTTCTTGACCTCTCCTCCTTTCCTCTGCTCACAGTGGCTCTGTGAGACCTGCAGCACAACTGTGGGAGCTGAAAAGGAAGCTCCTTTCTACAGAGGCTGGCTTCTGCCCTTGGATTTTAGGTGACAACCCTATGCATGCTTTCCAAGGAAGCCCTGCTTGCAGCAGTTCCTGGATTACAACAGGATTCAGCCTCTGTTGTGCATCCCTCACACACATTGGTCTGGGTGATCTTTTGAACCCTCCACACCCTCTTTCTATTCATTGATACAGGATTTCAGTAGCCTTACAGATGAATGCCCCCCTGCTTGGCCTAGTCCTAACTCCATTTCTAGCCAAAAAAAGCCAATGGGTAAAAAGTGCTTTGGCATTTCCCCAGGCAGAAGCGGGTCGCATTTTGATGGCCTCGCATTCTGTGACAGTTGTCGTGGTGGAGTCACGGAACTGTGATCAACTGTGATGCCCACAAAGACCTCTGCAAGCATAATTTGTCTCTACACCCTGCCCTTGGAGGTGTCTCAGGGTGGCAGTGGGGCTTACAGGGGTTTCACCTCAGCCCCCACTAACCCCCTTTGCTTCGGCGTCCCTGTGCAGGGCGTTGCATTCTCACCCCGTGGTATAAGGAGGGAGAGACGAGAGATGCATTTGTTTTATTACTCACGGGCTCCGCACACCTTGGCCAAAGGGTTCTGTGCCACTCGAGCACAACTAAACAAACCCATCCCTTCAACGGCAGAAACCTGATCCTCGCCCGCACCCCCCCTCCAACACAGAAGCCCGGGCACCACACCTCCTGCCCCTGGAGAGCATGTCTCTACAGGCAGGAGCGAGGTGCCTGGGCTGGGACTGGGGTGCTGACAAGGGAAGCTAGCAGGGTGGAACCACTGCCAGAGGTGCCATGCCAGCGCCGGTGTCGCGGGAAGCCTCCATGAGCCACAGAGCTGCCTGCACCCTGACCTGCTGTAGGCTCTTGGATGGATTGAGAGTTGAGGGGCCAGACAGCAATAAACCTACCTTTTTTTCTTTTTTCTTTTTTTTTTCCCCCATTTGGTTTCAGTGAAAAGTTTAGCCCCTAAAGGTCTTAAATAGAAGGTAGTTTCCAAGTGCTTAGGACATCCTCAGGGTTTTAGAGCTTTTAAGAGGATACAGTCAAATATGTTATTGATGAATCGCTTGGACTACATATCAGGAAGAAGTTTTTCACTCTGAGGGTGGTGAGGCACTGGAACAGGTTGCCCAGGGAAGTTGTGGATGCCCCATCCCTGGAGGTGTTCAAAGCCAGGCTGGATGGGGCTTTGAGCAACCTGGTCTGGTGGGAGGTG
>JAOXNO010000001.1:87217650-87248837 GCA_028565335.1 Limnodromus scolopaceus
CAACCTGGTCTGGTGGGAGGTGTCCCTGCCCATAGCAGGGGGGTTGGAACTCGATGATCTCTAAGGTCCCTTCCAACCCAAACCGTTCTATGATTCTATGATTCTATGGTCCAGGTAACCTTTTGAGGTACCCTTCGGCCTCATTTTTGGTAATGCAGGGAAGAAGCATGTTATTAGCCTCTGTGTTTGGAAATATTTGCTTTGGAAACCCTTTTCACCTACTATAGATTTAACTCTTTCTATTAAAAATAAAGTTTCAGCGGTCTCTTTCTTGTTCCCTCATTTTGTAATGTTATCACAAATGTTACTGGTGGTAAAGATGAATGAAAAATGTGAGATACTGCTTCTTTGCCAAGTTGTCAGAACTAATTAAACTGTGTCTAACTTAGACAACATTCTCCAGAAAAACAAGGCTTTTTCGCCTTTTTGGAAACTTACCTGATGTTCCTTGGGAGTTTAAATAAGCCAAATTTGGGATTATACTGTAAAGCTCCTCAGAGGTATTAACTGGAGTAGCGTCTGTCATCCCTTAATTGCCCCATTCTAATTCCTGAAACTGTTACGGTTTTGTACATTCCCTTGTGAAATAATCATAGACCTTTCTGGGAGGCCCAGTCCTTGTGAGGGAGAAGGCTTCAGTTTGGTCTCACCATCACATGGAAGGATGCTGGGTTCTGACTGAAGTCCCCAGTGAACCTTCATCACATGCTCTCCACATCAGCTGTGAAACCCCTGAAGGAAAGAAAAGTCCAGGTGGGATGTTCACCTGAGGGAGCAGTGCTGGTGGAGGATGCTGGGGACAAGGACAGCAGCTGGGTGGTGGGAAGGCACAGGTTTGCCTCCTCATCCACCCTGAGAATGCTGCCTTAGTGCTGTGCTCCCTGCTGCTGTGAACCCATCTTTTGCCATGGGACAGAGAGGCAGGCGTGGTAGGGGACAGACTTCTGGAAGGCAAATGTTATCACACAGTGACAGCAAGACCCTGGATAACCCTGTCACTAGGTCCCTCTTGAAGAGGCTGGAATCCACAGAGGGTTGCGAGTGGCTTTCTGCATTCCTCAAAGCCTTGTGGCCATAGTGACCTCTCCGTCCTCGCTTCCCCACACCCCTTCATTTGGCCTGTGTGCCAGGCTAATTTAAAATGGGATGCAAACCACCTTGGCCCTGGGGTCACTGAGCTGGTCTGCACAGCCTCCTGCCACTCACCTGAGGTAGGATCTGTCCTTCTTTATTGATGCAAATGATGCTTCGTCTCTGAATCGTAGCTGTACATGGGAAAGGTGTAATTAGCTGCTGCAAGGAGCCGGGCTCGTCTGCCTCGCCTTGTTTAACAGAGGCTTTAATTAAAGACCCCCTGATGCTAGAAAGCCACATTAATTATTCATCTGAAAACATTTACATAGAGTCCCCCGTTTCCCTTCTTCAATAAATTATCAACTTCACGTCTCCATAATTCATCGAAAGGACTAAAAATACATTGTCTCAGCCTCCATCACCTCCCTCCTCACTCTGGCTTTGTCTCTTCCAACTGTGATGGGTTCAGTATCTTAATGTGAAGGTCTCCTACTGCTCTGAAGTAAAAAGGGGGGATGGAGGAAAAGAGGGAAAGATTTGTCCCTGCATGGGAGTCATGCAGATAGCAGTAATTTTTCTCTTTTTCTTTCCCACGCAACTGGCATGATCCTGAGGTTTGAAGAAGCTTGTTGACTGTTTCTAATGAGGAAAAATCCACTGAGGGGAGGAGAAAAGACATTTCCAGGGGTAAAAGAGGCCTGGGTTTAGACAATTTCTATGGCCAGCTGCAGAAATCCTGGGTCAGATATCCAGTTTATCTCCCTGGGTCACCTCTGTACCCAACCTGTAGACGAGGCCAACGGTTCCCTGTCTGCCTGGTAGAGGGATGTTGCTTTACTAATTATAAGCGGTTTTGATTTAGCTGTTTTAAAGAGAAAAAAAAGAACAGACAAGCTTAGGCAGAGGGAGAAGTTCTGCAGCAATTCACAACAAAGATGTCACTGCAGGCACAACTGAGGGAAAATTCACCGCAAATAGTTTTCTCCAACACATTTCACTTCTTGATAAAGTGAACTGTCACATGAGAGAGGAAAAAAACCCAATCCTCTAAGGGTTTGTTTACATGGGGAGTTAAGACAAATTAGTGTGAGGTGTGAGTTAATGCACAGAATTGGAAGTGCATTAAAGCTTTGTGTGGATGCTCTGATATAGAAGGAAAATGGCCTTAGTTCACTATGGCGACAATTAAACAAAAGCGAAGCAAGGTCACTTTATCCCTGAACGTCCATGCAGGCCTTAACATGATTTAATTCATGTGCATTCATTTCACATCTTTGGTTAATTTGCCTTAACTTTCATGAATGTCCTAACCTGCAGGGCTTGGACAAGAGTGTGTTCTGACTGATTGGGAATAACTTCTGTTCTGTGCAGAACCAAGAGCAGTCTGGTGCCTGCAGAGGCCTAGGAAGGGGGGATCTTCTGGGATGGTAGGTGGAAGGGGGCAGGATGGACACCGCCAAGTTTCTTGGGATGTGATCAAAGAGAGCATTTGAGAAAGAACCAGGAGAGGTTCTGACTGACTCCAGAGGAGTTTGCTGACTGACCTTTAAAGACATGCTTCAGTGTTTTCAGAAGGAAGTAAAGAGGTTTTTGTGTTTGGACCTCAGCACATACAGGGTCAGGGTCTAAGACTGAAAATGGAGTTGAACTGATTGCAGAGAGTGATACACTTATCTGAAGTATTACTCTCTTAACTTCTGTATTTTTTCCCCTTCCCTTGCTCGTGTGGCTGTTTTAAATGGACTGTCTTGGCTCAGCAGTGAACAACATGGGGACAAAACCTTTGTCTGGCCATGAGCATGTGCCTAAATCTCAGGCACTGCTCTCTTGGGGCTGAGAGACTAGAAATTCTTCCCACATCCAATTCCTGGAAGACAATCCACTGAGGTGTTTTTAAATATGAAGATGCTAGCTCTGATTCAAGCTTTTTCTCGCACGTCGCTGGAGGCTGGGGCGGCAAAGAAGGGAAGTACAGCCGTATTCTGCCCTTCACCAAAGATATGTTCCTGAAAGGTGTGGTGGTTAACAGGTTGAGACAGAACAACGCAGTATTCCCTGTAGAATTAACATAATGGGGAGGAGTGTGTGGGGACATACGTAGTACACAAATTTAGATACACAGGAGCAGTATCTGTGGCATAGAGGAGAGAGAGGGAGAAATAGGATTGTCAGCTGGAGGAGATGCTGGCTTTTCAGAGACTGACTTTTGGAAATGGGACACTGTTTGGGAGACCTCATCTGCTTCACTATGGATGGTATGGAGTGGAACACTCTAGTTTGTTAGCTCCCAACCAGCTTTTAAATTAGGAGTACATTTTAGCGTGGTGTGCTGTTAGCTCAGGGAGTAATGTCTTCCAACTGAACTTGTCTTTGGAGACTGGAGGTACCATTTCATAGGATATGCTGGAAAAGAACACCAGTAGAGGTTATTCTGCTACTCAGCATGTCTCTAGAGGATGCTAGGTAGCACTGAACTCAGAGCTTTCTAGCATTCAAATGCAATCAGATACTTAGGATTACATTTACTAAGATATAAATACCATCTATTGCTTACCAATTAAATTATAGTTCAGACTATGTTATTAAGGGATCTGAATTAACATTCTTCTGGATTTGAGAAACACATCTTTGCAGGCATTAGGAAAAAGCTCTCATCCTTCTCTTCCATCTAAGCAAATTGGATTAAAATTTTCTGCAGTGAAGTTTTTTAGCACCATAGAGGGTATAAACTGACTAAACTGTCTATGGAGATCCCTTAAAAATTATCCAGGCTGTGGCGTCCATCCAGATGTACATAAATATCAGTCTTTAGATAACTCACTCACAGTCCAGTGTTTACTGTTAAATTTGTATTGGCCTTAACATGCTTTGAAGCAATAATCAGTGTTGTGTCCCCTGAGGGGTAGGACAATACATAATTGGCTTAAGCAGAAGGAAGATCTGGTTAGACATTAAGAAGCCTTTACTAATGGTACAGTAATAAACACAAGAATAAATGGCTGGGGGCCTTCTGCCTGTAGAGAAGTTTGGATGAAGACACTGAAATGATCTTGTCTTCTCCCCGAAGAAAAGCAGAGGTGATTCTTTGCGGTTTCTTTCAACTTTATTTTCTATGATTCTGCATATGCCCGCAAAGTTTTCTTGCCAAAAGTGGCAATAGCAGCATTTTCATTGCCACTGCATTGTCATTGAAAATGTTACTCCATCAGTGCTCCAAAGGAAAAACAGGCTGAAATAACAGAATGCCAATGAGAGCATCCTTTCTTTCCAAGCTGGCAGGAGTAAGCCATTTTGGAAGGTGATGTACATCTCCCATAACCCATGCTCCAGCTTCCTTGGTTGAGCCAAATTGTCTTCCCGGCTTGTCAAACGGGAGAAGTGTTACCACTGTAATTAGAAACATTAAAGCAATCAAAATGAGCATACAAGCATAATTAAGGCGCTATTGGTTTATGTCCCCTGCAGGCATTCTTTTAGAATAAATGACTTTTTGGTTTAATTTAAGCCTCTTCCAAAACACCAGTAAAACAAAAGGGGAAAGGAATTTCTATCCACATATTCACCAGTAAAACTACTTAGTTTTCAGTCTCATAACCTATTTTACACTGGTAAAATTTACCCACACTGACAAAATCTAGAAGGTATTGCTGAATAAAGAGTGTAGCTTTAAAAGAATGTTAGATGTGGACAGCAAGAATTAAAGAGAAGCAAGAGAGACTTCCCTGGCTCTGGATCAAGCCCTTCATAAAAGAGGAATCAGCTCTGCTGTGCCAGTGTTGGACATGATGTTATGAATGTGCCTTTTTTCCCTGTGAAGGAAAGGTACACAGCATAATTAACAAGGCTGGAAGAGTGTTTTCCAACCTAGGTGGGTGGAAGAAGAGAAGAGGAAGATCAGGAATATCTAGTGAGTATTGGAGAGCTGCCACTCTTCTGCCTCTCTGTAAGACAGGGGTACGGTTGCACTATGGAAGAGGTTGAACCCCACTCGTAGAGCTCACTGGGTTAAGCCTTGGAGAAGCAGGTGTTTAGCTCTGGTTTTCTGAGGCTGAGCCGTCTGCAGAGAGTAACCACAACCTCTCTGCTTTGGGAAAGACGGGTTCAGTGCTGGGGGTGCAAGTGTGTGGGGGGTGATATGGGTGGTGACAAAGAAGCACATATGCCACCCATTAGAGAAGTGCTGCTTCTTGGCTCCTCGTTCTGCCAGATGCATACTTTTGCTTGTGAGGCTTGTAGTTGTGATGGCTAATAAAGCTCAAGAAAAGGTGCTCAGAGTTACCCATGGGTCAAAGCAGGGTTGCTGTACGCTGCATTGGCAAAGAGAGGGTATATTCACACACCAAACATGTTCGTACCTTCTGACCTGGCTGCCTTCAACTCACAGGAAGGCTGAATGACTGGAGAAATGCCAGGTGGACTTTGTTTGAGGTTGATGTTAACCTCCCCACAGGTAGGAGGTCATGGTGTCTGCTGAGTATTTCTAGTGGTCTGGAAAGATGCCTCAAGTTTGACCATCTCTACAGGGGTTTGAGGCTACGATATATTCTCGTATATACAATATATGTCTTCCTCATGGCTGGTCTTCCCTGTTTTATTGAACTTAGGGTCTTTGATTCATCCTCTGATGAGATCCCACACAAGTACTCAGCCTGACTGGTACAGGCGAGAAACATTCAGAGCCAACTAATAGTGCCGCAGATGGAAGGACATGGCCACTTCCTTTGAGGACCTGCCTTTCTAGCAGGGTTAACAAGGTCCTCTGTTAGCACTGTAGGGTCACTGGTCCAGTCATGGTTATCTCAGAACTCATCTGTTTGCCTATAAGCCAGAGGAGTATCAGCTCCACAATTGGCGTCTCCCACTGTTGCAGCCCTGACTTACCCAGCTGCTGTGAACTGCAGACAAAACTCATCACGTGTTCCTTCACTCAGGCAACACGGGAAGCAACAGGAACTGCTGCAGCTTCCCAGTCGTAGCACTGCCCTTACAGGTGAAAAGCGCCATCCGTGGGATCTGAATGTCCCCATGCTGGACAGCTGAGAAGATGTGGGCAGCCTAAGCCATGGAGGTAGATCACAGATGCTGACTCTGAGTTTTCATTATAGTTCTTCATGCTAAAAATAAGTCATGGTAAGAGTCAGTGGGTGTACTCTTCCCCTTCAAAACTGACTCAACAAGGGCTAATTTTTTGGCTCAGATTCAAGCATGCACACGAAGGTGAGAACTGTAGAGCTCACAACTGCCTTTGCTGTCTCTAGCTCTGGCTAGGATCTGCAGCCTTAGAGTAACTGGAGCGAGCAGCTCCCTTATCCCAAAGCCTTGCTCTGTTAGTGAGGCTGCTGCTTCCTCTGGTTGCCTGGCTTAGGACTGCTGAAATTCCTGGCCAGGGAAGGAAGAACAGGAGGACCCTTATCCTGGGGGATCTCCCACAGCACTGCTGTAGAGGGGCGCAAACACCACTCCTCTACCTCACTACTTCTGGTTTTGACACCTGTCTGCATTAAGTGTTGCCACAGCTGATGTGCCATCTGTACAGAACAGACCCACACCCTCTGCAGAGGCAACGGGCTGGCGACTGGCTGCAACAAACACGCAAAAGGACAAGGTGAACATCACAGGCAGCACCAAGAAAATCCATCCGAAACCCTGCTCCATATGGGAAAGCACAGTTCCAGCTGTTCGGCATTAGGAGTAAGCTGGCTCTGAAGCTGCTGCTACCCTGGCTTTAATGTTAGGCAAGCACAGACCCATCAGAGCTGGTGAATAGGGGGAAAGCAGCGGGGGTAGCAGCATCACGCTGGTACAAGGAATCTCGTGATGCTATTGCTCCCCATGATTATGCTGTTAACAGCTAAGCAGGGTGGAGTTTAATGAGCAAAGGTAGATGAGAAAAGGAAAACAACTGAGACAAATGGTGTTTAAATGTGATGGCTCATTAAACAAAAGCTCTCTACTATGTTTCTTTCCTTGGTAGCAGCAAAAGGGACAATGGCCATAAGTAAGAGGCAACCCACTGACAACAGAAAGGATTTATAGAAAGTAGCACACTTAATTTAGCAGCTCCAGCACCAATGAGCAGAGATACTTTGCATCAAGGAACTTTTGCAATGTTTTTGCATGAGGCAGAGAACTCTTTTCAGCTCAGATCCTTGGAGCTTCTCACTGCTTGAATATCGAGGACCAGTCCTGCTTTCTAACACATCCAAACTCCTGCTGTCTCTGCAGATGTTTTGGAATGCAAAAATCAGTGCAGCGTGGACTGCGGGTGCCTTACTAATGCCATCGCATCTGATCTGGGTTACCGATGCTTGCTTGTGGGACTTTGATCCTGACCAGATCCTGTAGTTTTTACTGAACTGTAGGCCTTAACAGACTCTGAGAAGTTATCCTAATCAATTCCCCTCCAAAAGGCAGGAACAGCTACACTGGTGTTCCTTCCGACAACGGTATAACCTGTCCTCAGAGCATCCAAGCAATAGAGGCTTTGCACCCCCCAAAATGAGCAACCGTTCCAGTGTTTCATTGTCATTATCCACCTTGTCAGTATATTGTCCTATCCAGCCAGGATGTGGAGTACAGATTATTTCCTCCCTCTTTGCCGAAGCCTTGGTATCGATTTTGTAATAGACTGCCTCTCAGCTTTCCAACAACATGCGAGAAAAGATCTCCATAACATTCATCTGTCTTACAAGGCAAATGGTTACTCTGCATTTGTATAAATCATGAAAATGGGTGTGATCTTCTGCCTGAAAAAAAAAATAATGCAATCTATCATATAGAAGTTTCTATTGTGTTATTTATGAGAATGGTAAAGGCTTCAAAAAATAAAATACCTGATCCTCTAGGAGCTTCCACCAGTAAGCTGCTGAGCTGAGAAGGTGGCCCTGAAATCCAGCAAGAGTGGAGAATGGGGCCCTGGACTTCTTTGCCAATCAGAATTTGTCAGGAATGAGAAAGACTTGAGTACATGATTACTTCTGATGTTAGGACACCTTGCACGGCAAGAGAATAATATCTTTACTTCTTTTTTCTTGTTTTCTGCATGGGCAACCTAGCCTTATTAGAAATTATGTTGTCCAAGACTGGAAAATTTAACCAATTGGATGCCGTAGAAAGTATGCCTCTAGCTTTCTGCATAAGAAAAAATTCTTAGGAGCAGATGCAGAGATATCAGATTTAAATACCCTATTCTTTGGTCTTTTTGAAGGTCAGACACCAAGAAACTAGGCCAGATTCTAGGATTCCTGCTGAAATGGTGGTGCACAACAGCAGTGGTTCAGACCCTTTTGTTGGCTGTGTTCTGCACGTTGACTGCGCTGACATCGTAAACCACAGTAAAAGAAATAACTTTGTTCTAACTGCTGCAACAGAAGGTCCTCTGTCTCCCAAACATCATTTGATCCAAGAGGGATTGAACTGACTTGAAAGCAGTTTTCATCAGCACCCTCTCCGTTCCAAGTGAGGAGCTTGCACCACTGGAACTGCCTATTCACAAAGCTTATGGGAAGACAGCCAGCAAAATACAGCATCCATATGGAAAGTGCTTATTGGTTAAGAGGTGGCAACTCTGTGGACAGGAGAAATGCTACTGAGACAATTTATCTACAGTGGGGAGTTTAGTTTAAACATCCAGTTCTCACTTCCGTAGCACTATGCCTCCTGTTTAGTGGATGTCAAAATCTTGCACTTGAGCAACATCTTATTTTGTGCATACAAATCAATGGTCTGATTGATTGCCCTCAGGCTGATTTTTGTTCAAAATTGCTGAAGCCCCATTACCTGGATGACATGGGTCAGAGAAGTTAGTTTCACTGATTATGATGTTATAAAGCAGCCTAAGTCTGCAAAAGAATAACCTATGCATTTGGTATCAGGGCACGCTGTGTTTGCAATTGACGTGTTGAAGGCAGATACCTAATAGGTCAGAGCGACCTACAAGAAAAACAGGACACAATGGTAAGGCAAGGCCAGCTGGATGGATGCAGTGACTGAAGTGCGTTTCACCTTGGCCTCTGGCAGTGAGTGAATTTCCAAAATTTCTTACTGACAGCAGGATTTAGCTCCCACTCCGTTAAGCTATGGATGTGGGTGTGTGGGAAGCTATGACCTTGTAGTCAGCAGAGGACGAGTCAATGCAGGGCAGTGCAGTTTGGAGAGCTATGCTGCTCTCACTAAAGTAGACACAGTTGGTCAGCTGAATGGCTCTCCAGACTCTGCAGCCTGCATTGACTCATTTTTTCTTGACTGTAAGCATATGTTTGGCCCCTAGTTCACGTGTAGGTACTTAACAGTCCAGACACCTACATATCACATTGGCTGTAAACGTGCACAGTTTAACTCACACCTGAGCTGAAAACCTCACCTTGGTGTGTGCCTTGTCAGTCAATAATAATAGCAAGTTCCTGTAAAAAGTGGTTACCAAAGCATAATCTCCGATTCCCCAGTAATATCAGCTTCATATTTAAGACCAGTCCTTCCACTGCTTTTCACGCCATGAGGATGTAAAAAGTATCTGGAAACTGAGTCCTGAGCTGGAACATCTTCTGAATGGTGTGTTCACAAAACATTCAGTCCCAAAAGTCAAGAATATGTAAGTATGTATTTTTCTCAAGCCTTTCACCCACCTTGCCTAGCTTATAAATGGCAGCTACTTCTGGTTTTGCTCTGATGCATTTCCTAGTGCTTTCTTAATTCTTTCCAGGTGGCTTCTCTCCAGTTTCACATCTACCCATGACCACATTTTCATCCTGTATCTATTGAAAGTGGTAACCACTGTATCTGTTCCAAAACACCTCCCCATGGAAAGACCCAGGGGGCTTCTGATGACAGACACCAATTTGATGCTCGTTCACGTTATGCTGACATGTAAACCCACCGAGGATGACCAGAACAAGTGGGACCTGACTATCTTTATAAATTTCCTCGAGTGCCTAGTGGGAGGCAGAACATGCTCTTGCCAACGACCTCTGAGACTGCAATATAAAAATAACCTAAAGCATTTAAAAAGCAACAAGAGGGGAAGGATGCATTTTACGTCAATTCAGTCAAAAAGTCTTCAGAATTAGTTGCCTGAAGTGTTTGGGAAAGCTGACAGAGTATAATAGCACAGAGACTATTTTCTTGCTTCTCAGCAAAGACAGCATTAATCGTCTGGGCTTAATATAGCCTTCCACATGCCAACTGGGTGCAAAATTATGGCTGGTATTAGAAAACCACTTACCATGTGGACAGGCTTAAAGTGCAATAAGCTGTGGGATGTGGATGCAGATGGAGTATGCCTAAGGACATACACTGACCTTGAGAATTGTATGCCGTGTCTCTGGAGACATAGTGCTTCTTCATTATGGACCCTGACAGAGATGGAGCTCTTCATCAGTGGTGGGTCAAGAAAGGACTTGAATTTGGAGTCAGGCTTGAATTTTGTGATCCAGGTATAGCTAGAGATGTCTGAGCACGAGAGATTTACTGGAATCAGTTGTATGCACCATTGTAATACCTGTATGCATAATACATAGACCAATATACATCAAGATTGTGCCAGGGAGAGAAACCACAGCTCCAGGTGTTTGCAAGGATGTCATGTATAGAAAAGAGCACAGACCTGTAAGCATCCTCCATCCTCTTCTATACCCAGCTTGGTTTGGTAGGTGTACCTTCTGCCAAATAGCTATGCTTATTTTGATAGGGACCAGATATATGGCTGGGTATCTCATTTGAGATTTTGTCTTAGCGCCTGAAGAACACACAGCATGACAAATAAGGTCAAACCCTTTAACACCCTGAACGGTAACATCTGTACATCACAGCTTAGAGATTGTTGTTCTAGTATTACTACCTGGTAAGTGGGCTCAATTGTTCAATGCTTATGTAATGCTCTTTTCTCTGTACGTGAATTGTGTCTCAATCCTGCTTTTCTCCCAGTAGATTTTCTCAAAAGTTATTAATAAACAGTTTTAACTAATAAGTTAGAGGTTTTGCAGTGAATTTTTTGTCACTCTGTAGTTGGCCTCCTTGGTTATACAGTGATCTCTCTCTCTCATCTCTGATGAGAGGATTAATTTTAAGAGCATGGTAAGAAATGTACTGTTGGTGAAGTCTTTTGGACAAATGTAAATCTTTGCTAAAATTAGAAGACATTCAGCCTAGCATTTCCGTGGTTATCCAGATACTGACATACAACAGCATCATGCAGAGTGAGTCAAGCAGAAGACTGATTCATGGATCAGGATTTTTTATAATCAACCAGCACTAGTATTTAGGTAATTATGTCTGTACAGGATGTTATGACCTGTCTATCCTACATGGATTGCCAGCTACCGAGACAGCTTCTTTTTATTACTAAAATATGCCTTTCCTGCCTTAAAATATTATAACAATTGTGGGAATTCCTCTTATTACTGAGCTCCATGCCACCTCGGTGAAAGCGACAGAGCTCAACTCGTGTGAATTAATGCTGAACTGGAAGCTCAGAGGAGACTACCCATGGCTCCTCGTCTGACCGCTGAAAGGATTAAAGGTTTAGCAGCAGGGTTGGAACTGAGAGAAGCAACTGAAAAGAGGAAGGGAAGTGGAAACATCCCAGGCATTTCTAATGGTCATCTTCTTGTGTTAGTGACCAAATACTGCAGGATCGCTGGATGCCCTTTCTCCTGTTTCAACTGGTGTTTCTACAGGTGCCTCTGCACTGAGTGCCACCAAGATCTGCTAAGCTGAGGGGTCAATCCAAGTCTCACCTTCTAGCTGGGAAGGGGACCCTGAGGGAATGGCTGGATATTGTAACACCAGTTGGCTATTTCAACTGTCAGGAGGTATGAGCATTCTTTAGTGCTGCACATGCTCTTGTGCAAACCCCCTCTCCTGGACACAGGAAGGGGAGAGGTGACTCCAAAAAAGCAGCTGTTATGCACTTGATGTCTTGTGTTGTCATCACTCGGCGCTAGGTCACTGTTTGGACTGTGAATGGAGGGTCAACCCTGTCTCTGGAGAACAGATATGAATCGATCTCTGACCCTCTCACTTCAGATCTTCCAACAAACTCTGTCCCATGGTCAGATCTGGGGAGAAGTGGCCTTAATTGGACTACAGGATTTGGATAAGTCGTGGATGCCCCATCCCTGGAAGTGTTCAAGGCCAGGCTGGATGGCTCTTTGAGCAACCTGCTTTAGTGGGAGGTGTCCCTGCCCATAGCAGGGGGGTTGGAACTCCATGATCTTTAAGGTCCCTTCCAACCCTAATGATTCTATGATTCTATGATTCTAATTGCCTGCTAGACCTCTAATGCATGCCTTGCAAAAACTACTGGAGTCTATCTGAAGGGCCTAAATAACAAGACGCAAGGTGCTTGCTGTCAGGCTGGAGTGTTGTAGCTGTGCTGGTGTTCATCTGAACCCTGCCAGCTCAGGGCTGCTCACTGCTCTCCTTCCGCTGGAAGATTCCCCATCATTCCTGCTTCCTTCTCCCTTTTCCCCTCCCCATGGCAGGAAAGGCTCCTTGGCTTTTAGGTGGGGGCAGATCACAGCAGATGTGTGTTCTCCTTTGAGACTCACCCACTGTTTGGCTTAATTAATCCTGACACAATGCAGTTGCTGTTACGGAAGAAATGTCAAGAGAAATTAGACCAGCTGGTAGCATGAAAACCAAGGAAGTCAGGACTGCGTGGTGCCTCACTTTCCTGGAGAAGTTTGATTTGCTTTTCTGATGGGGTTGGCGGGGAACTGGATGGCTGTGAGCAGAAGAGGCTGATCTGTGTCACTTGCTCTTGGTACAGTCCCCTTGTACCAAGATCCACTGAGGGGACAGTGAGGAACTGTTCCCCAGACAAGCCCAGCAGGAGACCCAGCCAGCAGCAACTGGCCTGGATGGGCTTTCAGGAGAGCCTGGACAGCCTTGGGATTCAGCTTGGCTTAGGGTCCCCGTTCCTTGAAGTGTAAGGCTTGGTTGAGCTCCTCTGGGAGAAGAGAAGCGCTGCTGAGTTGCTTCTTTATCTTCTTTTATTCTGAGCACCTTCAGCTGCTGTTTCTCACCACTTCCTTCACCTTTATATCTATTGACTTGAATGATTTCATACACTGATCAATTTTGTTGGATTTATCAGCAGCTTTCATGTTGTTTTTTCTTAAAGCAAACAACCTTCATATTTTGATGTTCCATTAGACCATAACATTTCAGCTCTTTCCTTTCTGCAGTGATCTGATTTAAAAAAATGAGAAGCTGGTGTAATAATACACAGCGCAGCTGCACAACGTGGATGCATTGTAATACGTATTTCCCTCTATATGAACATCTCCTCCGCTGTGCTCTCCTGTGGGACATGTAGCTTGTAAGTCTGCAGATGTCACAAGCCTGGAATAGATTGTGCTTATGGAGAACTGCCTTTGACACTTAAATATTGCCCAAAGTTCAGGAGCCTATTTTGTGCTGGGCGTCTTGGGGATGCAAGCAAGTAAAATTTCGCTTTGCTTGATGCATTGGCAAAAAAAGTCTCTTTCTTCTACCACAGACAGGCACCTACTTGCTGAAGGGATTACTCATATTTGAATATTAAGAACAAGACCTTGCCATGGCACGGTTTCTCTGGCTTGCCAAGCTCTGAAGTAAGTTTGGCTTCTAGTAGTGCAGAAGGAATATATTTCTCCCCTTTTGAGCCCACAGACTGCATGTCCTGTTGCAGCCATTGGAGGCCTTGCTCCTGCTGTCTGCACTGGGCTCAGGGCAGGAATGCTTCTCTGGGACACCTCAAGGGAGTGGACCATGAACCACATTGCACCAAGAAGCAGAGAAGCGATCAGGTACTCGGAGAGGAGCATAGAGAGGAGGAAAAAAAAGGAACACTCCGTCTTGTGTATCAGAGTATTTTCCATCCAAGCCGGTGAGATGCAGAAATCCTGGGAGCTCTGGAGCCCTTCTGTGCACTCAGAGCTATGTCAGGGCTTCTTAGCCATATCAGCAATATTGACTGCTTCAGGGCTGAAGAACTGAGGCTAGGTCAGCACTTTTGGGAGGAGGTGCCATTGGTAGACCATTGGAAGCATTCCTCTTCTCATGTGCTTCATGTCTACAAGTCCATGTCCTACAAGTCCTCTGCCTGCTTGCGCCCAGCAGTAGCCAGTCTTGCTCAACGACTGGGCTTAGGTGAAGCAAGTAGTGTGGTCATTGTCCCGTACTTTGCACCCTTTGGTCTAGCCTACTCAGCTCAAGAGCTGGGCACAGCACCTGATGGAGGCCCTCCTCCTTCCCTTCACTGCTGTTGGGTTGGGCACAGCAGGTCACTGCCACAAGTGGTGTGGGCTGCATTGGCATCCAAACAGGCTTTGGTTTGAGGGTGATGCCAGTTGCCTTTACCCTAAGCCTCCACAGGTGTGGGGAGGTAGCTGTAGTGATGGAAATGACGGCTGCCCCAGCTTGCTAGTGCTGCTGCCTAGTTGGTAGTTGCCAGACCTGACCAATCGGAAGCTGTGGAAGTTTTATTCTCTTGCCCAAGTTGTGCAAAATCCTCAAGCTTAGTTCATGTCGACCATTTTGATGGCTTCAACTAATCTGGTTGTTTTTTCCATGGATTGGATTTGGAAAGGCTCCTGTGAACTGGTCTCCCAGCAGTGCTGTATAGGCCCTTCATCCTCGCAAGGGCAACAAGAGCAAGGTGAGGTACACCTCTTCTTCCACTGGCACAGCTGATTCTGAGAGAAGGTACCTCTCCATCGCCTGAGGCCCTTCTCACCCATGGCCCTGCCCTGGGCTAGTTAAAGCAGTCCAATCTCCTTCCTGAGCTCTCTCATGTCAGTTTAAAAGTGGCTTACATCTGCTTTTTAGTTCATAATTTCCTTACAGACTTAACTTGGATCATCATAAGCTGTTTCCAATCCTATAGAGTGTGAGCGAAGCTGGGGGTTGGGGGGGGCCTTCAACTAAATGCATGTAACATCAGCACAATTTTATGGGTGGGCAGGCTCTGAGCAACGTGACTGAAGGCATGAGAGTATTCACAGCCATTAAAGTCAAAGTAAATACATTGCGGGTGGCCTAATAGATTCAAACAGTGAATGCTGTAGCAGGAACTGCTGTCAGTGTCTATGAGCAAAGAAATACAAAGTTCATCCAAAGAAAAAAAAAGGTATATTCACTCTGCATTATTCACCCAACCACAGCTTCTCCTCAGGGAGACCAAGCTGGTAATGGTTAGAATGGGGGAAGGCAAAGCAAAAGGTGCAACAAAAACGGCAATAGAAACTAAGCATTTTTTTCATGTTTCGCCTATTGGTGCTAAACTATTAAATGCATTTGCTTAGGGTGGGAGGACGTGGAGTGCTCAGACAGGAACAGCAACACACAGGGATACCCCTGAGACTTTCCACCTTGGCTCTGAAAGATGCTCCAAGGATGTTATTTCACCGTTGTACCACAGGACCTCCTCGAAGGAAGGAGACACACACACACAGCCCCCTTCCCCCCATTCGCTGTGGGACTGCAAGGTAGTAGGACTGGAATGACTAGCACCTGGCTGGGTCGGGAGGGAAGATCTACTGATGGTTCTCCTGTCCTTATACCCATGCTCTTGCGTAAACCTCTGGAAGTTATCTATCATTAGTGTCTCAACAAATTACAATAAGGTTTGGGGACCAGCTCCTCTCGGCGCTTCAGTAAACCTGAACCTTATTAGACATCTTCCAGAAAGTCAGCAGAGTCTTTGCACATTTGCTTCAATGTTATTAATTTACAAGGGTTACTCAATTAGGAGAGTCCGCTAACTTGTAAAACTTTACTTATTTACACTGTTTCTTGGAGAGGGATTTTCTCCAAGCGTGATGATGATAAGCTTAGGCATTACAAATCCTCTTGCTGCTTTTGTCAACAGGCAGCCTGAGAGCATTAATCAGAGGCGCACGCTTCCCGGCTGTGGCTCCGCTCCAGTTCCCCGCTGCTGGGCACGGCTCTGCAAGGCACCGGCTTCCCCCCAAGCCTGGAGGAGCTCTGCACACCAGCACTAGCCTTTCCCAGGGCTGGATACCCCATTTGAAAAACAGCAGCAAATCAGGATGTTTCTCATTACCCCCTTTTTTGGCAACAGGCAAGGCAAGGCTGTCTTTGCCTCAAAAGCAGTCTCCCCAAACCGTGCATTTCAGCTCAAGGCAATTTTCTTGCACCGTACAGGTCTCTACTGCATGAAGCTTAGGCAGGGCGAGATGCGGGGTACACTTGGGCTTCAAAGCGTGCTCCAAATCCCTTTCCAGCCAAATGAAAAATTGCGGTTCAAATTACTCCTGCAGGGAAGGGAAATGGAGCACAAGGTGAGGAGGACTGGAAATGTTGTGACCTCCGAGCCCTCAAGATTGTCTTGATCACTTTGAGGGGTGTCCCAAATGCTCCCTGTTTATCTAGGATCCTCCAAGTGAGTTCAGTCCATGCCAGTTATGCAGCTTTCTGTTGTTCACACGGCAAATGTGGTAGGTAAATGCTGCTGATCTGCTGCTCCTGGGAGGTGCTGGTACACATTAATGGTATGAGGAACTTGGCACAACTTCTGCCCTGCCCCAGCCTGGGGTGTTATTTATCCTTGTGTCACTGCTGCAAGTGAGATTTAACAAAGAAAAGTTTCTCATTCCTGCTAGTTACTGAGATTTTGCTGTGGGCTCTTGGTAAATCCTCATCTCCCTGGTGTGCAGACACTGTTGGTGCATGAAGCGTGAAGTTTGAACACACCAGGCAGACTGGGACAAGTCCTTCCTCCATGATGGATTCACTGAGATGGCGCTGGGGAAGGTGAACCCATCTGCTAGCTAGTTTGGGCAGGAAAGCCATGATCTCAGGCAGTGAGAAATAAGGGTAAGATCCAGCTGCCAGAACAGTCAGATATTAGAGGCACAGAGGGGTTGACACAGGTTGTGTAGAAGTGAATTATTGCTCCTTTTGACCCTTTGTCCAGCGTCTGCCTGTCTGGCTACTTGGACTTCTTTATGTGTTATTCAGAGCATTATTCTGTGTATTGACGTTTGTCTCCTTTGAAAGCTGCAGGGAGAGGATAACCCACTGCCTTCTTACATGGAAAATGCCAATAATGAAATTGGATGCGTTGGCTTTTCCCTTCACTAAGAGCTCCATGGTTTTACGAATGTGATGTGAGCATGTTGGTAGCCTTTGGTGCCTTGAAGGAGTTTGCTTCTTGAAGCAAATTGATTTCCCCTCAGAGTCAACATGAAAGCAAAGTTTTTTAACCCTGACTGTTCTACAGGTGCCTGTGCAACATCTAATATATGTGTTAATGTGCACGCAAGGATGTTGCTAGGAAACTTGTGAGAGCTAAATGAGGAAATGCTGTTAATAGAGGCAAGCATCAGAGCCTCCAAAGTCTTCCTCTGCAGTCTTGCTGATGGTAAAAAGGGCCACCTGTGAAGTTGGGTTGGGTCATCCTCTGGTGTCAGTGGGTCAGCTTAAATAGCAGCAAAAAAAATAAAAAAGGCTCGGTTTGGCTCTTTTGGTGGAGTTTTGATGCTGCTTCATGCCAGATAAGCTTTATTGCACCATCTGTTTCTGGAAAGGGTAGGTAAGTGTTTTCTCTCCGGATTAGTTTGTAGGGACTTTGCTCTGCCTCGTTTCACTGTACCTGTTTGGTGCTCACTGGTGACCAGTCTGTACCACCCTGTTGCAGACCTGTCTGAGCCCCAAGTTGAGGCAGTGCTTTCCCAGTCACCCTGAAAACGTTTTGTGGTGTCTAGAGCGCTACGGGAGGTGACTTTTTGCCACTACCTTTGTCTATCTCCAGTGGGCCTCTTAGAGTTTAATTCAGCTCAAAAGTGATCTTGAATGAGAGCTTTTCTTCCCCTCTTTGGGGTGTAAGAGGCCTAAAGAGCCTGAGGGATGCAAAGTTAGCAGGAACTGTTAATATCTTACATTTGGAAGAGGCCAAAAAACTTGAGGCTGAGATTGCTGATGGCTATGCTTAATACATGGTCTTCTTGAGTTAACTCCTCTTGCCTTCTCCTCCTAAAGGCATATTATTTCTGTAACAAGTGTTGCTTTTCCTACCATTACCGACCCCAAGAAGCAATCCCTTTTGCATCTTGCAAAGGGTTAGGGAGTGCTGAGTTTCCCCTCCTTTGGAGAAACATTGAATTGTGTATGTTATGGACTTTCCAACTGCTGTAAAAGTTGGGGCTGGCAATCCTGGCTTGCTCCCAGCTGAAGCTGTGGCATTCTGTTCCTTCTTTCCTAACTTCCTCAGTACATAATACTTCCCTTCATGTCGTTGCTTGTTGCATTTCTTTTTTTTATATTTTATTTTTAGAAACAGCTAGGGGGGAAAAAAAACCCAAAACAACTAAACAATTTAACTAAACTCCAGCAGAAGAGGTTTTGTTTGGGTATAACCATTTGTTCTCTCAGCTGAAAGTGAGCTGCTGGTTCCTGCTGTCACCTGGAGAGGGAAGGTCTTTGCTCTAGTGTGATGTGTGGACGAGGGCAAGTTGTGTGCCAGAGAACCTTTTTTGGAATGAGGTGGAGATGGAGTTGTTCCTCATGTGTCCTGAAATATAACTCATTTAGGTGGCTCATCCTGAAGGAGCCCTGATAACTTTTTAGACCATTGCATGTCAACTGCTATTGCAAAAAAAAAAAAAAACCTGTCTCAAATAATGTAGTGAGTTTAAAATGTTTATTGGAAGAATTCTCTGCTTCTTGGCTCCCTAGTATTCAGATCCAAGGATTTATTTTTTTTTTATCTTGAAGGCTTTGTGTGCCTAAAAGATTGTCTGATATTTTTTTCCCATCTCTTAGTTGATCTAATAAAAATTAATTCCTTTCCCTACAAACTTTGTCTCAGCTGCAGCCTAAAGCCTTCAACAGCTACAACAATGCTACTACTGTGAACAAAGTTGCCTCCATTTCAATGAATCCAACTGTGCAGAACTCAAAGGGAATTAGCTGTGCAACGATTTAAAAATGACTCAAATGCATTTCTATGCACAAAAAGTCATAGCATTAAAATTTCAAGTCTTTTCAGGACATATGTCCCCTTTGTGCAGCTGGGAATTGCCCTTCTGTAATAGCATGAAGCTCCCATTTCTATCCCTTCACAACCATCAGGCATTAAAGATAAGAGGGTTTTTGTTGTACGGAGTTTTTATGCCTAGAAAAGCATCACTCGCCTAAGGCTGAATCTGAATCTTGTCTGTCCTGAGTGGGGATAGTTTGGGGAGAAATGCCTTTGAAACTGATGAGTTATTTGTAACACTAGAATACATCTCGGTGAAGATGGATTAATGGGTAGAGTACAGCTGAGCTGGTGAAAGGTACATGATTAATTCAGTTTTGACAGGACTGCATAACTTATAGCCTGGATCACACCTCCAATTAGGCATATCACATTCTTTATTTCTACAGCTGTAGAGCCTAGGAATACCATACCTTAATGTCAGCCTTAGCGTGCTTGGTGCTGTATAAAAAGAAATAAATATGTGATGTGAGAGAGAGTGTGCACCTGGAAAATACTGAGACTATTTTGGAAGACAGTGCTGCTCACTACTGAAATATTAGACTATTGAAGCTTTCATGCTTAATGAATTCCTGACTATTTCCATAAATGTCCCAGTTTCTGTCTTTGCAGCCGTTCCCTCATGGAGGCCAAGTTTGATTCCAAGGAGAAATAAGCTGAGGAAGGCTATTTAAGGGAGAACTATTGCAAAGGTGCATGTCTGGTGATGCTGTAGATGATGTGGGTTTTGGTGCCAGGGTCACCAGAGGTTGAAGTTTTGCTCATGAGAGATGTGTGGGTTCCTGCCTTGTGAAACTGTAACACGGGGCTACAGAAAAGAAGGGGAATTTGCCTGTAAAGAAAGTGGTCCGTCCCAGGCAGAAGTAGGTCACTGTGCCTCGTTATAAGCATGACCAAGGCAATGAGGAAAGCTAGCTAGGCTGGAGCTCCTGGTTCTCGTCAGGGCATTAGCTGCCCTTGCTGTGGGCCCATCTTGCAACATCAGGCAGCCCAGGGAGAGCAGCTTTAAACTGAACTGCTGCCCCTTTATGCTGCGGGGGTGGGAAGAACCCCCCTGCCAAATGATTGCAAAGTGGATGTCAGTCAAAACCACTCATTGGAGTTGCTGCACTGAAGACCTTGCTGTTACACCTCTACCTGTTGGACTTGCAAAGCTGTTGTAGGAGTTGTGCCACGCACCTCCACCACGCACCTCGGGCCTACTGTTCTTTGCACAGCTTGTGCTCCCCTTGCTAGTGCTTTAGGAAGTATTGCTGCATAAATCAGTACGCAGAGAAGTAACTTGGCATCTCTGCCAGGTGTCTGTTTTCCTGTAGTCTTCCCCAGTATTTCAGGCTGGATCGGTAATGAGCAGAGAGCTATATTTGTGTGGAAGTGAGATGCCAGCTCCTCAAGGATTCATTTATTGGGCTGCAGGCCAAAGCATACTCTGGCCCTTGATTGCATGTTACTCACTACATTTAGTTAATCCAATGGGAAAGGCTTTAAATTTTCAATCCAACACCAACACCACAAATGCATCGTTGCACAGTCCTTTGATTTTCTTATTAGCAACTGTGAGTAATGAGGAATGGGGCTAGGGAGGAAAGAATCAACAGTGTTGTTTTATTTGAGGAGGGTCAAGATCTGTTCTGTGCCTCTAGGCTCCTTCTGGTACAGGTAAGGTAAGGTCTATGCTCTTGTCCTTTCACAACATCGAGATTCATTTTATGAGACTCTTCTGAAAAATCTGGTTTGTAGCTGCTTGCCTTTGCCTTCCTAGGGCTGACTTCTTCCCTTTTGGGAGAAGGATTCATCCTTGGAGATGACACCTTCTGGAAAGCATTATAGAACATAGTATCCCTGGTAACTGGAGCTGATACTTCTCTACACAGAAATCTGTGCCATGTTAAACTGAGAGTTGAATGGGGCAGGGGGAGGATAACTTCAGAAATATCTGCTCTGAGCCACTAGAGTTGGAATAATGAGTCCACATGAGGTGTCCAAATGTAGCCTCATGCACAAGTGTAAACCCAGACCTGGATTCTGTAGTACCTGTATAATCTTTTGAACAGTGAAATTCAGGGAAGTCACTTAGACCTCACCTGTCCTACATAAATTTTAAATTTTTACCAGAGTAATACCACTCTGAGAACAACCAAGTTGGTTCATATGCCCCATATCAGTATGAGCTTGCTGTGATTCTCTGCTGATTAAACTGGATTGATATTTGAGATTGAATTAAGTACTGTTATGGTGATATAAAGGCTTTGATTCACTACCACATGTAAAATCAGGCAGAGGCTGGGGGAGCCGGGCTTCTTCAGCCTGGAGAAGAGCAGGGTTGGGGAACAAACACCTGTCTTTCAATGCATAGGTGGAGGTCATTAAGGAGATGGAGGCAAGCTCTTTACTGAGGATAATTAATTACTGGAATAGGTAGATCAGAGAGGTTGTGGAGGCTGTGTCCTTGGAGGTTTTGAAGAACTGACTGGTCAAAGTCAGGCAACCTACTCTGAATTGAATGTTGACCCTGCTGAAATTGTTAATTTGCTCATTATTTTTTATTGAAGTAAGGTTTTTTCATTACTTTTCTTTTTTTGCTCAATTTAGTTGCCTCATAGGCAACATTTTTAGTTCAAAGCTTTAAGAAAAAAAATCTTTTGAACCCTTTCCATATTTGAGAAATGCTAAGACTGGAATCTCTCCATGAAAATGTAATGTGAAGAAAAACACTTTGGGTAAAAATTCAGTCAAAAAACTTGGACCTGGTCTATGCTCAGTTTTTGATGTGTCTAGACAGAGTGAATAACACTGGGGGTGGTAACTAGGGCTTCTCAGTATTATTTCATATTCGTATTCCAGTTGCACCCAAGGGTCCACTGGTAATGAAGCCCCCCATAGGTTGGTCCAGCGCATCCCTTTGAAGAACATGCAGATGAAGAAAAAAGTGAATTCATTATTAAGGGCTTAATTTAGCTAAATTGAGTTGAATCTGTGCTACCAAACTGCAAACTTCAGTTGGTTTCCTAGAAGTCTGATCGTCCATAGTTCTCCAGCTCGTTTTAAAGTACTATGTCTTCCCACAGCAGAACATGCTACCTCTGGCTGACCAACGCCCAACTGCTACTGCCTCATATATTTTTGGGAGCCCCTGTTTCAAAAGGACAGCCTCAGCAGAGGTCACATTCTCTGCTCCTCATACTGGCATAGTATAGAGAAATGCAGGCATGGTATGGTAGCAGAAGATGCAGCGCAGAGGAGAACAGACACGGGGTGATGAGAATAGAGATGCAGAATACCACTGTATGCACCAAGTCTATAAACATCTCACTAGTGATCAGATAAAGAAATGCGGACATGAGAGCTGGGCAGAAGCAGTATTAAAGAGAAAAAAGAACAAAATCCAATATATGTAGAAGTTTTCCATATGTAGTAAATCTGGATGCAGTGTGGACTTGCAGACCAAGGAAGGAGGAGTAAGATGCTAAATGTTGCTAGAAAATGTATAAACCCAACTCCATATGGACCTTAGATGGAGGAGGAAGAATACATCAATATCATGCTCCTCCCTGTGAAGAGAAAGATGGGATGTTTGCCAGGAAGCGCATGAAATAATTTAAACTGCAGTATCACTCAGACTTTTCCCAGATAATATTCTATCTTTATTCCTTTCCTCTAATAATTACATCTAGGCAAATAATATTTCTTTGATTTGGCTGTTAAGATTTCAGTTACACTGACAGTAAATTCTTGGATTTACATATAAGGTCTGTTTCTGTATTGTCGATAGCGAGACTTTGAGTGCAACAATGGCACTCAGCTGGTGAGTGATAGCCATGACAAAATATATAAGAAACAATGACCAGAAGAGGTAATAACTTCCTCAGGCTCAGCTTCTTGCCCTCTGGCATGAGATGTTCTTGTGTCCTCCCAGCTTGCAGTATTCCATGAGACCATGCTTTTCTGGGGAAACTGGGGAAGTGAGAGATGCCAGACTGCTGCCAAATGAAAGTCAGATGGCACTAGGGAAGTGGATGAGATGGCATTTTCCTCTAAGGGTTGGGGCAAGCAGGCATTTAAATTACTGCCCCTGCCAGTCGTGTCCTGAACTCAGGGCTCCACTGCCTGCATCTTTTTGTTAATGTAAGAGAGACCCCATTAAGATCCCTGGAGGCTTAACTTCTGCATGTAGTGGCTATGCTCAGTCTAGGCTGTGCTGCAGCAACAGCTATAAACCCCAGAAATGCTTTTGCCAGCGCGACCTGTTCTGTCCCAGACCATTTTGCTAAGATAAGCAAAAAAGTAAGGCAACTGGTGTAGTGGGTTTTGTACTGCTGAGTGAGGCACCTCGCTGAGACTGCTGCTCTCATTTCTCATACTGTAACCGTATTGTTGTTGAAAGCATTCATTGCCATTCACCTTTAGGAGTTTAATTTGCATAATCATTTTTCTTGCAAGGCTTCAGAATTGGCTGATCTGGACTCTCCACTTCAAAATATCTTAACTGTGCTTTTCAATATGCACACAATGCTGTGAGAGAGAACAAAATGATCTTGTTGTGTTACCATAGAGACATTCAGGGTCTAAGAAGGGTTCCTGCTCAAAATCGGACTGTTAAAGGGACAAGGGACTGTTAAAATTTGATGGAGGGTTTAATCCTTGACCAGGCACTGGTATAAATCAGTGCCATCAGAAATGAACTGGCAGTCCCAATGTCGTGCTTTACAGATAGTGCTCTTCAGGCAGCTGGCCCAATGGGGCTGTCATCTTAGTAGATTCAGGGGGGAAAAAAAAAAGAAAAGGTAGAGGGAGTGGGAAAACGTCCAGGAAATTCACTTGAAAATGTTAAATCACTTTACTCTTTTCCTTCATTTTCCTCTCTTCTTTTGATTTGAGTGCTAATTAAGAGGCTTTCCTTTGCACTTAGACAACTCAACTTTGCTTTTTAAGCATACATTTTTTAAACACCACTAAATGAAGGCAGGGGTGAGGGAAGGTGCAGAGCTAACTGCTCTGCTCGGGAGACTGAAGTCCTACGTTTACAGTTAAAGGCAAATAGCAGGACTATAGCTGCATTCCTGTGCCAACCTGGACAAAACATGATTTGGACTGAGAGGGCACTGCCTTCTATGAGCCTGTTGAGTTTTAGTGTTGGTGCTGTAATTGCCAGCTATAATGACAGTTTTGCACAGTGGAGGGGGAAGCAAGGTATTTTCTGTCTACATAAAGGAAAGCAAAAATTGGTTGGGAGTAGATTCAGCAACAAAACATTCTGGCAATTAGCATTGTCTTTGCTTGGGACTACAGTGTTTGGGCTATCTATGCAAGCATCAAAAAGGTGCTTACAAATCCTACTTGCCAAATTATTTAAGAGTCCTAGTGCAAACTGGAGAGAGAGGCTGTACTCTGCCCCATGTTAGTTAATTGACATGGACCCTGGAATTAGAATCCCTAAATGGGCATTTGAAAGAGCATTGAAGAACATGTTTTGAAAATTCACCTTTTCTTGTGTGACTGTCGTGGGAGGTGCAAATCTGCCTTGTGTTATACATGGAGCTATTCCTCTCCTCCCCAATAGTAGCTGCTGATTTAGACTCTTAGGACCTCCTGGCTATGGAGTCTGGTGAGGGCAGAGTTTAATTCTTCCTGCTGTCCTTAAGTCAGCCCTGATGACTTCTTCCTCTAGCTTAAATCCTGGCCCAGATGGAGTCCCCACCTGAAAACTGTTGTAAGGTCCCTAAAAAAGACAATTCTGCTCTTTGCTATGAAACAAACTTTTTCTGGCTGAGGCTAATGTGAATTCTGCATATCTTGCCCTGCATAGGAAGCCATGGCATATTGTGCCAAAACAGTATGTTCAGCAGAGCTGAATTTGTACACATCCAAGATACTATTAACTCCTCAGGCACCATGTACTCTGACAAATACCTTGTGGCTCATGGCTAACACTAAGGAATTGCAGGCAGTAGTGTCAATAATAACTTGGAAACTTACATTCCTGTCAGCAGTGATTTATAGGGTGGTTTAGTCTCCTTCCAGAACAGGTGAAAGGAAGGTCAGGTGACATGGGCTCAAGGCAGCTTCCCAGTAGCACAGCAAATGCTGCTACAAGGAGGGATTTGAGTCTGGAGTGGAGTATGGGTGATGTTAACCAGCAGATTGTGTCAAAGTACAAGCTCATGTTTTGTCCTTATATGACTTTATTCTTACATTTCTTCTAAATGGAAAATTTCGTTTGTTGCCACAAGTCTGTCTAGATTTCGGAGAAGTCACCCTTGGGGTATGGTTGGCTCCCTGTTCTGAAGGATCAAGTCAGACCCAGAAGATGCTGGACGCTTGTCCCATGAAAGCCCTGATAGACAGGGGTGAGGTGTATGCTCTCCAAAATTCAGTCACTTTGATGTGGTTATAGTAAGTAGCACCACTGCATGGGCCACAGATCTCATCTATGGATATATTGCACTGTAGAAACCAAAAATCTGAGCTCGATTTCCCACCTTAGTCCAACAGAGATGCTTTGCTCAGCTGCAGAGTAATATAGACAATATTGTAGTCCCTGAACTAAGCAACACTCCTGAACTGGGAGTAGCCATGAGGGTGCTAGAGATACCTGCATTGCTCTATGGGATTTGGCAAAGTTGGTGTTTGCTGAATGTGGAAGCATCTGCCTTGTGCTCTCCAGACTGTCCTCTATATCATGGGGGTTTTCACTATCACCTGGGCCTTTTTAGACAATTTGCAAAAATAACTTTTAATCCAGTAAGTTATTGCTACAGGTACCACTAGTGACACCAAGATGAAGTAAATTGGCCGTATGTCCACTGGCATACGTATTTTAGCCTCTTTGTTTTCCTCTTTATTTGTTTTTAGTCCTCATAGGAAAAAGCAACTCAGTGACTGAAGAATGTTATGCATGGTTACTAGTTGCCAATGAACATCAAACAGTTAGGAAATGCAGAAAGTTGCAATATCTCTTATTAGACCAGCAGATATAAGATAAGTTTAGTCATGGAAGACCTTCTCCGGGTCAGTGTACCCAAAAGTGTGTTGGTATTTTTCAGCTACGGCAGCTGGTCTAGTAAAAGTTATTGCTTCTCTGTAGAAGTTATTGCACCTCACATATCTTTAGACCATCACAGCCACACCAACACTGCTACTAAACAAGATTCTTGAAGACCAATTTTGTATCACAACTGCAGGAATATGTCCACATGAGTCCTAACTTTAGTGTATTTCTTCTCAATTTTGTCATCTATTTATTTTCTGTCACAGCTGTGTGTAATAAATTCTTTCAGCAGTTCTGGAAAAAAAAATGGGAGAGTGATTGATTTCCATTTTCTGAGCTTTATGGGGTGTGCTACTTAGAAGACTTGTCATTACCACCATTTGCTGGTGTTTAGTGGAAGATTTAATTCACCTACTGTAACGATTTGGGGAAATCTGTCGATGTACAATTTAGAAAGTTATTATGTAAATGGCAGTATTATGAAATGCTTTTATGTGGATGCAGCATCCACCATTTCCTAACAGGAGTGGCAGCGTGTGTCCAACAGGGTACAATGGACAGTTGTTAACCACAGCAAGAACAGTGTGTCCAAAGAAAAGATTTAGTTGAGACCTTGGGGAGCAATTTGTTCCAAACATGTCTGTATGGATGGGGTTCGGGGGAGTGGAGTGAGAAAGAGATGAAGGATTTCAAAATGTTGAATAAAAAGCTTTGATTTTTGTAGATGTACACTGAAACACAAGGGGTCTCTGGGCAGGAGGAGGGGATAGGAGAGGATTTTGTAGCTGAGGAGGCTTGTTTTTACTGTGGGAGCAGCCAGGGAAAAATCAGGGGATGTAGAAAAGATGTAGAAACTTGATGAGACTGTGGATTAGCTCAAAGCACACTGAGATGTTCCAAGGCAGTTGGAAACCAGAGGGGTGGGGGGCATAGAAATGCATTTATTCCCCATGGTACTGAGGAAACGAGCACCTTGCAGTATGCTAAGCAAAGGTACCACATGCCTGTGATGAGGAAACCACACAAACCAGCATGCTCACAAGGGTGAAAAGGTCTAGGGGAAGCAGAAAAGCTCCAGGGAAACCCAGCTCCTGGGTGCTTGTAAAGCTTGGCTGTATGCCTCCTTTCCCCATGAAGTGGGGACAGGCAGAGAAAGACTGCTCAAGGTGTGGGTCAAAGTGGCCTTGGGGAAAGACAGTGTGGTGGCCTACTTCAGTGCTGAGAAGTTTGAAAGTACACCTAATCCACCCGGGTTTCCATGGACATATCTGCTCCTGCCACCTGGCACCGAAGGAGTGTGGAAATTTGTTTGTTCTTTCAGGGCTGGTTTTGCTCAAATATTCCTGAGGTCTTGCTACCTGGCTGACATGCAAGCACAGGTCATTGCTGTGACAGGGATGAGGTTATCCTGACCGGCACATGGGAGTGCTTGCCCAGAGGCCTACGTTGGCAATGCATTGGACTCACGGTGCCTGCGTTGGAGTGCACCTGACTCTGGGCAGAGAGGGAAGATGAGAGTAAACTAGTAAATACCCACCTCTCACAGACCTGAGGCTCCTGCCAATTCCAGTAAGCGGGCTTTCAAGAACACAAACCTTTGTACTTGGGACAGTATTCCCACATCACCATTCCTGTGGCAAGGAGAAAAGAATCCCCTGGGACAGATGAGTTGACAGGAGTATTGCTATTTCTTCTTCTGGTTAGTGACATCTGTTTTGTATACACAGGTGCTCAGCAGAATAAATCTAGGGTTTTGTTTTAATATTTTGTCTTTATTGAAAAGGTACAGAGACAGTTAATTGGGTGTATCTCTGAAGGTCTGTCATATTTCTTCTCAGATAGGATTAAAACAGTTCAATCTGCAAACTCTATTTCCTCTGTCAAAAGGAGATAACCAATTCCACAGACTGAAGTTATTAATGATCAACTGGGTAAATTTTATCCATCTCTTTATATCTTGGAAGGACACTTCACTGAGGCTGATTTTGATCAATTTGTAAGCAATGTCACCTTCAATACATTCCCATCTGACAATAGATAACCCAGTAACAAGCTGGGAGACAGCAAAGGTGATGTAAGACTTGGCATCTGTTGCAGCTCTTGAACCCAACTGCATCCCCACTGTTTTTTTAGAGCCTTGTTAAGGGAAATGGTGAAAAAAAAAACAAACCACCAAAACATCATCCTGGAAAAAAAACCCTTTTCAAATTTAATTCAGAAAGATGTTTTTCCCTGAGACATGAGAATTGCATTACTTATCATAATTCTTTCAAAAGAAAAAGCAGATGGGAGTGGTTTAATTTTTCCCTTTCTGTCCTTGTCCAGCCTAGCGTGTACAGTCTTGGCAAATATCTTGGCTGTTCAGTTTAAGGATCCCATGTCTGTTCTTGTGAGCAATGTAACACAACTGAGTCCTGCAGTGGTCACCTGCCAGCGTCTGATGCTTTGGGATATTTCAAACGTATCTCCTCTGTCCACAATGTGCTATTCCATCAATGCTAAGGAAGAGGTAGAGAAGCTCACTGGTGGGAACATAGACTGCTGGAGCAGTAAATATATATCTGCTTGTAGCTCTAGCACCCAACCAGTCAGAGTGTGCTGCACTGACTGAATAAATGGTTGGCATAAGCCTAATATTTTGGGGAAGGCTCAAGGGCAACTCAAGTAGAAATTCAGAGTTCCAGGAACAATATCTCCTCGTCCACGTCCTTTCTGTACAATCTGCAAGCTATTTTTGGAAGCGGTGGTAAGGTGGAGGGGGAGCCAGGGTGAGAGGACTGACTGGTGCATCTGAAGATTATTATTCCCTGTGGCTGCTCCATCCTTCTGGAGCGGGGCCACAGATTCTTCTTGCAATTGCTGCACGAAGCAGCTTAAAGTCACTTGCTGTGTCACTGTGTTATGCAGGTATGACATAGTATCTGCTGTGGTGACCAGATCCTAAAGGTGATTAAAATACTCCCTGCTCCTACCAGCTTGGGTCAGAAGGGAGTCATCTGGGTCCATTGTGGGCAGAAAAGCTTTCTCTGACCACCGGGCTCTTGGTTCACGTTATGCTCACTGCGCTCTTTAGGAAGCACATTAATTCAGCCACTGTACAGGGCAAACTGATCTTTGCTGTTTACCTGCCAGCTGATGCACAGCAGGATGCAAGGAACAGTCCAAGGCGAGCCGGGATGGCATTTGCTAAATGCACTGTGTCCTTATGATAAAAAACCACCCTTATTTTCATTAGGTCAAGAAAGCTTCCGTGTCTTGGCAGAGCAGGAAAGCAGTGCGGCAGACCCAGGGAGAATATGCAACTTTTCTTGTTTTCACTTGGTTTGTCTTTGCATCTTTTCATCCCTGAAAGTTACCTGAAGGAGTTTGTGTAGTGGCAGGCCACTGTGCCCAACGTGCTCTGTGCTCTCTGATCTTTACTTTGGTGAAAGAGTTTGTTTGGCAAGAAACATTCATGGGCTTTCACTGTAGTTAGCAGCGTGGACATACCCACTGCATTCCTCCAGGTGGAAGCTGCACATACCCACAAGGATGGAGGCCTCCTGGAGCTGCTGCTGCTCAATAAGAACATCATATTCCTCTGCCCTTTTTCTAGATGAAAAACACAGTGGGTCAGCCGAAGGAAGAAGAAGCTGAGGGAGCCTGAGAAAAATTCAGTCCCCACGTTGCTGGAGAATGTGGGGAACAGCTGGGCTGTGACTCCCCCTTCGGAGCTCTTCTGAAGTGTTATGCTTCAGCTGCTTGAGCCTTTGCCAAGAGCTGGCTCCTTAATGGAGCAAAACTATCTCTTAGCCTGCCTGCCCATATCAGGGCTACAGTGGAGGGTTTTTTGCAAGAGTGCAAGACCTATGAGACTGTCCACATTATCAGGTTTGATGCCTGAGGATATGCAGCAGGCACCTGACAGATCTGGAAAGAGACTGAGGCTACATGCCCTGAATCCCTATGTGGTGTCTTTTCAATCCATTGTACCACCACTCACTGAACGACATCCCAGTCCACATAGGGGTCAGCAGGAGTTTTGCTGCCTGATAAGGGCAGGTCAGCCATTGCTCCTTATAAACAGGGTTAGTGGGTCTTTTTTCTGGAACCAAGAAAATCAGTAAACCTGGACTGCTGGGGTGACGTGCCTACCTAGTCCTCTGCTAGATGGGTGCCAAAGCTTGATCCTGAGCAAAGCAGGGCTTAACCTAAACTGGTTAGATGGTAGCGGGTTTTCCACTTACTTTTTCCAGAGCTACCAACTTACCTTTTTTCTGTTGCTTAGTCATTTCTGCTCTGCTACCCCGGACACTTCTTCTTGTCTTCCTCACTCCCAGGTGCAGAGCCCCCTTCTCAGTGGAAATGCATCCACATGAAGGGTCAATGCAGCTTTTGAGGCAGCTGAGGAGGCAGAAACCTGATAGGTGCTGAGCAACCGAGTAGGCTGGGCACGGGGATGCTCCCAGGGCCTCTGGCTGGGAAAGCGGTAGGGAAAAGCTTCCTAAGGTGGGTTGGCTTCCTGCAGGATGCACAGGTTGCAAAGCTATGCTTTGGTGGGGAGGAAACTTTGAATAGGGGAATGAAGGATTTTGCAGAATTGTTAGGATTTTCCTAACCAAACTGCTTATTTTCACAAAGCAAATTTAACGTGCTCAGACTTAGACAGGGAGCTGGGCATATGGAAGGAGTCAATCTATGCAAGCTCACTGCTTTGATCCTTTCCCCAGATGAGCACCCTAAATTTGTAACGGGCTCCTTTCCTCCCTTGCCACCCTCTACATGCACACTTGCTGTCTAGTGTGCTGGATTTCAATTGATTGATTTTTTTTTTTCTGTGTAGCCTTAAGGACTGCAATTACCCATGACCCTAAATGACACAACTTCTTGGTGATTCTTCTGCTTATGTAGCATTGCAGGGCCCCAACTCCAAGAGGTGTCTTATTCCAGGGATATCTTGGCCTGATTTTTTTTTTTTTTTTTTTTAGGGGCGCTGAACACTCGTGTATCCCACTCTTGAATAATAGCATAGTGCCTACAGGAGAGCCGGAGAGGGACTCTTTGTCAGGAAGTGTAGTGATAGGACCAAGGGGTAATGGTTTTAAATTGGAAGAGGGGAGATTTAGATTAGATATTAGGAAGAAATTCTTTCTTGTGAGGGTG
>JAOXNO010000001.1:87266166-87308674 GCA_028565335.1 Limnodromus scolopaceus
CAACCTGGTCTAGTGGGAGGTGTCCCTGCTCATGGCAGGGGGGTTGGAACAAGATGATCTTTAAGGTCCCTTCCAACCTAAACCATTCTATGATTATATGATTCTATGATCTCCCAAAAGGAGGATGTGGCAGAGGGGGAAGCTGCCTTCCTAAAACTGACTCTTATGGACATCTGAGGTGTGTCTTATTTTGTCTTTGCCTTCCTGTGTTATTCCCTTTTGTGTGTTATATACCTAGATTTGTTAATAGTAGCAATAAATTACTATTATTATTAACTGTTTTCTACTCCCTTGGATCTCGGTTGTGCCAACCAGTTCTGTGGTGACTCCTGTGGGATGGTGCATAGTTTCAGACCTAGATGGCTGTGGCTGTACATCAGCCTCTCTGTGTGTCTGTCACAGGCAGCCAGAACAAGTAGAAACAGGCAAAAGGAAACAAAATAGACAAATTTCTGCATCCACAGCAGCTGGAGTGAACGTCAAACAGATGGGCTCTTCCACCCCGATTATCCTTACGTCCTAAATATAGAAATACGGGCTGTTTTTCTTTTTCTCCTTTTTTTTTTTTTTTTTATAAATTTAAATTACCCGAGGGGGTGGTGTTAGCTCACGCTAGGGCAGTGCTAACGAGTGCAAATAGAAGTCATCTGCTGACGGAGTCAGATCACGGCTTCTGCTCATGACTATTCCCCCCACCCTGCCCACACACACTTTTTCCATTTGATGCGTGGGGACTGACAGGGGCTGAAGCTGTCCTCTCTGTGGGGCAGGGGAATACGTATGTGTGAATGAGCAGGCTTTTATTTCACATCCTGTCCGTGGGTATGCAGATACAGAGTAAGTAAGTACCAAAGAAAATGGGTGAGAACTGCGTGTCCTTGCCTCCTCCTGCAGATGGTTTGCTAGGTAGATGGGGCAGCTGTACTTCAGATCACTGGAGGAGTTCACAGCTATTTGGTCATCCTTTCACAAGACGCTGATAGGTGTAGGGTAGGGAGGTGTGGGGGCTGCTTTTGTCCTGCCCCAACTCGTGTTTTTATGCAACAAGCAGAGAGATCGAAGGCATGACTGCTGGCAGTGGGCAGGCTGGCCATACCGGAACACCTTCATCCCTTTAGTCCTGTGTTGGTTGACACCAGTAAAGCATCAGCACGGTAGTGTCTTTGTGTGATTTTTGGACTTCTTTTGCTGTACTGAGGACTTGGATAGGGAAAATCTGATGTGGTGGTTTTTATTTTTTTTTTTTTCTTTTCCCAGGGAGGGAACATAGCACCTCACCAATGCTGTTTTCCATTCATCTTCCAGGTTTTTTTTTTTTCCCCTGCTTTTTCTTGTCCTGGGTCTGAATTTCATACCTGTCCTCAGGCTTTTGTTCCCTGACCAGCCATGGGAGCAGGAGGCAAGGAGGAGGTAGGAGAAGATTCTGCTTGGAGAACATGGTAGAGGAGCGTGGAGTGAGGCCATGTGTCTTGCTGCTGCCCTGTTGGTTACTTGTGCCGTGTTGGGTGCACGCACTTGGGCCTTGCTCTCCCCACCTCTTGGAAGGCAATGAGAGGGGCTTGTTTCTGAGGGTGCTGGCAGGGAAAAACATTATGTTGGTGCCATATTATTATTATCACCCTACCATGACTTAAGACATATAATGAGGCGAAAGGTTTGCAGTAAAACTGCCCTGACCTGGGGCTCAGCCAAGCAGCACTGCAATGTTTTTCCCTTGTCATTATGTACAAGGGTGTGTTGTGCTCTGTGGATGTATCTACGTTAGCATCAGCACAGATATACAAATAGATCATGAATAAAACTTCAGAGGCTCTGTGAAGAGATTCTTTATCTTATGGGCTGCTCTCCATGTAAGGATAGCGCATGGTTTATTAAAGCTCCCAGGGCTCATTTTGCTTGTGTGCTCATGCTCTCCTGCAGAAACCCAAGCAGTTGCAACCTTAATCCCAGGTGCCAGAGTGTTGTACATATTGTTGGCTTCTATAGGATCTGCATCTTCCTTGGAGGTCTCCTACATGCAGGAGGGGTTGACAACCGTTGGAGGAGGCTGACTGGGGAAGGTATGGAGTTTCCACTACGGAAGAATGCCTCTAAGAATAGGTTCAGCCAGCAGCTGGCAGGGTGACAGAGCAGTAGGAAATCCTGCCTTGGGGCAGAAGGATGAAGCTGGTGGTTTCCTGAGGGTTGCTGCATAAGGAATTATTACTTTTGGTCTTTTCAGGGCAGGGTGCTTCTCCTGTTACACTGAGGTCATGTAGAGTAGCATTGTCTTGACCATGAAGCACCCAGATGCTATAGATACTGGGCAGCACAGCGAAAGCAAATGTATCTGGAAGGATCCCCACTGGAAACAGTGTGTGTTTGGCACACTGGGGGTCATTCCACGGATAATAAGCCCTACTGGGGCCGTGCTCATGTTTGCACTGTGTTCCCTGGAACCTGGGTCAGGAGAGGACTTTGCAACTTGGTTGCAGCACCAGACCTGACCCGGCTTCCACACGTTCGCTCAGGACTCAGGATAAGCACTCTCCCAGAGACTGCGTATAAGGGATCACAGCAGACGGACACCTAATTGGCTTTGCCGGAGAGGAGCTTTGGCACGGTTTTATTCACTCTGATTCACGAGCGGCTGTATTGAACCTGGCTGGCATAGCACACGGAGGTCACTCAAGCATCTCTGAGCTGTGCACTTGGGTACTCCTGCCCGGCTTGGCAGGGCTGCCTCGCTCAGGCTGCGAGCCGCTGCGCCCTTCATCCCTCTCTCGCTGCAGCTTCACCTCATTCATGCTGCTCAGAGCCGGGGCTATTCGACCGGCCAGACCCCCCGGTGACCCTGACGGGAGCCACCACTGTATTTCTGCACCAACAGCACGGTTAATCTGCAACCTGGTTAGATCATCTCTGGAGAAGATAATGGTGTTTTTAGGATTTAAAATAATATTACTGCAAACAAGGAGGCTGGTTGTGCTGCTTGTGTTTAAGGATGCTTGGTATTTTCAGTTATAGTTTTGGCCTTTGCTTGCCTCAGTTTCGTTCCAGGTAAATGGGGCCAACAATCCCCCTGATTATAATTGTTGCCCCCTGAGTAACTGTAATGGTCATTATTGTTATCCTGTCTTTGCTTTGAGATGCTTAACTATCTTGCCAGGTTTTAAAATGATTGTCTGAAACTTTCCCATCCTCAGTTTCTAGCTCAGACTGACTTTGTATGGAAAATTTTAGCCACCTTTGTCCTATTTTTGATAATAATCATAGAATGGTTTAGGTTGGAAGGGACCTTAAAGATCATCTAGTTCCAAACACCCTGCCATGGGCAGGGATACCTCCCACTAGACCAGGTTGCTTAAAGTCCCATACAGCCTGGCCTTGAAGACTCCCAGGGATGGGGCATCCACAACTTCTTTTGATTAGGGTTCCTGTATGCTTGAAAATAAAAATGTTTTATTTTGGATGCTGCCTTTCCACCATGTTGTGCAGTGAAACCTTGAAGTGCAGCAGAAGGGTGGTCTGTGTGACACACGTGTGCTTTCTGTCACCTTTGAGAAAACCTACCCAAATTCAGCTAGGTAACGAGCCTTTAAAAAACCAAATCTGATCATCCATGTGCTTAGCGGAGGCACCATAGAATTTATTGAGGAAAAAGCCCCTGAGTTTCCAACCCCTTGCAGCTGCTGTGCGTGATGGGGCTGTGCCTTGTGCTCCCACCCAGCACACAGACCATGTTGAGCCGGTACTGGGACAAACCCAAACCTCCCCTAGAGATGCCGTGAGCTGAGCTAGGGCTGGTCTCTGGCAGTAGGAGCGGGGTGAATGTCTGCGTCTCACTTACCTGCTTGGGGGACTTCCTTTGTTGTGCTTGGAGGTGATGGAGGAACAAGCCACTCTGCTCAAGAGGAGAGGAACCTGGTCAGGGAGGTTACCAAAACAGGGGGTGCCTGGGGTCAAAGAAGCATGGTGAGAGTGGGACTGCACCAAGTGATGGTGGGAAGAAGGGAGGAAGTGGAACCGAATGTGACTGGATGGAGATGGGGACTCGGTGGGGGTGAGTCACACTGATGTGGTGCTCTCTAAGCCTTCTCTACTTTGGGCTGTCCTAGCTCTCTCAGCCTCTCCTCTGGGAGACAATAGTTGTACAGAGGGATTGAGACTGGGAGTGAGGCTGTCCTCTGCAAGGGACCCTGTGGACTGATGAGGCTCAGAGGAGTGGGGCAGGGTGAGTCTAGGACGGGCTGGGCAAGAAGACCAGCATCCCATACCAGTGGAACTGAAAAACTGGAAGAATTTGCTCGTGAAGGGTGTGGGATACTACACCACTGAGCACCCTAAAAATCTCCTCAGGGACTCAGCGATTCTGTCTTCTGGCTGGGACTTGAGGGTATACCGCAAATAAAAGCTGTGATCACACATTTTGTGTAAAGTCAGTAAAATAGAGGATTAAATATATGCTCGGTTTCTGTCTATCCTGGAGGCTGAAAGAAAAAGGAACGAACAAAAGTATGTGAAAATTTTATTTGTTTGGTTTTCTTAGTACATGGTCAGCTATATTTTAGCAGTACCAGTGGATATGGCATCCAATGCCGTTCCTTTTCTAGCAGCATCTGGGCTAAATACCTCAGCTGTGTTGATAGTTGAGTGATTCAAGAGTTTGCTTATAAACTACCTTGGTGAAAGCTGGTACTTGCACAACAGGGGTTAAAAATGAGGTGAATTAACATAGTAATGAGGTAATAACTATTAATAATTGTTATAGTAGTAACAATAAACAGCAATAAATTAAAAAAAAAAATTCAGAGAGTTTAAATCTCTGGTAAATAGATTGCCCCTTTCATCCATTTCCTGCAGGTATATTTTCCTGAAATTTCTCCCGTTACTTCTGTGCTGAGAACTCACTTGTGTGGTGGTCATTCACTGCCTGTTTGAGGTTTGCTTCTGTTCCATTTAACAGGAGAGAAGTTTTGGTGCAGGGACCATAAAGCAAAACGTGTTGTGGGACTTCTGCAATGCAAATATTTCATCATCGTTGCTGGCAGTATGGGCAGAGTCTGTTTCTTCCTTCAGGAAGAAAAATGAGAAGGAAAAGGAGAGAGATGACTCTAGTGTAAAGTAAATGCCTTCAGATGACGACTGAAAATGCAGAGAGGCTGGTGGATGTTAAAGGGATAGGTACTGAATTTCCCCGGGAGCTGCATGTGGTGGGTAGCACGTGTTTGTTACCCAAGTGGAGGAATCACACCTGGAGTCTGGGGTAGCAAGGACTGCCAAAAGTGGTGGGTGAGCTCACATATGCCATCTTACCTGTGCTTCTAGTCTCTCCCCCAGTGTCGCAGCATCTGGGGAAGAGGAGCCACTGAGTAAAGCGGGGACGCTGTTTTCCCTGCCAGTGGCTGAAAGATGCTCCTTGAGCATTAGTGCTCTTCCCCGCTCTTAGTTTTATTCAGAAGAGTGGAGATTGAGGGCAAAATGATCTCTTGGCTGAATGTGATGTGTATTTTATGGAGGCTCTCTAATCCAGCCTTTTGCAAAGGCGGACAGTGGGACTCCTGCCAGTTCAATTAGGCCAAATATACCACACTTGGGTGCCTAATGCTGGACACCTCCATTCGTATTGAGGCATGTGAGGAAGAGTCACCTTCTCTTCAAAGGGGTGAGCTGCTTTCTTGGGAGGCTGAGCTTTAGTCCCAAAGCAGGTCCAGCTAAGACTAGACCTGGACCCCCTAAGGGCCTGAGAATACTTTCCATTATGACCTCAAAAGCGTGAAAGGGTTGGCCTGATTCACATGGGAACGACTGCTGCTACCTGAGCTTAGACACTCACCTACACTAACTTAGCAGGTTTATGCTCAGAAGCCTTCATTCAGAAGCAAGATAAATGGTGGTGTTTTTCAAGGCTCGGGCAGAGAACAAGTTGTAGAGCACAAGGGAGCAAACAGAAGGGAGACCAAAGTTCCTGGAGCACCTTCCTCCTGCCTCGCGTGGTGCCTGGGGCTGCAGCAGGTCCATTGGAAGCAAGAGGGGAAGCTGATCAAACACAATGCTGATAACAGTTGCTGGCATGGTATTCTCCCTCCCTCCCTGGTCCCACTTCTCCATCATGGAGAAGAGGTGCTAAGGCAGGTGGAACGTATGCTGAGATCACCACACCTTATCAGCTCCAATGAGTTGGCCTCCCACTGTCCAGCAGGTCTGTAAATACTCCTTATTGTGTGTGGATGATGTGGGGTTTGGCTGTCCTTGTCTGCCAAAATCTTTGTATGGGCAGGTTCAGTTGCATGAGTGTTTGGGAGATGGCTGTTTGCTGCAATGACATGCCGGGGAGCAAGCAAGAAAATTTTCTATTTAGCTTTCCTGGTCTGTTGCTCTCAGACTATGTCAAGACCCAGCACCCTGTGATCAAGATAACCAGTCATAGCCAAAAAAGCTGGTGCAAGCAAATTCTCTCTTTCCCTCTCCCAGATGGAAAGCTCTTTTTTTTTTTTTTTTCTTAAATAATTCACCCAGTGATTGTGAATCAAGGGTAAATCATTTTCAAACTGATTGTGAATGGAGAGTAAATAATTTTTTAAACCATGTGTTGTAAAAGAATCATGGATAGAATGGGCACTAGGCATTACCTGGAGAGTAACTGAACCACTTTCTCCTACAAAAATCAGTGACAACAAGAGAGCATCCTCCCCTTCCTTGCCCTCCAGACTTCAGGTGTTTCAGCTGCGCGAGTCGCTGTTGAAAGTATGAAGGGGACTGGTGCTGTGGGAAATCCACAGATGGTGGCTCTTAATACCTAGGAGTGATACAGATATGGAGAGAGTTTTCATTGCTCTGCAGAACACATTAGTCTTTCCCAATGGGGAAGTGTAGCTTTTTAATCAAAGCAATCTTCCTCCCACCTCGGTGAGCCTTGAAAAGATGTATTTCTGTCGTGTCTGTCCATGGCACTTCATGCTTTATCTTAATGGTTTAGAGAAAGCCTTTCTTACCTACTGGGGGAGTTTGGAGAATGCCAGGTTTCTGTGCAAATGAAGCCTTCCCTGCGTTTATCCATAGTTTTATTTCCAAGTACGTTCCTGTTGTCTACCAAGTAGTTAAGAAACAGAGCAAATTAGAAACATTGGGAGCAATTACATTCTAATGTGAAGGGTGAAGGTGAGCAGGACACATACATTCTTCATTTGTGCCTTTGATTCTTGCTTTCTACTCTTCCCTTTTTGAGTATCTTTCCTGTGGGTGACACAGGGAGTTCCTGGTAACTCCGATTAAAGACCAGAGTTCAGTGTGCCATTTCCTTTTTCCTTGTGGCCTGTGATCGTGTCCTGTAATAATTGAACTTTGGAGTAAGTCCCAGTCAATTACTCTGAAACTGCCTCTCTGTTATCCCATTACCAACACTGACGACAAAAAAAAACCCCAAAATCCCAACTTCTTGTTTTCGCTCCTGCCAGAGAAAGGAATGTGCAAACTAAAGGTCATTTTAGGGTCTTTCTTTTCCCGGTGCCCTGCTCAGAGAAATTGTGCATGGGAAAGGGGTGCCATTGAGACCGGGGGAAGAGATGTTTCCCTGCCTGGTCAAACCCAGTCCAGGATGAAGACTGGGATGAGGAGGGAGATCTGGACCTCAGTTGTTGGGCTTTGTAGGGCAACCACTGTCTCCTAGGCTGTTGTTGGGTGAGTACCTAGCATTAATTTAGACTGATAGTACCATAGGATAGCACAAGCACAGCTGTGAAATGAAAGCCACAGGTCGGCTTGTAGAGTTTCCTGTGATTGAAGTCATAATGTCTCCTCTTAATTAATTTAATTCAGGTTTAATTTATTGAGGGTTTGCCTTGATTTATTCCATTGTTGAATTGCTTGCTCAGGCAGCTTGTGTGAAGAGTCACTGCATTTTCTTGCAGCCTGGAAAGGCGTGTTATCATGTAATGATCCAGCACAAGTTACTGATGACACTACCCCCATCCTCTCGCCTTGTTCCACCCCTCTACCAGGAGAAAAAAAAATAAAAAGTGAGAAGGAAGGGATGGATTCACAGGTTCTGCTATTTGAAGGAGAGACAAATTTCTTAGGACTTGATAACAATTTTTGCACAGGTTTATTGGCATGTTTCTGCACCAGGCCTGCTACAAGTCTGTGAGCATGTGGCCTCACTCCTTGGGGCTGTTATTTCTCCATGCGTAATGTGGGTCATTTGTGTTTGAGATGTGCTTTGGGGATCACGGGCATCTTAGATGCCCAGCCTTACCAAATTTGCTTCTCTCAGGGCAAGAGAGCCAGGTGGTTCCACCCAGCATCCCCCTCACCCTTGCAGGAGAGGCTGGATTGCCTTCATTCCCCCAAAGATTTTTTTGTTCTCTCCCCTTCCAGCATCCACTTGTGCAGTGTGTGTGCTGGAGAGTCTCTTCCCCTCCTCCATCCCCTTCCCCTCTATCCTTTCCTCCATCCAAAGTCTCCCAGAGCCCTTGTTGTTGTTCGGTAGGAACCAGCGACCCTCCTCCTTCTCCTCCTCCTCCTCCCGGCTGGGTGTAAGGCCCTGATTTCCATCTCAATAGCAGGCTTTCTGCTGAGGCTTCCCCACCGCCTAGGCGGGCAAACAAGGAGCCCACTGTTCACCGAGGGGATGTTCAGCCAGCCCTGACGTCCCCGCTTGTCCTCAATGGGGCTTTTCAGCCCCTCTGCTGAAGCCCGGGCGCCGGGCTGGTGGGGGGCAGGCTCCTGGCCCCGGGCAACACGCCACTCATTTTAAGCAGCCCCAGCCTGTCCCCACTTAGGGCTTTATGGTCTGTCAGAGGCTTGTTTGATTCGCAGCTGGTTTTCATGCGGTGCGGAGGTAATAAAAAAGGGAGGGATAAGTTAAACTGGAGTGGCAGCAAGGGATGAGGGATGAGAGAGAGTCCTCTGCCAAAGCCTTGAATGACACAGTGGGTGAGCGTACACTGTGCCCAGGGTGCCTGCCTCGGGAGTTCGTGCTGATGCTTAAGGTCAGAGACAGACCTGTGCCTCACCCCTGAGGTTTTCTTCTAAAAACCACATCTTGCCAAACAGGTAGCTTTCTGTATTGGCATTTGTTTCCAGACACGCAGCTGTGGCTTCCAATCTCCAGGACTTCAGGGTCAAGGCAGGACAAAGGAGCATCATCTAATCCCTTGGCCTGGGATCTCTGAACCTGGGCAAACCAAACCCTCCTGCCACATCCCACCACACTGAGTATGTCTCCATGCAGGACCCCACAGCGAGCCAGCTGGGTTTGAAGTGTTGGAGTCTTGTTACCTCGGCCAGATGTGGATGTGGGCTGATAGCCCCCTCTGGTAATATTTTTGGAGTTTAGCCCCCAGATGATGCTGGTGCAGGTGTCACAAAGGATTGGTCTCTGCCATGGGAAGCTCCTCTCCCTAGCAAGGTGGGAAGGAGCTTGGCAGCTACTTCTGCTGCCTTCAGCTTCCAGGAGCTTTTGGTGGCACAAGGAGAACCGAGTTCAAAGCCACAAAGGAGCTCCTGGCATTGTGACATGCCAGGGTGGCTGTGGGCGCCGCTTTTCTGAACCATTTTCCTTATTCATTTTTTTTTTTTATTCTCTGTGGGTAGAGGTAAGGGACTCCGGGTTTGTGTGTGTGTTTTTCCCCAAATAGTGTCACACTGATGACATTTAAATTCTGCAGAGCAGGCACAGAAGGGGTGGCAGCAGAGCAGGCTTCCCTCTCTGCTCCTGTAGGAAGAGCCAGCTGGAGCGTGGGGACAGTGATGAGGCCAGGCAGACCTCTGCCAAGGCTGGCAGCGAACAAAGCCCACTAAAACCGGTTACAATGTGTTAAACCGCTAGTTGACAGCAGAGGAAAAGGAGAAACCTCGCTCTTTTGTCAGTATGGGTAAACTGCTGATAGCGAAAGGTAATGATTGCTTCTGGTCACTTCTTAACGTTTCAATTTAGCTGCGCTTCTTTTTGTATGTCTTGGTTTTTCCACCGAACTCTTTTCATTTGTCCTCTGCTGACGCCCTCTTGTGTGCTGAGATTTTGCAGTCCTGTTTTCCCATTGTTAATGGAGACATCAATTCAAGTGAGCGACCCTCCCTGTGCAGCAAACGAGTGCTGGAGGGTGTGCAGGGTCTCAGAGGTCTTGCCTTCACCTCCTGTGTTTCCACCCCAGCTGTGGCAGCAGGGTTAGGACTGGTGGTGTGAGGGTGCCACTGAAGCTTGCAAGCACTTTATGGGGCTCACTCAGGTTGGTGGAAGAGGCCTGGAGCAGATAGGCGACGGTTTCTCTTCTGCCAGCAGAAGCACTGGAAATCCAGCATTTCCTGTTCCCCAAGCACTGAGGGTTGGTGCCCTGAGGGATGCTCTTTGGTTACTCCAACACTCCTGCGGTGGAGCCAGCCCTGCATAAAGGATGGGTTGTTGTGGCTGCCTGACCGTGTCCACGGGTAAAGTGACAGAAGGGAGAGCAGGAGACACATACAGAGGTATGGAAGCACCTGGCTCCGCACTGCTATCCTGGTGTCCACTGACTTCACTGGAAATTAGGCACTGAAAAATTCCCTGCGCCTGGACATAAGCAATTAGTGGAGACTTTGAGTAAATTGGTGGCAGTACCTGGGAGAAGGTACCAAGTCACCTTCCCAGCCAGGTGGCATAACTGCCAGATAATTCTTCTTCCTGTGAGCAGCCCTCTGGCTGCCTGTATCAGCACTGGAAATCTCATTGCACTCCCAGCTTTCATACACCCATGACTAGTAAGAAGGGCTTTCTTACTGGGATGGAGTCTACCAATTTGGTCTCAGCCTAGAGGAGGGGATTTCCAGGTGTTGATGTGGCAATGTTTCATGTGTGCGCTTGTCTTTATGATGGAGTGGTGTCACTGTGCTCTGAAAAGAAGAAGGTGCTGTGGAGTTGTAAAGGATTGTGGCTTTATTTTGATCTTTTGGGAAAGGTTATTTGTAACATGAAATGGTCAAAACTACAGTATGTAGAAACTCAGTCACATTTGCTTTATTAGAAGAGGCGTTCTTGCTCTTTGCCATGAGGAAGAAGAAAGGAATAGAAACCAAACTGAATGAAAAATGTTCACACATTTCGAGGAAGCTAAGCCCTCAGTGCTGTTGGAGTCTGTAGGGGCTGATGTGCTGTTACGCTCAGCACTGCAATGGAGCTATGATAGCTGACAGCCCCTGTGGAAGTACCCAAGGAGCGTTGTGGATGCTCAGAGCCAGGCAGGATCAGACCTTACATTAATATTATCAACTGAGGAAGTGCAAGGGGCCCAAAGGAAAATAAGTTTCTGGGTCCAACTGGAATTCTTGGGCTCTTGTGACCATTTTCAGCATGGAAACTTTAGGTGAATTTTAACACAGCCTACAGAGTGTTGAAATCTTTGTACTTTTGTGGAGTGTATGTACTCTGCAGAAGGGGACCTTCTTACCAGGTAGCTTTTAAATGCTGCACTCCCTCTCACAGAGTTGATGCTAGTGAAGCCTGTGGAATTTGATCAGGCTGAGTCGCTCCAGTTATGTATAACTGGTAATACGTAACTGAGCTGATCCTTTATTTTTTTTAATGGGGAAGGTTGCAGGCAGTTCAGGGAGAGAAAAATACAGATGCTTGTGTTACTGTAACATTAATGTCTCAGATGAATAGGTTTCTAAATTGTGACATTTGGGAAATGTTATCTTGTCTTCATTGTGCTTAGAGAAGATTGTATTTTCAGTATGAGTATTTCTTTGTGTTTTTTTCAAAGACTGTTTTGCTGGATGTTGGGTATGTAAAATGCTGAGATAATGTTACTATGAGAACCTTCAGCATTTAATTTCCAGAGTAGGAGTGTTTCGCTATGAGATGTGATGATAGTTCAGCTTGTTGCATTTCAGTTTTATTAACCAATCTGCACATGGTCATCACCTGGATGACTCCCAATTAAGGAAAAGGAAAGGTAGCAGACACCTCACCCCCCCCCACCCCCCAAAAAAAAAAGCAAACCCAAACCCAACAGTAGCTCTAAATACTGTATAAAGCCCTCTAAATCCAGCTATAAATACGGTCCTGGAAACAGCTCAGTGTTTTCTTTGACAGCTGCAATCTGCATTCTTATGTCTTTGAATTTGCACTTCGCCTGCTGGGAAGGGAGCTCTCCTCCACTGGCATCTCTGCGTAATTCAGCAGGACACATTTACAAAGAAAGGAAGCCCTTCCCAAGAGGAGCAGACTCTTCAGCTCCATAGTGATTCTTGGGCAGTTGAACTCAGATTATTTATTTTTCTCCCCATATTTTTTTTAAATATATGTTTTTGTGACATTTGTATCTTATTTGTTTTTTGGAGGTTTTTTTGTTCCTTTTGGACCCACAAAGAGAAAGGGTCCTGGGAACTGTTTGTTTGGCCTTCTTTTGCTTTCCCACGTGACCCACAGGGACTACCATTGTGAGCGGGCAGCGAGAGGAGAACAAACTTCTTATGCTTGTTAGGGTTTCGTGGTTTCGGTAACAGTGTGCCCCTTGTTTTAGATCCAGATATGTTTGCCTGAACAGCCTGGGAAGGAGAGGTGGGTTCCCACCAGCACAGCAGGTGTATTTTTCTGGCAAACCTGGGACCCTGGCAGCAGCTGCAGCGGGCTGGCTCCTGGCTCATGCTGTCTGCCATGCTGGAGGGGGAAACTGGGAAGCTCCGGTGACCTGGCATTCCCAAGTATTCCTCAGCGAAGTAAATTGTTCCAGTAGAAGCCGTTTCCCTCCCCACGGCACCTTTCTTTCTCTTTTGTGGAGAGGATGCTGTGGCAGCAGCCGCTGCTGCACCTCGGCAAGTCTGTGCGGATAACTCACAGCAAGTCACAGAGAAAATGTCTTCTTTCTGCAGGGGTTTAATTAGGCTGTGAAGCACATTAGCGGAGAGGGCATACTTACTGTGCCATACGGTGGACATCACTCAAGCTGGGCGTGAAAGGGCAGGCACCGCAGGGCGTGCGGCAGAGACTTGAGCCATCCTGACTTTGCTCCCCGAGACTTGTAAAGGCTGAATAAAATGCAAGGCTCATAGTGGCACACCTTGTTGGAGCCTGGTCACGGGATGCACCACCAGAACCGTGCAGGACCTCCAGAGATGTGAGTGCTCTGGCAGAGCATCATTGCAGAGTGGGATGGGCTTTGGGCAGTGTGCGTGTGTGCCTGTGCTGCTGTGTGTACCTGTGATGTGATCCAGCTGTCCTACTAGGTCAGGCTGTAGTTTAATGGCGTATAAGAAAGTGTGGTATTGGAAAGGTTGCTTTGATGGTGTGGGCGGGCTCCACATTGCCCTTCGAGCCCATGTTGGAAGATCACTAAGCATTTTATCATCTGTGCTGTAAATTGGCTCATGGGTAGAGCAGTGGGGATGCTGTGGGGTGGGAAGGTGGGACATTGGCTGTGTCTCAGGAAATATTTTCCTGCTTTTTCCTTTGTCATTCTATGAGGACTTGAATCACTGGATGATGAAGTAGGAATCAGACACTGCTCCCTCCACACTCCCCATGCCCCCCTCCAATGCCATCCTTAAACCCACTAGTTATTGGAAGGAAGAGGGTATGCATAAAGCTAGGGTGTACAGGGAAGGGGCTGGGCTGGTTTATTGTGTGCCTGAAGTCTGAGCAAGCAGCTGGTGAGTGAAATCATACACATACGCACACGTGTACACACACACAAACATAGAGCTCTGCATTTGTCACTGACAGTGTAGTAGCATGGCCTCTGTATATGAAAGATCATGCCTGTGCTAAAGGGACATCACCCAGGGAGAATCGTGCTTTCAGGGACTGCAAAGGAGAAAATCATGGATATATATCACCAGAAGACTAAAAAGATTGCAAAAGCAGAACTAACTGTGCTGTTTAGGCTTCTTTTTTACATTTTTATTTATTAAAATGCTCTAGATGCAGAGGAGCTCTGCTCATTATTTATAAGTGTTGCTACCGCCCTGAAGTGGAATCTGCAGGCACTTTGATAAATGTGGTGAAAGCTTGTCTGGTGTCACTGCCACTTCTCTAAAGTGCCTCCTGCATCCTCTGCCGAATTGCTGTTTCATCAGTTTGGACAGCAGCGCTCCTCAGCGAATTGCAGTAAAGGTCTAGTTGCATCATCCCATGCTAATGGACATGGAGCAGGAGGGAGCGAGTGTCCCGTAAGTGCTGGGCAGGGCAGGGGCAGGAGGAAGGAAACAACCCTGCAGAGCCCTGCTGGCTCCTCCAGCCTGGGGAGTTTGGTGGATAAAGGCTCCTACTCAGTATCGCCGAGTGCACACTTTTTTTTTGCCCTGTACTGACAACTAAGAATGTCATTCCTGTTTGAATTGCCTATGCCAGAGAGCAGAAATTACATTGTTCCAGCATCAGCTTCTCCTTGCCATCATCCCAACACCCATGGTGGGGACAAGAAAGCCATGGGCTGTCCATGGGGCTGTCTTGACAGCTGAGTGCAGGGAGCTTTAAAAGGGCTTAAAGAATGCAACTCCCCTGGGATCAGAGAAGACCAAAATGTTGACATTGAAAAACCTAGTGACCAAAACTCAAAGGGAGAAAGTTTGTTTAAAAAAACCCCACAAAAACATACAAACCAACAAAACCCAATCAACAACAGCAAAAAAGCAACCTCCCAAACCCTTGTCTCCTTCTTTGGGCAGAGGGAGCTGCTATTAGCTGATCTTGCTAAGCAGAAGTTGCACTTGTGCTGAAGCAGGTGCCTGTCAGGATGATGAGGCAATGGAAAGATTGTCCTACAAGGAGAGATTAGAAGGGCTTGGACTTCTTAGCCTGAGGAAAATGGTAGGGGGGAGTATGGGAGAGCTCTGTAAATATGTCAGCAGGTAAACACTGTGATGGGGGAAGAGCTTTTTAAGGCTAAGGGAAGGTGCTGGCAACAGTATAGGCTCCTATAAATCAGTTTTGGTAATCTAATCAGGATGTTAAAGCAAAATTTCAAACCGCTAAGTCAAGGAAGTTTGGGAAGAAGCTTCCAGGCAGAGTAACGGGAGCAAAACGCCAATACAATCTTTAAGATGAGTCTTGATCTGTCTGTGAAAGGGATTATATGATGAGGGCCAGGTTCCGTGTGCTAATAGATTCTGTCCTGTGCCACTTGCTATGTTCCTTGTCCCACACTAACCATGCAGGCTTTATGTATGAGATGTGCCTAAATAGAAATCACAGATGAAACTTTAAGTGGTGTGCATCTTTAAACTTATTTATCATGAGGTTTTTGTTGTGGTTTTTAAAAATTTTTTAATGGCTCCTTTCAGGGTGTCCTTTTGACCTGAATATGCCGCAGCAGCGTTTCACCCGTGCCCAGGTTTCCCCTTCCCCCTCCTCAAGCCGTCTCACTTTTGCACAAGCTGTTTCCACCAATGCATAGTGCAGCTCAGCACTTTTGGGGGCTGAAAGCTATTTACCAGCTAAGAGGGCAAGAGTACAGAACTATTTTCAGCGCTGTCACCCGCCTCGGCCAATTGGATTGCGTATGACAATCCTATTTGGTGGAGTTGGGGTCACGTAACCTGAAATAGTTTCTGCTCTTTGCTGTCACCTCCGGCTCTCGTGCCTGTAGAGTGACCGGGTTGTGGTGCCTGTGCTCTAATACCTGACCTCCAGAGGGCAAAAGGGCACTGTGGGGTTCTGGGCTGAAGCTCCCGCTCCCCACCAGGGAGCTTTGATTGCTCCTTTCTCCCCACCTTCTTGCCCCATGGAGTGGTGTCCTTGTGCTATAACATGAGGTTGCTCTCTGCCCCCATGGAGTGAGGCACAGGTGTGTTTAGCTCTGTCCTTCAGCTCACTAAGCCTCTGTCCTTCAGGTTTTTGCCTTGCTGAAAATCGGTGGGGCTTATAAAGTGGCTGAGGATCGGGGAATGGCTGCTGGGCAGTGTGGAGGAGTGACATCAGGCTCCACACATTGGGTTACTGACCCTCCTGGAGCATTTGGGTGCTTACCAAGGCATTACTGATACTTTGACCCTGAATCCCAGCTCACCCTATGCAGGCCCCAGAACTGCATTAGAAAAAGCTTAAGCGTGCATTCTTTGTGTAGCCATCGTGGGAGCTGATCCCTGGCTGCATGGTGGCCACGGGCAATCTGGCACACCCCAGTGCAGCTGAGGAGGGACAATGGGGTGAGGGAATGAGCTTGATGGCATGGGCTATTGCTCAGTGAAGCAGCTGGCATTTACAGCCCAAGCACCAGCCTCAACCTAAACCTGAGCTTGCTCTGAGGGTCTTGGTGGGAAGTGATACTTTGGTATGCCACTGCAGTGCTTCCATTCTCACCTGTGCTCCCACCTCTTAATGGCCATGTGTATCCTAGGATAGGAAGAAGGGTTCAGGAGTTAAGTCGGGAAAGGAAAGAGCCATCAATAAGCTCTTATACAGTTCTCTTCAAATGTTTGAAGTATTTAAAAGCCCTGAATAATCTATTGCCTAAAAGAAGCCAAGAATAGAAAAGGCTGTTTAGCCCAAACTGTATGTTTCAGACAGGATTTGAAGCTCTTGGGTTTTTCTTGGTGCAGTGACTAAATAGTATGCTTGCAGGATCCATTTTTAGCCTAGTTTTACTGGGAGGAAAGGACTGTGAAGTTGCACTACTTCACCCTTACAGGTTTGTACCTTGGTGGCCAATTTCAGCCCTGTTTGTCAGTAGTCTCCAAAACACTGCATTTGCCAGAATTCATCAAAACATATAACCAGATTAAGAAAGGAAACCAAATTGAGAATCCCACTGTAGGAAAGGAGGTGGTCGGTAATGTAAATTTAAGCAGATTATTAGGGATAAGAAAACCCAAGCCAGCAGGTTGCAGGAATCCAGGCCTCAGTCCTGCTATTCAGGGGTGCCTTGAGTATTTGAGATAAGTGTGTGTAGAAAGCTTAGGGTCTCTCTCTGATCTTGTACAAGACTACTAAGCAGGAATGTTGCTGTGTTTTGTAGTTGCCAGTTATAGCTCTGCTCAGCTGAGGCACTTTCTGGCCTTGATTGCTGCAACTTCCAGACCTTTGATTGACAGAGGGTACCCTGCACGCTGAGCTGGGCTCACATGCCTGCCTTCTCTCTCATCAAAGACGAACAACTGTGGGCTAATCCCCTGGGCAGCCCCCATGGCAATGAGAAATCCTCTGCCCTCCTTTGAGGGGTAAGATGAGATGCTCCCTCTGGCCCCGGCACAGGTCCCGCAGGTGCTGCTCAGCCCATACCATGGGTTGATGCTGCTTCTGACTTGCGCCTGTGCTCAGCGAAGCCATCCCATTGATTTCAAGGCATAAAGCTTTGCACAGCAGAGACACGTTCTCTGGAGGAGTGGGAGGAACAAGAAGGCTGTCTGAGGATAAGGTGCAGTCTGGTATGAAAGACTTTAGCATTTCTCTAGCTAAAGCATAAACTGGAGTTTGTGCTGTGCCGCTAAAACCAGTGTCAACTCAGGCATGGGACTTTGGTTGCCATGGGTGCTGGGCTGGGCTGAGCCTGAGTCTCAGTGCTGTGTGTGGTGAGCCTTTGTCTGTCTCGGGATGGAGTAAAACAGTTGGCATGTGTTCTCGGAAACCAGCACATGCAGTACTTTGCACTGCTTTAGACAGGGCTTTTCATCATGGGCCGTTGCAGAGGCTGAGTTAAGCCTGGCAAGAAACCCAGGAGGTAGGTCAAGTATGCTACAAGTTAGGGCAAGCTGGGGAGAGCACGTGTAGTCACACTTGTGGAGTCACGGGGTGGGCAGAGCAAGGGCAGCCCTCCTGTCAGTCTCCCTCTCTTTTCAGCGTTCAGACTTCTGGCGTTCATTGCATGTTGGCTTGGCCACTCCAAGCTGCAGCTTCCTCCTCACCTGCCCCTCTGGCCTGTGCAGCAGCAGCTGCTGTTCGGGAATGGAGCGTTCTTCTTGCTACGCCAATATCCAGTGCTGCTAAATTAGGCTGGAGTTTCTCTCTTTCTCCCCCACCCCAGTACCCTTGTTCCTCTGTGTCTCTGCAGGGATGGGGCGAGCTCTCCCAGAGATATTCAGCAGCAGAAAGTGATTTATTGTGGTTTCTTTTTCCTGCCTTCTCACAAAGTAAAACCTTTTTCTTGTTTCAGTGTTGGCAACAGTAGGGGCATTGGATTTGGATCCAGCATGAAGATGAGCAGCCAGGGTTTTTGGAGTAAATAACATACCCAATTCATCTCACTGTGTCATTTGCACTAGTGTCTTGGAAACCAGAGCCTTGGTTAGGCAGGAAAGCCTGCACCAACTGGAGATAAAAGGATCTTTCCAGTCTGAGTGCTGGCATCCCTGGAGGGATTTCCTTCCAGGCTTTCTCAGTTTACCTGGACGATACTCATAACCTTAGCCTTTCTTGCACATGCTTTAATCTCATGTTTCAGACTGTTGGTATCTGCAGGGTCAAAAGGGCATTTCTCCCTCTGATCAGCACAGCAGAATCTGCTGTAATCTGGCTGGCGTTTTTCCCCTCCTCTGTACTTTGGGGCATGCTCCACTCTGTCTGCCCAAGAAATTCCTCCTGACAGTGAAGAAGCACAGGAGATCCTTGCAGGATGTTAGTGGAGCACTTCATCTGCCCTCCTGTCTCTGGGCACTCTGTAGTTACAGCTTTGGGTCTTCTACTGTCCAGGGGCACAGAGCATTGGGAAGTTACTCTTTCTAGGACCTTTCTGTATCAAAATGTCCACGGCCAGACTGCCTGCAATTGCACAATGCTGCATTTGGTGACCCTGATGGTCTGTTCCAATCTTTACTTCCTAGTGACTGGGATGCAATTCACATGAGGACTGTGGGATGCTTGCAGTCCATGGTGGGAACTGGACTTCTGCAGGGACTACAGCTGAGTTTTCCTGCATCCTGCTGCAAGTGCAGCCTGTGTCCTCGTCCTGCTCAGATCTGGGCACTGCTGGGGTCCCCCTCCCTCCTGCTCTCCTATCTGAATCTTTTTGTTCACCTCATTTAATTCTGAATTGCAGCAGTCAGTGTTTAAAAAAAAAAAAAAACAAACAAAACACCAAAAAACCCAAACCCCTCTATCGATAATCTGGGTTTAGAAACAAGCCTCCAGGGCATTTAAACCCAGTGTGATGGAGGGAGCCAAAAGGCATGCATGGTGTGTGTGTGCACAGAGAGCTGGATGTGGGAGAGCAGCAAGTGTGTACGTGTGGGTGAGAGAGGGAATAAAAGATCTGGTTAAATAGATCCTTTCTATCCATGCTCCAAATATAATGTTCTTAAATGTGTAACCCACGAGAAAACAACAATCTCCTTATGAAATATACAGGGAGGCTTGTGCCAGGAAAAGGTCAGCAGCCCAGCTTCGCATGGCCATGGGCTGGGGTGGCAGGGGGTTTCAGAGGGGAAGAGATGCCTGGTCAAACCTTTCCCAGCACAGGGGCTAGATTTTCCTGCACGGATCAAACTGGAAGGCTGGCAACTCTCACCTCATTTGAGAGAGAGACAAAAGGCAGGCTCGGGAGGGTATGTGCAGGCTTTACCTAGGCATCGGCTGCTGGCAGAGAGGAGGGGAAAAGTGGAGTGGAAAAAAAAAGCTCTGAGTTTCAACCCCTGTTTCATCCCTGTCATCCATAACTTCCATGCCTCTTTCTCCTTCAGGAGCTAATTACTACCTGGATTTCCTAAAGAACAGATTTTATTCTGTCCTGAGTTATTTTGTTGGAGGGGAACAGAGAAACCTGTGTGTGCCAGAAGAGAATACTTCAGTGCTTGCTAGTAGATGTGCCTTTTCTTTTAAAATTAATTTCCCTTTGGTCATCTTTGCACCTTGTCCAGTTTTTCTGCTTGTGTTTTTTATTTGCCAAAACTGTTGGGTCCTGCTTCGCCTTTGCAGTGCAGAATCCCTCCTTGCCTTCATTCTTCTGCTGCCCCAGTAATGGGATGTGTGGGACCCTGGTACCTGGCAGCTTTCCCCTGAGAGGAGGCAGGAGACCTCAAGAGGATGTTTGACCTTCTGGATGGCTGAGGGTGTAAATGGGGTTTATGCCCCCATAGATAAGTGCCGGTAACAGTGGGTCCATCAGCGAGGTCTTTTCCTGCTGCTGGTAGTGCAGGGCATGAGTGCTACAGCTGCGTACAAAGCCAGCATCATTCTCACATGCCTGGTGCCCATTTAAAAACAAGGGAAGGGGGGAAAAAAAGGCTTCTTGTTTTCCAACTGAAATAGCTTCGACAAGTCACAGGCACCACCTCGGTAAATGCAACCGTTGTGTACAACCCCACGATGACCGGCTCCCTTGTGTTAGTTCCCACATAACCGTCAGGCCCAGAGCAGCTTCTCTGAGCCAGGGGTTGTTGGGAGCCAGCAGACGTGGTGGAGAAGAGGCAAAGGGCAGTGATCTTTTGCAAATGGCCTCGCAGCTGCAAGGGTCACCAAGTGTGAGGGTGTAGCTGCTGCTGAACTTCTCAGCCGTAGGAGAGCACTGAAGCCATCGTGCTTGTGGCACTCATTGAAATAAAAGGAATATTGTGGGAAGGTGTTACCTAATGATGGTTGCTTTGCAGTCTGTGAAGCCCACAATCCTGCGTCTTCAGGATGGTGAAAAGGATTAGTGAGGGAGGGCCTGTCTAGCCCACCCGCAGGTCCTAACTCTGCATTAAGGACTTTCAGCTGTGCTCTTGCTGTTGGGCTTGGTGACTGCATCACCTTTCTCTCACCTTCCAGCAGTTCCTTGACTGCCTGAATGCATGCAGAGCCATTGCATGTGTTGGGCCATCAGGCAAGGGCGGCTGTTCTGTCAAGCTCCTGGTCCAAACCTTCTGCTGGAGTCGCTGCTCTTTCACAATGCCATTTTTGTGCCGCAGCAGGTCATGCAGGTTCTCATGGGTTCTAATTAATGCTCCTGGCAGTGATGACAAGTGGCCCACAGAAGTGCAAATCTAGTTTAAGGAGAGGAGACTAAGAAGCAAAAAAAAAATACCACAAAAAAATCCAAGCTTTCTAATTTGATCATTATGCTCAGGCCAAGAGATCAGCAAAATGATCAAGTAAGGAAGAGAAACAACTTCTGGCTACTAGATTCTGCATCCCTATCCAGGCCAAGTGCTGAGGGTAACTATTAATGACTGTACCACAGTGAACATCAATCTTGTAACAAGCTTGGATAATACCCTCTGGTGAATTAACGAGGACTGCTGATATCTAAGTGCTTTTCAGCTGTGTGTTGCCAGGAATAAGTCTCAATTCTGGGGGACCTGAGTCTTTCCTCAATCTGCATTTAATTCCCTCCCATCTGCTGTCTGCATTTCCCGACGATCCTCACCCAAGTAGGGCATGGCGTGTGTTTTGAGGGGAGAGGGGACGCGCTGGGCTCTTGGTAACCTGAAATGTCCCAGGGGGAGGATTTCTGCCTTGTGGGGTTATCTGGGATCTGTTGTGGTCTTCGTGCCCCAACATGTGCAACCAGGTGCTGCAACAGCTGAAATGGCCCAGGAGCCCCCCGCAAAGGTAATTCTGCTGGTAGAACAAAACCTCCTGAGCTGGTGCAGTCTGGAGCAATGGGACAAAGACAGTCTCATTCCCACCATTGCTGGGAATAATGGGGATAATTATCTCATTATTCCTGCAGCCTCCACAGCTCCCAAAGAAAGAGTAACTGGTGTGCAACAATGCCCCTGCTGTAAATAACGCCCTCAGCACATTCCACTGAAGCAGAAGATGGAGGTACAAAGTGCTGTCTGCCCTCAGACCACGCTCAGATTCACCACTTGAGTTTTTGGTCCACTGAGCTTTAGGTGCTTTTTTTCTTTGAAGGGGGTGGGGGAGTGAGTGCTGTGTGGGCTTTCTAGAGTTTTATTTATTAATTAAATCAAGGTCATGGGTGCATGTTCAGTTTGGACTGCTTGGAGTCGTGCAAGAAGCCTATGCCACCGCTGTTCTGGATGTGACTGGTAACATCACAGGTTGAGGAACCTTCTATACTGTCTACACCAGTATAGAATTAGGGGGTGCCACTTATTCCTCACGGGCCTGTTGAAATACATTTTCATCTGTAGGCCTCAAAAATGTTCCCGAGATCCTTGTTTGGCAGCAGGCAAGACTTAAGGGGTAGGAAAGGGAGAGGTCTCACTGAGGTTCGCACAGCCTGAAAGGAGCCAAGAGCAGAACCAAGTGCCGTGACTCAGGTTTGTTCACTTAGTCTTGTTTTAAAGGAGTCCCATAAAAAGAAAAATATCCTGCCATTAGAAGCAGAGGTCTTTCTTCTGTCAGACTTCTGCACGTTTCACTGATCTATTGCTGGTTTGTGGAGGTTACTGCAGTGCTGCTGATGACTGTGCTGTTATCCAGGGGTGTCTAAAATCCCCTGGAGACTGTTTTGCTTCTTTTCTCTACTTGTTATTCCCATAAAAAATATCAGGAAGCTGTTTTCCTGCAGGGCTTCTGGGAAGATTGGAAAGGGCTGTCATGAAGTTTCTTCATCCTTGTCTGAAATTTGCGTTGGCTTTCGGGAAAACCAGTTTTTTTTTCTCACAAGCATTTGACAGGTAACTGGTTTAAGTAAGTGTTAACATAAAGCAGCGGGTGAGTTTTCAGTGGTTCTTCCAGTTTCCTGGCTCCGGTATCAGTTCTGTTTCTTGTGATGTTACTGTTTCATTAGCTCACTGGAGATGTTCTTGGCAAAAATTAGGAAGCTGAGACCTAATATTTCTAATGCGTCTGAAAGAGAAGAGAAAAGCAGATGTAGAAAATCCATCCATATATAAATTTTCACCTAAGCCCCAGACTGTTGTAAACTCATAAGAACCCAAATCCAAAGGCTGAAGCATCCTTTTCCTGCAGCCCAGCTGGGAGCAAGACTGGTGCTAGTTGGCATGTGATGGTCACCTTTCCTTGGGTGACCACTGTGCCCCCGCTGGGATGAGGGCAGGGGCAGAGCAAGACGGGTGCTGGTGCTCCTGGAGGGGAGCAGAGCAGGCTGCAGGGAGCCAGGGGGCAGCCCCCGTGACTTTGTCCCAGGCTCCACCACTGACTTGCTGCAAAACTTCGGTGCCTTGTTTTCCAGCAGGTGAAACTGGGAAGGGTGACAGTTGCTTGTGGTGCAGGGAGGCAGTGTGGAAATTAAGGGGAGTTGTGCTCTACAAAGTGCTGGATGGATCCAAAACATCCTTCTTCCCTGTCCGGCCCCATACCAAAAGCCCTGTGAGGCTGTGCAGAGGAGGGATCCCTCTTCCTTGCAGCCCATCTGCAAATTGTCCTGCTGGCAGCCTCTGCTGTTCCTGCACTGAGCCAGCATCTCGCTGGTACAGCAGGGCTGTCCGGCCCTGGGCGAGTGGCAGCTTATGCAGAGGGTGGAGCTTTCTGAAATCCCTGCCGTAACCTCGGGAAGTACAGGCTGCAGCCAAGCGACAAGACTTCTCTGTCTTTGCAACGCCATCTGTCTCCTCTAACTTTCCGTAATCCTTCAGATGATGGAGTAGAAATTATCGCTAGGCGGGGCTGGGCTGAATCTGAAGCAGGATTCCTCCTTTGAGTGACTCAGGAGAGGGAAGTCTTGCTGAAACGGGATGTCTTCCTGCTCCTCCTCAGGGCCCCGCAGAGTTGTCACCTTCCCAGCATGGGGCATCCTGGAGTGGTAGGGCTGGATTTCTGCTTTGAATCTTGGTATCTTCTTCCCATGCTATGTTGAGGTGTGGAGGAGATGGCACTTGGGGCTGAGGGGCACCAGTGCAAGGAGGGGAGCACAACCGCTTGTTTCTCCTCTGACCTTGGCTTGCCAAACAGCATGCTCAATGCTGATGTGCATGTGGGAGAAGTTCCGAGTCCTGCTCTTGCTTGTTATCAATCTGACTCTCCAGAACTGAAGGAGAAATTGATCTGCCCTATGCCTTTTTGCAAGACCAAATATCTTGAAAAGGGAGACAAATTGCTCTCTTCCCATACACCCCATATCCAACATCCATGGTATCGCTGTGACAAGCCTACTGTTGTCAGATGTTTCTTTGCTTCTTAAAACATCTTTCCCCTTTTTCTAGTGTAGATGGAAATCTTTCTGCAGGGGATGCAGAATTGAGCAACAAGGCTCAGTGCAGAGCAGTTGCTGCACGGTGCTGCTGATGTCACCCAGCCACCGGAGCAGACTTAGTGCCTTTGTGCCACCAACTCACGCAGGGCTCTGAGATGCAAGAAGGCATCTTTCCTGCTCTCACCCCACTGCTGGTACTGCTAGTTTCAGCAGGGTGAGTGCTGCTAGGTTTTCCTTGGTGTTTCACAGTTGTGTCTGGAAAAGGATTTAGGGACCTGCGGCTTAAGCGTATGTCAGTGACGCTATGCCCCTTGCCTGCCCATGGAAGTACTGCCATGCGAAGGGGCATGGCATGTGTCTGGAGTCCCTCAGGCTGGAGAAGTCAGCATGCTGGCTGGAATAGTGGGGAAGAAGGAGGTGAGATATCTCAATTGGAGGACCCAGGGAGATGCCTGTTTCGTCATGCCAGTGCCTGAGCCAGCAGTATTGTGTAAGGGTCTGGTGCTGCTGGCTATAAACACTATTTTAAGACGTGTTTTACTAATGTTGAAATTTGAACCAGAAGAGGAGTAGCTCAGTTGGTGGTGCAGTACCAGCAGGAATAAAGAGCCATTAAAATGTATCTGGGTGAGCAGAGCTGGGTGTGCGGACACACACAGAGGCAATGGGTCTCATCAGTAAGAAGAGGCCTTTGGTAACAGTCACATTTCTGACGGAAGTTGCACTTTCTGTGCAGGTGCAGCTTGGAAAGGATGACTGCCCAGAGGATGCTTCTGGGAGGTGAAGCCGTGTGTGGCTTCCTCAGGGAAGTGGCAGTTTCTTTTGTGAACCATCCCTTTGCATGTGTGATTGTTAGTGGGATGAGATGTCACTCAGTGTCATCCATCCCCACCTCCCAAAAGAACTTGCATTATAGAAAGAGAACAGAGAGGGAGGAAAAAGGAGAGATAAGAAGGAGATTTATAGGCTCGCAGGCAGGTGACATGGGTGATGCCTGCATGATATATTGCAGGCAGAAGTAAGCTCCCCTGACCTGCCCTCTGAGCTGGTGGATGCAAACCAGCGCTGGCCTGAAAGCCATGAGACTGCTTCAGTGCAGCACTCAGTATCAGCTAATGCATCTTGCATCTCAGCATGCTAACCACAGCTATGCAGCTTTATCAGCTCAAAGAATGGTTAGGGCTTGCTTCTGCCTGCAGTGCACCAGGTAGATGTGCCCATTGCTTCACTGATGCTGTCTTCTTACTGTAAGCCCTTCTTTTCCCCAAGTGTGATTCACCTCCAAGGCTGCCTAGGCTGTCCCCTAAATGAGTAAAATGGCTCTAATGTGCACCAGCCGGTCCCATCTCCCTCAGATACAATTGTTGAATGTAGGGTTGCACGTTAGTCTCAGATTGGCAACTTGACAGTTATGTTGTGGTTTAATCCTGTGATGAGTGTGCACAGGGATCTCAAATATTGCAATGCAACATTGCAACATGACCATTAGTCTTGAACTGTACCTTTAAAAACAATAATTAATGTGAAGCTACCAATTTCTGTTTCTCTCTAAGGTTGAATATTCCCATGCTGTGGACACCATTGGTGTCCTAGAGTGTGGTCTGCAGAGTGCCAGTGTTTGGGAAGTCATTTGCTACAGTAATCAGAGGATTAAGTGGGGATGGGGAATTTTTGGCCTGAGAAATTAATCCCCCAAATGGGTAGTTTGGAGAGTCCCTTCTGTACATTGCAGTTGTTTGCATACAGACCTATATTCATCCTGTTCTCCTCCTGGGATTTGTTGTTTCTGCGGAGGAGAGCAGATGAAGACTCTTCTGCAATTTCAGTGGAAGCCAGGGAGCTCTTAGACACGCAGAGCAGTTCCTGGCATCCCTGTCTCTCTTCTCGAGAAACGGGGAGACTGCTAACAGAGATAGGAAATGTCACTGTCGCATTTTGTCCAGTCAGAAGGCACTTTACAGGCATTTAAGCTTTACAAAATCCCCCTGCAAGATGTAGAAGGAATTCTTTAGGGATGGAGAAACTGAGAGACAATGCCTTGTGTCTGCTCAATCCAGTCATCACTGAAAGAACTGGGGACAGGAGATGGGACACCTATTCCTAGCCCTGACCTGTGCACTGACCACAGGTTCCTCCCTCTCTGTCACTTTGGGAGGGATATAGCCCATACAGTAGTGCTCCTGGGGAGGGGGCTTTCAATAGCTACTTTGGTCAGGAGACTACTTTGGGAATGCTTCTCCTCCATCCATGCAATGACACATTGTGTCTGACTTATTTCTTATGGCTATATTGTTTAACCACTCCAGGTATGCCAGCCTGCAAAACCCATCCAGAAGTGCCTCCCTATCCCTCCCTGTTTTCAATCTATGCCAGTGCACTGATTACCCAAATCACACAGAAAAACCCACCTTGTGTGGGCTTTTGTTTATCTGCTGGTGGCTCTATGCTTCCCTTTCCGGATTGCCTTGACAGCCATGGGTGCAAAGAAAACCCGTGCGTGGGGGAAGGGAGCAGGCTGGGAAAGCCCAGCCTCGCGGAGACATGTCTGGTTCTGCGTGTTGTGAATGGGAACTGCTACTCCATCCTCTCTTCCTCTTCCCTGCAGTGAGCTGACCATCTGCTTACCTTAATGGACTAGAGATTAGCCCGGGGGTTAAGTTATCAACATAATTAACCTAGATTTCTCCTCTACGGCTGAAGCAATTTTTACTTATCTACTGCTCAGGTGATGTTGTGAAATTTGGACGGCTCTCTAGGAACAACAGAAATTGGAGCAAGTGGAGAGAAAGGCTTTTAAAGTTTGAAATTACCCTGAAGCCCCCAAGGCACAGAGACGAGAGATGATGAAGCTTGTACAGGGTCACATATGTTCTCAGCTATGAGAAAGGTATTGCAGAGAAGTCTAATATATTATTAATACTGCCTGTTCCTTACGTGGAGGGATTTTCAGCTCTGTCTCAGACCAGGCAAGACTCATTAGCTCCATTTTATGGAAATTTGTTCCTGGAACTTATGCAGAAAGCTAACAAATTGAAAATATGTGACATCCCTGCATTTCTGCCCAGTGAGCATAGGTCTACCTGAAGGACACTTTCCAGCCTGTGCTCTGGGTACAGGCGGTTCAGTGACAGGCTATTGGCAATCAATACTGTGGTCATGTATCACCAGATACTCTTTTCATTCTGGCTTAGTATGCCAGAGCTAATGTGACTTTACAGTCACGTGTGGGTGGCTTTTATGCTGCCTTTTCCTTGACAGTAAAAGATTGCAGTTGCCACTTCAGAGCATCCCTAGCTGCCTTTCCTGCCCTAGATTCAGTCTGTGTTTGTGGGTAGTGCTATTGGACTCGTGCATAGGCAGCCTTCCTTGGCAGGGCCAGGGATGACAAGGCAGTGCCCTAAGATTCATAGGGCACCAAGTTCCTGCATACGCCCCCTGAAGCTCTCCTACCCATGCGTTCAAGCCACGCATATTTGCTCTGGGCTCAGCTTGCCACGGGTGGAGGTTGCTTGTAGAGGCTGTGAGTGTGGGAACACTCTCTGACCCGTCCCTGAGGGCTCTTCCCGTGCCAGAGGACATGCCACGCAGGACTGGAGGACATCTGGCATGCCGTCAGGCTTCAGAGCCAGCACTCAAAAGATCATTGTAATTACCATCCTGAAAGCTTTTAATCCCTTGGTTAAATAAAACCAACAAATGATAGTGGGAGTAGGAAACTGCAGACGGCTGGAGGACAGCCGTGCCACGAGCAATGAGATGTGCAAATGAGCAAACACCCGCATCCTGCCAGAAACACCTAATCTTCCTAATGATGAAATTAGTGTGCAACTTTGGTCAGATCCCACCCAAACCTTGGTGCTCAGCTCCAGACTTCTCATTGTCACAGTGGTGGGCAAGTTAGAAGGAGTTCAAAAAAGAACAACAATGATTAGGGTGCTGGAGGGGAGCCGAGGTATGAGGAAAGATTAAAGCAACTAAGCGCGTTTATTATGGGTAATTGGTGATTAGGAGGGGAAACGTAACTGTCTTCCTGTAATTTGAAGGGTGTGAACTTCAGGGAGAGGAGCTGCTCAGAAGGATAGCAGGAGTATATAAGCAGGAGTGATGTGATAGAGCTCAGGGAAAGAAATGTAGGTAGAGTATCAAGAAAAGCTCCTAATAGACATTTTTTTAGTCCAGCTTACGAGTGACAATGATCAGAATGTCACTCTTTGAGGCACATGTATACAGATAGGAAAATGATGGAGGAGGAGACCCCATAGTAATAAATTATTCTGCACAGCCAGGGCTGGGCTGCCTGAGACCATATACGTTTTGTCCCCTTCTCCGTGTCTTTTTTTTTTTTTTTTATATGAAGAAACAAACAGCAGCAGCACTTCTTGTAATTTTCAGTGGTGACGAGTTGCAAATGTTACACTTTTCAGTAACGCTTTACCCCACGCTGTCACTGTTAAATCTGTCTGCTGTCAAACTGCAGTGGGGTGTCAGTCCTCATGTCTCTTTGATAAGGATTTGGTGGACGTTGGTGGAACCACACATCCCCGAACTCTGCTGAGAGCAGCTCTCCTGGGTGAAACGTGTAGAGTTCTGGTGGTGCCAAGTTGCTTGGAGACAAAAAAGCCTCAGAGCGTGCCTATATTGATTTTGTACATGCTGCTTGGTTTGCACTGCTGAATTGGTGTGCCCATTGTGCTGCTGGGCTTGCACTCCGCCTTTTGATAAGGCTTAAAAATTGCAGACTTGTCCTTTTGGGATGGCAGAGCCCTAGTCACAGTGTGAGGAGCTTCTCCCTTACCTTGGGTAGGAGGGATCTGAGTTTTCTTACGAGAGGTTTTTACACCCAAGTCTATGCTCTTGGAGGCATCTGGAGGGGCCACGGCTGGAGCACAGTGGCAGCCACCAAACGCATTAGTCCTTTGTTGTCCCACTGTCATGCCCATGCAGAAAAGGTGGTGTCACTCTCCCGACAGACAGATGAAGCATCTACTTGAGTGCTTCAAGTGATGACTGAGCTGCAGCCTTCTTACTAGTTAAAAATAGACCCCACCACCCTGCCCAATATTAAGTCTGCCTGTATGCCGCTGAGGACTGCTTCTTGTATACAGTTGATCCTCTCCATATGCTTACATCCCTCCCCCCACCCCCGGCCTCAGTTGCTTGCATGTTTTCCATGGAGTTTGCAAAGTTTTTGCTGGCAGAAAGCACTGCCTAAAATGGGTTCCCGTTGCAAGCATCTCACCTCATTAATCTCCAAACCATAATGCATTTACCAAGTTTACAGCTGCCCGTGGGAACCTCTCTGTAATACACACAAATTCCTCACCTCGTACCTCATCTGTTCTCCTGATCCTTTCTGCCTTTGTCCCCAAACCTGCGTGATGCCTCCACTGAATGCTTTCCTGTTTTATGCATTGGCTGTCCAAAGGCCGTGGTGCCAGGTGCCAGCACGGTGAACGCTGTGACGTGGTGCCCGTGCTCTGCCACGGCTCTTATCCCGGGGCGGCTGCTCCCCATCTTCATCATCCTAACACAGAGTGACTCGCTTCAAATGCCCCCGCAGTAACCTGCCTGCCCGTAAATTGGAGACCTTTACAGCTGAAGGTTTGCCTCTAACATCTTTTTTTAGCTTGCTTGAATTCCCTCTTCTCTGTGACTGCTTGCAGACACCGTTGCAGGTTTCATTTCCAAAGCAGACTGCATTGTAATTAAGAGGCCTCAAAATGAACCCAGCCTAGCAATAACAAAATGTAATAAACTGAGCTCCTAACAAGACTGATAGGAGAGCAGTCAAGCTGCACTTGCCTGGGATGTTTCAGCATACACATAGACATTTCCCCTGACAGGATAATAGCAAGTTTCTTTCAACTGTTCCGTTCACCTTCTCTGCTAGGGTCTGACAGCTGCTGTCACCTCAGAAATCACCACTGAAGCGGTGAAAAGCCTTGTCTTTCAGGGAGGTAATAGCACCAGCTAAGCAATAGAAACTTTCATCCTGGAAATTTTCCAGACACCTCTAGAGAGGAAAATCCTGCCACTGACAGACACTGACCATAGAACCAAATGATGCAACCAACAGCAGCTGCAGGATTGATCTGTCACCTCCTTCCCACAGAAAGGCAGCTCTGAATAGCTGCAGTCTATGGCAGAATGCAGAAAATCAGGAGTTGTAGCATGATGTTGATGCAGACATCCAACTTTTGAAATCTAGTGTCTTGAGGAACTGAAGGCATTTTTCTCTCAAGTAGAGTTCTATCAGCTATTTCACAGGCAATACATACTGGCTAGGCATTGTAATGCTTGCTTACTTGCAGCTAGCTTTTCGGGCTGGGAGGCTCCATTTCTCTCTGTTATGGCCCGCTTCTGGTGCAGTCTGATCTTATCTTGCTTCATGACATGTGATTGAGTCCTGGCTCCAGCAATGCTCAATGAACCTCTCAATCAACTGGCTCAGATAAAATCTGGGTGGGTCTCATTACTGGGTCTTGCCTTCCTTGTCTGCCAAGGTCTGGTGAAAAGCAGCTTGCTTGTCGTTGTGTCATGATGGTCATGTGTCTATGAGAGAAGGCTATGAGACGGTTGTCTAAAAAGCAAAGGATCCTGGCACCCCACAAAAGTTTGAAGTGCTTGTCCAAAGGTCAAGACCCTTCCTTGAAAGCATCCCAAACCCACAAGATCTTGTGGGACAGCGTGAGACAGCAGCTTCCTTACTGACAGATGGCACAGAACAAGAGTAGTCCTCCTCCCTCTGTGTCCAATCCCAATGTCAACTCAAACCTCCCAACCAGAGGGAGCCATGAGCTGCCCTCTTTAGTGAGACCAGTCAGGGCGATTGCATGGTGGTGAGGACATGTGTGTGAGGGGAGCAACCCTGCACTGACTCTGCACCTGGGAACAAACCTGTGCACGGAGACAGTCCTGTTCTTCTTTCTACCTGCTCCCTGCCAGGAAACGAGGCAGCTCCCTGGCCATCTTAGTCCTTCTCACAGGCAGCTTGAGATGCAGGGAGCAGGTGGGTGGCTCCTGCACGGGTGGCTGGTGTCGGGCTGGAGGGAGGTGGCAGCACTGGCAGGGATGTGTGGCTGGGCAGGGGAGTTGTGTTGCAGGACAAGGCAGTCGTGTGAGCGGCTGTCAGTCTCCTGGCATCTCCATTGGACTTGACAGCTGCGCAAACAGTGCAGGCGAACTTACCCGAGAGGAAGTGACAGTGAGGAAATGGAAACCTCTGGAAGCATACCAGGGAGTGAAGCCTCATCATAATATACCCCCAGGCCAGATCAGAATTACTTTAGTGCAATGATACATTATTATTTTTTTTTTTCCCCTCTGCTTTCCTGTCAGGGAGGAGATGCGACAGATCTTGACTGGTATTGCTGGGTGTGTAAAATGTCATGTTGTGCAGTTGAAAGACACTGGCCAAGGGAAATATGAGGCCTGCACAAAAAAGCTAGCTTGAATGTGCATTTGCAGGATAGCAGGGCCTTGGCTTTCTGGGCACAGCCTGTTTTAGAGATTCTCTTAATTTTGCAAAAGGAGTCCAAGTCCTCTGGGACTTCTGCTGATCACCCACAAAGTTCAGGAAGGAGTTTTCCCTATCCCCTCCTCCCATGTATGTCTATATTTGATACTGGGGAGTGGTGGTGGTGTTTTTTCACCAGGATCAGATTTACTTTGTTGTAAGATGGTAGGGTGTTGCCCTCTCTTTTAATACAGCCTGGATTCCATGGAGATGGTGACCATCTCTCTCTTCCCCTTTTACCATACTGCCAAAAAACTTCTTCCTTCCCCTGGAAGAGAAAAGATGGGAGAAAATAGCACGCTGGATATGTGTGGTGGTGCCACAACTGTCATTAGAAAGCTTTTGAGGCCATGACTGGTGGGTCATGTCGTGATTGGGGATGAACATTTGCCCACAGTGGGGCTGTGATGACCAAATGCGTTTCAGCTTTTTTTTTTTTTCCCTCTGCATCATGATCTAAATAAATCTTGGCGAGCGAAAGGTGGTTATGATCATTTATCATTTGATGAGCTTCAGTTTTGTCTCTGGCAGGTACTAATAGAGAAAACATTGTCATCCCAACCCAAGCAGCCTTCAACTGGAGTTAAATTACAGCACTGCTGAAGAGAGACAGATTTGGGAGAGAAAATAATGACAGGTGGGCAGATTATTAAAATACAATGCAGACAATACCTGGAGGGTAAATATAATCAGCTTTGAGATGGCAATGAAATCTGAGGAGCGTTTTGAAAGTGGAGAAGGCTGGTATGCATGTGTCTTCACAGTGTGGACCCCTGGTTACACAGCTGGAGAGCTGATATCTTTATTTTAGCAACTTGTTTTCCATCATACAGGAATGCTCCTTGTACCTGATAACTCACAGGCAGCCTGGATGTAACTTATTTTGCTATGTTTCACAGTAGGCTTCCTGCAGCATCCCAGAAACCACAAATGTCTTGCTGCGAAAGCAAGTGCTTTGAGAGGCATTGCAGAGGCCAGCTGAAAGCCGGCCCTGGTTTGCACATCTTGCCCTGGCTCTTGTGAACCACTACGTGGCTACAAGCACAAGCGATGCCAGCGTTGCCCACTGATGATCCCAGAGGAATCCATGTCTTCCTTGGGGGCAGGTGATTTCTCTCTTCTGCTCAGGCGTGCTTTCATCTCCACCTCATGGGTAGGCTCCATCTCACTTTCCTAGCCTCCTGCCCCATGTATCATGCAAGCTTTTTGCTCTGTCTGTCCTGCACGCTTTCAGATGTTTGTTTTCTACCATACGTTTACTTCAGAAGGCCGTCTGGGGAAGACATATTCACGCCAATAAAATTGATAAACTGCCAGAGCGAGCATGATACAGTTTTAGTAACTGGCATAACAGTGAATTTGCTGACCTGGCACTGGGAGGGGAAAAGGAAAAGCTGGTGAATTAATTAGAGTGCTGAAGCAGTGCTGAGGAGAGCCTGACTTGTCTTGGAAGTGGTTCAGTTGCTTGGCTTGAGATAGATGTTCAACTGTTGTACACCTGAGGAGGTAACAAATGCATGAAGTTGAGAGTCAGGGCTGCTCAAGGCATGGGTCTGTGCTTGGTGTAAGTTGTTTTTAGACCCATGCTGCATCCCTCTGCGCACCTGTCCATGACTTCCCACCACCTCCTCTGTCCTGGCATACACAATTGCAACCCTGCGCTGACTCTTTAGATAGCTGCACAGTTTCTAAGGCTGACGTGAAGGAAGTGGTGGCAAGGTGTAGACAAAGTCAGGACATCAGCAAAACAGTGATTTCAGTCTGTTTTGATGCCTGTTCCCAGCTCAAATCCCAGATCTAGCTCTGCTACTGACCTGGGTGAAGGCAGGTCACCTCTCCTTGCCTCAGCGTGGTCTCCTTAGCCCAGAAGTGCTGCCTCCTTATACGGCCATGTGGAGGCACTCAGGGCTGCTCATGACCATCCTGGGGAAGGACAAAGAGCAAACTGCTGTTGTGGTCAATATCACCTGTTGCAGTCAGTATCCCCAGATGCTTTCCAGTTGACTGCACAAGACTGGTACCTTTGTTTTGCAAAGCTGAAGCTGTCCCCGGGATGCTCCAGCCATGCTGTCGTCCCCTGTCCCACTCGTGGGGCTGGAGAAGCGCTCATCTTTCAGCACTGTTGCTTTCTCTCCTGCACCTCATCCTGGGCACCAGCTTGGGGAAAACAAATGGAAGGTTACTCTCTCTGGTAGCAGATTGAATGAGGTGGCTCCAGTGTTTCCCAGTTTTCTGAGAAGTTTCAGAGAAATGCACACAGGGCAAGCAAGCTTCAAACCCACTACCCATAGGAGGCTTGGAGGGTCCGGGGCTCAGCAGCAGGTTCCAGTTCAAAAATAATGGCATCGTGTTGAACAAAATCTCCAGAGATTTAAAGCGCACCCTGAAGGAAGAGCGTCCCTTGCGAAAGGTATATTCTCTCTAAAAGTAGAAAATAATTATTACTGTAGTGCTGTGATACTGTTACCCCTCATATTTATGAATCATTTTTGAATACAAGTATTCTCCTTAGGGATCATCTTATCTGTGATGTGTGACTGATAACTTGGCCAGACAAAGGTTATTGCAGGAAATAGACTTGACCTTTTAAGCGTATAACAGAGATTTGCAGCAATAGTGAGCACTGCGCTTTCTAAATGAATGTGTTAGCAGGCAATGAAAGCAGAAGAGTGCATCTAATTAAAAATGTATGTCAAAGAAAATAGATGGAATAAAAAAAGGTAAACAAATATTAGAGAAGATAAACATATTGTCACAACAGAAGTTAGAGCCAGCCAGCACGGGGAGGGAAGAGTCCTACATAGAACAAAAGCAGCCATTTTGAGAGCTGCGCTTAGCACTAAATTGCAAAGAAATACAAAAATAAAATGCAATTATGACTATACAGCTGGAGGACAAAGCTATTATGATGATGGTGTAGAGCCATCGGTAACTGTATGATGAGAAAATGCAAAAATCTTTCTGCCATCTGGTCAAGCCCAGTACTTACGTAGTTCTCGTTGTTAATGGTCCTCACATCAAGTATGTATTGTAAGGCTGCATCCTTAGCAATATTTTAAGGCTGGATCTATAGCAATAGGACATATGATCAGACATGCAATCAAATGCACACAAATCTCTAAATTCCTCATCAGCTTTTTAAGAAAGCATTCTGCCTGCTAGACAGTTAAAGCACTTTTTTGCTTATCTGCACTTGTCAAAGTCTTTTTGTCTTCAAATAGCTTTGAACAGAGCAATCCCTGAGCCTGGTTGCTTGTTTTGTTATGCCTCCTCTGTAAGATGAATGTAAATTATTGAGCAAGTATTGGCTTGCTATTACTCCATCCAGTCAGACCTGTGGAGGGGCGGGGGGCGATTAAGATAGGGAGCATGTAATCACCTGAGCTGGAATTTAGCCATGACACTGGGCTTATCACTTTTAATCTTATAAAAACAGGACCACGGGATCTATAATGGCTAGAAGTGGTCAGGTCCTCAGCTCTACCTGTGGCCTGAAAGCCCGGGTCTCTGACAGCATAGGTGTCCTGTGGCAGAGGCTGCTCTCCCAGCCTTGCCTCAGCAGAGAGAACAACCTGATGACAACTCACCTTTGGCAGCATTTTATTTTTTTCTCATGAAGGTTTCCTTGCTTTGCTATAGGCTTTTGCCTGTTCGGGCTTAGTGAGTGCAGGAGCAGAGCCAGTGGGAGGCCTGGCTCTATCAGGGCTGTTAAGGAAGGGTGGCTGCAGGTTTCTCATGTTTACAGGGGTGATTGCTTTTGACATTTCTTTCGGTGCCTCTCTGTTTGGGAAAGGCTGAAGGGAAACATGATGTCAGATAAGAGGAGACCCAAGTATGGATTGGAGCAAGGAAGCTCTGTGAACTTGGAGTTGGGGTGACCCTTGCTGCTGTCATAAGAGCTTTGGGGCAGAGCATGGGAAGATTTCATTTGCAGCATCTTGGTGTCTCCTGGTGAGATGCCCATTCACAGAGACATGATTCCCCAGCATGGTCTGACCTCTGTGGGGTCCACTGGAAGAGGGCTGAGGGTGTACAGTAGCGGGATGCTCTAAGCTGTGCAACTGCTTTTGATTCAAAGTGATGGTTGCCCTGTGGTAGCCAGCACAAAAGACTACCTGGCATTAAACCCCATGGAAAACGCCACCATTGGCTTGGCTGTTCCTGGGCGTACTGTGGAAGGAGGGTGACTTAAGTCATGCATTCAGCCCATGGGGACCAGTCCTCGGCCTCAGCGGGTGCCCCAGACCCCCTGGTATGGCAGAGTCACAGCCACTCTGAAAGGGTCACTGCCTTCCACCACTGCGCTGGCATCTCTGCTGGCTGTGCACCAGGGATACAGGAGGAAGACGAGCTAACACTTTTAGTTGACAAGGCTGTCTTAATACCTGTGTAGATCTATAGGCAGCGTTGCCTCAGGAAAGATGAAAAATTAATGGGGACATTTTCACCCTGGCTGGCTCACATGCCATTTTAATCCTGCTGCTGACATGATGGGCGTTTCTGCCCGAGAAGAAGTGTTGAGTGAAATCAAAATCGTTTGACAAGGAGCAAAAACAGCTACTGATGGGGCCTGGGGCAATAAATCAGTTTGTAAACACTCTGCACTTTGAGTAAGGTGTATACACAGATTTTCATTCTATGATGGCTCAGGCCAAGGTCTAAGTACCTCTAAAGTGTGGACTGTCTTCAGCAGAAGGTAGTCTCTGCTGCAAATGGGGGGAAAAGGGGTGGTAGTGGGGAACAAGCATAGCATAGTGGGGAATCCTGGTTTATTCCAGTTGATTAAGGCTAGGTCTGTGTGCAGAGTAGCACCTGTATAATGGAAGGTATGATTTGTTACAGCATGTGAATCTTTTGTCAGTTCCTGTGGTTGAAACTTAGCACCGCAATGTTTGGGTGGTAGGCAGCATGCACAGTGACAGCTAACGTTAAGGGAAGTATCATAAAAGCAAGGGCTGATGGATTTTAGACAGAAATGCTGAACAATGTGGGGAGTTCAAAACCTGGGATGAGATTGAGAATTAACTACTTCTGGGGAGATGGCAGTGGGATGTATAGGTGCAAGAATCAGGAAACGCAAGAGTATTCAAGGCTTGCCCAGGCCACGCGGTTTGGGTTACAGCACCAGCTCCTGGGGATCTCCACCTGGGAGCTGTGGGGTGAGCAACTGGTGAGTGCACCCCAGGGCGCAGGATGAGAAGGGACACGCTGCTCTCCGTGTAGTCTTCCAGCAGTCACTGTGTTATCACAACTCATTCTTTGTAAGCCAGGCAAAAGGATTCATCCTCTTTCCAGAGAGATCAAGCCTGAAATGTAAAAATAGTCCGATTTGGACTGGAGCTTAAACCTAAAGTGATTACATGACTTCTATTAAAGCAAAAAGCAAACAAAAACCCCTCTATTTTCCTCCAGTGATTACATAACTCCCAAATCAGATGAATGGGCAGTCTTCAAAGCTATTGCCACGGGAGAGCACCTGTACAGCTTGAACCCAGCAGCCTTGTGCACTGGGGACCGGTGCTCCGGTGGAGGCTGAGCCTCAGAAGCACGGCTCTTGCCCTGTGTGTTCCATGCAGCTTTTGCCCTTTCTGCTTTGCGAGGAGATGTGTGCCTTTTCCCAGCTATATTAGGTGGCCTTGTAACCTCTCCATTAGTGTGGCATTTCTTATTGCACTGTTGTCTCTGTGCCGCAGATTATAGAGCTGCCCTTTCTGGCACTTGGGCTTTGGAGGACCACTAGCCAAGGTGGCTTTTGCCAACATCTGTGGCAAAAATATACAGGGAAGCTGTATATTGTACTGGGAGAGGTATGAGCAGCAGAAGAGGTTACATTTCCAGATCCTGTCTGCACACAGAGTGCAACATAAATAGTCCTGAAGAGCCACATGGACAGTTGATCTGAATGGCAGACCACGATTTCACTGCAAAAAGCTTCAGTGAAAACTTATGTAAATCAGTACCTGCTGGAGTCCTGCTACAGAGATTTCCCACTGTACAGGGAAGTTTTACTTATGTGAAGCTTACTTACCCCAAATGATGGTTTTCCTGAATCAACAGCAGTTGAGGGATGGCTGCACGTTGTGGCTTGTGCTCTGGGTGATTTCTCAGGTGCCTTTGTGCTCATTGCAGGTTATCAGTCAGTCTCTCAGCTGGAAGTTGCTGCTGGGTCTGCTACACACTTTTGCAAATGCTGAGGATGAAGGATAAGATCTTTCATCTTTCTGATATATTGCTTGAGGGATTTGAATTTTTTCTGGCCTGAAATCCTTCTGGAAACCTGGTTTGTGCAAGGTCATCTTACAGTGGCAAAACGGAGTGCAAATCTCCAAACTCAAGGTCCTCCTGGCCATAAGCTGGGGGTCCAGCAGGTCCCTGGCCCTGACACATGGTACGGTGGTGGTGGAGGAAGTGAATGATTTTCCATAAGCTTCCTTTGCTTGCTCCTCTAGACATGGAGCATTAATGCAGGGGACAGCATGGCAAAATGTCATCCTTAAAGGCTGGTCTGGGGAAGATAGACTTGTAAGGGATGATGGGCACGTCAGGAGTGTGTAGGTAAGGCACAGAGGTGTCATCTTGGTAGAGTTATGGGCAGGACGAGGAGGATACCTTTGCCCACACTGCTGAGCAGATAGGGGTTATCTACAGAAGTGGAACCTGCACTTAGGTTGTAACCTGGGCCTCTAGCAAGGATGAACTCACATGCCGGGTCCAAAATGTGTGTGTGTGTAAGCCAGGGCAAGAGGCTCAGAAGTGCTGATGATAACCCTGCAGAGAAGGTATTCACCTGGGAGGAGGTAAGGAGCACTGGGCTCCCCTAAGCAGTTGGGCTACTGAGCCTGAGGCACTGAAGTAGGAAGCTGAGTAGTCCAACAGGCAGCACTGCACCTTGGTGATGGTAAGATCTCTTTGCTCTCTGCTGCTGTCCCTTTATAGGGCTGCCTTCTTGTACTTCAACCTCTTGGAGTCGTATCTTCAGGCTGTTTGCTTGGCACAAAGCTTATCAATATTTCGCCCCCAAGAAAGGGGTATGACTGTCCCCTGTCCAGGGAGAGTTCACAGTCAGAACTGGGTAGAAACAGGGGCTTGTGCTCCTTTATGTGAGAGCATTGGGCATCCTGCCTCCAGAAAAATGGCCAGAGCCCGACATTTTGTAGCATTAGGGCCTCTCACCACCCCCACTTATCTGCATGTCACAGGATAGACATGGGAGGGTGAAGCTTTCTTTGTCTGCCTTGGAGACGGTTTTGAAGCAGCCTAAGATATGTAACAGTAAATTACTATGGAAATTCCTCCATACGTTTGTGTGGATGCATCTATGTATGTGTTGATTTGTGCATGTCATCTGTTTCTCATCATCAGTCCTTCCAGCTGGGTTGCTGCCCCAGTTTGTTGCTGAAGCTGGGTGATTATTCTGTGGTCAGAGTAGGTTGAAGATGGAAATTATTTTATTTGGAGAAACTCCCTTACCAAATACAGCATTTCTGCATACTTTTTCCAGGACACGTTTTTTTAATCTCCTTCTGGGTTTACCATCACCTGCCCAGGTGATATTTCCAGACAAGATTTGTTACTATATTCTGCTTTGTGCTCTGTTTTATCCCTCTTTATCTTCTCTCAGATCATCTGTCTTCTTCCCCTCCTATTAGGCCATTACCTGATCTCCTCTCTCCTATTGCCACTGCCATCCTTATCACCCTAGCTGATGCCAGGCTCACAGAATTTCAGCAATACTGACAAATCTCAGCTTGTGTTAGATTTTTCCCTTTCCTTTCAAGCATACCTCAGAGACAGAGCTGGATGTTCGAGGGTGTGTGGTGAGGGGGTCCCAAGTTTGCATCAGGTTTTCTGCAACGGGTTGCAAAAGTTGCTTTTCAGTGGTTTCTCTCGGAGGGACAGGCAGACCAGCTAGTCCAGAGAGGGGTGACCTAAACCCAAACCCATAACTGCTGGTGCAGTTAACTCCTTAATCACTGAGCAATAATATCAAGCAAATGTGTGAATACAGCAATTCTTAACTGCCTCCAACGTATTGCTGATGTGTGAAGAGTCCTGTTGTCTCACGCTCAGCTGGTGCAGCCTCCTGACAGCTCGTCCACTTCAGATACTTCTTGTAAAGTTGCCAACAGTTATGGGGTGGAGAAATACAGGAAGGAGGTGGATTAAAGTGCATTTTATGTAAAATCAGTTAACATAGATACTGCATCCCTGAGTGTGTGATTCACATTGCATTCCATTTGCTAAAAACTTGCGTATAGGTGACACAGCTGCTGCCCCTGTCAGTGTGTCAGTGTCTGGCCCTCAGTTGCTGCAGAGAACACTGGGTCTGCCTGATCCACTTTGGCACCTCTAAGCCATAAGTTTGGTGAAGCTTCGAAGCTTTCTGGGGAGGGGGAGGGAAGATGTCTGTGGAGAGCTGCTGGTGCAATGTAGACATAATCCTGCTTGCAGTAAACCTATCCACGACAAGGGCTGTATTTCTCCAAAGGCAGGGCCAGCAAACCAAGATGCTCAGTTTAGTCACTAAAATTTCTTGTTCTTGAGGTAATTTAAAGAATTCCGCATTATTGATCATGATATCCATAGGTATCGGTTTCTCTAGACAACTTGATTGCTCCAGCAATCTGTATTGATTGCATTTATTGCCACATTAGCAAAGGTTGCTGTTTTTTCCTGACTAGCTCTACCTAAATGTAAACCTTCTACCGAATGATGCATGTCTTATTCTCTCTGTCTCAGAGATGCACTGCACGAGTGACGCCTTGGTTGTGCAGTTCCAGGTTACTGGCAGGCTTTGTCCTTCTCCTGTTACACCGTATTTCTTGATCGCTCTGTTACACTTGTGAAAGTGCCTTCCATTATGTTAGACCTGCACCGGCTGCTGGGTAGTGGAGCAGATCCATTGCTCTGCTGAGTCTGTTACATCACACACAAATTATATCTAAAGTTACTTTATTGTAGCTTTTCAGGTGTATAGGTTTGGGGTTTTTCTACCCCTGTTCATGGTCTCATCGAGTTTCTGCAGCAGTGGTCTGTTCCATGGTAATGTACAGCAGCTGGATCAAAGGGGCTGCAACCACCAGTGAGCTCTGTCTCTCACAGAGCAGATGAAACACAGGATACTGGTCTGAACTGTGATGGGGTGTAGTGCCACATTTGGAGCTTCCTGTGAAAGGTGAAGCACCAAAGCCCAGATCTGAGACTGAACTCCACCAAGGCTCCTGGATTGAGGGCTCCAGCCCACCAAATTAACATCTTCACTATGCTTCCGCAGCATGTCAGGTCTAGTTGGTCTCATCACCTTGGTAGTCCTGCCACCTAGCACTGTGCTGTCATCCTGCCCATGCTGTGTGCCTTGCTCACCACCGTGCTGCATTGTGCTGCGAGAGATGCACACAGGGTAGCCCTCTGACCTGTTCTCGTGTGCCTTGCACTAGAAGTGCCTCATCTGCTCAGGCAGAGGGTGGGTTTCTGCTTTTTCTAGTACGTCATCGGTCTTATAAAAGACTAAGTGACTCAGTTCAGTGGTGCAGACTCCGAGTCTGTGTTTTCCATCTAGTGGTTGTTGCTTCTTTCTAGTTTTCTCTGAGATTCGTTCCTCCCCTGTGTCCCACCCAGTCTCCCAATTCCTCCTGCTCCAAGTGGTGCACAACTGGGAGCTCTTACCCTTGCTCCTGCATGTCTCTCACAGCTTCCCTCCCTGCTCCTCCTTGGGCTTACACGCGGACTCGCCAGTCACTTGGTCATGGGACTTCACCCAGTGTCCAGGGCAGGATGCTTGAGGAGAGTAGCTCCTCATTTTCAACCCATGCCTATGCGAGAAGCCTGGCCGTCTCCTGGGCTTCATAAGACTCATCCACCAGCCCCAGACTGCCCTCTCCTCCTTGCCCTCTGTGAGCACTAGACAGCTCTTCCCTCTGGGCAGTGGCTTCCAGGCTGCCATGCAGATACCCAGCCTCCGAACGCACATGGACCTGGCAGAGCTTGTACACCCAGTTTCACTTTACCTGTGATGTGGCACCAGTCTCACCCTTTGGGAGCCTCTGTGGCAGGTTGATGGCCAGCTGCCCCATGAGTGCACAGCGGGCAACACGTGCGAGCAGTGGCTGCCAGTGCTGCTGAAGGGCTCCTGGCTTGCATGTTGGAGTTGAGTCCTTATTTGCTGTGTCTTCTGAAACCTTTTGGGATGGGCAGGATGAAATTTGTTGGGTTTGGCAGTGAGCTCTCTCAGCCCTTCCTTCTGCTCAGGGCAGGGGTGAAGTCTGTGTATTTTTATCTCCACTTGGGTGCTGAATTCCATGTCTGTATTTGGCTTGCCATCTTCATCCCTCTGCCAGGATGCCTCTGGCTGTACCTGGTTATATCCAGCCCTTAGGCATGTGTGCAGGGATTCTTGCGAGGGTGGTGGTCACCCCCTCCTTCTCCATCTGTTATGAAGATTTGGGGATGGGGTGGGGCGAAGGACTGGGGCAGCAGTTGCACCTGGTGGATAGAGTTAATCCCTGGAGTCTTGAGCATCTCCTGTTTTGCTGGCCCGCCTAGTTTCCTGCCTCCAGCCCCTGCCCTGGTGGGGTAAGGTTACCGAAGATGCTGGGGGTGGGAGCGGTGGGGGGAGTGTGTCTATTCTGAGGAGTCGTGTTTGGTTACCACTGTGATCCTGCGGCATGCAGGAGACGCTCGGGTATCGCTGGCAGGGAGCCCTGCGGTACCAGGGCAGAGGGGCAGGAACTGCAAGATGGGAGCAGGAGAGAATGGCCAAGGACCTATAGGGCTGCATGAGACATAGAATCATAGAGTCATATGGGGTTGGAAGGGACCTCTGGAGATCATCTAGTCCAACCACACCCCGCCGGAGCGAGTCTATCTAGAACACATTGCACAGGAACTTGTCCAGGTGGTTTTTGAACGTCTCCAGAGAAGGAGACTCCACCACCTCTCTGGGCAGCCTGTTCCAGTGTTCAACCACTCTCACAGTAAAGAAGTTCCTCCTCCTCATGTTTAGGTGGAACTTCTTATACTCAAGTTTGTGCCCATTTCCTCTTGTCCTGTCACTGGGCACCAC
>JAOXNO010000001.1:87308774-87322079 GCA_028565335.1 Limnodromus scolopaceus
GCACCCCAGGATGCCATTGGCCTTCTTGGCCACAAGGGCACATTGCTGGCTCATGGTCATCCTGTTGTCCACAAGAAATCCCAGGTCCTTTTCCTCAGAGCTGCAATTTTAAACATTTTTGTACCCAGATGATTACAGAGGCAAAATGTGTCAGTTCAAGACCAGGAAGCAGTGACACTGAAAAGCATAAAGCGGTTCATCTATTAACCTTAAATTATTCCTCCTCCTGAACTCCCCACTACTGTGCGTCCTTAGGAATGAGGGAGAGGATATAGATATACACCTCAAGTACTATGTCCAGTTTTGGGCCCCTTACCACAAGAAAGACATTGAGGTGCTGGAGCGAGGCCAGAGAAGGGCAACGAAGCTGGGGAGAGGTCTGGAGAGTAAGTCTTATGAGGAGAGGCTGAGGGAGCTGGGGTTGTTCAGTCTAGAGAAGAGAAGGCTGAGGGGAGACCTTATCGCTCTCTACAACTACCTGAAAGGAGGGTGTAGAGAGGTGGGGTTCGGTCTCTTCTCCCAAGTTACAGGCGATAGGACAAGAGGAAACGGCCTCAAGTTGTGCCAAGGGAGGTTCAGGTTAGATATTAGGAAAAATTTCTTCACGGAAAGGGTTATCAGGCATTGGAATGAGCTGCCCAGGGAAGTGGCTGAGGCACCATCCCTGGAGATATTCAAAAGACGAGTTGACATGGTGCTCAGGGATATAGTTTAGTGTTGGTTGGTTGTGTGTGGTGTGGTTGTGTGGTGGTTTTTGGTTTTGGTTTTTTTTATGGTTGGACTAGATGATCTTAAAGGTCCCTTCCAACCTAGGCGATTCTGTGATATGGGGTTTTTTTTGTGTGGATACCCATGGTGAGGTTACTTGTCTGAGGATATGTGGGGTTTGTAGCAGAGGGATGACCAAAGCCTCAGTCACAGATGGCCTGGTAGGCCTGTAACTTACCTGCTAGACAGTAACACATGTTGCAGTTGTTGCTTACAGATATTCTGTAGTTGTTCTGAATATCTCTACAGATAATTATCCAGCATTATTCAGATGCAAAGTGCTGTTCAACACACTTTGTAAGCTTCGGAAGCTCGGTTTGGAAATAGAGACAAGAGACTTCGTGGCCTCTGGGACAGGACATGAGGCAGGGATGTGGGAAGCAAGTGGGCTTGCTCTGATTTCTCTGCACTCGCTGGCAATATTTGGGTGAATGAGGACAGTGCTGCACATACGTGTGTAGCTAACATGCCTGTGCAGTGTGTGAGCATGCCTAGAAGGATCTTGCTTATACTGATTTGCATCTGGACCTACCTGGTACCTGGTACTTACCTCTAATAGACCTTTAAAGAAAATGGTATTTTCACCTGCTGGCAAAAAAAGAAAAGCTCATTTGGGAACTTGGCTGCCTGCAGGTTCCTGTCCTACATCCCCAATGCTCCTGCAACACTATGTTCTTCTGCTGACATCCCCAAGATCAAGCACCACAACATTTTATAGAATCCACACATCTTCAGGCACTTTGTGCCCTGCCAAATCTTTCCATGACCTCCCCCCCACCAACTGGTAACACTCAGCTCCTTCCTACGTCTCTTCTGACCTTTGTAAATGTCTTTACTTTCTCCTTTCCTTCTTGTTTGCTTGACCAGGTACTTATCTGGCAAGAACTTGGCTTTGAGATCTATGTGTGGTGATTAACTGCCTGGCAGGCAAAACCAGGCAGCTGTCTGTTGAGTTGTTACAACAGTTTGTCACAACACAAATTTACTCATCCTCAAAGTCACAAAACTTACAGGAACCTAAATCTTGGATGTGTGTATGGCTCTGTTAAATTTTCTGACCAGCAGGTTTGAAAACTGTGTGGGTGACAAATACATGACGTACACCCACACAAACTCCCAGTGTGATCTCAATAAATGACATAAGTGTTGTATATATAGACAGTAATCATAGCTTTTTGGCTTGGAAGCAAACCCACCTCTCTAATTTCATTACCAATCAAGTCTTTTTCATTTTTTCTTCTGAATTTTCCATATAAACTCTCTTGGCCTTTTCTGAACTTTTCTGTGGTGGATATTTAGTGGGCAGTTATGCTTGGACCAGAGTCCCAGGTCTCAGTGCTGCTGTGGTCCTCTGGCTTGAAGAAGAACCCAGGCATCATGTCTGTATGTAGCTAGAGCCCTGGTGGGCCAGCCCCCTACCCATTTCCCAGGCATATACTCTGTGTGTGGATATTTTGAAGTCCATGGCAAAATATCTGCGTCTGCTTGTCTTTGTTCCCTGTTTGGCACTGCATGTGAAATTCCTGTTTGAGAAGGATGTAGGAGAGCTGTATGGGAAAGCATAGCACTGTTTCATGAATAAAAGGGTATTTACAAAACAAGGGGGTTTGTTATAGCTACATGCAGACTTTATACCAGATAGCGATGCCAGCATTCCTAAGAATCAGCAAGCAGACAGACTATTCACAGGCATAGTCAGCTGATTAATTTATTCACTGACAATAATTCTTATGGACAAGCATTCTGGAAAACCATATTTAGGAAATAAAAATCAATAGTCCTTTTTAAAAATTCCAGAGCTATTAGGGAAGGGAAGTAAAGTTGCTTCATACTTTTCATTATGTGATGCTTGATAAAGCACAGAGGAATCATATTCTCTGTGTGAGCATTTTTGCATATATTGCTACAGTAACCAGAACTAGTGCCTGCTGTCTTGCAGCTATTACTGATTTTGCTGCTTCAACGGATAGGTTCAGCTCTTTGCTACAGTCCCTCAAAGTATCATATTTTTTCCTCCAGATTTTCACCTATAACTATGTTTGTACCCTCACTATGAGCTTTTTTTCCTGCAGGGTGCTCCTCTGGTGTCCCTTGTTCTCTTAAGCTTCTGTCATTAGTTCTAAAACTTTCCTACTTTAGCCCCTCATTCATGGTTTTACCTTTTTGTGTTCTTTCCCCCAAGCCTCCCGCCAGCTCTCCATCCAGACATAGTTTATTCAGCTTCAGTCACCACTTCTGCCCGTAGATATCTCCCTTTACAGTTTCTCCTGCTCACGGTGGGTTTTCTTTTCAGTCCTGATAGAGCTGCTCCCTTGCCCTCCTTTTTTTTCAGGTCTGTGCTACGGTTTCTTTCACCAACTTGTTGTGCCCTGTTTTAGCTTGTTTAAGACCTCCATGGAACCATCTTTTACTCTTAATGTTACCAAAGACTCCCTGGGGTCTCTAAGCACTACTGTAGTACAAATCCATATATAAAATTCATCATCTTGCTAGGGCACATTCCTGGTGTCCTAACCTAGCAATTTCCTTGCTCTTTGTGCGTGCGCTTTTCAACTGCTGTGATAGAGAAGTATATTGTAGTCACTTAGCAACCAGAACCAGCTTTTGAAAGCAAAAATCTTGGGTTTGTTTTGTAATTTTGGTTTCTAGAACCTTAAAATTAACAATTGCATGCTCAGGAAATCAATGAAGTGTTTGCAGGGTTGCAGAATGAAGATACCCTGTCGTTTTATGTTCTTGCTTGCATGCACGTGTGTGTGCATGCTTACTCGCTAGCTCTCCCTAGTTATAGGTGGGACAGCATGATTTTATTTTTTTTTTTTGTCCTCTTCTTTTGCACCTGATTTTCAGGAGCGTTGTTGAACTCCGCTTACCGTCAGTGGGAACTTCGGTGCTGAAAAATCTGGAAAAATCAGTTCCTTTGCTGCAGATGCAGGTTGCCACCGATGCATCCCCAGCTGTGAAAAGTTCCAAGGGCCCTTTATCAACAGCCGGTGCTTCCCGCTTTGTCCCTGGCAGATTCTGCAATGCAGCTCCGAGTGATCAATGCAAAAGTCTTTGGCATATGAAAACCGAAAGTGTGGGGACAGCACAAAATAAATTGAATTGCAGAATAAAAGAGCACAGGCAATTCTCCTGATTGCATTATTCAGCTTCACATTTATTTAATTAAACCCCGGCATTTTCTAATTAAAACGCAGCCCCTGCAGAATTTCCCGGTTGCCGCCTGCGAAGGGGGAGGGCTCGCCGCAACGGCCACGGGGGGACCTGGGCTGGGGGCGAGGGGTGGCCCCCTCCTTCGGCGATGCTGAGGGCAGCCCGGGGGGACACCCTGCCCGGGGGGGGGTGCCCGTGGCCCTGTCCCCGGGGTGGGGGGGACACGCATCCCGCTTTGAAGGCAGCGCACTGCCCTCTAATGCTACTCCCTGGTAGTGGAGGGGGGAAGCCCTCCGGAGGATGCCGGGTCGGAGGCAGCCCCGTGGGCGCCCTGTCGAGCCTTAGGGGAGAAACGGGACTTTTTGGAGTCCCGCTGGGGATGGAGGGGGACAAAGCAGGGCACTGTTTTGAGGAACGCCCCGAGCCCAGCCTTGATGCTGGACCAGTAGTTTCGCCTCTCCCATTCCCTTGGTACGCCTGATGCTGCAGCAGGGGAGAGCCTTATAGAGGGGCTGCTGTGATGCCTTCTGTACCCAGGCGACTTGTGCGTTTCTTTTTGGAAGTAACCTTCTCCTGAAATTTACGGTAAATGAGCTTCAGGCCAGAAATACTGCCCCAGAGCTTTGTTTTTAGCTGTGAGGCTGTGGCTTGAGCTGCTGAGGAGACAACACTGCCCTTTGTCAGCGCTGCCCTTTTTCCTTTCTCTGTGCTTCAGAGAGGCATGTCCAAGCTGTGTATTACCATTATGTCAGAGGTGTCCAAAATTACCATACCTTCTAGATCTTGCCGGGGGGGGAGACACTTCCATTGCTTGAGCCTGTGTCTGAACAGAGGAGCAAGAATTATTCCTCCTGCTTCCTAGAAATGAATGCCAGGAGGTGGTTTAACCTTTGCTTTCTTCGCCAGGGTGCCATTGGGAAGGGGTGCTGGTGGCCCTGGCTGTGGAATCACCTCTTTTTATTCAGAGTTCCCTGTAGGGAAACCAGTGGGCCAGAAAGTGATGGTGTTTTAGACACTGGCCTGTGGAAGCCAGGCTGCAGCATGGTGGAGGACCAGCGCAGCCATGGTGCAGGCGAGCAAGGGCTGGTGGCAGGCTGTGGAGGTGGCTGGCTGCTGCGTCTCATGCGTGGGGTGACCTCTCTATGGCCCAGGAAGGGGACTGGTGTGGGGCAGAGAGCTTCTGCCTGATAATGGAGTTCACTGTTTTCCTGACCTGAGGGCAATTGGGTAGGAAGCTTGGCTGGGAATGGCTCATCATAAGACTGTCATCAGTTGGTTTAAGTCGATACCAATTACAAGGTTATTAATTAAAATAATGTGACTGCTGTGAATAATGATTGTAACCCTTTATTTTCCAGGCAGTCACATTGCATACATCTAGTGTGAATTAGAGCTCTTTACATGCACTGACTGGTAAAGGCTGTGCTCCCTTAAAAATGTCTTGTGTCACAATGGTAGCTTTTTAAGTGTTAGGACTGATTTTTTTTTCTTCAGAATTGGCTTTCTCCTGCCTTCAGGAATCTTCTGTGACTTAAACCGCCCCATTCATTCATCTTCTGCTGCCTGAGAAAACATTAAAAGTCTCTTAAATGCAACCCATCATGAAAGGGTGAATGTTCAATCAGGCATGGAAATCCGCCTGATGTCATCTCTTGTTCCCAAGAAAGTTTTCTGGCGTTCCACTGAATGTTCCCATGCTTTCATCTGTGGGAAAGAGATACTGGCATAGTCACCATCCTTTGCTGGCACAGAGATAGGAGCTTGGTCCTCATATTATCACATGCGAGCTGTCTTCTGGGGTCAACCTCATGACTGTCCAGTTGCTGTGTCCTAGAGGAGCGAGCTTGGGGCTGGCTAGTCCACATGAGGACAGAAGAGTTTGCTCAAGCAATTACTGTGTTAGATTCGTGCCTCTGATGGGTTTCCAGGGTGGCCTGGTAGATCCCTTTCCATGTTCACAGAGGGGCGCAGGATGTGGAGGGGAGCGAGGAGTAGGGGGAGGTGGTTAAAGGGCTACCTGCATGCACGTACTGTGGTTTCCCTCATGAAGCACGGCTTTAATGTGATGGTGCCTTATTGCTGTTCTGCACCTGAGGCACAAGAGCAAAGAGCTGCCTGGCTTTGGCTTACGGTTCATGAGCCAAACTTAGAGAGAGCTCCAAAATAAGTGTACCCCTGCCTCCAAGCCTGTCTCCCTATACCTCTAATGCAAACTGCGTAGCCTTGCAGTTCCCCCCTTGCTAACACAACTTGATGGATTTGGGGGCATGAATCCTCCTCGGGGATGCACGTAGCCCTGGCTTCATCACCGCTGGGCAGGACAGATGTGAATCCACGTGCATTGGTGACGCAGGCAAACTGGATCTGGCCAGCTGCCGGTGCTTCGAATGTTCATTTTGGGGGAGGAAAGGAGGGACAGGAGAGTGGAAAACCTACCCTCTGCCTGCTCCTGGTGCTGAGGTGTGCAGGGAGAGAGGGGAGCCTGGGAGCAGAGGAGGAGCCAGGACAGGGCTGCTGCTTTGCCAGGAGGTCTTTTCCTGGTTTGGTGGCAGAGGCATAATATCATGCGGCCAATGCACAGGAGCCCAGCTGGAGCTGTTTGTCCTTTTGCTGCATCCGATGGATTTGCGTGTGCCTCTGTGTGTGCCGCTTTGTTTTTCCACCCTGTGTTTTTTAGTAATAATCCCCTCCAAGGTTACAGAGATATCATTTGTCAGGCAAGCCGACAGAGCTCTCTCTTACTATGGGATTACATAAGAGAACACAGGCTTTATTACCATTTTAGGACGTATTAGCATTGTGGATTATTTCCATAGAGACTGAGCACAGCGGCAGCCTTCACTCTGGGCTCCCTTGTCCTTCCTCCCCCCCCCCTTCTTACTTTTTAAAAATAATATTCATTAGCAAACAAAAAATCAGCAAGTGTCCTGTGAAGGCTGGTCTGTGATCAATGGTGTGTGTGGAGGGCTGACACGAGTGCCAAGACTACACTGAAAGCCTGCAGACAGGAGGGATTTTGAAAAGACGATGCAGAGCAGCAAGAAAGCAGCCTTGTCTTCTTTATTCCTGCTTGTCTGCGTGCCTTCTTGGGAGGTTAGGGAGAACCACTGTTCCTGCCTTGGTCATTCATTGCCTGTGGGATCATGGCAGGTCAGGTCAGTGCTTTGTGTCTCAATTTAGCAGTCTGTAAAATGTGGGGTTTGATTATACTGGGGTATCCTGTTAGCCAGAGTAACTCACAAGCGTATGATTTATTCACAGCATCTTCTCTGTGACAAAGGCTGATCCTGAAACAGCTTTCTCATGCCGGCTGTGAGTCTTCTGAGCTGCCAGTAGAGTAGGAAAGGAGTGTGCAGCATTGCTGTAAATAAGTGAAATTCCACATTCCTCCCTTGGAAAAACATCTTGCCATGTATTTGTGTTCTGCATTTCTGACGTACTGTAACTGGGCTGTGGTGGGATCTCCTCCACAGATATACTAGAAGGAGATATTTTAGGTCTTCCTCCTTTTCCTCAAAACTTGCAGAGAGCAGAGATGTTCTTCCTCAGCAGGTCTAGGTGATCACTGAACTGTGAAATCTGGAAACCGGTTTCGTCCTCTTGGCTGTGCCTCTGCTACAGCACAAAGTATTGGCATTTCTCACGGCCTGGCAGACACGGTGTGGGAAATTTTTGGCCTTCATCTGTGCTGGGGGTGTCCGTTACATGAAGCGGTTCATCGTGAGTCTCAAGCTGCACCGTGCAGAGCTGATAGTGGAGTTGATAGACACGACTGCCAAGACAGATGGCAGTTCACCGGTCAGTGACTAGTCTCCAGATCTGAAAGGGAGTCTTGTGTTTCTTTTCAGGGCTCACAAGTCATCTAATTAGTGTTTCTTCTCCTGAAGCTGCTCATATGTTACCTGCAACATGAAAGTTGTACTAGATCCTGCATAACTCCCAGTTTAGGGAACACCTGCAGTGTTTGCACTGCAGTCATATGTCACAACTATCCCCCAGGGCCAGTCTTACAAGAGAGCAATCAGACAGCTAACCACATCCAAGAAGGAGCCCGCTGCTCTGCTTCCTGAATGCTTCTGTTCAGGCCTGTGCCCTGATGGGAGCTGCATGTGAAAGCCTCTCCCCCACCAGTGAAACCCACAGGCTCCAGGTAGCAAATTACTCCAGTGGCAAAAGTGGCCTCTGCAGAAGGGGCACTTTCTACAGGAAGAGCAAGATCTAACCAAAAAGTCACTGAGGATCAGTCATTCATGAGTAACTTGTTGAAGAAAGACAGGGAACTTGTGGTCATTGGAGGTAGGATGGGAATGGCTGAAGTAGGAACTCAGATGAGTTACTCGACACCTGCGAAGTCACATATCAGAGAGCTGTCTGAAATCAGGCTTCAGATATTCTGCTGCTCAAGAAGCTTTTTGTTCCTCTTTGAAAGAGCACTGAGGATGTAGCTGTGCTGTTGTGACCCTGGAAATTGCATTGTTTCCGTGATTTACCAGCACAATACTTGACCATTAATAGCATCCCTACTTGGGATGGTAAACTGAAAACCTAGAGCTTTACCTGTAGGTTAATTGCAACTGAGTTTTTACGTCTTTGCTGCCATTACAAAAAATTAAGTATGCCCATGAATATTCTCTTTGCTACTCTAGACAAGTGGGTCCAAGCGAGGGGAAAAAAAAAAAGAAGTTGTTAATTTCTCATCTTTGTGACCCACCTGGACGTAGCACCCTTGTGTTCTCTCCTGTGTCCATCTCATGTTTTCTTCTCAACAAAAAGGCCTCAAAGCCTCTAAAGCCTCCAAGAGACACAAGTTTCTAGCTAAAGACTTGTGGCTGTGTAGGTAAAAAAATACTGTGCTCATATGTATAAAGGTTTTGGATCTTTAAAGATTTTTAGCTGGATTCCTCATCCAGTCCTAGGACACTGGTTGGCCAACAGAAAGTGCCCTGTGATCCGTATTTTCTGTAGGGGAGACCAGGTGTGATGTTTTTAAAAATTGTCTCAGTCCTTAGAAGTCTATTTACAGAAGTCCTCTGTAATAGAAGATCTCTTATCCTAGCCAAAGTGAGCTACTACAGGAGACTCCAGTGACACAAATCTATTTGTGGGAAACAGCCTAAAAAAAAGCTGTTCAGGCTGGAATAAAAAGCCATATATAGTAGACAGAACTACTGAAAACTATGTCAAGTGTTGGTAGTATATGTCCTTACTGCCTACCCTGTTTACTGCTGCTTGTGGAGTGAACATTGAAGGGATTAGTGTGTGTCAGAACATGAAGCCATTATTCCCAGTGGCTGGAAACCTCACCCAGAGATCTGACTTCTCCTCAACTGAAAACAAGACAGCGAGGAAGAGCTTTCTTAGGTTAAATTTGCTACGGTTCAAAAAAGACTTGTTCTAGGATGTTTCTTATCAGCTTGCTGAATTCACAAGGGGATCCTTTAAACATCAGATCTGAGACACACTGCTCTGCAGGGCTTAGGGCACGCACTTTTCTTCCTGGCAGCTACACCAGCATTCATACGCTACAACACCTTGATCTGTTTCTTGAAGATTTTGGGTAATTGTGGGTGAACTGCAAGTATTTGTGCCTTAGACTGATAACGGAATGAGCAAATCAGCAGGCCTGTGCAAGCAGTGGGGATGGCTGTATTTCTCATGCAAATACACACAATATGCATTCTTCCAGGGGCCACAGGGAAGGGCATACATCTGAACGCCAGACCGCCTGTGGCAATGGCTAGTATCTATTTATCACAGCTACTGTGAAAGCAGGGCAGCAGATAAATAAAATGGAGAGGGGCCTTCTTTCTACCGCAGCAGTTCCAGGAGTGCCTTCACCTCATACTTGCTCATTCATGTGGCAGAAATCAGTTTTCCTCAATGCTTAGCTGGGTGGCATCTGCAGAACTACAGGGAGATGAGCAGGCATCTTTCTATCTCTTGTGGTCCTCAAACCCCCATGAGCTAAGTTCTGACTGCAGATTCTCTAGTGTCCGCAGCTGTTGAAGGTGCAGGAAGACATCCATCTCAAACCTTACTAGCTTGTGTCATGCCTAAGGCATCTGCAAACTTCAGTGCAGTGGGATCCCTGCAAAAATGTTTGTCAGTGATGGAGGGTGACCAGCTGGGGGGGGTGGGGAGGGTCTGTAAACCTCTGTCAGAGCCTATCCCGGCCAGGAGCCCTGTGCACACAAGCTACTGCCTTGGGAGCCAAAGGTATAACAATTCTTGCTTCTCTGTGTTGCTGCTTGAGAAATCCCTCAACAAACTAAGTGTGCTTGAGGGCTTGGGGTGCATCAGACCTGCGGCACTGATGGCTGTTTCCTGTGTGGAAATAGCACAGTAAAGCTGACGTGTCCAGACTGCAAGCAGCCTTGCACAGCATGTGGACAAAACGGTTCTTTTTGTAAGTCATGAGACTATTCCTGTTCAGGGCTGACGAAGCTCTAAAAAGACTATGGTAATAGTCAAATTTTCTCTTTGTCTGTCCTCACAGTTTTACTGGATGAAAAAAAGGGAATTTGTTGAGAAACACTCAGTGATGCAACAGTCCTATGGGTATTGTGTTGGTGTGAGCCCTGTGTGGCTCACAGTATACTCTGTAAGCTGGGAGAAGCCTTTTCCAACATGAAATTCCTTATCTACTTACTCTCTACGGTTCTGCTTTCACCCACACCAGGAGACCTCTTGGGGACCTTAGCAGCCAGCTGTGGAGCAGTTTTGCACATCTGTTCCAAAGGACTGTGGCCATGATACCAAACCTTATGCATTGTATTAAGACCTTGGTGTTTCAAACATTGTTTTTGTTAGACATCTGTCCTTATTTAATGAAGGATTTGAGCATACATATGTATGTATGGTGTATTTATACTCACCATAGCTAGCAGAGTTGCTTTATTGTCAAAAGTATTTGTGCTTCAGTCTGTGAAATGAACATAAATACTCACCTCTTGGAAAATTATATGGTATTTGGGCACCTGAATTTTCCTCTACATGGGCTTGCCTTTGTGTTGAGATCCTCTGAACTGTGCCTGGGTTTGATCCCTTGAGTAGGCAGTGTGAATGGTCTTCCAAGTGACTTCCAGGATCACATTTATTGCTTGTAGTACAGAAAGGATGATCGAAAAGCTAAGCCTTCAATCCCAGAAAAGCACCCTCATTTCAGAGCTGTCCTCCCTTGCCAGGTACACTGACACCAACATTTCCATTTGTGGAACCCAGTTTGTCTTGCAGCAAGGAGAAAAACACCCTTTGACTTATAAATTGGGTACATTTAATGGGGAGCAGCACAGGAGGAGTCATTATTAATAATTATTTGCATAATAATAGCCTTTCTTCCATAGATCTTGCAAAGCTGGGCAAACATGAATTAATTCAACCTTAAACTACCCACATGGGAGGACGCAAAGTATCATTATCCACATGAACGGTTTCTCTGCATAATTTTACTAATTATAGTATAGCACTTAGGTGTTGTTGTATGTGCTATATAAGATGGTAAATAGCATTTTACAAAGAGGAACAAAGGGCATTTCTTACCCAATCAGACTCTCTTTCCAGCACTCACACTATACCGTCTCCAGCAATGGGGAGAATTATTCCAGCAGAAGGTGGAGGAAAGGGGCCATCAACAAGCAGCATGGCCAGAGCTATAAATAGGTGAAATGCCTCGCCTAAATCCTGCAGAAGTGGGCCTGTCAACGCACTGGATCAAGATAGTAAGTCAAGTTGCACACCCTCCACCATACCAGAACAGATTTCGCCTTTCTCCATTGCTTGGAGGAATCCCATTCCTGATCCTAGCAAGGCCATGTAATACAACCTTCCTAAAAAGGCTGAGCTGTTCCACTAGCACTGCCTTAAGATGTTACTGGGCTGGTCTAACAAGGTGTGGGAGCACCTTCTGCTTCATGATGCTTCGAGCATTAGAGAAACAGCTACTGCCTCAAAGTCCTGGGGAAGGGGCACCGAAATACTTCCAGCCACCTGGAAGCCTGTGGGTACTCCTTCCTGGCATCCGACGCTTCCAGTAAGGCCTTTGTCATCTTTTTCTCTGCACTAAGCTCATGGAAAAGAGCTGGCTCTAGGTTTTCCTGAGGACAGCCCAGCAACTGGGCATGGCGGTGTCTGAAATAAATATAGTTTTGGAGGAGAGTTCATTTCCCCTGAATTAATGCAGCCTGACACAGAGCGCAGGAGCATGTGCCATCTGGTCAGATCTGCCTTGATTTTGTGAACAAGGGGGAGGGTAACCGATACTTTTATGAACTGCTGTTGCTGCACAGGCGAAAACAGTAATCCCCTAGGTACTGAAAATGCGAGATGCTAATCTGAAATTAAAATGGGTAAACGCACACAGGCCCAGTAAGGTCATGAAGGTCAAAACCTTGTTCTCTAAGGAAATGAACCTTTTTATCTTGAGAAGCCCTGGGCACAGCCGTGTAGTCCATCAATTTAATAGGAGGCGGTGGGGTAGCATGCTGCTCTTTTATTTCACAGCCAAGCTTGTTCCCTGTACGTGTAGAGTGTAATGTAATTTCCTTCCTTCATCCCACAACGTATGTGTGTTCTCTGCAAAGATTTCACTCCTATATTACCCGTCCATGCCCCCTGCCCCATCTTGGGCACTGTTTTGCCATTGCCTTATGATGCCACCGTATAAATTGAGCCAGAGGGTGTTCCTCACACCACTCCTCAGCTAGAGAGCAGGCATCTAATTCCATTCTTGCCTGTAGTCCTGCCGAGCATATAATGAAATGGCCAAATTCCGACAGTTCTCCCTGTGAAGGAGTAAGAAACCATTCAGCAGTATGTCGTAAGGCCAGCTGCGATGGTGGGGAACGTGAAGGAGATCCTCATTTCTTTCCTCCCGCTGCCCGTGAGAGCAGGGCTTGTGTGTTCGCAAGCGGTGGGCAAGGATTCTGCATAAGCTGCTGGAGAGTTCAAGACAGCCACATGTACCCCGTGGCGATGGCTAGGAAGTCACAGTTGGCCGTGACTTTGGTACAGGACAGGCTCTTAAGGCCAGCACGGCTGGCCTTAATTTAGCAGATAATGGCTGAGTAACCCAGAGGCGTGTGTAAGGCAGGAACAGAAAGTGTGTGCCTTGTTTTCCTAACAAAATTGCTCTCTGGCTGAGCGCCTTCCGGATTTTCAGCCATAGTCTTGTAGTATAAAATAGCAATGAGGGCTCTGAAGCTTCTCTGCAGATGAGGCGAGGCGGGCCTGCAGTGCCACCAACAGCAAAGGGGAGAGCGGGGAGGTGACAAAGAGCTGCTTTCGTACGCTGCAAAGCAGTGGGGGGCTCCTTCGGGGTGCCGGGTGAGGTGCAGGTAGAAAGTAGTAACTTCCTTTTAACTCCCTGAGGTTTGTGGTGCCAGT
>JAOXNO010000001.1:87322179-87340976 GCA_028565335.1 Limnodromus scolopaceus
CTCCTTCGGGGTGCCGGGTGAGGTGCAGGTAGAAAGTAGTAACTTCCTTTTAACTCCCTGAGGTTTGTGGTGCCAGTGCTGCTTGGGGGTAAAACCTGTGACCCTTTTTGATCCTTTCACGTGCGATTGGGGTGAAACGCAGTGGTGGGTTTACAGAGCATAACAAAACCGGGGTGTGCGGACAACAGACATGGTCGTTGCATTTCTTCTGGGGGTGTTTGCACGTGTGCACGCCTGAAGACTCTGCCATCTGGGAATTCCCTTCCCCAAAACACAGCCCTGCGCCTCCCAGCTAACAGAGTGATTTGGCTGCTGCCACTAGGTCTTCCCTTACCGTTGGGGGTTCAGCCCCGCAGCGGGCAGGCACACAGAGCCAGCGTGCACCGCTTGGCATTGGGGCGAGCAGTGATTCACAGGGAGGTGAGGGCTGCAGGAGGGACAAAAATCGGGAGGCATGTTTTCTGTGTGTTAGTTTAAGGAGAATATTGCAGCTTTGCTGGCCAGAAAAGATGCATGCAGAGAGGGTGTTGCCCGGTGGTGGCTTGGTTGTCCTTTTTCCCTGATCAAAAGCAGGAGCAGTACCTTGACACGCTCTTCCCGTTCTCAGATGGAGTAAAACTTGCTGAGGTTTTTAGGGGAGGCACATTACAATGCTTGGGTGAAAGATGCTATAAAAGACGGTGAAGATTTATTTGGCCAGCAAGGCCCAGATACAGGGTTGAGATTTAGATTTAATTCATGACAGGGAGATTCTGGCTCAGAAATTTCCATCAGTTTCAGGAGTGCTGAGCTCTGATCATCTGTGCAAGGCACACATTTCAGTAAAGATACTGTATTTGTGTGTGTCCCCCTCCCAAGCCTTACTTTTCTGTTGGAAATAATATATCTCCAAACCCAGGGAACTTTAAATACCTCTTCTCTTTCACCTTTTTCTTTTACTCCCAACCTTGGTTTTGTGTCTGGACCAGAATGCCCAATAAAATCACGCAAAGCTCTTTTATTTATGTTTGGCTAGGAGCTGACCAGATGCCCCAGCCTGTGAAATAATCACCATCTGTTGATTGTAATTGCAAGGCAAAAGCCAAAAGCCTGGAAGGTTTTTTTGGTGATGTATTCAAAGAACTGTAGCTTGACTTTTCTGAATAAAAACAGAAGCTTCTGCTTTGGGTCAGACCTTTTTTTTTCCTTTTTTTTTTTTTTTAATACCTCCCCACATGCTGAGTTCCTATGAATAGCTCTGCTACTCATTCCCTCCTTATCAGAAGCAATTTGACTTTGCACTTTCTTTTTTTTTTTTCATTGCTATCTGAGAGGGTGGCACCATTGCTCTGCCCTGGTGCATCCATCCTCTGCAGCTCGGCACTTCAGTGGGGAGCACACTTGTTTGAGGTCCAGTACGCAGTGAGTTTTCTCTCCCTCTTTTTGTCTCTCTGACATCTTGCCATTCTCACATCAGTCAAAGATGTCTCTGGAGGAGAAGGACAATGGCAAATACTGCAGGTGCAGTGAGAATCAATAATTCATTTAATCATAAATTAATAAATGATGATGCTGCTTGGGGAGAAGGGGAGGAAAAGAAAGAACATTAATAGAGTGGTTTCCAGATCAATTCCACAACTCTGAGAGACTGAAGAACGGCTCCAGAGGGCCTGAACTTGATAATTGTCAAGGTCTGTAGGGTTCCCTCACTACCATCATTGCTGCTTCTTGGGTTTAATTCAGTGATATGCCTGTTATCTGCCCCCTTCTCCTGTGGAACTTGGAGGCTGCAGAACTTTGGTATTTGCAGAATGCAGAGGAAAATGCCTCTGGGTGGGGCAAGTGAGCTATACAGAAGTTTTTATGCTTGCTGGATAAAAGCATTGCAGTTCCTGAAGTGCTTCTTCCAGATAGTAAGAGGAAGGCAGGTCTCTAGTCCTAGCCCCCAAACAGCTGAGCTTACTTCTCTGGGACCATGGGGTGCAACTGAGCACTGCGGCCGCGGGGTGACCTGGGAACACTTAACACTGTGCTGCATCTGGCCCTGCACAAAATACATGGTGGGGAATGCATACAGGCATCCCATCTGCTTGAGACTGCAGCATATGAAGGGAGGGCAAGCCAGGATTTAGCCATCAGAAAATGAGGAATGAATACAATGAGGACATTAAGTGTATTAACCTCCAGAAAACACCTCTCAGACAGGTGGTGCCGATTTATTTCAGTAAGTGGACAAAGACTCTGAAAGCCTCTGTCACAGCACTCCTTCGTGCTGTGGTAAGAGGTGTGATGGGTGGCCAAATTTGTCACATGAGTTACCACCGAGCAGCGGCGCTTTCCACTACTTTTCTCTCCGGTGTTCTCTGTCCTTCCCTGTGCCTGCAGAGGTGCAGACCTTTTGCAGCAGCTTAGATGAAGGCCCTCAGGGCTGCGGAGCACTATTACTGTTGTTTTCTCCTTCATTGGCTCTTAAGTAACAGACATGGACATCTCCTGACTTGGGGATTGGATTTGTCTTTTTGAAGATAGGTAGGACCCTGAGGATGTTTATCCCTGGATTTAGTACTCTGTGGGCCTACCTGCAGTTTAGGCTGACTTAAATTTCACAGAGAGACAAAAATGTTCATTTTTGTCATTGTCCAGGAGGAGAGGTCAGGTCTGTTTATGCAGCATGGTAGCGCTTAGACGAATTCAGAAACTGTGCCCCTCTCCTGTCTCTTCTGTGGTCAGCAGGCATCTGGAAACATGACTTCCCTAGGGACAGGAGGTCTTTATTATGTATTTGTATGAAATGGTATTAATAATAGTAATGAATTGTAGAATTAGAGCCTTAGTATCTCTTTTACATAACTACACATGTTGCTGATGGGCATAGGATTAGCCAGAGCTGCTGAAACAGCCAGCAGTGCTGTTTTGCCTCAGCACTGGTTTGAATTCTGCCCAGTGCTCGTATGCTGGGTAAAGTGTCTGCTTTTCCTAAAGGGAAGGAACAAATCAGTGCAACCAAAAGTGCTGCTGGAGCTTGGGACCTGAGATCTCAGACAGTGCAGAGACTGGGAGAGAGGGAAAGAATCTCCAAAATTCTCTCTCTGGATGTGCTCACAGTACCTGTTTTCTGTGTACCTTCTAATTTTCACTGATACAGAAGCAGGACCAAGCTAACTTATTTCCTGATATAAGGTCAATTCTTTTATGTTTTATATTTTTTTCTCTTTTAATCTTATAACTCCTGGTTATTACCTCCTCCCACTCTGCAATATTCGCACACATCAAGTATATTTTCCAATTTGCTTCCTTGGGTTATTCCTTAATAAACTGTACACATTTAACCCTTCTTAGTTTTCTTCATAAATTCTTCCATGTCTGTTTATCAATCATCTCTGATTTTTTTCTAGTTTGCTGCTCATTTATTGATGAGGAAAAACTGATGGAATGAACAAAGCTGAATCCTTTGTCTCGTTGCGTTGAAATGGTGCAGAAACTCTTTCCTCCCTCCCTTTGCTGTGACGGGGTATCCCTCCCTTTCCCACCCAAAATTGCAAGAACTTGTTTTGCTAATATAGCACATCAAGATTTTTTATTTGCTATTTTCTGTAACCTCAAGTCTCAGAGAACAAAATAGCTTGTGTTTTCTCCCTCCTGCTGAGTATCCAACTTTTGGTTTATTGCTCTCCAGGGACATTACCTGCATTTTTCTATTTTGTTGGGTTCAGCTTGTGGCTTTGATGAGTCTAGATTCAATCATCCTCTGTCCCACTCATGCTACTCTCTGCTTTAACTTTTGGACCATTGCCCACACATGCTTAATTTTAAGGAGCTCTGTGTTAGTCGAGGGCCTGTTTCTTTGTCTTCCATTATACTTGCAATTTCTCTGTAGGGCGTCAGCTACAAATTTCATGGACAGTTAGTGTTGGTTTCCTGTGACACTGGTTTAATAAGACCAACGTGGATGTAAACCCTTTAGCACATCATTTGTCATTTCCCTGTACAACAAAGCGTATTTTCTTTTGGTATCTCTGGCCAGTTTTCTGATCCATGTGCTCTTGGTTCTGGTCAAACTGTCACAGTGGGGCAATGTCAAATCCTTCAAATTCCTAAAGCTTCAAATTCCCCTTACTGTTAGTTGTGCACAAGTATTAAAAAGCAAAATATTTTCACTTCTGTATTGCATGTGTTCTTATTCTTTAGATTCTAAATGACCCTTCATATTTGTTTCATTGTTTCACTAGGGATAGATACCGGCTTGGAATTAAACAACGCCAGCTCTATTCCTTATTGAAAATCTTTATTATGTTTGCTTTCTGGTTGATTTTGTGGAGCCTCCCTAGATCAATGTAAATTGTCAGATTATTTGTCACTGGGATAATACGTTTGTCAATGCCTTGCTATAACAAATTAGGCTCCTGATCCTGCATACATTTATGTAGGTGCTTATATGTATAGATTGCTTAACTTTCAGCCCTGTATTAATTCTGTTGAAGTGAAAAATACTTTTTAAAAATGTTTCTGTCTTTTTTGGATTAAGTTCTAAGATGTTGTTTGCTTTATTTGGTTTGCGGACATATCATTCTTCAAGTTCTTTATGCTTCTGCTTTTTTTAAACTTGCTTTTTTTCCTCCTTTCTAGTCTAAACTTCCTGTCATTATTCTTCTGGTTAAGGACAGATTGAAAAAAGCTGCTCAGCCATTTCTGAACCATTAATTTTATCCTCATCCTCATTTATTAATGAACCTACCTTCTTTCTGGTGTTTCTTCTCCTCCTGATGAATTTGTAAATCCCTTCTTATTCCCTTCAGTGCCTTAGGCAACATAAATTCATTTGCTTTTTTCCCCTTGCTCTTATCTTTTCCCTACAGCCTTAACTGACTCTGTACATTCTTTTTTAGTCACAATCTCCACTTCTGTTTGCAGCGCAGGACTTTTCTTGTGATTTTCTTAATGAAAAGGCATCACTAGGAAAACACCATGCTGTACAGTGCAATAAGGTCTGAAGTGTTCCATTTAAAAGTTGTGTGTGGTGGAATCTTCTCAGGGAGAATTTATGTTAGGAACAGTCACTGTGTGGCAAAGCCAGCATTTTAGTTTCAGCATGTCTTTGGCTTAATTTTTAAAACTCTCATCATGAGTTGAGTAAGGCAAGACGGGCAGCTGAGCAAATGGGAATTCTTCTTCTTTCTGAGTGTTTTCATCAACTAAGCTGTTCATTATGAGAGCTGCTCTCCTTCCCTCGTAGAAGATATAGAAAAACCTCCCTTTTTGGGGGAGCTCTTCTAAACCAAAGAGTGTGATGAGGGTTTGTGAGAGTTTCAGCTACTTGTTGCTCAGGTGAAGGCAGAGCATCAGGAGGAAACCTGGACTGAAAAAAAATGAGTGGCTGTAAGAGAGGAGAGGGGACAGGAGGTCCTTCTGTCTTCTCAGGCTCCCTTTCAAGACAGCTTGGCTATACTTCAATGCTTGAAGGCAGGAATGGTCTTTGAGCTCCACCAGCATGTTAGGCAGGCAGACAAGTCCCATGACCACCGTGTTGCTAGCAGAGGTGGCAAACCTGCCCTTGGGGAGCAAGGCTGGCTGGCAGAGAGGTTCCTTCACAAGGTCCGGAAACAAATAAACTTAGAGGCTAAATTCAGAGACTCATTAGAGAACCCCTATTCATCCAAGGCTGATCTTATGACCTGGAAAGATGCCTGTAACTCAGCTCATGTGAATGGGACTGTGCCACTGACCTGCCCTCTGACCTCAGAGAAGTCTCTCCTATGTTCAATTTCCCCCTCTATAAAATCGGGACAGTGATACAGGGCTGTAGGGGTTTGGCTGACTACTGACTACAAAATGCTCCAAGAGCCTGGGTTGAAACAACATTTCTTTCTTGTAGTGAGTCATTGGGAAGTTTTTGGTGGAGGCGGGCAGAAAGAAGTGGATTGTGTTTAGTGGCTCCCACCACCTCTTTTGAGGCTGATCTTACCCGGCTTTCTCCCTCTCTTCCTCCCTGTGTGTGTGCTATGGAAAGCAGCTGTGTATCAGCAAAGCATAATGGGATCATGAGTTTTCATGTGCCTCTAGGACCAGAATAGTACCAGCCACTGCTTTTTCATCTTCCCCCATCACTATGGGCACCTTTCCACACTTCCTGAAGATGGACAAATCAGGAGTCATGCAAAGACCTGAGGAAGTGAAAGAAAGAGCACAAAATATGCTAAAAAATAGAAGTTACTTCCATAGACAGGTACTTTCCCCCTTCTCCTGTGCCCCATAGTGTTGTGCTGTCTGAGGGTGGGGAGACTGCCACAGCTCTGGTCAGCACGTTCAGTGTTTGCTCAGAGGAAATGCCTTTTTGTTTACACAGGGGAGAGAGAAGCTTAGAGAAGAAACCTGGCACAGAGCAGTTGGGATTCGGTTAATCTGCTTAGAAATACATTAATCAGAGGATCATATGCTGTCAACAATACTCTTTCCCCCTCACTCTCTTCCCTCTTTCAGTATCTTCCTCATCACCACTCCCACTGGGTCCTACTCCACTACTCTCCTCCCTGTGTCCTTCCTCTCCCCTGCTGTGAAAGTCAGGGAGTAATGAAGGACTAGGAGATTAAAGCAAAATTAACAAATAAAATATAAATCCTAGATCTAAATGAAAATTAAAAATGGATCTTCAGCTGTTTATTTGTTTCCCTAAAAATAGCCTTGTACCCCAGCCAAACTAAATGTAGCCAGGATTTCCCTGGAAAGTTCTGGGGAAAATAGGCAGGTCCCAAAAGATGAGCAAGTAGTGGATATAGTGGCTGCCTGCTTTCCCCTACCCTGACTCCATCCATCTCCTTCTACTTCCACTGAAGCCTGCAGAAAAAGCTGTGGGGCCACACTGAGATATGGCATTATTCGGGCGTTATCACAGTGACTGGAGAAAGGAGTGCTCCAAACTGCCAGCCCTCCTTGCCTTCAGCAGGAGCTGTGGGTACTTGGCTTCTGGCTAACATCTCTTGCCTAAAGATGGGCGTCTGTAATCCTCAGCAGTCACAATTTAGCGGGTGCTCTGATTAAAATGGGATCCAGGCAGTTCAGTTTCTCTTTTGTGCTGTTGGGATAATAATATGCATGAGGACATTACCTGTATAGGGAGAGAAGCTCTGAGAGAAGGTGTCACTTTTAGTGGTGTATTTCTCAACAAAGCTCTGAGAGAAGGTGTCACTGTTAGTGGCATATTCCTCAACATCTTGTTGCTTTCCTGCCTGGTGAATTGGAAAGGAGGTTCCAAGATGGCATCCTGTGGCTACATGGAGCTGAGGTTGAGGTCAAGTTTGCTGCTCTCTGAGCTCTGTTGTGGTAGAATAACTGTTGTCAGAGGAATATTTGTTCTACATGCACTGTCTTCTTCTAACGTTTTTGTTTTATTAATTTTTCAAGAAAAGCACAAGAAGAAAAAAAGCATTGCAGTGAACAAGATATCAGTACCAACTGGGGGATAAAGAAAGAGGTAGATAGCTACTGCTATCGACTCTTAATGTTTGCTTTGCACGCACAGTGTTTTATATTCCTGGGGTTCGTTCTCGGATGTGCAGCACTCCGTTTCATTCTCTGTATGAGGGTATAATCATAGGCAATGCAGGATGCGCAGTGTGGCTTACTTAATTTCAAGGGAAACCTTTAACTTCAGGGATCTCCTAACCTTTGAGCCATTGTTTTAACAGCATTACAGTTGCATTAATTTTGAAGATTTTGCAATCCTATGTTAATCCAAATTCCATTGAAGTCAGTACACAGACTCCCATTGTCTTAAGCTGGGGTTGGTTCAGGTCATTACTCTTCAAATTGTGCTGAGGAAAGGATGGGGATAAAGGGGAGGATGCAGTGCAGTAGCAGAGCTCAGCTTCTCTTTGTGCTTTCATTGGTGAAGTACAGGCTGGCTAAGAAAGAAATTGAGGTGGGTAAATGTTTTTATAGGACGATTTTGTTTTTTGGGGGGAAGCAGGAGTCATGAGGGAAATACAAGGCTGCTGTCTAAGGGTGCAGCAGTACTTGCACCAAATGGGAAAAACAAAGTGCTTTGGTCAGAGAGTTCTCCGTGCATCACCCCTTCCATAGGAAGATGTGTCCTTGTGCCAGTTCCCTTCCTCTGCTCCCTCCTGCTGGACTACTGCACTGAAGAAAAAGTGAGAACCCAGCTCTGGTTCTCCTCAATCTGCTTTAGAGGAAGATCCAGAGGAAACAGTGCCATTCCCCAGAAGCACTCAGCATGCTTCCTGTATTCCCCCAGCCACTGTGGTGTCCTGTGACCCCACTGCCTGGTGTCTAAGTGTGACTGCCTGGGTGGCCAGCGGTGCCTGCTGGCTGTGCACTGCAAGTCCTTCACAGGCCTCCTTTCCCTAACGAATTTGCAGTGCTGATCTTCTGACCCATAATATAGTGGGAAGCCTTGATGCTCTGGGGCAACCGCTTCAAAAGACCTGGTCTTGAGCATTGGCCCTGCAACCAACAAGTGGTCATAAGACTTTCCAGAAGGCCATGTCCAGACATTGTGCCAGCAATGCAGAAATGCTGAGTTAGCAAGTTCACAAATTCCTGCATCTTGGCTTCCTCCCAGCAAGTGGGAGGTAGGGAGCCAGTAAACCTCACAAAGACATGCTTTTGAGAGCAGCCCCATGTACATGAACTGCTCAGTTGCTCCTGACCAGAAGCTGGGGCTCTGATACCTGCTGGACAAGGTTATAGCACTGAATGAGTGCATTTAGCTTTGCCTGGGTAAAGAAGGGTGTGATGGCATTGCTGCATCTGTTCCGTTCAGTATGAGTAAGAGTCCAAGGGAGGATCTGGTAGCACAGGTCTTGCTGTGAGCTGTTATCTCAAAAGTACAAAATATCCTTTTCAGCATGGTGTCCCTGCCGGTTTTAGCATGTTAGCTGGATTAAACCTAGCATAGACACATGTAATCATGCTGTGTCTGAATTTTCTTTTTGCTGAAGACAAATACTTGTGGTTTTGGGGGTAGTCTGTATCTCCAAAATGTTGTGTGGAGCAGGTTCAGGTTTCTCCTTCAGCTGTATGTGTTGATGAAAAATGGCTTTTTTAGTCAAAGACTGTTTTTCACAGAAGCTTCCATCACATTCTTGTCTTCATTTCATTTTTTTTCTATGGAAAATGGCCAGGGGAAGAGGAGGAAATGGGACAGGTGTTTTTTAATTTTTTGTGATAGCTTTTGATTTTCCCTGAGAAGAAAAGTCGGGTAAAAGAGGAGTGAAAAGAAGTCAAAGGAGGAAAAGTAACTCTTTTTGCTGCCTTTTGATCTAAGTTTGGTGCTGGGAACCTCTTATCTACCTTTCTCCTTATTCTCCTCTTCATCTCTTTATTTCTTGTGTTCCTTTGTCATCCCAGGCAGTCACTTTCCCAAGAACGTAAATAGCCACAAGTGCTGATATTTGCATGGAAGATTGGAAAAGAAACTTGCAGGAAAACACAGTGACTCAGGTAGAAATGTGACTTGGTATCAGCCCTGCAAGCTAAGGTGGTGACATCTTTTTCAGCACTGAACCTAGTCACCAGTCTGGCAAGCTGCCGAGTGTAGAGCTGGTGGATGGACTTTGTGCTGGTGTCAGCCTGATAAGCCAAAGCCAGAGAGAGCATCACCCCCCAGCTGCTCACACCTTCATGTAAGTGGGTAAGCTTGAGCAAGCAGAGCTGACCCACCTCTCCTGGAAAAAGCAGGAGATCTTCCCCTTTCTTTTCCTGCATGTGGAAGAGAAGGTGGTCTTCTATCAAGTCTGCTGACTTGAGAAGTGAGAAGGATTTTAAATGGGAATGGTGCCAGGCAGGGAAATTTAAGACCTTTTGTCATGCTCCAGTGCTCCCAGCAGGAGGTTTCTTAGCCATGATTGTTCTCTGTCCGAGACCAACCTCTGCTTTTTCCATTCTCTTAATAGCAGTGGGTTGGAATTTGGATTACAACCAATATTCAGAGGAAGATATTCAAGGAGGCATCTTTTGCCATGTACCTTCTCTCTGGAGATTCGTGAAGAGAGGGATGAAGGAAGAGTTGCTTGCCACTAAACTCTTCCTCTACCCAGGGTGTTGCCATTGGCTTCCTTGCTCATAGCTAAGACCTAAAATGACACATTTTGAGCCTGATGTGCTCCATCTCTGGGCTCAGTGTCACATGTTGGTGTGCATGGTGGGCAGTGGGTTGTTGGACTGAGAAAGAGGGTTGGAAGCACTAAGGAGATTGCCCCTTCCAGTGTGGCTAGATAAAACACATGCTCTATTGCTGAGCAAGCTGTAGGTCCCTGGGGCAAAGTGGGTTTCCTACACATACTCTTTTTTTCTGTGGCCCCCTTCATGTCACCTGCAGCCTGTCCCTGCTGTTGAAGCATGTACAAAGGTAGAGCTGGCAAAGCTTGAGAAGATCTTGGGGCAATTTTTTAGGCCAGTGATACATGGGCTGTGCTCTAGGGAGATTGAGGTGAGTACTATGAAGGTAAAGTCTATTAAATAGGAGCTTTTAAAAACTCAGTGATTTCATGTAGCTGCGCTCCAAAAATTAAACAGTGGATAGTGGGCAAAAAGATGAGGTACCGCTGACCTAGTCTGTGTGCTGCCCAGGCAAAGTACCTGGTTAAGTCTCAGCCAGCCATACACCCTGCCTTTTAAAGCTGCCTGAGGTGGAGTTTTCACAGCCTCTTCCGAGCAGTTTGTTTCAGAGCTTTGCTGTTGTCATAGCTAGATAGCTAGTCTGAGATCTCGCTGCAAATTTTGTTGCTAATAAAGATGATCGGTGGGGAAAAGAGAACTATTTTTCTCATGCAAATTAAAAACATACTACATTTATCTTTTAGCATTTTTCTATCTATTTTTCTCTGTTTCTTTTCTGTCCCTTTGATGTATCTCCCCATCCCTATCTCATTTCCTACCTGCCTTCCTCCACAATGATCACTTTCTCCTTTCACAGGGAGCAGAAAGAAGCATCTGTCGTGTTTTATGGGTTCCCACTTAATCCTGCCTGATCCCCCATTTTTAGAAGGCTGTTTCCCCTCTGGTACCTTTGTGCCAGGTACAGATGAGTTTGACAGATCCCTGCAGAGGGGTCCTGTGCTTTTGGGATGCTTCCCAGCCAGCCAGCCAGCCAGTGCCTCTGGCTCCATCTCCCTCCACTCTTAACGCAAGCAGCTCGTGCTTAGATGCTAATATTATCACTCTTTTCTTCTGGCCTGATGATGCCTGGAGCTTTCAAATATGTTCATTAATTAAACCTCCTGGCCACTCTGTACCTATGTGGAGCTGGCGGAGGGGATGGGAGGGGAGATGGCATGCCTGGCACTGGAGCATACGCTGTGCATCCTGCCAGTTCACAGGGTTGCTTTAACAGTTGGTCATTCCTTAAAGCCTCAGCCCCCTGCAGAAGTGGAGAGGGCCTGGGATGCCTCGGAGGGGCAAAGAGATGCAATTGGGTTTGACAGGATTTGCACCACAAATTAAGTGCTGAGTGTTAACGTTTGACACTCCAGCTCCATGGAGCTTTTGGGTAGCCCCTCGCAGAGAAATCTGTCAAAAACCCAAGCATCCAGAAAGCAGGGGGAAAACCACCCTGCCACCTCCTGTTTTACGCTTCTCAGAGGATGCAAAACACCGAGTCGATGCTGCATGGCCCTGTGAGCTCCAGTGAGCACCCCAACTCCATTGCCCCGGGGAGGAAGATGCTGTCATGGCAGGGAGCTTGCACCCTTCCACCCCCAGCCCCAAACCCCCATGTTTGGCATCTCACAGGCACAGGGCTGGAGATATATGGCCTGCAAAGTGAGCGCAGGTCCCGGGAACCTGCCTTCAATTCTGGGGCACGATTTTTCCCCTCAGACCCTTCCTGTGGTTCTCACAGCCACAGCCAGTAGTGCTGTTGTGGTGGTGGGCGCAACAACATTGCTTTGAACCATGTCGTCTTGGGTCTTATTGGTGGGGGGCAGTGTTGGTGTTGGAGAGAGAAGATTTGTGATGGTCATTGACAGGACTGCAGGAAAGAGGGCAGGTGAATGGATGCCCAAGGCTCTTCTCTCTCTGCTAGGGAACTTCTCAGCTGCTAGTCGTCATTTTAGATCTAATGGGGATGTGGAGGCAGCATCACCATTACTCTTAGTCAATTAAATGAAAAAGTATGAACCAAACCCATTTAATTACTTTGAGCTAGGAATGTTCATGCCAAAAGACTAATGGAAGTTTGTTTTCATTTGTCAGGCTTTTACTATCCAAAGGTAGCTGTATTTTCTTCATCTGTCCTCTGCGGTTATGGATTGTTGCTACATGTGCTGTCTGAAGAAATGCTGTCTTCCAGCCTAGCAGAAGTGCTTTCCTCCACTGCTGTATTGCTTCCTAGAGCTTGGAAAAGACTTTAACATTTTGTGACATGAGTATGGAAATACATATCAGTAGGTCCTACTGTAATGAGAGCTGGGCAAGCAGTTATAAAAAGCTGTTCCTCTGATGGAAGTCGGCCCTGGATGGGCACCAGCCTTGTGCCAGTCTCAGTACATCACAGCCTCCCACAATACTACCTTGTCATTAGAGCTGAAATTCCTTCCCTGTGGCCTGTGTTTACTGTGAACATAAATAGCATCTCTGTGGCAGCCTCAAAGGACATTTCCTTCTCTTGTTCTAGGATTTATCCAGCGCAGTGCTGATCTTTCTCAAACTTTTGGTTCCTCCTGCTCGGGACTACTCTTGTGCCACTGTATCGTTCTTTAGCTATTCCATATCCTACCTAAAGATAGCCAAAATATCTGTGCAGATACTAGGCTCTTGCAGAGGCACCCAGTGGGCAGCCTTTCCATCTATGTATGTGGGGTGTGTGTTTTAAGCCATGATGATTTAACTCCTCGATCTCTCTCTGGCTGGCCATCAAGTGTATACAGTTAAGTTTACACCCCTCTGCTTTTCATGAAAAGTTTTTCCCAGGGTCATATTATAGCTTGCAATCTATTGCTTTGATTATTTATTACTTTCAACCTGCATGTAGAACTCAGGGTATGGTATTTGCTCCTTCCATCAGTCTCTCTGCTTGTTTACCTGCCTTCCCTCAATACCACATGCCCAAGCAGCACAAAGCACTGGTGCAGTGAAGGGACACTGTCCCAGTTCACAGCCAGGCAAACGGAGGCAGGGAGCGAGCCTGCAGTCAGATGTACTGCCCTGGCTGCTGCTGAGGTGGATGGAGAGGTTAGAAGCTGTCCCTGCTCCCCTTCCCATGCCAGAGGTTACCATCAGTCAGATTGCCAGCACAGCTGTCTGCATTCTTGTTCTTTAACCTGAGTCTCTCAGCATGATCTACAATAAAAAAAATTTTGCTCCTACCCAATATCAAGGATCTTTTTGCCAGAACTGTGTGGGAGAGCTATTACAGCAGCAGTTATGCTGGCAGATCTGAGGGGGATACAGTGGGATGAGGAGCAGGAGGGATGTTTAACTGCAACTCTGGTGGCAACCAGCCGGAGCAACAGCTATGGCCTCAGCATGAGTGATTACACCTCTTCTCCCAGTCCAAACTGCAGAGCCCAGGATTCAAACCCACATACAGATGGTAGACCAGGCCTTGGTGTAGTAAATTTTAGCTTTCTGGCTTTAGACTTGTTTATCTTCGCTATTTTTTATGAAATCCAAGAAGTAGCCTGCAATCTCTGAAAGGTCTGTCCACCAGAGGCTGGAAACCCCTCCTCCACCAGCCAAAACCATCTTCATGTTTACGTGAGTGTGTGCAGCAGCCTCTCCCTCTTGTCGTCATCTTTGAACAGGGGAGAGCTGGCGTGAGCACTTGCAGAAGGCAGGAAAACCAGGTCGGGTGAACACTGTAGAAGCAAATTCAGACTTATTATTCAAACAGATGTTCATGAATATATTTTGCCTTACTTGTAGAGTCTTAATTGTAATCTGACTTGATGGGCATATGAGTTTAGAAGACTGAATTCATGGAATGAGATATGATCTGGGAGATGAACTACGAAGCTGGGCTTTGGAGAGTGAGGGTTCATGTCTAGCTCTGCACAAGGGCTTATTGTTCCTTGCCTCCCCTGGGTCCCAGGGGTGCTCAGATCCTGCGGTGGGAACACAACTACATCCTGAGCAGGACTGTTTGTGTGCTGGATTGCATGTTCATTCATAACTGTTGTTTTCCTTCCTTTCCACTCCTGGCAAATATAGTGGAGATTTGCCACCTTTTTTCCCCTCCTGCCTGTCCCTGAAATAAGGGCTCTCCTCCACTCCTCTTCTGTTTTCTCAGCTTCCATGGAAAGCTGTCAAAACCTTTCTCAGTGGCACCCCTCCCACAAAACCAGGTCTCTGTGAAGTTTTGGTGATATGATGACTTCACTGCCTGGTGAAGAAGAGGAGAATCTGGGAAAGAAGCCAAAGCGTGATTCTACTGCAGTGATTATTATTATTGCCATTAGCAATTATGGCAGGAAAAGTTATGATAAACAAGGGAGAGATAAGTGCGATTTGTATGTGTTTAATCTCTTCTGTTTGTTTGGGTTTTTTTGTTTTGTTTTGTTTTGTTTTGTTTTGTTTTGTTTTGTTTTCCTCCCCGATGACAAGAACTGCTTCAAAGCTAGGGACAGATTGCATCGTTTTTGCCTGGAGTCTGGTGACATCAGGGTTGCCCATTGCATGGTGCAGCACAGCGCATTCGGTCTCACACAGCACCTTCCGCATAGCAGGTAGTGGTCTTGATTGCAGTTGAGATGTCCTCTCCTCTGATGGCATCTGGAGGGTCAGAGAGGCATCAGCACCTTCCCAAGGGGGACAACCCCCTCCGAGAGTTGTGCTCGCTGCCTGTGCACCTTCCTCATCCGGGAGGTGCATGGGAAGCGCTTGTTGCCTCGGCTGGCATGGTGGTGCATCTGGCGTGGGCCCAGCTGGCTGCAGGTGAGGGCAGCCTCCTGGGGATGGTCTCAGGTGGAGGATTTGGAAGGAAACAAGCCTGTGAGTACAGGAAAGGGCATAGGAGAGAGACCGCTTCGTGATGGTAACTGCTAACGCAACTCTGCTGAGATGGTTGTTAAAAGCATTGATGCTTAAAGAGAAAGTTCTAGCCCTTACGGTAGACGATGTGATACCACAGACTCTAGAGATGGAAACCTTCTGCTCAGCCTGCTACAGCATTGTAAGACTGCAGCTTGTAAGGGAGCAAATAGCTCCAAAAATACTTGTAAAAAACCGCAACAACTCTGCACATGCTGCCTGGTCCTTGGTCCCCTCTCCCTAGGCAAATAAAAAGGAAGCATAAAAAAAGTAAGTAAAACTGAGGGTTCAGCCTCATGTCTCATGTTTCTAAATGAGAAACTTTATAATAAGGTGGCACAGGGCAGTTTGGGAACAATTCTTCATTCCAAGATGCAAAATATTTTGGTGAGTCCTCTGGAAAAGGTCCTCTGCCACAGTGAGTTGTGACAGCCTGGACCGTGTCAGGTACAGAAAGTCCTTTCCTTGGGGCTGTCCCCCCTCACATCATTTAATTAAACTGGGGGTGTTTGCAGGCTCAGTGCTGGGGCTGACCTGCAGAATTTGGTGTGAGTCTTCCCCAGCATTGCCAAGGCACTTGGATAAAGGTTGAGGCCAGTGGTGGCTTTGATGCCTGTGCATAGGATCTGGCTTCAAAAAGACACAAGTGGACAGGTTGAGTCAATCTGTGACCTTGCATCACCGCTAACCCCTGCTAAACAGGGAACTGCCATTTGGAAGCATTCCGCTTGTTCCTGCCGGCTCCAGGTTTGTTCCTCAGGACCACAGACTGAGTGGCAGGACGTGGAGACCCCCAGTGCGAGCCTTTCCCAGCTCTTGGGAATCACAACAAGGCTTCTCTGAGCTTAAAGGATAAACGGGGAGAGCGGTGAGTACCTGCTCTTGGCTTCAAGAGAAAGGAAAGAGTTTGGAGGGACTTCTTTATGCAGAGTAGCACTGATCTGAGCCTTTAATAATGCAACGAACTTGTAAGTGTTCCAAACTGTGAGATTTTTGAATGAATTTTTAATCCAGGGTTTAACATTAAAGATTAACATGCGTGTTTTGAATTTCAAAAGGGGAATTTACCCCCAAAAGGCTAAGACTTCCTTCAGTGGCTTCGTATGGTTTTGTTAAATTTTACATTTTATTTTTTTTTCCCTGGGTGCATTAAAGCAAAAAAACAAAGGAAAAGGGAAACCCAGCATGCAGGCTGTGCTTGGGGAATTTTCAACTTCTTGTTAAACTGGTGTCCAATTGGGCTCTTTCATATTAATTCTGCTCTGTATGCTGTTAGACTTGGCAGGAGTGACAACATCTGTGTGAAAAAATAAGCCAGCTGTGCAGAAAAAAGAAATCTTTCTTAGTTCAGAGCAGTTGTGTACTTTGCTGCGTGGGCACAGGCAGCTCCTCGCATCTGTTATGGAGGGAAAATTTGCAAAGTCTTTTCCTGAGACTCTAACTCTAAAAGACAAGGGAAGCCTGTAGCAGCTTTATGCTTGCAAAAGTTAGCAGCTCTTGTAAAAGGGAATTTAGGACATCAGAAGGGAAGAAGAGAGGGCAAGCATAAAATCAGAACAGCACTGTGAGGCTTGGTCACCCAGGGTTAACTCTTAGGGCTTGGCATCAGAAAAGAAGGTGGTAGGAAGAGAGGCACATTGTCATGAACAATAACAGCAGCAGCCGCATTCACAAAGCTTCTTTCCTGTGTTTCAAGCATGTTATGACGATAGTCTATGTTGTGTTTTTTTTAAAAACCCCTTAAGAGGTTTGGAGCATTTTGTGAGCATCTGACAGTTCCTTGAGGGTGGTGCTGTGTGCATCCGAGCCTGGAGTGCTTTGGGGCAGGGTGTTTGCTCTTACAATCATGTTGGCCTCCAACAGAACTGAGCATAGTGAACCTTCTGGGTTATTTTTTTCTCCTTGATAAGTAATGTGTGTGTTAATTTGAAATCAATACTAATACTTGGCACAGTGGTGGAGAGCATGATTAATCGGCAGAGCAAGGCCCATGAATCAGATGCCAAAGTCCTATTCTTGTCTCACTGTTGACCTGCTGTGTGGTGTTTAGGTGAGTTATAACCTCTCTCCATCCTGGTTTTTCTCACTGCAAAACAGAGATTCTCTGCATTTCCCCAGTGCCTTACCTTCAGGCACATTTTAGAGCTACCAGTGCAACTTTCTGCACTTGAGTTTTTTCAGCATGACACTGGGTAGCCAACTAGAGTGCAGGAGGGCTGGCACCGGCTGGAGGTGAATATTCTCAGCATTTGTGAAAAAAACAGGCTCAGCGCTCTTAGCTTGGATGCTTAGAGCTGCAGATGCCTCAATCTTGGGTACACTGTGAGCAGGGAGGGCCTCCCAGCATTTGGAAGTGTTTCCCTCTGTGCCCTGTGCTGGCATGTTACCCGCATGACAAAAGGGCACGCAGCAGATGGAGAGCAGATTTGCATTAATCTGGCTGTGCACATTTTCTCTATTGGTCCTGCTTCCACCATGCAATGTGGGAATGATTAGCCCAAAAGGCTGCAGAGCAGCAAATTGATTTATAGTCATCAACACTTGCACCAAAGCTTCGGGATTCGGAGCAGAGAGGTGGGGAAGACGTCGCTCCCTGAGGATGGCGAGGAGGGAGCAAGTCTCATTCAGGGAAAAGACAGCGAAACGCTTAAATAGATGTGTTCCTGTAGCTCATGTGTGGAAGTGTCTGTGCCTGACACTGTCCACTTGAGCAACATCAGGGCCAAACTTCACATAGAAACACCTACAGCTCCTGAACTCTGTGTGTTCCCATGAGAAGACCGGGCTGGAGCTGTGCATAGTTAAAGCTAGTAACAAACTGGTCATCTGTCCTAAGGAAGTCTTAACATGTCCTCCCTGTTTCATTTCACGTGGCAGTGGGAGTCCAGATTTTTTGGTGGGTGGAACAAAAATCAGGAGAAATTTCCATTGGGAAAACGTACTGTTCATATGTTGTTGAAAGGGCATAGCGTATTAAGTATGTGCGGGTATAACACTGTACTGTTACTGAATAAAACTCTACAAAGTTAGAATTTATGTAATATCTAAATATATGCCAAAAGTTTAAATGGATTGAAATAAAGTGTTTTTACCTTATTGAACTAATATTACCATAATTAAATGGGAAAGTCGAAGCAATTCATTTTGTCTTCACTCACTGAAAATGTCATCAAAGTTGATATTCTTACAACCTATTTTGATTTTAATGAAAACTCTTTTTTTCCCAGTGGAAAATTGTCCTTTTACAACCTCTTTCAGACAGCTCAACTCATAATCTGAAACATTCAATTACTGACCTGACATTTGCCAGATCAAAAGACAAATTTGTGGTTTTTTTTCTTTTCAATTTAAATGAAAAAGAACCTGCTTTTTTATTTCTTTTCTGTTTGTTTGTTTTTAATATTTTTAATATTTTTTAATCCATAGCAGTTTGGGATTAACAAAGTTTAAGGTATGGAAGTCTAATGTCTTTGAGCATCCCTGTGAAAGCTAGTTTCAGTCTGACTGCTTTTGGAGACTGAGTTATGCTTTTATGGTTTTATCAGGCTTTTTTTCAGCATCATGTATGAGGCAGGGAAGTTCCGCTGTGGTTGTGCGTGTTCTCACTTAAAGGCTCTCTCTCATACCAGCAGGCCACAGGAGTTTTGTTATCAAAATGGATGCAAATGTAATTAGACCCTTAAGCTCTGATTTGGCAAGATACTTAAACATGTGCTTAATTTTTAAACACCAAGTGTATTTCCAGTGACTTAACTGCCTTTAGTGGAATTGCTAGGACATATCAAATCAGCCTGGGCATCAGTGTCTGGCCAAGTGGCTGTGGGCACTCCGCTGGC
>JAOXNO010000001.1:87341076-87367145 GCA_028565335.1 Limnodromus scolopaceus
AAATTTTAGGGGACCTCAAAGGCACTGTGAACCCTGAAAGCATCTGCCAAATGTCCTTTCACTTGCGAAGCTTGTGCACTCCATAGGATGAGAACATTTCATACATGAGACACAAAACTGAGGTGGAAAGCATATTGTTGACTTGTTGGCATCGCCTCAGCCAAAAACTGTGGGTTGCAGGACCAGATCCTTTACGAGTCTGATACTCATCCTGGTGACAGTCCTTCCTGACTTCAAGGATACTGGGATCAGTCTATAAATGAAATCTTTTTTTTTCTTTTTCTCAGGAATGGCTAGGTTCTGTCACTTCGGGGTCGCTTTTATTTTAAATTATTTAATTTTATTTTGTTTTGCTTTAGGCATGCCTTCATTGAGGGATCAGCCCATTATAAGACCCGATGGGCCATTGTAACCAACTATGAGGTAGTGATGGTGCTGGAATATACTGGTAATGGGGGAGGGCAGGTAAGGTGGATACCCTAGGAAGCACCGGGGGAGTTCCCCTGCATTTGGCTTAAAGATGTGGGGCCATTTATTGGGGAGTTATTTCCTCCTCCAGACCCCATTGTTCAAGGTCCCCTGCACTTCCTTAACGGTGATCCCAGCTCCCACGCTACTGCCGCAGCCCCTCATTCCTCTCCCCAGACCTCTCCCTCTGGAGCTGCCCTCAGCCCCTCTCCAGCCTGATCCAGGTCTGGCCCAGCTTGGCCCAGACTTTGCTCTCTCCTTTACAGGGAAGCTTTCTCACGCAGGAATTCCCAGGTCCCTGGAGTCCTCATTGCTGACCCAAACCCTGATGTGGCCTCTGTGGCTTTGTGTCATACATGCATCCCTGCATGTGTGGGTGGAGCCCATCAACATCTGGGTGGGTGGATGTATGGTGTTCCTGTTATCTTGCTGCCACGTCAATTCTGGAAGATGCAGTAGCACCAACAAGGTCTGGGTTTCACATGGCCACCTGAGGTTCCGGGAGGACTCCCGGAGGATTTCAGGGGTGTATGCAGGGAGGGAGCCATGCAGCAGCATGTCCCTGCATCTTCATCCAGCCTGTGCCTAATAGGGCAGTCGCTGTCCCTTTTCCGTTTGTCACCCTTTGTTTTAACTCTTTGGAGGATGGACATAGCTCTTGATGCTTTGGTTAAAAGTAGTTGAAGCATAGTTGAACCATAGGTTGGGGCTATTTGCACTGGAGTTAGACCTAATGATGGTTGTGTCAGGATAGGTGAAAAAGCCACTCAGACGTGATTTTGCAATCTGTGTTTCAATGGCATTTTTACTGTAATGGGCCCAGGGGATGGAGTGATATGTGTTCTGCATATCTCTCTATGCATTCTGTGTTAAAAGTTTAAGAAGTCATTAATGAGCTGGTTCTCCTTTCCCCATCCCCACTTGTTTTCCCGTGCAGCTGCACCCCACGCTCCTGCCTCTCTCCCGCCCACCCACAAGTCCTATCAGCCTGCCCACCCACTCATCCTGCCTTCCCCCATGCCAGCTCCCCTTACTGAACTTTAATCTTATTCCTTATGGGTTCTGTCCTTCCTACTCAATATACCATTGAACATACTTAAACCTCGAGCTGTTTTACCTTATTAAGCAGTTTATCACTATGTTGTGCTGCTTTTTTTGTTTTTTGTTTTTTTTTTTGTTTTTTAACCAGAGGAGAAGGAAGAAATTTATTCTTTTGACCATAAATCATTTACAAATCTGCAGGGCCGGTAATGTATTTTTTATGGCTCGGCAAACAGAAAATAGGAATGAGTGTCTTAGTAGAGCTTTGCCGACCTGTTTTAATTTCAGCTTCCTAGCCCTGACTCTCTGTTCCCCAGTCTTGGGAGCAGATACATTTCTCTTGCAGAGGCACCACTGGATACCTTCTCCCGAAGGAGGTCACTTTGCTGTGTCAGCAGTGTCACGTGCTGTTGCCAGCACTTGGCACTGATCCACAGCGCGACACATCTCTGCTGACTGGGCTGTGCCGGGAGAATACTAGCAAAGAAATGGGATGAGTGGGGGAGAACTCGAGGCTGTTTTTGCTTTAGGTCCTGAGAAAAAGTCTAATTAGACTCCTGCTCTGGGGTAAGCAAGTTACATACAGCTCTCATCTCATATGATGAAGACTCATCCTGTACTTTGCATGTTGAGGGCTGTGCTAGCCTCAGGTATGGTTATAGATACCTATAGGGATGCTTCAAGATGCTTTCAGAGACAGTGACTGGCCATGGTGGTGCTTCCCAAATGTTAAGAGCTGGCTCCTGCAAGGTTTTGTAACCTGCTTCAGGAAAATGTAGCCAACCTATGCCTTCGCGGCTCTCAGTCAACTCTGTGCCTTTTCCCTCTTTTAGGAGACACAGATACAAATCTTTGCTGTAAAAGTGCATTTTCTTTCATCATGTCCTGTGACAAGCAGTGAGATAACTAAGAGGAGGGATGTGGGAGGTTTATGTTGGCATCTGAGCTCGATGAATGGGAAAGTCTGCAGCTCTGAGCTGTTGTTACAAGCTCTTTGCAAACTCAAGCTAAGCTTCCCACCTTAAATGTGCTCACATGAACATTTGCTAAGCTTTCATTCCCAAGTCACCTCAGCTAAAGTAACTGGCCAGGGTGATTTAAAATGTTCCCACCCCAAGACATTCATTGCTGTTGCATGATGCCTCTACTGTACCAGTGAGCAAAACAGGACAGGGCACCTGCAATGCAGCTTTCCCCTTTCACAGCAAAGAAAGTTAGCCTGCCCTTACACCTTCCTCAGCAGGTTATGCTAATTAGTGTCTGGCTATGAGGTGGAGGCACAGCTTCCGTTCTGCTTTTGCTGGTTTGGGAACAATACCCTTGTGCTGAGTGACATGGCAAGCAGCAGAGGATGACAACATCTTAAGTTACTGCAGCAAGGTTCCCCAGACCTGATCTATCACAGGACTAGGGGTGAAGAAGGAGGGACTTGCCAGACTCAGCTTTGTAGAAGGCAAGGAATAGGGAGATTCCTTTCTGTGTCCAGCTAAACTTTTACTTTCCTCCTTGCCTGTGCCTGTGATTTGGATGCTTCAAGCATCTCTGGGGGACCTTAGCAGGGAAAGAAATGGCTGGCACCCTGTTGCAAGGACACACTATCCTGTTTGTACCTTGGCTATGCTGCCTCATCGTGGCCTTCAGCCACTTTCTGTAGACAGATTGCATGCTCCTGATTTGCCCACCTGAGTCCTGGAGGGATGAGTCATTGATGACTCTGATACTTGGCACAGCCAGGAGTGGGCAAAGTTAGCAGCAAGTGGTCCCACAGAGTGGACTGAATTAGGCTTACCCACCCTTCCTCTCTGTCAGTTCAGGGGAGCAATGAGTGAGCACCTGAGTGAGTTCCTGATCCCCTCTGGGTCCCCTCTGGTCTTGCTCATCTGCTAAAGCAAAAAATTCCCCAACCTCAGTAGTGCAGCTGCTCCTTGAGTCCTCTGCAAATGCTGTGAATTCAAGGACTGCCAGCTCAGATTGCGGCAGTCTCTGTTTCCAGCCAATGCCGCATGCATCGGAGGGAAGTGTTAAACCTTCCATAATGTACCTAATTGTGCAACACTATACCATGGGCAGGGGATTAACGCATGCCCCAAAGCACAGTGATTGATTAGTTTTATCCTAGCTAATGTCATTGTAGATGCTATTTTTGCTCCTATCGATGTCTCTTCCTATTTTTATAATCTTGCTATAATACAATGCAGTTGTTTTTTTTACCACTAACTTGCATGCGTACTGCATCCTAGGCAGCAGGGATGGAAGGCAACCGTGCCAGCTAGCAGGAGCTGTGAAGAAGGTGGCTCTCTTGGCAGTTCCAACCAGGCTGGATGGAGAGACAGGAGAGAAGCCAGTACTGGGAGCACAGCAGGAGTCCAGAATTGGAAAGAACTGTTTGGGTCATTGGGCCCCTGACCCTAGTGTCACCAGGGCATCTGTAAACCCCATTTGGGTTCTTGTTCCACATTTATACGTGTTAGCAAGCTTCTCTAGCACTATGCTCTTCTCACAGTTCAAAAACCCCTTTTGCATTTCAAGACTGTGACTAATTAAACACAAGCATTAAGATCTGTTGGAAGAGCCCTGTTCACGTTACACAGAGAGCTTAACATAATGTGATCCCTGCTACATGGAAAGCACAGACCCTCTCAATTTCCCTAGCAGGTTTGAATGCTCAGCAGTTCAGCAAATCAAACCCTTGAGGTCTAAACCTGAGCAAATGAGGATCTCACACTAATAGGGACCCTCTGAGGATACCTGGAGCTGACTGACTTGCTCAGCAGGACCCAGAGAGTCTGTGGCAGAAATGAGGAAGGAATCTAATTCCTCCATGATGTTCAGCTGTCCCATGTGTTATGAGAGCTCTTTTTCTAACCCTGCAAGAGCTAGTCCAGCTTCTCTGACAAGGACACGGGAGGCAACTGACACCATTTCTGAGGTATGTATAGCTGAAAGCTTTCCTGCCTTTTTTTGATCTTAAAGTCCAGTTTTCATCCTCCCTACGGCTGCAAGTTGAGGAGGTCAGGGGCAGGGAGATGTGCTCCATGTCATCTCAGCCAGACAGTTGTTTGAAATCCTCCTTCCAGCTGGCCTGCAGAGAAAGAACTATTTCTAAAAAGGAGGATGGCAGGGGTGGTAGTGACTGTTATTCGCCAGGCCAGCAGCTGAGGCTAGAGCAGAGTGGGTCAGCAGGAAGTTTCACTGTTATCTTTCTGTCTAGTTCAGATGAGGTTACAGATGATAAGGGGGAAGGCTTGGTGTGATCAGCACAGATCTACAGGTAGCCAATGTCCCTGATCAGCTGGTGGAGTGCTTGGCAAGAAACACTGCAGGGCTCAAGCTCAAGACCCTGACAGTGTGTTTTCTCCCTGGGTCAATGTCTGCTAGCCCACAGGGTCTGCTAGCCTGCATACCCTGCAGTGTGGGCAGCAATTCTGAGAATGCTCTTATTGTGGTAAAACAGATCTATTTACTTGGGAGGCTCTGTGCTGGAGGGATGCCTAGATACCACCAGTTGTGTCTGATGATTTCTCCAGGGATAAAGGTGCTTAAAGGTTAAATTGGCTTTTGACCTGCATTTAACAGAGACAGTAACACCGTGTAGACCTCAGAGGAAAAGTTAATGTCAGTGTAGGTTTAACACCTGTGTTACAGAGATCTTTCGCTAAAACCATGCTAGATGTGATATTTTTCCTGCTGTTTATTCCAGTCTGTCCTGCAGAGCCGGCAAAGATAGGAAGGAAAGAGTTGGAAATCATTTTGCCTTATACACTGTCAGGTTACTATCACATTTCTAGATCTGTGAGCCAGAAAGAACCAGCATGAGCCTTGTTTTGGGATATTGAGCCTACCCAAATAAAGGGAATGGGCTTACTCCCAATAAATTATGGTATCTGAGATATTCAAAGTTTGACGCAGTTGTTTCTCAGAACAAAATAGCCAAACTCTCTTCAATCGCAACTTCTCTTTTTAGCTCTTAGCCATATTATTTGCCCATCATTCTGATGAGAATAGTGAAGGATATGCAGAAAAAACTGGATAGGGTGAGGGGAAGGGACAAGGCTGGCAAGTGTGGCTTGCATGGCTGGGTTGCAGAGAGGAAAGAGCAGTGGCCCAGAGACACCACTGGTGAGAGCTCTGGGAGTTACAAGAAAGCAGGGTCTGCTCAATATTGGAGTCAACTACTAAGCTGTGCTGCACAGTACAGGCATTGTCTGGGTCTTTAAAGACTAAATTAGGCAAACTTCTGTTGGGAGTGGCTTAAGCAGTGTGGATTGTGTCTTGAGGAAGAGCTATGGTAGAAAGTCTCTGTCTCTCTTTTCTTGCAGAAGAATGACATTTTCTTGGGTGATCTCAGTATGCCCCACAGGCTCTCTGAGAAGGCTCCCTGTAGCACCTGTATAATATGTGCCCACAAGCTGGGGCTGTGAGTTGGCAGAAGGGCTATAGTGTGGTGGAGTCCTCCCTTCTTTCCACTGTTGCTCCCAGCTCACAGTATAGTTTTTTCAAGGAGGTCTTTATCAGAACAGTGGGCATAAACTCAGACTTGTGCTACTATGGAGTACTTGGTGATGCTGGTTCTACAAGCAGGATGGAATCTACTGCAAGCTGTCTCCAGACACTAAGCTGGATAAATACTGCTTTTGGTTAGATGGATTCTGAACTAGTAAGCGTAGCACATCTAGAGTGACAGGAGGATGCCCAGGCCCTGGTGAGAACGGGCAAGACTAGTATTCAGTCAGCTAGTTGAGCAGCCTGTTTTGGGTGCTGTCATATCAAGCTGGGTAACTTCAATGTTATCAGCGCTTACAACTGCAAGTCAGGCTCCTCCAGGGGTCTTTCGAACGGTTGCTGCTGTGGGAGAAGTACTCCCTACATCTGTTACTGTCTCCTCCAGCTGTGAGTCACTCCTTCCTGGGCTGTGGGTTTTGCTGCTGCTCAGTATGTTGAGTCAGCAATGTAAGTCAGATCATTTAGGGTGGGAGACATTTCTCTTCTTTAGCACAGAAGGCAGGTTTGGTCCCAGACTCAGAGATGTGAGGCGAGCCAAAGGCACAGAAACTTGTGTTTTCCTTTCATCTCAGGAAAAAGACTGCTCTGCAGTTTCTCCCTCTGTTGCCTGCGGTCGCCAGATCGAACATTGTGTTCCTACCCTTTTCTTGAAACTTTTGAGTGACCTCATCTTTGCCTTTCTGACGAGGGACCCAAAATGTCATACTGCCAAAGGCATCTTCCCCAGCACATGGCAACAGGATTGCTAATTGCACGGGGTTGAGGGGAGCCATTCCCTGGGTTTTGAATGCAAGCTGATACAGCTTCAAGCTTTATTCTCACTGTCCCCCAGCTACACACGTTTCTGCACATTTTCCCTGGAGGTCTGGAGATGCAGAATGCATGCAGCTGAGGGCTTTTTCATCCCTTTCACACCTCCCTTCCTCCTTTCTCCCTTGGCCACTTGCTTCCCTTGCTTGCCAACACTGCAGAGTGAACCTGTGCCCTGGCCTCTGCATATGCAAAGCCATGCTAGCCCAGCTCCCATGCCATTGAGTATCAAGAGGTTGCTGCTAGCAGTTGGCAAATGCTGCTGACTTGCTAACAGTTTTTGGGCGTACTTGCAAAGTAGAATATGTCCTTCAGAAGGTAAGGCAGGGCAGGAGCTTGACTTCTGTGGTATGAATGACCCTCCAAATAAACTTTTATTTTTCTGTGGTCCTGGGAGATCAACACTCCTAAGATAAATGCAATGGGGAAAGACCCTCTCTGTGCACTGTACTGTAACCCAGACAGTAACACCAAGATATCACACTGAACATGGTTGCCTCTGCAACCTGGGTGCTGGGGATGATCCAGAAGTAGAAGAGGACATGCCCTTAGCAGAACTTCAACAGCATGATCACAGTGCTTCCTGAACGCACAGCCTTTGAGGTCCTTGTGGTCTGTGACCATCTGTCATCATGGCGATATAGACTGGTGATTTGTGCATCATCTGTTAATGTTATAATCTGGCCTATTGATGCGAAGTGATGGTGGTGGAAGTCCTCATTACACTCACAGGGCTGTCGGCCAAGGTGATTTTCTGGTTTTGCTGGTGACCTCTGGCAGAGAGGTGTGGCAGCGAGCTGGAGCTGGGAGCATCTTGAGTCAACTTAGTATGAGTCAAAGTGCTAAGATGTGCTCATGTCTTTTAGCTTTACTTCATCTGGTATATTTTGAGGCCTCTCAGGCTTGCAAACCTTGTAGCATGAGGCAGCATCTTCTTCCTCCTCATATCCAGCAGGGAATCAAATGCTGGTTGTGGGACTGGGCCCTACATGCTTGTGTCGTGCTGTATGGACTATCTGTATGGACTCCTTCATGGATGCAGGAGGGAGAGCTGAGTGTGCTACTTGAAAAAGCAGTAGTAACTCATCAAAAATGAAATCAAGACTGATCTGTTGTCAGAATAATTACTCGGTCCTGGAAATATGAAGAAACTCTAAAAGAGCCTCTGTAGCCAAAATATCATTCTGCTGGCTGGTTCTCTGATAGGGGACCAAAAAACCAAAAGAATGGAGCATCCGTTCTAATTAGTGATGGTAGCTTGCTGCATCAGGATCAAAGTAGAAAGCTGTTTGCAGAATCAAGCTAAGATCAAAGTGTCCTATGTACAGGAAGGGCCCATTCCTCTTTCTGCTGACAAAGGTGTACCCTGCTCTTCCTCCAGGCTTGCTGCTTTCAGGGATGCTTAATTACTAAGTAAGGCAGAGGCTGCACGTACAAGAGAGGGTGTAAGGGTGTAATGGCCATTGTAATCCAATTCTAAGACATGATTTGGCAGTGATTGATTCTTCTTGTCTCTCACAAGTCATTACGCTTCTCTGAATGCTTAGAAAACATCTGCATTGTGTACCTTTGCAAAAGGAGACCCTTTACAACATCTTTCCCTTGATTTTTCCTGTATAATTTGACTTAGTAGACTGGGCTGTATGTGTGTGCATATATCTATATTTGCATTTATATCTACCCAAGGGAATTCAAGTCCTCATTCCTTAGGCTGCATTGAAAAATCCTCATCCCAATAGATATGCTAAATTTGAAATCTCTTCCTCCCTCTTTCCCCTGCCTCCCTCCTCCTTTTGCATTAATGCAAAGCCACATTTTTGCAACTCCTAATTTTGAAATGTTTAAACATGTATCATTTGGTTGAGTTTTCCTACTAGATTTCTTCCTCAGCATACAGGTTTATAAGTGTATGTGTTTTTGTGTGCATCCACCTGTGTTTTGGGCCGTGAGTATTGGTGTGGAAGGAAGCAGTCACGTAGATACTTGCATAGGTGGGCAAATGCACGTGTAAGTTCGTTACATTTTCTAGTAGTCTGAGCTATAAAGACACTGTAGTTTCTGAAGAGGATTTGATCTTTGCTCTTTCAGCTGTCTCCCTGGGAGAGGAGTCACGTTGTAGTAAAGCCCCCCTGGTACTGTGTTAACACACCAGCCTACCTTCCTGTTTATGCTGGTGGAAGAGAACTTTGCCTACATTTGGTCTCCTGACTCCCCTGTCGCCTTGTTTAAGCTTACTTGTCAGAAGTGGTTGTGTGTGTTTTCCCCAGCTGTAGCCCTGCAGGTGCCACTTAGCTTAACAAAATGAGTCCTTGTCTTTAAGTGCCGCCTGCCTTGTATGCATCCTGGGCCAAAGAGCAGCTGACAGGCCCTGGGATGCACGAGGCAAAGGCAAGTCTGAGAAGCTTCTCCCATGGTTTAACAAGACAGAGAAGAGAGAGCACGGTGGGGGCAGGTGCTCGTCTTGCATGTCCAGGTTCAAAGCAGCTCCTCTTGAGAAGAGAAATGGACTGGGACATCAGCTCTTCCTTAGTGTCCCCTGCTCACAGCAACTACTCCATGACATTCAAATTAAAAGGGATGCTATGGTGCCTTGAAAAGGGGAGGAGATTACGAGGGCTGTGGGGTGCTGCAAAGAGAGAGTGGGGCCCAGGTAGAGCAAAAGGAGTATTATGTGTTTTCTTTCTTTTTTTAAATTGTTCATAAGTAGATTGAGAAATTCTCAAATGTATTGAAAATTATTTTTACAGTGAAGAAATTATGCATGTTCTATTTTAGTGTTTTTGTTATTCTGCAGGATGTTTGCAATCGACTAATAGTAAATATTAGGACTAGCAAGAGGGTGGTTAGGAATGAAAATCACATCATCTTGATGACTGAGTGATTGATGTAACTAACTTTGCAATGCAAACAGCAAACTCTAACTTTTCCAGTAAATTTGCTATTAGTGAATACTCACAGTTAAGTATTACTTTTCCTGAATGACAAGAATTTGAATAGGGGGGTGGCTTCATGGAGGGGATAAGGGGTGGGGCTGAAGCACACACCTTGCTATTCCAAATCAGATGAGTAGTTTGCTTTCCTCTCCCAGAGAGCATCTCATTAAATCTATGCTGAATGTGGCAGAGAAGCTTTCTGCACCATGTTGGAGAGAGAGGCTAATCTGAGAGATGTCCAAATTATTGTGACTCCCTGCACACTGTTAGCACATGGATGATGCTAGACTGGATGAGTAGTCATGGGAGGTAGCCTTCAAAATAAGGCCTGCAGAAAAGATGATCCCTTGTCAGGGCCATATTCAATAAAAAGTTAACATAGATTACTTTTGGGTTTTGGGCCACTACCACTGCCTGAACAGCCATAAACAAATGAGGATTCCAAAACCATTCCTAGTCTGTTGACCACAGATGCAACTGGAAGGCAGATTCCCTGTAATAAAGGTGATGCTTATTACTGGCTCTTCAAATTGTTTACTTCTGCTTGCTGCTGACAGCCCTGTATAGGAGATTGATGGATTAAACTTTCACCAGCTGTTCCTCATCCAGGCACCTAATTCCCTGAGATGTTAGCAGAAGAGATTAACTGTTTCGCTAGGAATTTCCAAAATGTTCTATTTTTTAAAATATGTTCCAAGCCTGTGAGGAATGTCAGACTTGGTAGTTTGGTTTTGTTTTGTTTTTGTTTTGGGGGGGTTTTTTGTTTGTTTGGTTTTTTCTGCAAAGTAAGAAACTAAAGAATTTCACTTGGAGATTAAAATGGCATTTTCCCTGGCTCTGTTCTGAAGTACTTCTGAGCCTCCCTGGACTACCTAGGACTTTGGAGGTGGGAGATATGGAGGAGGGAACAGAAATCCAGAACAGATTGCTGAAGATTTGCAAGGTCCTGGGATATTGCAGCTCCAGAGCAGCCCGTCCAAACCTAGGAACTCATCATAGGCTGTTCAGGTGCTAGAAACTTTGGATCTGTAGCATCTGAAGTTCAGCGCTTCCAGGCTCTGAGTGCCCCATCTCTCCATTAGGCAGGTTGGGAAGGATCCTAGCAGACAAGTGTGCAGAAGACCACTCACCTTTTTCTCAGAAATTAGCCTGTTCTATTTCTTTGTAGTTCAGATAGAAGCCTATTCTCATGGAGCATTTCGCATTCAGCCAACCAGTGTCTCTTGGCAGAAAATAGAAACTTTGCTGGTAGCCCTTCGTGGAGTTGCAAGAGCACAGGACAGTTCCCAGACTACGCCTGGGTGCTAGCAATATTCTGATACTGCCTTGGAGCTTGGAAATTCCTTGCCTTCTCCTCCAGCAGCCTCCCACATGTGCTGAACAAGAAGATAGTGAGCTGTCATATAGAGAGATGATTTTTTTGTGGTCAATATTTTGATTTTGTAGGGAAAAATGATTTAAGGAATTTTAGTGCTACTCAAAATGGTGGAGGTGCCCCCTTGGTTAGTTTTATTTGACAAGATTTTGGCAGTAGGAACAGCGACATTTCCCTGTGTGACTTGCAGTTTAAAAACTGCAGCCTTGAGCTGCTGCACTGGGAAGCTGGGGCTTATCAGGCTTTCAGACCTGTCCAGCCTGTGTGGAATGCAAAGAAGTGAATGGTGGAAATACGGGAAAATAAATGAGCTTTGATGAGTTCCTCCATTATCAGTAGTCGTTTTTCACCAGCTAGATAGAAATACCGGGACTGGAAAAGCTTAATTAAAAATAGCACTAAAATGTTTCTGCTCATACTGGACGTTATGAGGGGTAGAAGTGTGGGGAAAACTGTGTTTCTTCTTTAATGATACAAGTTCTCTCTTCTTAGACCTTGGTGAATACTTTTAGAATGTAGTTTCCTTTTCTGTTTCACTAATGTTGAGTATCATTAAGATTGATGGGTTTGAAAACATACTTCATTATCTCTTAGGCACAGCTTGGCTGCTCTTACTGCTCTTTCCCCATCACCAAAACAAAACCTGTTGTTTTCAGAGGCTCTGGAACTAAAATGCTCTCACTTAAAAGGGCTACCTGTCTGCATTTGCCTGTGAAAAAGGTCTGCATGAGAGCAGTGTGATCTGTTGAGGGAAGAATATAATTCTTTTTAGCCTGAAGTGATTGGTAAGAGACAGTTTTGTAAAAACAGGATGCTGCTGTCATGAGCTGCATGTGTATGGGAACACCTGAAATGCTTGAAACTAGATGTCCTTCTGCTGACATGCTTGAACTGGGTGTCCTTCTCTTTTCAGGTCTGGTGTGTCCTCTGGAGGTGTCAGTCAGTTCAGGGAGTATCCAGGTTGCCCGAGGCCAGACAGCAGTATTGCCCTGCACCTTCACCACTAACGCTGCTCTCACTAACCTTAATGTCATATGGATGGTCATTCCTCTTTCTAATGCCAACCAGCCTCAACAGGTAGGTCCTTTCTCACTGGAGCATGCATTTCTTTGAGACTTTCCTTTTCATCACCCTTTTCACACTGATCTGGATGTGTAGTCCCTTTGCAATGCTGAGTCCCTTGTTGTCCCAGAACATTCTTTTCATTGTTGAACATACCCTCTGGATCTTTCTTGAATCTGATTTCTACAATGCTTTGTTAACTGATGCGCATTGTGTCCTTGGCTAGAAATGCAATTGGAGCAGGCATACATGATACTGTATAGGCTGGCCTGGATCTCTGGTGTTTTGTGTGTTTAAAAGAGCACAGGAGATATAATCCAGGTTTTGGTGCTCTGTAAGGGATTTGGAGGATCTGGGAGCAGCTGCAGCCTTAAACCTGTGAAATCTATGTAAAATGTGCCCAGAACACATGGCCTCTCATACATAGACTCATCTCCCCTTTTAATTCCCCTCTTACTTTTTCACTGTCTGTTGCTTGTGCAAGTCCATTAGCAAGTGAGAGTCCATCACGGCGGGCACAAGAATCATAACCTGAGATCTGCTGGCCTGGTTTTTGCCCACGTACTCTGACAGCAGAATAGCGCCATTGCTCTGAAATGCATTTGTCTTGGGTCACACTGCCCCCATCACACTTGGTATTCAGTTGTGAGAACCTGCACGGAAGAGTACTTGTTCCTCAGGGATTTGGTTTGAGTACCAAGTGCTATATAAGCCATCTGATTGGTAGAGGCTGTGCAGGTTCAAAAGTTGCATTGCCTGTCATTCAGTTCATCCCAATGATCTTCAGTAAGAGTGTCAAATCATGGAAGGATCTTACTGGCAGAGACTCACAATGATACTGCCCACTTGGAGGATGCTCTCCCATAAAGTACTCACTGACCTGCAGAGACTCTGCTTCTTTAGATCAATCCTTCCAGATGGGTAATGACTATTATATGAAGCAGGCTGGTATTGCCAATTCAGCTATGCCAGAAGACTTGGGTATCTATCTGGTCTGTTGCCTCTGTGAAAATTTTTGTTGACATAAATAAGGCTACAGACTGTGTTCCTCTTTTAGAGAAAACACCTCCACTATGATGGGTCTGCCTGGTACAACTGTATATTGAGGTCTGGTTACTTAGAGATGCTTTAGGAGCTTTAGAAGCCCGTGTTTTGCTTGCTGTTCTTCCTCCTTGCTCAACTCCTGCAGAGTGTTGTATGAGCCTTCCTTTCTTTTCCAGGTTATTCTCTACCAAGGGGGTCAGATCTTTGGTGGTGCACCTCAGTTCTATGGGCGAGTGGGGTTTGCTGTGACAATGCCAACCACCAGTGCCTCCATCTTCATCAACAACACTCAACTATCGGATACTGGCACATACCAGTGTTTGGTCAACAACCTTCCCGACCGAGGCGTCAGGAATATTGGAGTCATTGGACTTACTGTCCTGGGTGTGTTTATTTGGATTATGGGGGAGAGGGGAGGAACAGGGTCAAGGGGATCTTCTGTGCATCATAGTGCACCATAGCAGAGCGATATGGTAGTGTATGGTAGTGTACTGGAGCCCATAGACATCCTGTCGTGAGGGATGGGCTGCCTTGTGGGTCTTGTAGGCACATAGCCTTCGTATGCAGGTAGCATATAATGGAGTTTTAAAATATGGTGGAGAGAACGCTTTTGTGGCAGCATTGTGATGTACATGCAAAGAAGTATGAATAAAATATGAGGGCCTCCTGGAGAGCTGAAGGGACCATAAGAGTTTTGTGCATAGCAACAGAAGAGAATGACTTTAGATCTTTGCTTCCTTTGCATGAAAGAAATTAGTACTGGATGCTCCCTGGGATGTTAAATTCTCCAGAGTGTGTGCCATTATAGGGGTATGAAAACAAAACCCAACCACAGCAAATTCTGTCTGCAGCTCTGTTAGCTTTCACCACCCTTGCTGTCTCAAAGACAGAAATGTTCCCCCTCTTCTTCTGTAGGGAGGGATTTTAGAGAACTGGGTCCTGTGAAAGCCAGCAGTAGTCTGTAATATTGATGGGCTGGTAGGTCAGGAATCTTTGTGAACTGTCACCCCCCAAACCTTAATGGGTTCTTGTCTGCTGCCTCCCTTTTGTCCCCTTGTCAGCTCATGTCAGTGTCCTTGCTTTCCCCAGAAGCACGTGTCCAGAAAGAACCTGCACTCCACTGTTTGATCATATTTCCTGATCTGCTGTCACCTTCCCCTCTTCTCTCGCAGTTCCTCCTTCTGCCCCACTTTGCAGAATCCAGGGATCCCTGGATGTGGGCAGCGATATCACACTGACCTGCAGCTCGGAAGAAGGCATCCCCCGGCCAACATACCTCTGGGAGAAACTGGACAATGTTCCCAAGTTGCCCCCAACTGCCACACAAGGTGCTCGTTCTGTTGATTATCCTATTATTTCCCAGGTAACAGCCTGGGCTTTCCTTTGTCTGAGCCACCAGAGGTGGCATGGTTCACTGAGTGTCTGCCACCACTTGCATGATCACTTCATTGGAACGAAGATTCCTAGAGCCCATGGTGGACTAGGTACCCTCCAGTTGCCACTTGAATTTTCATGGGGTTTAGGTACAGAAACATGTTGCCCATTGAAGAACAAGGGTCTGTTTGAATGGAGGAGAGAGAACAAGGTTGCCAGATGGTGGCATGTGGCTAGAGATTTCAGCTGCCAATTCACCTGCATTTTAAACCAAATCAAAGGCTTATAGGTTGGAAACTGGGAGAAGGGAGGTAGAATCATCCCAGGAATACACTGCCAGCTTCTCACACTGAGGTCACTGTTCTCCAGTAAGTTACTGCCAGAGCTGCCTTTCAGATGTGTATAAAAGCAAGGCTCTGGTAAGACTGGGTATTGCCCAACCCCAAGTCCTTTCCACAAGACTTCTTAGCCTAGGTGTCTTGACCAAGTAGTGATAACTGTACTTTTGCCCTTTATCTTGCTGTATTTTAATAATATGCAATCATTTACTTTTACATAATTCAGGAATGAGGAACATTTGGAGAGCCAGGGGGTGGAGAGCCCAGGGACGGGAGAGCAGGGGTTCTGCAGGGCAGGACTGAATTAGCAAGGTAGATCTGGGTATGGCACATCTCTTTTTCCTCCCTTTTCTCACACAATGCTGAGACTCCCAAGCTTTCATTTGCAGAAATTAATCTATAAGAAGAAAAAGAAACATCTAGTGTAAGCTCCTTAAGACCTAATCTTGTGTGTGTGTGCGCGCGTACACAATGTTTCCGTCTCAAGGTTACTTCCTAATTTATTTCTCTCCTAAGAGAGTCTCACACCAAAATTCTCTATTTGTTGGCTTTGCTTTTTCACAGTTTTCCTCAAGCGGGGGGAGGGATTTAAACCCTTCTTTTCTCTCTAACTAGACCAAGTCCAGGGCACTGTCACTCTCCGAAATATCAGCACTGTGTCCTCAGGTCTTTACCAATGTGTGGCTTCAAATGCCATTGGAACCAGCACTTGCCTTCTGGACCTGCAAGTCATTGCACGTGAGTATTTTGCTAAGGGAGGCTTGGTCACCTGCTTCTGTCTTGTGACAGTAAAGTGTGTAACCATGTTTGCTGTTAGCCACATGTGTCTCTCTATCAGAAGATCGTTGTGTCCTGGAATGGCAACATTGCCTTTTCCCCTCTCCCAAGCCACGGTAGCTTCAAATGCTTATAGGCGGCCACAGACCAGCCCTGATTTCTTCTCCGTTCTCTGTTCAATTGTCCCCACAGCCCACCCCCGGAGTATTGGCCTGATTGCAGGAGCGGTAGCCACAGGTGCCGTTGTGCTTGTTGTTTGCATTGTCTTGGTGGCCGTGGCACTGTTCTACTGGAAAAATAAACACAAAGAAGAAGAAGAGGAGGAGATTCCAAATGAGATAAGGTAAGGGTCAGGGAAAGCTGGTGGTAGGGGACCTCTGATTGCCCAGCAAAATCAGGGGTTGAAAGGAAGGCAATGAGAAATCTCACTCTTGCTAATCCTTTTTGTGCTCCCCTGGGCCCGTGGAAGATGTCCACATATGTCCAGAAAATGGAGGGAGCAAATTAAGAATGGTAACAACAGACTTTTTTTTTTTTTCAGTATTGACTTTATTGAGAGCTTTGACTTGATGTTGTTAGCTCTGTAGGAGAGTGGTATGGTGGGGACCTTGACCATGATGCCAGACAGTGATAGCCGAAAAGCTCTGGAGATACAATTGTGATCTTCCCTGGTGTTACAACCACAGTGTTTCCCTTCAGTAGCTTCATGCATCTTCCCTGAGGATCAGCTTCATTGGTTGTACAATAATACTGACTGCCTGCAAAGTACCAGTGGCTGTGACAACCACTAGTTTTGCCCCCCTTAGACACATGAGCATGGGCTGTTTGCCTCAGTGCTAGGCACATGGAGCAATTTATGCGCACAGAAGTGGGTCCTACAAAGAGGGTTGAGCAAGGGCCAAGCAGCAATGCTGGTTTACGTTGGTGTTGTCCTTCATCTTGAATAGATGGTGTTGACCCCATCAGGGTGTGGCAGGGGGTAAAGGTTGGTGTTGGGTAAATGGGGCGGTATCCTCCATGTGCCCTCACACCCTCTCCTTCCCAGGGAGGATGACCTGCCACCTAAGTGCTCCTCCGCCGCAAAGACATTCCACGCCGATGCATCCTCATCAGAGAACGACACCCTCACTTCCTCCAACACCTACAACAGCCGCTACTGGAATGATCCCAAAGCCAACCACGCCACAGACTCCTTCACCCGCTTCAGCAACAGCAACGATGCTCACCAGCCCCCCTTCTCCCGCTCGGGGAGCACGAGCACCCGCCCCATCTATGCCAACGGCGGCCACCCATCCCCAGCTCCCCCTAAGACGCTGGTGGTGACGGCCAGCACGGCGCCGTCCCCTCAGGAGGTGATCCGGAGCAACGGCTCGGTCAGCAGGAAGCCGCGGCCACCACATACCCGCTCCTACGCCGTCAGCCAGGCCACGCTGGAGCGGATCGGGGCTGTCCCTGTCATGGTGCCCGCCCAGAGCCGGGCTGGCTCCCTTGTGTAGGGCCATGCTGGCAGCCAAGAGCCAAGCAAGGGGCCTCTTGTACCTGCTGGGGCGAAGAGACCCTACTCCTTCCTGAAAGGTGGCGAGGCAGTGGGGGGACACACACTTACCTCGCACCCCTGCCCTTCCCTCCCAAGGCCACTGCCGGCTGGGGGGGGACAGCCCCGGCCATGACGCATCCCCCTGGCTGTTGGGGCTCCTTGTGCCGGTGGACGCTGCAGACGTGCCAAGGTCGGAGGAGCAAGGAGGTGGGGACATGCTCCCTGGCTGCTGGGCCCCGGCCGGGATGTGCATCCAGCCCTGACCTCAGGAGGGACTTTTGCTTTTGTTTCCCGTCGGTTTTGTTTGGGATCGATTCCATCCATTTGGGTCTTTCAGGGAGGTTTGGGGAGATATATATATTTTTTTTTTCTTTTTCTGTTGTTGTTGCTGTTTTATTTCCAAGAGGACGACAGCCTGCATTGGGGCAGGGAGGGCTGAATCCCTGGGGAGGGGTGCTGAGGCAGGGTCTGCCTCAACATGGTCACCCTGGCACCCTCCCCACACCCCCGGCCCCGCTGCTGGATGAAGGAGGGCAGTGGGCCGGGTGTGAAGAGACAGAGGCCAGGCTGGAGGGGAGAGAGGGAGGTACAGCCACCAGCCCAGCCAAGGGGACAGCTGGGCGAGGGTGCGGACTGGGGAGTGTTTGTCTTTATTTTTTGCAGTTCTTCCCCCACCCCAACACGCACACAAACACACAGATACACAGAGACACACACAGGTCCTCCTCAGACTGGGTGTTTGTCCTGCACTAGCTCAGCAGGCTGCCTGTTCACGGCTGTGGAGGATGGAGCCGAGTGTCTTTCCCCGAGACACTCCATGCAGGATAAGGGTGCGTCGCTGCTGTTGCTGCTGTACGGCTCACGGCTTTTTGTTTTTTCAGGCTGTTGCTGGGTTTATTCAGGAGGCAAAGAGGAGCAGCCTGTCATGGAAGAGCAGCAGGCAGGTCCAGAGGGATCTGCTGCCCATGGGCTGCTCTGGTTCAGGGCAAGAAGCTTCAAACCCCACAGCTTTGGTGTTTGCATGGTGGGTTGTCCTTATTGGGCTGTCCATGGCTGGCTGGTATGGCAGGGCACATGTTGTGCTTGGGGCCCCCACATGGAGGCATCACAGTTTTCATTCCTGCTGTCCCATGCCCAGGGACTTCCCAAATGCTGAGGCTGGCAGGATTCGCCTCCAAATCCCTTTTCTTAGAAAGAGTGAAAGCAAGGGTTTAATGGACGGTGTAACCCTGTGGAAACCCATGTGCTATCTCTCTGCCTCCTCTACTTCTCACAATGTCCTGGGGTTGGGTACTGGTGGCATCTGCCAGTGGCTCTGCCATCTCCTTGCAGCTGGGGAGGTGGTTGTGCCTGGCACCCATCCTTTTTCTATTGCAACTAAATAGCCTTAATCAAAGCCAAGAGTTAAAACTGCTCAAGGAACCTGGTGCCATTTGGAGGGCTGGACAGAGGGCTGGTACTTACCTTCCTAGAGAGCACTGGCTCAAAGGGGCCATGCCTGGATGGGTATCTCCGCCCTCCTGTGTAACACCAACCCTTGCACATGTAAAAGCAGTGGTGACCTCCAAAAGCACCAGAGCCCTCCCAGGTCTGCTTTTGGAAAAGCAATCTGGGGACTCACAGGTGACTTTCTGTAGCTCTCACATTGGTAAAAGGGTCTGTTTAAGCCAACAGACTCTTCCTCATCCCCACTTTCCTTGTCCCGGCACGGCTTTACTTTCCCTAGCAGTGCACAAGCCTTGGGCAGGACCTTCCGCCTGAGCAGTACCTTTCAAATGCAAGCACAGACTCTGAGGAAGAGGGAGAAGAGGTGAGGGCTGGGTTCCTACGTGGACACACTGGCTTTTTGGGAGGTTTGGGGCTCCCAGGCAGCACTAGATTTGAAGCTTGGCTGAGATTTTGTGCCTTCTTTGCTTAAATTAAAAAAGAGAAGACAAAAAAAAAAGGAAAAAAATTTAAAATCTAACCTCCCTTCCTTCCCCCTCCTACACAACTCCATCCAGAATGGGTGCAAACCCCCACAGTGCTGCAGGTGGGAGGCTGCTCTGTGTGTGTGTGCACACAGGTCTCACTGGAGCAGTCCTCTTTCCTGCCTTTCTGCTCACTTTGCAGCTGGGTGGTAGGATTGACAGGGGGAAGAAGAGTGGCTTTAGAAACCCTAACGCGGGAGGTAAAAAAAAAAAAAAAAAGCAATTAAAGAAAAGCCCAGACACATTTTCTCTGCTTTTGTAACAACCCCTGTGTGACATTTACAGGAACACTGCCCTCAGCAGGCCCTCTCCTCTACTGGGAAAGCTCTTCTGGTTCTTACCCTCCATGAGACTGTTTGCTCCTCTTACTTTGTTCTTTCTAATTGTCTAAAATTCAATAAAACTTTATTCATATAAAAAAACGGACTTCTTACTGCCTGCTGCTGCTTTTTTCCCCTTTCTTACCTAATTCTATAACTATAATGAATTTGGCCACTAATACTCATCCTTGATATGACTGGCAATAAGCAGCAACTGTGCGACCAAGACCCGAACATTATTAGGCCAGCCAGTTTGGTAGTTAACCCTGGTACTGTAGCCTTGTTTTCCTCATTCATAATAGTCTGACACATTGCCCTTGAAGGTACGATTTCACAGGATTGCAAGATCTCTACTTCTCTACACAAAGGTGAGTTCTATTTTCTGTTTGGTTTCTTTTTGGTTTGGTTTTTTTTCTTCTTTTTTTTCTTTTTTTTGCAGGGGGGATCCTTTGCTGCTTCATGTGATGTGGGAAAATGTTTTCAAAATTGCCTGACTTTGCTTGTGTGTTGGTTTTCCAATCTGAAACATAGTGTGTTCAACACAGATCCAAAATCCAAGACGGTTACCAGGAAGGTCCTCATTGACTGTCTTGCTTCTGAGTAAATTTGATGGGAGAAAGTGTCAGGAGGTCAACAAAAGTGCTGATCTCCATAGACAGAGCATGGAAAATTTCAGTGTCTGAGCCTTCACATTTCCAGGGTGTAAGGGGACTGGGAAACACACACTTCTTAGTCCTTATCAACACCTGCTAGCAGAAGGTTATTATTAGTTAGGACAGCCTGATGTTTTGCCAAAGATTTTGCATTTTTCTCTCCATGTTTCATTTTCCCAACTTCTCTAAAATCCCCCAGATATTCTGAGAATGATTATTAAACCCAGAAACCTACAGATCCAGCAGCAGTGGTAATTCAGCCCCTGCTGTTCTCAATCCTTGGTGTTTTTCAACACCTAGTTTAAAATACTCCTTTAAATGTGTTCTCAGATATAGACCTTATAGTAAATGAGATGACTGCGTTGCCATTTTGGGAAAGTTGCTGTAGCAATCTTAATGTTTGCATTTTTCATCTTTTGATTGTGCAACCTTGATGTGACATTAATAGCATCTTTGCATTTTATTCCCATGATAGCCCTGTCAGTATTCTGCTGTACTATCCATTCCTTGCCACTGGATTACCCCTTACGTTACTCTTCTGCACATCTCTGTCTATTGATCTAGAGAAGAATTTCCTAAGATACAGGATAGTTTACAAGATTTGTGCAGCATCCAGTATGCTGGAGATTTAGCCTATAAATTTTATCTAGTGAGGCATTGCTCACTATATCTAGCCAAAAATAATACCAGTTAGATGTGTGTCACTCCAGAGTGACTATTTACCATTAAAAAGCAAACAAAGGTTCAAGCTATTATAATTATAAAAGTGGAAGTCACTACTGAAATGCATGGGTTTGCTGACAGCCTTCAACCCCAGCTGCGTAGTAAGGATTGTCCACCACAGTAGGTGCCACAGATGTTACTTTAAATGGCAATACCTATTGGTTTTATCACCTTCCAACAAAGAATGTCAGAAGAAAACTTGTTCTAGCACAAGAGTTAACTGTATGTTTGAGTGTTTAGAGAAATAGCCATGAGAGCATGCTTTACACTTTGATAATGGGCATCTTTTTAGAGGTTGGTGTAGATGAGAGATCAATTTAAAACATTTGGGAAATCTGGTCTGTAGACTGCCAGAAGTTTTTTAACTTAACGGCATTTGGACTTGGATCTGCTGATTCATCTGAACCAAAAAAAAAAAAAAAAGAAAAATTACTCAGATGCATGCACTTCAAAAAAGTCTTGCCAGAACACAGATAAGTTTCCAGCAGAAGCCAGCCTACCAGATGGTATCCTGTCCAACACTGCCTTGCTTCCCTATGTGGACCTGGGATGCAGGACACATCCTCCTTGTGTCATGGTTTAGGTCTTCATGAAGAGTACCTCAAGTCAGGGTAGCCTCAAATGACACCCAGGATTGAGGTAACTGGGCGATTGATTTGTTATTGGGCAGAGGAAATCAAGCTGAAAGTTCTTGATCCCCTCCCTCCACCAAAAGGAAAGATAGTGGGGGAATTTTCATGATAGATTTCTGGTTTCATCAAACACATTGGTAAGTTTTTGCAGGTTACTGGATTTCTGTTGGAAGCAACACTTTGGATCTCACCTTCTTCTGCTTTAGCAAGTGCCTTTCTGTGTCTGCACTCTAACTGGGATCTTCCCAGCCATGGTGGTGTTGGACTGCGAGCAAGTGGATGAGCCTGTGCATGTGTAAGCCAACATCAAGGTACACAAAATGGTTCAGCAGATTCTGCTAAGAGAGTTTGGAACGTTTCTAAGACAGAGGGCAGGGAAAACTGAGGAAGCAGATCCATTTCACATGTTCACTTCAGAGCAAACCCAACAGGCCCTCTTATTAACTCATGGGGCTTCTGTTGAAGGGAGGCCTGAAGCAGAGCTCTTGTGAGGTATCTTGATGACTGAGTTGCCCTTCTCTCTGAGCTTTTTCCAAGTGCTGCTGGCTATCCTATGCTTCCCCTCAGGTAGGGAGTAGGTGAACATCAGGGACAAAGCAAACCTTGAAAGCGGGGAGAGTGAAAGGCTATGGCTCTTTATTCAGCCTGCTTTCTTCCATATCTGCCTCTACATGTTGCAATGCTGGGAGGATGTTACCAAGAATTACTAGGTCTGTGACCTCCTAATCAAGAGAGGACACACACAAGGCATTTCCTGAGCCTGGCCCTACCCCAGAGCTCTTGTTGTCTGCTGGAAGGCAGTACAAAGAAGTTTCATTAGGTCACCTACACAGCCATTGAGGGGGAGTAGGAGATAATAGCAAGAGTTTTGGGCATGGATGGGTGAATACAGGTTTTGGGGGAGGAGAAAGTTGGTAGCCTTGGGACTTCCCAGCTCTAGGGCTCAGGAATATTTTCTTTGATGAGTTTCCATAGACAATGAGAACCAAAAAAAGCACTTTTCCTTTCCTTGCGGTAGAGGCTCCCTTGCTTTAGAGAGCACTGCTGATGTGTAGGAACGGGACAGTGCGCATTGCTAAGGATCAGACTCTTCACTAAGCCTTCTAATGCTATTTTCTGCTGGTCATTTGTTCCTGATTTCCTCTTTCCCCCCACTTCCTCTGTAACATGTGTGAATGAGAAAGCTGGTTGGCAGAAAATTTAATCTATGTGTATTTAAAAAAAACCACCAACACAACAAACAAACAAAGAAAACCAAACCCCCGAAACAAATAGCAGCAGAGAAGAGAGGAGATTAAGATGCAGCTTGCATGGCTGGCTGGCAAGTGATTCTTTAACACCGGATGTAGTCTGGGTCAGCTCCTGGATTTGGACTTATTAAATCATACTTGGGAAGGGATGATGACTTGCTTCCAGTTGATATGCTTTAATGAGAAAACTGATGTGGTGCATGCAACACAGAGAAGCACTGGCTAAGGGGGCTGTTACAGTAAAGCCTAGAGGATCTGTAATTTAGCTTGCTTGTATTTAAACCCACTGTGTTTGGTACAGGGGATGAGCCGCACAGCCTGCCTTCCAGCTTCCTGGATACCATCTATAAATGGAGAATTTCTTTCAGGTAGTAATTTTTCTTGAAGGATCTCAAGATACTTTGGCAAGCTGAGTATAGTAATAACCAGGTCGTTGTCCATGTGGACATTTGAGATGGGGAAAAGGTGCATGATTTGGGTTGCAGCAGCAGTACTTTAAGCTGAGGCAGTTTCTAAGGTTGCACGGCAGCCTGGAGACTCTTTTATAGTGCTACGCATCAGTGGTATGGCGTTTCCACTCACAAGCCTCTCCTGTCTTCTTAGACTGAGGCTTGTGGCAAAGGCATGTACAACCCTGTGTCTCACATGAAGGACCAAAGGCAGCAGGGGGTAGAATTAGCTCAGTAGAGAAGACATTGTGGCATTAGACTCTCAAAATTAAGATGCATCATTAAGGCTAGAAACTATTACGGAAGTGTGTTATGAACATCATTAGTGCTTCTTCCTTTTGGCTGTGGTTTGCTGTTGGGACAAAAACTAAAGACTTTCTACTTCTGACACCAAGTATGGAAATGAGTGAACAGGGTGAACAAGCACATAGACACACACACCCCCCAACAGCTCTTTCCTGGGGGCACTTGCTCAATATCTGCAGAACACAATCTGTTCCTGCTACCCATGAACACAATCTCCATGTTCACAGTTTTCTTAGCTCATCTTCCTTTTGCGTGAATGTATCCTCCATGCACCCCTCCATGCTCAGGGACACCAAAAAAGGTTGCAAGCAGGTATGACTGCAAAGTGTGTGAGCACCCCATACTTTTACTCAGCCCGGTCACCTAGAGCACACATCCCATTTGCTTTTCAGGCTAACTTGTTGCACATCTCTCAAATCACGATGGGTTTTGTGGCTCCTCCTGTCCTTCCACAAGTTGCACGCTGGCCTAGGGAAAATAGGTTACTTCTGGGAAAGTAAATAGGGAGGTTTAGGGTTATTGTCCGAAGAGCGGCTGAACACTAGGCATTTATTCACGCTCTCTCCAGATTTGGGTCACAAAGCTCGCCTTTTTTGGTGGCTCTACAATGACATCCTCTGGAGGGATGAAGAACTACATCGGCTCCTCTTGTTCGGTTTGTCTGCACCAGGCTTTACCTCCTTACTAGCTCGTAGGTTGGTTTCTTTCCCTTGTGGTCCTGCAAAGAATAAAGCGCTCTGTGCCTTGAGTATGAACACCTCTTCCTTATGTTCTCCTGCGATTGTTACTTAGGATCTGACCTCAGTACTGTGGTGTCTGCTGTGCTGTGCCGGAGAGGTTTGAGCGCTTTCTCTGTGTCCCAGAAGTGAATGGTTTTCACCATGGCCTGCCTCTAGCTTCCCAGCTCCTCTCCTTGTTTGGATGATCTGGAATTCAAAGGCATGAGGAATGGCCTGGTATGCCCCATCTGGGGAACAGGTGGCCCACAGATAGTGTAAAAACCTGCTATTTCATTATTTAACTGTATCCATCAATGCAACTAACTTCTTATGGGCTTACATCTGACTTAAATTTGTCCTTCTGCCCCACCATTGAGGTAGAGAAGAGTTGCCTGGGTGGGTTTTCTATCTCCTCCCTACTGGAGCAATGTTTCAGAGCTTAGCAGAGCACCCAGCGGAAGAGCCACTGCAAACTAAGTCTTATGTGCCCACTAGCCAGTTCTGGAGATCCAAGGCTTCAGCGACTTTGTGAAACCAGCGCCCATGTCCTTGCTTAGTAATGGGCCCAGATTAGTTGCAACATCAAGGACATCTAGAGTTTGGGTTCAGTTTATTCAGGCAAGCGGGGTGAGGCTTTGGTTCAAAAGGCAAGGTGACTATATGCAGGCTTCTTGCCCTAAGTTTGGTTTTCTTTTAAGCTATATGTGGATGGGAAATAGAAAACATGAATAAAAACATCCTAATAGATTTTGGATGTGACCAAGACTCCAAAGCTTTTTGCTTTACACAGAGCCATCTCCAGCACCAGGCAGTGGGCTCCTGGGGTATTAGAAATCAGAGCTTGGTTCCAGATCTGTGTTTACCAAAAGCTGGTCTTTGAAATGTTCTAAACCACAGTTCTCAACAAATACTGTTTGCCTTTGAAATGCAGCTTTTAATCAGGATTTCTGTGTCATACTCTATTCTTGTCAATCAAGTCAAGAAAATAGAGCCCATGGGGGTCTTCTGGTAGCCTTTCAGCTGGTCTTTAATGCAAACATTGTGCCTCCCTCTCTCCACTCACCAGATACACAGTAGGTCTAACCTTTCTTTCGACTGACACAAAGCTCCTTGTCCACTGGCTGGGAGCAAGCTGCAGTGCCTGACGGCTGTGTCATATTTCTGAGCATGGAGTTCAAGGTCTGCATTAAAATTGATCAAATCAGTCGGTGCCAGTTGTAAATGATTTAAAGGATTCTTGGGCTGTAGATTTTTGTTTGTTTTCTTTTACAAAGGTTTTTGGAATATATCAGTGACTGTCTGTCCTGTAGATGTAATGACCATGCATCTTTGCATCGTATTTTAGTTCTCAGAAACCTAAGTCTCAGCATTAGACTTGTATTCAACGTTGAAAATCCATTGCTTGTTAGAGTGATGCACAGAGGGAAGGAAACGCAAATGCAACTACTGCACAAGGCAGTAGTGGGAGAGAACAGGTACTAGGTTGTTTAGAACATGGTCACTACGATTCTTTGCCCAATGTATTAATTTCTTTTAAGTCCTTTTCGTTGTTCATTTAAAGCTTCTGGTGGTGTTTCTGCTGCTAAGCTATACTTAATAAACAGGACAAACATCCTTTTTCATACTAACAGATTACCTTTAAGACTTGCCTACTGTCAAGGCTATCGAAGCAAGTGACTGGGAAAGGCCCCCCTCCTGCTTTTCCCTCCCAGTCTTTAGCAGCAATAGGACTAGGGACAAAATGAAATTGTGGTGTGGCTTGTGGTGTTACCTTGTAAAAGAGAA
>JAOXNO010000001.1:87375973-87445912 GCA_028565335.1 Limnodromus scolopaceus
CCCCAGCTCCCTCAGCCTCTCCTCATAAGACTTACTCTCCAGACCCCTCACCAGCTTCATTGCCCTTCTCTGGACTCGCTCCAGCACCTCAATGTCTTTCTTGTGGTAAGGGGCCAACAACTGAACACACTACTCGAGGTGGGGTCTCACCAGTGCTGAGTACAGGGGGACGATCACCGCTCGGGTCCTACTCACCGCACTGTTCTTGATACAGGCCAGGATGCTGTTGGCCTTCTTGGCCACCTGGGCACACTGCTGGCTCACTTTCAGCCTGCTGTCGACCAACACCCCCAGGTCCTTTTCTGCCAGGCAGCTCTCCAGCCATTCTTCCCCAAGCCTGTAGCATTGCAGGGGGTTGTTGTGACCCAAGTGCAGGACCCGGCACTTGGCCTTATTGAAACTCATTCTGTTGGTCTCTTTTTTGCATTTTATTGCAAATCTATATTTGCATTTTATCTATATTTGCATTTTATTGCAAATCTATATTTTTAAATGAACATATTCTTTTATCCTTAAAACTTAGCTGGTGATAAAACAAATTTCTGAACAATAGTTCACACATTCAGACACTGCAGTCTTTTAGGGTTGTTTTGCCATCATTTAAGCTTGGGCTGGCAAGCCCTTGTTTCATCTGCTGTCCAGTGTGTGGCACTGTAAAGTCGTGGGGAAGTCCACCTTTGTGCTTTAAGGAGCAGGACATACGCAGGCAGTACAAGCTATTGTGTTGTGATGAGGCAAGAGTTATCATGAACGTCTTTGGGAAGCAACAAAAGAGTAACAGAAGAGAAATCAAGAGAAAATAATCCAATGAAAACATGGTGCTGACTTAGGTTGAGTAGAAACACAATGAATCCAAATACCCATTTGCAGAAGTGCGTAGGCATGCCTTTTATTAATTTTTTTTTCCCCAGCACTGCTCTTAAAGAAAGCAGGAGCCTGAACAGAGTCCAGATGACAGTAATGAGAGTAATCAGTGTTATGATAAATATGACCTATGAAAAAATATTGAATGAATTTGGGTTAATTAGCCTACAGAAGAGAAGGCTGAAGGGGGAAGGTGGTAACAGTCTTCCAATATATAAAAGGCTGCTGCAAGGAAAAAAGACAATAAACTGTTCTTCTTATCCATGGTGGATAGGACAAGAAATAACAGGCTTAAATCGCAGCGAGGAAGATTCAGGCTAGAAATAAAATGGCCATGGTAGTGAAGGACCAAAATGGATTGCCTGGGGATAGTGTGGAGACTCCATCACTGGAAAGCTTTTTAAGAGCAGATTAGGTGGACAATTGCCAGGAGCGTTTCAGTTCTAGTTCATCTTACCTCATAGCAAGGGACAAGCTAGGTGGTTTCCTGAGGTTTCTCCACTTCACCAAAGAAAAAAACCACTTTTTTCTTTGTGGTTCCAGGTGTACCTCAGATTCAACCAACTCCATACATGGGTTGGCACACTGGTGTCAAAAGCAAGAAGAATGACCCAATCACACAAGATGTGATAAGAAGATTAATTCAGTGCTCCCTTGAGCTGTGCTGAGTAATGCTCTTCAATGCCTGTTGAAAATATTCTCAAATGCATTATCTTCCATTTGTGGTGGGAACTAGGTGTTAGGGGGAGGGCTGAAAGAAAGGAAGGTTAAAACAAGAGGTGTCCTCTGCAACAAGAGATGTCCTATCACATTTATTTTCAGGAATAGGTGGAGATGGTTCAAAGTAGTTTGGTCAAACTAAGGTGTTAAAGTCGTGCTCAGACTTCAAACTGTTTTTCAGATTGTTCTTTAAACCTTCTTTGTCCTGAACCCTGTTACTGTTGTAGTAATTCCTGAAAGATCTTCTCCCCATGCTGGTTTCTTCTGTTCCTGATCTTTCTCCTTTTAACGCCAGAGGAATTAACCAACCAGTCCATCTGAAAATCATACAATTCCTCCTCCTCTTTCACCCTCCCTCTGTCCTTTCAGCCTGCCACACAGAGACTACACTATTCTTAATGCTGTCAAATCCTGACAAAGCCAAATGGAATGAACAGTCTTTGGTTGCAGTGCCTTCATGCCCCAACTGTTGCCTTTCCCCTCAGAGGAGGCGGACTGGGCATCTCTGACCGTTTCTTTGGCCATATGGTGACACCATCTCTGTTTTTGTCACTTCATAATGTTCAGAAAACGTTCACTTTCTGCTCCCTCTCAACCCCCAAGGTCTCTCCCTTGCTGTCCCAGATGTTATGCAAAAAACAGCAGGCATTTATCACACCAGGCATGTTTAGACGATTTATAAGGCCGTACCACCTGCCCTTCAGTCTCCCAGAAACATGTGCTGCTGACATTCTATGCAGAAATACTTGTTCCTCCAATCTAGAGGCCCAGTGACAAGGTCTTCAAACCAGATGGGTTGGCTTTCCTGCATTCAAAGGAAGAACTGTAAAGGAGAAAAGGAAGAAAGCAAGTAGTTTGCCAAAGCTTGTTACAGCAGACCTGTTCCCAATGATGTTCCTGAAATCATGAGTCTCCATTTCCAGACATTGTCATGCTGAGGCACAGATCACACACTTTTCCTGGCTGCTGCTGTGCAATGCGAAGGGCACACTGACTCCAGCTTTCCAGCACCGCCGCCTGCCCGGGGTAGGTTTCTTTTCATACATACCTCCAGAGGTGTCTTTTTTGTCAGGATCCCAGAACTTGTTTTAGCCATCTGAACTAGGTTAGCAATGAATGACCCTTTTCCCTCTGATTGAAATGGGGACGGGATCGGTTGCAAGAGCATCTAGGTCAGCAGATCTGACCAAGCAATAATGTCTTCTTGGCTGCAGCTGGAAGACGACATGCATCCAGCCCTGATATTTATGACTGTAGATGTGTCACCAAACCCAAGCAAAAGGAGTTATGAGGCCTTATATTATTGTAAATAAGTCGAAAAATGTTTTTGCCTGTTGTGTGAGGGACAGAAAATAAGGATAGAGAATGATTAGGCTGTCTCTACACAGTCTGAGAACACCTTCTGTGCAAAGCTATCAACAACCTAGGTGAGATATGTTTGTGGTTCTTCCCATAGGGAGCTCTGAAGGGAAATTTCCATTGGCCTCCTGGAAAGACAGGGCTGGTCATCCCTGCCCTGTAAAGCTGTCTTATTGCTATAGTCACAATTATTTTAGGTGAGAAGCAGTATTGTGCCAAGAAAAGCCAATCCCAGTTAGTGTCTAGCAGAAGTAAGTGATAAGTCCTGCTTCTCACTCATACTGCTGTGGTACTGACTGACAAATCAAAACCTAAATCTGAATCTTCTCACTTTGTGATTTCTCATACTTGTGTGCCATCACAGGCCTATTTTGCCTTTTCTGATCACAACACCTATCTGTGTGGCCTCTATTTGATCAGACAATGGTGCTGGGAACATTAATAATGTCATAGGAGATAAAACCGGGAAGTCTGTGAGTTCAATCCCTGCTCCAGCCCCACATTTTCTTGTGTTATCTGATGTGAAACTCAGTATGTATTAGTCCAAGGAGTGTAGAGCAGAATCTTGTACCATGGTGGATTCCCTTAAAATGCTTGAGGGTTGACAGGAGTGAACATGGAGCCCTACACATACAGTGACATCAGTCAGTGAAGTCAGCCTTGACAAGCAGTGTGCATGTGCTTCAGATCAGGATACTTTAGTTAAAGCAAGTGGATAACAGCTACAGCCTTAAAGTAGATTTCCTTTGAGTATGAGAACAAGCCCAAAAGGAGAGGAAAGTAGGTGTAGAAAATGGGCAACTCTCTCCCAAAATCATTGTGTTCCTTTGTCTTGGTGCTAGGCAGAGAACACTGAAGGTTAGAAACAAGTAGTGACTTCTTCCAGATGGAGGCTGTGAGCACTTCAAAGGTTATAAAGGCGACCCATGCCAGTGTATGCAGAAAGTATTCTGCGTTTGGGGACATGGGGAAAGACACAGACCCCATGCTGCAAGTCTGGGGTGCAATACACTGAGACCTGAAGATCTATGAAGAAAACCCTGCGCAAAGTTGGTCTCAGCAATGCCTTTGACCTCTGCTCTCTGCCTCTTCCCTACAGATACTTAATTTCACATTTTAGACAAGCAGTTCTTGTCCAGCACTCTGCGTCCTTACAGAGTAAATCACTGAATGTTCAAAGAATGTGCCTTCTTCCCCTGTCTGAGGTAGGTGAATGCAGTGCACTTGGTTCCCTTACACACCAAGCCCAGACCATGTGTTTTCATTGCATTCAGCAGTAGATGCTGGTCTGCAAGGTGTAGATGTGGGGTAAACCTACACTCATCAGCTCTGTGTAGTGAAGCCTCCTTTATACACTGCAATGCCCTTTTTTCACAACTGCTATATGTTTTCCTGCTTTCAGGTAGCGTTATTCTGAGCTCTGCCATCACAACATTTTACAGCAAACATTCATCTGCAATATTTCCTTAATGATAGGAAATGCTAGACTTCAGTCCCTCTGTTTTCTGACAAGAATAACGATGCCTCTTTCTCTAGAGCAAAGGGCTGCAGGCATTGTATATTACTACTGTAGCTTTGTGTTTCTGGAGGTGGATGTTTGGCTAGACTCTCCAGTGATACAGATCTGCCAGGTATCCCTTAGCTGTCATCAAAATTTATAAAACAAAAACCCACCTGACCCCTAGTGACAGGCTACCAAGTCAGGAAACCTTTGTTAGTCCACAGAAACCAAGTAAATAGGGCTGGAAAAACCTCCAGAGTCCACTGCCGTACCAGAGAATGATTGTCTCCCAGACAGCTCTGCATGAACGAAGCAACAGGCTTTCCTCAGGGAGATAGGTCAGCATCTCCATTATCGAGTGTGCCCATCAGAGGCTAAATCTCCACCCTTTTAATTTCACCCTATTCTTCATAGCTGTTAGACCTTTATTCCTCCCAGGACAATTATTCTTCCATCAAATACTTGTAGCAGGTTAAGTATGCTCCTCTGGGTATAGCTAGGCATCTATACATATTTAGCTCTCTTTCCCTTCCCAGGAATCAATTTCCCCAGCCCTTTAATCATGTTTACTGCTCTTCTCTGAATCTGTACAGTTGCTCGTATTTTGCATTGGTTCCCATTCATCTCTGGGCTTTTTGACGAGCTGCGAGGTTTCATCTTTGCCTTTTTTCTACCAGAAGAGAGGCAATCGAGCAAAGCAGGTAGTGCTCTGAGCTAATGGCTTCCTGTGACGACGATTCCCTGTCTCCCTAAACTGCCGGTTGATCCTGGAGGTCAGTTGCTTGTTGCAGCCTTTCTCACTGCGTGAACTCAACATCGGCTTCCTCTCCTGTAAAGCGCTTGGAGATCTATGTGTGCAAATGTGATAGAAACACTAAACAGTACAGCTGTTATTGCTGCCTAGAGGAGGGGCTGGCATTGGGAAAGGATGCCAGGTTCTCGAGCAGAGCCCTGCGCAACCTCCTTCACCACCAACACCCACACACCAGCACAGACGCGTTTATGTTCACTGATGTCCAACTCTGTTGTGCAGCTCACCGTCTCCCTCAGCTGTGAAAGTCTCAAAAGAAAGAGGACAGCTTGAGCTCAAGCTGGGGGCAATTATGTTGCTTAACAGTTTCACCTCCCTCTGATTCTTCCTTGTCAATAAGGGACCAGGACACTGACTCTCAATAAATTAAGTCATTATATTGGGTTTTAATCTCTCTGTAATATTTTACTGTTGACTTTTCTAACAGAATCAAGACACTTCTTGGCAGCTTTTTCTTCTTACTTGCCCTGGTATTTGACCCCTGTAGGAGCAGTTTGGTTTCTCCCAGGATCTTGGATGCCAGTAAAGAGCTCTGCTCACCTTCCTTCCCTGCCATCTGCCATCCTGGCATTTCCTGGCCTCAGAACAGCAGATCAGATTTCACCTTGATCAAGCTGCAAAGCATTAAGGTTAAGAGCTTTGGTCTCCAGGCATTGTGGCTTGGACTGAAGTGGATACCATGATGGGCATGAGGTAGCAGATTCCTGCCAACGAGCCTCCTGGTGCCAGTGCAGAGAGCGTGGATACCTCTTGGACAGGACCTGAAGGAGAAGTAGCTGAGAGCTGGGTGACTCTGTTTTGCCAGACATGTTCAGCAAACACTGCTGGCTGCCCAGCTGTAAGGAAGTGACTCCAAGCCTACTTACTACAGGCATCCTATCAAGGCTGATATGTCTCTGCCTGACTGGAGAGGCGTCATCAGCCTGTGGCAGAGACAGGGCAAATATGTGCCAAAGGATGTGAGGATGGAAAATGTGTCAAGCTGAATCCTACAAACATCTTTCTGTTTCAGGGGAGATGAATTGTAGGCAAAGTGGTTTGGCTTCTTTTAGAGTCAGAGGAGGGAGAGAGGTTTCTTCAGTGGGCTGTTCAGAGACATGTTATGGTCTGTGTTATCTGATGCCCAGAGTAGGACTAAGGTGAAATTCTGGTCTTTCATTTAGGATGTAGTCACTCTCCCGTGTATTCACAGCTAAAGTCCAGATCTTGCAGCTCCTAAGACTCATGGGTTACTCAACTTTTGTTTATTCTGAAGCTTTCCAAATGCCTATAAGGATCCTGGGCTGTATGCAAATACCCCGCCCCTAGCAGATGTGAGAGAGGTAGGAACTGTGTTATCATCCTGTTTGACAGAAGAAGGGATGATTTTCAGTTATCACAAGCATTAAAATTCCCACTGAGGAAAAAGTACCATAGTTAAATGACTGCTGAATGTCACACCCAGGCTGCCCCAGGAGCTGCCAGTTGGTTTGGCAATGGTGATTCTGCTTAGTGCAGGTGAGGTCATCACTCCGCTCCTTCACAAGAAATATATTTGCCCTTGCTTAAATGTTTCCTCAAGATAAGAGTAACAACGACTGGAAGATGTGAGCAGCTACTTCTTGAGCAGAGAGGCTATTCTGAAGTAAAAAAACTGCTCAGAAAACTGCCAGGAGTAGGAAATCTGAAGAAAACCATCATGCTCTAGTGCCTTGTACCATAGGTGAGAGTGCACTGGACCGTAGGACATGCTGTTCCCTCGAGGATACTGGCCTACTGGGAAAACTGAGGAGCAGCACCCTTCCAAATGATTCCTAGGAGGCAATGCACCAGTTAGCAAGGAATTCAGCTTATCGGTTATTTGCTGTAAACTTAAGCAGGGTGCTGTGCTTTCCTTTGGTACCTCTCTCTTGAAACATATCCAAAATTACTGACTTGAAATATGAGGCTATAATATGTTTATAGACGGAGTCTAAGCACAAGAGAGAAGCAAGGAGCACAGCATGTTAGCGTGGATTACAGCCCAAAAAAATATCAATCTATCTGATCGCGTATGAGAGAAGGGAGGCAGGGAGGACAGATGTTTGACAACAGGTTTTCTCTGAATTGGTGAGGTGATGTTTACAAAGGGGTGTTTTTTAAATGGGGACTCCAAATATTTTCTTCTGTTCAGCACAGGCCATGTTCCTTTGCCAGGGAGTGCAGAAGCTGCTTAGCTAGAGATATGAGCAACCCAGAGAAAAATCATCACTTGTTTTCCCTATTTAAGTAAAAATGCTTTCTCGTAATGATAACCAAGGCAGGAGGCAGCATCTCTTGGCAAACAAAGTGACATTAAAAGCATTTGCTGGAAATGGTTTCCACTTTGTTCCTGAAAAATGTTCAGAGTGTATTGATAGAGTAGCAGAGGACTCAGTTGTGCAGCAGGGGCCCAGCTACTGTAATTCAAAGTTTGGGAAGGGAAGACCGGAAGGGTGGTGAAGACCCTTTAGTGGGATCTAGGAGTTTTCTCCTCTGGGAAACTTCCTATATTAAACCCACTAATCACCTGATGCCATCTGGCATAATCCAAAGACAGAAAACATGCTCTTCCAAAGCATGTTTAGAAGCTACTGCGATACGTCATCTCTGGTGGGGGGATGATTCATCAGCACTGGAGAAGAAAACCACTGGGGAAATCATCCCCAGCATACAGATGAGTCCAGGAATAGAGCCCAGCAATGTTCCTTTGAACACATCACTACTCTGTACCCATGGGATAAAGGCAGCAGCAAGGGCTGACACAGGCCCTATCTATTCCTCAGTGAAAGCAAGTTGTGCAAAGAAGCACAAATGCTTTGCACCCAGCTGGCTTTTGGCTCTGTGGGTCCTTCACAGTCAACCCATAGAACTGCTTTAGAGTATGTGCCTGGCAGCAAGGTATCATGTTAAGTTTATGTGGGCTCCTGTGTTTCCACATGATGTGGGAATCATGGTTCCACTATGCCTGAAGCTACACAAGGCTAATCTCAAGGTTGTACTCTATGGCATCAGTGGTTGAAGGTGCAAACAGAGACAGGATGGATACTGTCGGACAGGAATCGTTGACTCCAAGGCCTAAGTTTCTATCTGAAGGAAGCAGATGCTTTACAGGACCTAGTCCGAAAGGAACTGAACTACTATGGGAACTAAGGGTTCTCTGTCATCCCACTGACCTCTCCTCAAAGTAAAGTGTTTCTCCTCACAAAATAAAAGTGCAGCAAACCTTAAGATACAAGTCCCAAATCCTGCTGTAACAGGAGGAGGAAAGAGGAAGAGAATAAAACAGATGTGAATCACAGTACTTTACATACTCCTATCAGTTATCATGGTACTTAGGTCAACTGAAAAAACAGTGTAAGAGTCAGTGCAACTAACTTCGACCACTGTCTAACAGTCACCCCAATGTGCTCGCATCCATTGAGTCTTACAGGAATTTATAAAATTGGAAAAGCTTCCTTAGCCTGCAGATATCTTACATAGCCTCATCACAGTGATTGAAAGGCTTGCCTTCTGCCAGAGAGGCTTACACAAAGACAGGACTCCATGCTAATCACTTGTGCATCAAGGCCCTGAGTGCACCTGTCTGGCTTAATGACCCTGACCACCCTCACCTGCACCCTTCACTATTGGTCAGGAACTGCTTTTAGGGTCCAACCCAGGCTCTCAGTCTTGTCTTGACCTACTCTGCAGGCAGCTTTATCTCTTGCTGCCTCAACTGACTGGTCTTCCTGCAGGAGCTCAGGACCTGGCTCGTTTTATTGCTATTCATTGCTGGACTGCCAGCAGAACCTGCTTCTGCTCCAGCCCTGTTTGGATACCATGGGACTGCGCTTCCAGTTTGAGAAGATGCTGTGAGTATCCTCAGCTCCTGGCTTGTCTTCTCTTGTGGAGTGGTTTTGTGGCTTCCTGATCTCAGTTGAGTGATCTCACCCTGGAGGAAAAAGGGTGGAAAAAGTGGCATGTTTTGTTGGCTTCCTCAGCAGCTGCTGACCCAAAAAAGTTGTCTGCGTGTTATTGCTTCTGTTATGGAAATCAAGGGATTCAGAGTAAGAGATAGCTAAAAGGAAATGACAGACAGATTTCCAGGTTTTCCTGTGTGGAAAAAAATGTCAGGCTTTCTTCTTTATTCGCATCTTTCTACTGGCTCTGGTGCCGATAGCTTAAACAAATCTGTCTTGCAAATCAGGAGCTAGAATTTGACCTCTTAAAGAAGCCAAAATGAAGCATATATGCGAGCACTAATGTGCGCAAGAAATCTGCGTTCCCTTCTAAGAAGGAAAATAGGTACACTTTTACTGTTCCATTAACCTGTGGAACTCACTACCACATGATCACCTTGGAGTCAGAAGCTCAGCAGAATTCAGGAGTGGAAAGAATGTTGAAATGGCCAGTAAGAGCATACACAATTACATATTAGACAGGTTGAAAATGCAGAAGGGATGCAAACCTTCATGCTTGAGGGTATCTGCTCACTAATAACTGATGACATTAAGGACGATACTTCCCCTATTGGCAGGTTGTTAATTGCATAATCGCACATGCTTTTCTGCAGCTTCTCGTGCTGATCACAGTGGGAGTCAGGACCCTGCACTGCATGGCCCGCAGATGAGATCCAGTCTAGTAGTTGTTTGTTTTATTTCCTTATTTTGTGAGACACCCAGAAACTAATGGCAGGCAATGCATTGAGAATATAGAAAGAGAGGTGGCAGCAGTTTAATAGGAGGTGAAATTATTCGTACAGCAGTGTGTTGACAGATGTGTGAATTGTACACAAGTGCAATATATGAAGCCATGCAGCAAAGAAATGAGTGGTGCACACTTCTAAACAGGGTTTTCCTTGTTGTGGAGTTCTCACTTCTGCTGTTTATTTTCCATCTCCAGTCTTAATAACAAAACTCAGCAATCTGTAAAGTGATGAGAAACCTGTTTCCTGGGTTCTGCTCTAAGTTGCTAGCACGCTCTTTTGCTGGCTCTTCAGGGTTGCTGTGGGTGCAGGGTGGTGATGTAGAAGGGGGCCTGCGGCTGTGAAGCTAGACAGTGCTCAGGGCTGCGTGAGGAAGGTGTTGTATGAGACTAAAGATGATAAACAGAAGTGAGAACTCAAGGAACGGTTTGCTGTCGGAGCCAGAACAAAAAATTGAGTTCTCAGCCCCCTGAATGTGCCCCAGCCATTTGCCAAGGCTGCTGGACTCGTACAAGACCTTTGTACTAGAGACCTAGATGACTGAATGAAAGGAGCAGGAGGGTTATCTCTGTGGAGACAAAGAAACAAGTTTTCTCACATCTCTTCTCTGTAGGCTAAAAGAATGTTAGAAGAAAATGTATATAGGGGCTTTCTAGAATTCTCCTTGAGACAGTAGCAAGTCCTAAAAGGAATATTGCTATAATTTCTCTACTCTTGTCTTCTGCTGTGGCAACAGGCTGTCCCCATAATGCCCCATCTTGTCTTTATTTGTATTGTACTCACATTTCCTAGCCATGTCTCAAATGGGATACAAAGAAGGAAAGTAGAACTTGCCCTGAAAGTGTCACCCCTAATTAATATCCTCCAAGGCAGCTCCCTAATTAGTATGCAGATCTGGTTTCAGTGCAGCTTGTTAATGGGCTCACTCCTCAGAGAATGGTAATTAGGTATGACACTGATATACTATGGTGTTACAGGAACCAGCCACAAGGCTAAATCCATTGGATTGGTAAGTGGCAGCCACCATACCAAGAGAAAAGGTCCTGCTTGGGCAAATCCATTTTTGGCTGAGAACAGAGTGAAACAAGAAGGGGCAATCTGACATCTTGGAAGAAAGAAGCCCAAGGTGTGATCAAAGATCTGGTCGGCAAACAGGGTGAGCAAAAGAACCTCACTAGCTTATGTTCTGCGTTCTCCACACCTATGTCTACTCATGCCCATCATTCATGTCTTACAGCATCTCTTCCTCACACAAGTGTTCTGAAGTTGCCCTGCCCAGCTCTGAAAAAGCCTACCAGTTCTGTCCTTTAGTACTCCTGTAGTTTCCTGTTTCTTCTCTTTTCATGACCAAAAAGTGTAGGTGTTTATTTGATAGTTTAGTGACAGTGGCAGTAAGGCACAGAATCATTCTGCAGAAGCAAAATCTGTTTTCTGTGGAAACATTCCTCACAAAACTTTTAATGGCTCTCTGTCTTCTTCTACTTGGGCATTATTTGAAATGTTGGAGATATTAGGAAATATTTAGCGGGAAACATCCAGCAAAAAATCCTCCAAGGCCTCTGACAGTACGAGGCTTATGGAGTAAGAGGAGACAAACTGAAAAAATGACCTCTTTTTCCAAGAGATCAGACCAAAATACTGGGCTGCAACATGCTGAGCTATCAAGTGTGTGAACTCGAGAGTCTCTTTGAATCGGTGAGTCAGCATTGACTTGGATAAATCATTTTGTTTGGTCACCTCTTCAGCCTCCTGGAGTTGTTTGTATGGGCAGCTTCTGTATTGGTGGCACCAAGCAGGCTGCCAGACGCCTCTCTTGAGGCAGTCTATCATGGCCATGACCTCAGATGTCCAGTATTTTATCCTCCATGATTACTATGATTCTCTGAGTGTATATTCTCTATGTGCTCTTATAACCATCTTTTCTCTGCCACACAGAGGCAGAAAGATGGTTCAGTAGGCAGAAGGCTCCTTCTTTGTCTTGTAGCCAGGGACCAGGACCACCATCGTTGGCCCAGAGAAATCCTTGGTGCAAGCTGGCAGTCAGTTCCCACAGACAAGCCTGGCATTTTGTCTGATGCAGTTTTCCCACAATGCTGTATGCTTGTGCATGAAGTGATGATGATTCACCATGGCAGCTGATGATAATATGGCTCTTATCAAAGGAACTTGAAGGAGGGAGCAAGCCAGTATGTAGCATGAAGACCGGAGATCTGATCTGATAAGGATTTGGATTTTTTTCCCCAGTACCATTTCCTACGTAGTCATGAACTGAACATGTTTGAGTTTCCCCCACATTCATCAAACCTCTCTAATAAGCAAATGAGAGGAGCTTCTGGAAGCTAAAGTTTTCTAGGTAGAAATAATCCATTGTTACAAGCTTAAGGCTTAGAGTTTGTTTAGCAGATTTTTAAAAAACAGTCAATGAAAGGTCTGAGCCCAGGAAAGTTAGGAATTGAAAAGAAGCTGCATTAAGGAGTGAGCTTTACAAAGCATGTATTCCCTTTAAAGCTGAGGTATATCAAGACCAAACAATGTGGACTTGAGTAGGTGAACCTTCTGTACCCCTGAGGATATTCAGGATTTATTAGCACTGGGAGTCACGTCTTTAATTAAAGGTACCTGCAAAAGAGGTATAGTTCTCTTGTATATAATTTTCTTTTGTCTCTGAATGATGCACAGTGAAACTCTGGGGGTTTTTCTGCTCTTTGAGCTTTACTTCAGAAATATCAGGACTATTCAGGCTGAGCTTTCCTAAACTTGCTGAAGGATTCATTGTTGGACTAATTAAAAGGTCCCCTTCCACACTTAAGTCTTAGTAAAGGTTTCTTACCTCTTCCTAAACAAGGCACTAGAGTAAGGCAAGTTTCTGAAGTGCTAGGACGTTCAACTCTGCTACAGCAAACAAAATAGATTTGTGTTCAGGTCCTAAAAAACTGGCCTAATTTTAACAAGCTGATTACCATCCCTGGTGCTTAGTGAATCATTGGACACAGCCAAAGCAGTAGCTCTGTATCATCTGAACCCTATTCTTGTCAATATGCCTCGGAGCAAATGAGCGGTTAAGACTCGAATCCCTCACTGGCATCTCTAAAACAAATAACATTAAGCGAGATGCTTGATCTAAGTGCACAGCATTTGCTCCTCTCTGAGGAATGGATAGTCACCACAGCACTTCTCAAGCTGGGTGCTTTGTAGCCATGGGGACTTGTGATCTCACTTACCCTGGATGGGACAGGATCAGAATCCTGTCTGTGTCCCCTCATGTCTTCTGATTATGTCCTTGAACTGTGCCAGCTCTAAAGCCTTTTCCCATGTCTCTTGTACAGCTCATTGGAGGAATTTGAAATACTAACCTGACCTTTTGTCCCCTTAACACATTGTCCCAAGACTATTTGGTGGGAGAGACATTTCTGTTGCCCTCGGATATTTCATAACTTTAAATATTTTATAACAAATTAAATGTTAATTGTGTGCTGTCCAGGGGAGAAAATCATTGTAGTATTCAATTAACATTTAATATATTAGCCATCAAATATTTAAATAGCTCCTATCCAGTGGATGTATTTCTTCTGCATTATCTGTGTGGGTCCCTGACTTGGCTTTCCACAGAACTTTTCACTAAGATGCTACAGCTGAGTACTTTAAAAGGGTAGGAAAAAAAATGACCTTTCTACCCGTGTTTTCTTGCTTTTGAAGCTTTCCAGCAGAATATAGAAGGTCTGGATACCAGCATGGTGGGAAATCAACAAGCTGATAACCCCTGCAGTATTGCCTTATTGTTCTGATAGCTCAACCCGACTACAAGTCATGATGTCTTTGAGAAGGTACCTAGAGATCTCTTAATTATAGAGTTGCCTCCTTAAGTCACTCCAGTGCCTCTCCACTGTGCAGTGCATCAAAATCAGCTTCAGTTCTCAGGGCCCTACATCTCATGGCTTCTGTTTATGTTTCCAATTTGGTTTGCTTTTACAGCTTCTCCCCTTGATTTGTCCTCAGTGATCACTTCTTTCAACTTCTTCCTTCACTGGAAGGTTTATCTTCTTTCTTGTCACCCTAATATGCTTTTAATGCTTTCCTATAAGGTCTGTTCATCAAGGTACTATTTTATTCTAAAACTAGCAGACTTTCTTCCCATCCCATAAAAAGAAATGGAAAAGTCCAGTTATTACAATAACAGAATAGGTGTGTCTGTGGGGAAGAGAGGACAAAATCACTGTTTGTAAAACTTACCCATAACAGAGTTTGCATATTAACTAATGGCAGGGTGATGTCAATTCTGTGGAGTGGTGTGTAAGCATTAGTAAGCAAGATGTATATTAATTCTGTGAAGTCAGGCATCGCAAAATAGAGACTGTAGGGTGGCGTTGGCTGGGAGAACTGTCTCTTGTGCTAGATGGATTTGGTAAATGACTTTGAGGTTCTGGTACTAATGGGTTGAACGTGAGTACTTGGGACACTGTTCAGGGACATCAGAGTAGGAAATAAGTAGAAGGTGTGTCCCATGCCTTCTGTTTTGAGAGGTGTTTCATCTCAGTGGATAGGTAGCCGTGCTTGCAAATGTTGACCTTGGCATTCTGGCAGTACAGCAGTCCCCTTTGTGAAGTGGTGCTACTGATTGCAGGGAACTGGGTTACAGCAGGAGAACTGCTGTAAAACCCTTCAAATGGAAAATCCTGTCTGGATCCTGACTACAAGCCAATTGTGTGGTCCCATCAAGATCCCACATATTTCCAACATTCTTTGGAGAAATCTATTTCTTATCTGTTTTTCAGTCTCTCACTCTGTTCCAAGGTGTGATGCTTGCATATGCTTCCTGGCTGGCCTGGCAGATTTGAATGTGGTATACTACTCCTTGCTGCAGAGGCCCCAGTAAAATGGGTTAAGTATAGATGTATATTGGTGTACTTATTCCAGATCTTGTTTCAATTTTGGGTCCACACATCAAAAGCTGGAAATGGCAGCAAACTACAAGGAATCATAGAATCATAAAATCATAAAATATTTTGGGTTGGAAGGGACCTTAAAAATCATCTAGTTCCAACCCCACTGCCACGGGTAGGGACATTCAGGGTTGGGAATATTCTCATCTGCACAGAAGGCATCGACATCTTATCAAAGTGAAGGGTCTTGATCATGGCATGAAGTCAACAGGGGAAGAATTTGTCTGATCTAAAACAGGTCTTTAATCTAGTACTCAAAAGATTTGAAGAGATCCAAGAACTGGAGATGGAAGCAAGACAAACTGGGAGTGGAAATAAGTCACAGCAGAGTAATGAGCTGTAAGAAAAGCTCTGTCAGAAGCAGGGGGATTGACCACCCTTCAAGTTTTCAGTCCAACCCTGGCAGCATTCTACATGGGCTGTATGTTGTAACCCAGAAGTTCTGAGTGTGACAGAGGAACTATTGGTAGAGGCTATGCCCTGTGCTCTGCAGAAGGTCAGAGTATCCCTGGTTGTTCTTAATGTCTGTTTTTGAATAACCAATTATGATAGTCATAGCTCTGTGGCTTGCCTCTTCTCCTGTCATGGTATGTTCTCTTCAGGGCACAGAATGGGTTTCTGAGGCCATGGATGTTGGCATTTCTGAGATATGCCAATACTCTGTATATTTGCCACTGGCATTTGCCAGCTTTCTTGGTGATCCGATGTGCTAAGCTGCTATAACCAAACGGTATCTAAGGGCATATCTATGCGGTCATGTCTTTAGGTAGTTATGCTTAAGCTCTATGACATCCAGCACTAGAAACCTGTGCCCAAATGGTGGCATCCACCCTATGGGAAAGAGTAGTCACTGTTCTTATCTTGGCCCTATCATGACTGTGAAGTTGGCTCTCCTGACTCTTTAATGTTATGCCTGCCTGCAGGGTGCTGGGGAGGCAGGGGAGAATAGTGTGGGCTCTGGTTTTATTCCAAGAGCCCACAGTGTAAAACACTTGTGTAAACACAGCTACTCTGAGGTTAAGTCCCAATGCCCCTCCTTCTCTTACCTCTACAATAAATTGCCCACATATCTTCGTGATGGCCTCTTTAAAGTAGAACAGATCAATTATATGGAAATATATATGTAGTAGGCTAAAATAACAAGCCCTTAGAAATGCCGCACTGAGTCTGCGACACTGTTTGCAGAGCATGGAGCTAATTGGTGTGAAACTGCTATTTACAAACAGTTTATCTTCTTGCCTGTAGGTTTCTGGGAGGGAAGGAATAGTGATGACTGAAAGGAGGTGGGTGCTTTCTGCAAAAAATTGCTGTTTCTGTGAGAAATAGAATGACAGTGGATATTTCTCTGGCTTTCATGCAGTCAGGGATTGTTTCTTCTCCGGAATCAAGTCCTCTTTTCCTGACCTGTGCGATACTATAAGTATTATTCCATTTCCTTGAGGGCCAGTACTTTGCTAACTGTATGTATGGAGAAGCCTTATGGTAGCTTTTAGGAGCTCAGTAGCTTCTTATAGGCTTGAATTAATATAACTTTAGTGTTTTATGTTTCCCTTCCTTCTCTGGTGGGACATGCTGTTGACTGTCTGTCTCATCCCTTCTAGGGGGAAGTAGGAGAAAAGGTTGGAGGGAGGATGAAAGATTATGACATATCCTCAGTAGTCTTTTCCACCAGGAATGAGGGACCAAGATTTGATATTTAGTGGGTATTTGCAGAACTGAGGAGCCTGAAGTATTATTGGGAAGCTTGCTTGTTTGGAGAAGGTGCATATGTGTATGTGGGGCCCTTGCAAGGGGTGCTGGCTTTCCAAATCTTGTCAGTAAAGTTGGAAGAAACATTTGACATTGTTTTGGAGTGGAAGTCAAGGGGACATGACCAGCTTGCCTAAGGAGCAGGCATGAGAACTTCTGTAACAAGTAATGAATAAGTATTACTTCTGTATGTATTTGTGTGTTGGAAACCGTGCAGGCCATTTTCTGGTATCAGAGCAAATCTTTGGTACTTCTAGAAGCCAGTGCCAGAACTTGGCCTCATTGAAGGGAAGTGCATTTGCTCCCTGGCTTTCACCTCAGCTATTCCTTCTCATACTGTGGAAAGCAGGCTGAGAGACCCTCTAGCCTGTTCTCAGTGGGAACACTTCCAGGTCCCTGTAGTATGCTTTTTTTGTCTTGTGGCTTAAGAGCCAAGATCTCTTCTAATGTTCACAGCCTTGAAAGAAGAGTCTTGCTGCAAAACCTCATCTGCTTTTCTGAGATTTGAGGATTATGAGGAGGAATGCTTCCCCAGTAGACCATAGATCTATGCAGTGAAGAGAACAAAGATGTCTACTACTCCACAGTGAACCATGGTGATAGCTAGAAGAAAGACTTAATAGCACATAGATATTTCTTGCATGGATGCTAAAAAGACAGGTAGAAATGCAGCCAGGATGAAGGGATGGACAGTAAAGCTGTTATCCCTAGTGTTGGCAGCTTTTGGGCTGCATTTGCTTCCCCGGTCTCACCTGTGATTCTGAGGCTGTGCTTGTCTTCACTTTTTTCTCTCATACATTTTCAGACTGGCTGTCCACTTGATCACTTCTCGTTGTCTCTTGCCTTTCTGGTGGTGGTGGTTCCAAGCTTTTATTTCAGTGCCTTCACTCATGAACAATAGGCTTAAGGTACTTTCCTCATGCATGCCACCACTCCCTTTGCTAGAGCTATGCTTATCTGAGACAGGCACTGGTTTGGCTCCTGCATTGCTTTTTCTTCTGCATCCTGCCCTGCTCCCCAAATCCACCCTCTCAGCCTCATGCCACCTCTTTTCCTTAAAAATCCCACAAAATTAGCATAACCTTTCCTTCCAATGTGTCAGGAAACCCACTCTTTCTTTTACCAGCCCTGCAGAAGAGGCCTGCCTATTTTCATCCTTCAACCTAGTTTCACAGCTGCACCCGTATCCTAAGCCTAACCACATGCTCTGAGCTATGAGGACACTTTGTCCCATCTAAGCTTTGTCTTCTAGACTGCTCCACAGGCAGAGAGCTGTGCCTTTCCACACTGTGCAGCATCTGGCAAACTGAAGGCACCTGGCACACTGTCAGTACTTAACAGAAATTAAATAGTAATAATACAAAGATACCTAGAGAGATTAGAGACTTGGTGCGAAAACAAATGAAGATTCAACTTGGCAAAAATGAAAGTTAATACATCTGGCAGTGATGGGAATGTGGAGGAACGTAGCTCTCTATGAATATTTGAAGTGTGTAAACACCAAGTGGAGAAGGAATTAGTTAATGTGTGTTGGGCAGAGGTAGCAGTGATGGGAAGAAATAAGAATGAGAAAAATCTTATGGTGAAGTTCATTGAGCTATTAAATAGCTTCCAAAAGGAACGGCCAGAAATTACTTTGCCTGAGATGCAATAAAAAAAAACTATAACGCACTGACTGAAATTCTGGGACCATTCGAGTCAGTGAGGAAATTTGCTCTGACACCACCAAAGCCAAGATTCCCTCCCCAGATAAACATGAAAGTGAATTGGCAGAAAAATTGACCTGTGATTGAGTGTTTGCTGTTTTCAAAGCTGTTTTGATAGTTTCCCACCAATGCAATATATAAAGGTGGCTTACGAGAAAATATAAACACAAAATACCAAGTATGGCATTGTATATAAATAAGACCAGTGTTTTACAGATTCAAGGCACTGTTGTTCTACATAATCACAGCCTGCAAACATCTGCAGAGTATGCAAATAATATATAGAGGTATTTAGTATCAGTGCCATATAGATTCTTGGGGACTTGATAGAGAACAGTAGTTTTCAATCTCTTTTAGTTTGCAAATCCCTACAAAATTTCCTGAAACTGAGGATCCCTGTATGGTGAATTAACAGAACTGTCTCTCTTGTTTATTTTTATGGAAACTGTAAATATGTCTCATGGATCTCTAAGGGACCAGAATCAGAATGTGAAAACTCTGGCAGAAAGATGTCTGAATTGTATTCAGATGTGATAGATGTTTGTAAGGCAGTTGTACTTAGCTATGTTTTGATGTAGTTAATATTGTGAGTTTTGAAATGTAATTTTTACATTGTTGGAAAGCCCTGGTTTATATAAAGAGCTCAATGCATATCAAGTGCAACCTGCATGCATTTGCATTTCTTTACACATTCTAGGCCTAGAATTTACTTGCAACTGAAGAGTTAAATCAAAGCAGCACCAATTTTGCTCACCACCAGAAGTTACCACCCTCTGTTGGCATAGCTACACTTCTTGACAAAACTGATAAGTGGTCTTAATAGTGAGGGAAGTGATTATTTATATGTCTATGTCAGGAGATCGGAGATGACAATAGATCGTGGCAGTGGATGAGTTATTGGCCTTGGTAGCTTTTTATTCCACAGATGCAGCCCACATAAGATGTGTGGACGCAGTCCCAGTTGAGGAAAGGTTTTTCTCTGCCTGCTGAGTAAGTCTTTGACATGTGGTGGTCTTGAGTGGGTTCTTCCTTTCCATGTGAACGTGGAAATATCAGGTAGGAAGTAACAATCAAAAGCTCCTGACCTTCAGAGATCAGAGCTGTATGATCTGTAGTTCTTGAGGGATGTCATGACAGCTGGGAACAGAAATGGAAACTTTGTCCTGAAGGCGGTTTTGACATTTCAAAATTTTATGTTGTTAAATTGGGATGAAAGCCTCAATTGGGTTACTGCCTTAATTTGTGAAACACACATTAAGTTTTTTAGTTTAATTGCAACATAAATATTTTAAAGGTATCTGAAACACTTTGTGAAATATGTATTTCCACTCAAAGGTGTTTTGATAATATTGAGTGATTCTTTCTATACAGACAGTATATTCATGCAGACACTACACAACTCGGTTATGTCAGATCACCTTTTTCTTACAGAAGACAATATATTGTTTTTAAATATTTCAGCTAAGGAATGTAAAGCTCCTGCTCCCTTGAGAAGAGCAATACCAAGAATGGTTACAAAAGGAGAGGATTTAGGATGCCAGCATCAATTACCATTACCTGTGTAATGTAGGAAGCCCATACTAACACTTAGTGTGGCCCTATCTCTTCCTGACAGCACCGTGGTAAGCAGGATGTAAATGATTAGCTGCTCTAATGTGTCATTGTGGAGGCATGGGTCGGAGAGAAGGTTACCAGGAGAGCTTTTATGGTGAAAATGTCTTACTGCTGTGGAAGTGAAGTCTTACGCTCGAAGCTGTGATTTGGCTGTTTTCTGTGCAGAGCATAAAACAAGGTGGGGAGTGGTAAGGGGTTTTCTGGGTTGGCTGCATAGACCTCTTTACTAGAGCTGGAAGACCTGCATGGAGAACTCTTGTGCAGTGGGAATGATGGCAGCTCAGCTATGTGAAATGTTTGATTTCTTAATCATTACAGCTCAAGATCATAAGTCTTTGAATTTTGCCAGCCTAACGGAATATATTCTTTCCTGGAGAAGGTCAGATAGCTACTTGGCCTTCTCTCCTTAGGATGACCTTCAAACTAAAACTGTATTACAAATTTCCACTGTTATATCTTTCCAACAATTCAAAATTACGTTACTCTCACAAATTAACTGAGTCTCTGCCCCTGTCCTTGCCCTCGGCTCCTGATGGATTTTATCATTTAATGAAGCCTGATTCATTTTTTCCCCAAGTTTTATCATTTATTATTAATTTTAAACTTTTTTGGGTTCAGAGAGATCGTGAGGTTGCACAGTAAGGCCATGCTGTATTTATAAACCTGCTAAAAATTTACAAACAGGAGTTAATGTGCATATGCCTGTGGTACTAAGTCATTACATTAGGGAATCAGAAGGCACAAATGGCACAACTAAATCATTGCATTGTGGATTATGAAGACATAATATTAACTCTTTAGCTGGGAATGGAAAGACAGTTCCCTTTGTACTAATCATTACTGTTATTTGCATTGTAGTTGAGCCCAAAACACAAGTTGGGCTCAGAGGCCCATTAGGTGAGGTGTTGTGTAAATTGTGCAGAGGGAGAGGGAGAAGACTGCTGATGTGTTTTACTCCTAGGAAGTGCTGATGAATTGCAATCATGGAGACTAATTAAAGCATCTGGATGGATAGATAAAATGGACATAAAACAGATTTAATTGACGGAGAGTGGGGGAGAGTTTGACAGTTAATTAATGTTTTTAATCAGTTGTGGATTTACAGAAGGAAAAGGGAAGAAGGAGGCTGATGGGGTCTTAGCCCTCGCTGATAGCAATACCTTGTGTATGGGAGTGCCCGGGGTCACATAGAGACAGTGTGTTTGGACCCTCATCTTTTCTTCTCCACTTTCATCATGCATTTGGCCTCAAAAAATGCTTGTTATGTACAGACTTTCCCCATCTCTCAATTTACTTTTGAAAGGATGTGCAAACACCTGTAGGAAATTCCCGTGTGCAGACCCTTGCAATGCACATCAGACAGAAATAGACCAAGGCCCTAGAGGTCTGCAGACCACAGTTTGAAAACCACTCATCTGGAAAATGGGAAGTGTTATACATACAGTGGATATAGCCCTTAATGTTCTTCTGCCATTTGTGTGTTGTGAGTAAATCCTAAAGATGTGCCCCTAGACTGAGATCTGTTAAGGTGAAGGCTATAGCGACTAACAACACACATAGTCTACAGGCTTCCAGTGAAAAAGTTATTAATACTTGGGACCAGTGTGAATGGGGAGCGCTGTACTTTTAATGGGATTTTCACAAACAGCAATTCAACTTCCCAGTGTCTAATAGAGGGAAGGGGGAAACCATTGGAGCAGGTATTAATGCAAGAGGGCTCATTCTTATCCTTCCAGAATTCATGAACCCAAATGGGTCTTACCATATACTAACATACTGCTGCCACTGCTAACATGGTTTTTTTGGATATATATACTTGAGAGCTTTTCTTATTGTTTGTCATGTTCAAAAGAATACAAATCTTCATTGGAAAAACCTCAGTATCATTTCCAAATAATACATATATCCTGTAGCAACTGCAATATGGCGGTTACATAGAATCATAGAATGGTTCTGGTTGGAAGGGACCTTAAAGATTGTTGAGTTGCAACCCCCCCTGCCACGGGCAGGGTCACCTCCCACTAAAGCAGGTTGCTGAAAGCTCCATCCAGCCTGGCCTTGAACACTTCCAGGGATGGGGCATCCACAGCTTCCCTGGGCAACCTGGTCCAGTACCTCACCACCCTCAGAGTGAAGAATTTCTTCCTAACATCTAGTTTAAATATCCACTCTTTCAGTTTAAAACCATTACCCCTCATCCTACTGCTACACTACCTCATGAAGAGTCCCTCTGCAGCTCTCCTGTAGGCCCCCTTCAGGTACTGGAAGGCTGCTATAAGGTCCCCCCAAAGGCTTCTCTTCTCAAGGCTCAACAATCCCAACTGTCTCAGCCTGTCTTCATCAGAGAGGTGCTCCAGCCCTCTGGCCATCTTCATGATCCTCTGCTGGACTCGTTCCAACAGATCCATGTCCTTCCTGTGTTGAGGACTCCAGAGCTGGACACAGTACTCCAGGTGGGGTCTCTGGTGAGTGGAGCAGAGGGGCAAAATCATCTCCCTTGACCTGCTGGCAATGCTTCTTTTCACACAGCCCAGGATGAGGTTGGCTTTCTGGGCTGCCAGTGCACATTGCCGGCTTATGTTGAGCTTTTTGTCCACACACATGGCTTCAGTGCTGGTACTGACATGGCCCTCAAATACGTGCCTTCATGAGGTTCTACAGTACTGCCATGCTATGGAGACCAACAGAGGAATAAGAATGGAAAATGGCTCACTCAAAGCCACTCCTAAATGCAGACTGGGAGGAAGGACAAGATCCAAACAATGGCAACTGGAATGCACCATGCATTTTAGAAAATCCTTGCTATTCAAACCTAGTATAGCCTGATCCTTCAGGGCTCCTCTGTGATGTGCAAAAAAGCAACGCAGAGATGCTTGAGCGGGTACTAATCAAGTTATCTCTGGACCGGAAAACAATGCATCTTGCTGACACAAGCTTTGCAGTTCTGGGGTATGGTTGGACCAACTGCACAACACAGTACCAAGCTGAAGTATCATATCAGCTGGAGATAGGCTCTGCACAGAAGTCTTAGACTTTCCCAAGCTATCCTGTGACCATCAGCTTTTATTTTTAAGGGAGAGCTATATATGTGTGGTACTTTACCCAGCAATTGTGCTTTTAATTTCTGCAGCTTTGTATAAAGACATAGTCTTACACCTGCTCTCACTGCAGAAGTTGCTTTGATTGCGTGTTTGGGACTGAACCGGTGACTCCAGAATCTTGCTCAGTAATTGGGCACTGCTCAAAGGTGATATAAATGATGCTATATGTTACCTGGCAGCAACTTAGTGTAACTTACAAGACCGTACAGTCAGGAAATAAATGATGCAAGAGCAAAGGCAGCTCAATGAAAGGTGTAAGACAAAGTGAGAGTGGGAGGTTCTTTATCTTAATTCTACTTGGTAGTTGCTTTTCTATCTACCCAGTTCTATTGGCCTGTAAATTACAACTACTTATCAACCAGAGGTAAAACGCAATATCATTTCAGTCACTTTGAGTTTGACCCAAAGTGTTTATATCCATGAAAAAAATGAATGATTGCCACTTATTTATTTATTTTTACAAAAATGATAGGCCATTGTGCAGGAGAAATCAGCCTCAGCTGACATTCACAGCTGTTCTTTTATGTGGGAGGAAAGCAAAGTGAAAACAGTATGACACACATGTCTCTGCTGGACAGTATTTTGGAATCTGCAGTTAATCTGCTCAAGGGGGAAAAAGCATGGGGAGAATGCACTGCTTAGCAATAAAATACATCAATACACCCAGCATCACCACATCAATAAACAGTGATTAAATTTATAGCTCTAGCTTCACAGTTGTTCTGCCTGAAAACCCCCAGGGTGGCCTCAAAGTCCTCTGCTTCCAGTCCAAACTAGTGAAGCTCCAGTGATTCTGTCATCAAAAAAAAAATTAAAAAAAAATTGCTTTGTAAAACAATGGATCTCTACATATCCAAGTTAAATACAGAAGCATCAGAATTCTTCCTAGGAAAGGTTCAAGTAGGGAAGGTCTCCCATCATTTAGCAGTCATCTAAGCAAATCTAAGAAAAGGATGAAATTGGTTACAATGAGTAACCAACCTCAAAGCTGAAGAGAGGGAGGGAGAACAGCTATTCGCTGCCTGCTGAGGCTTCCTCATTTTGCCCACAAGGGGCCTTAATACCTGCTTCAGAGACTGCAACCAACATCAATGCTTTCAGCAATGGCTCCTGCTTTTTGGATACCTTTCATTTCTGGCTGCACTGGCTGAGGCATGTGATAGCTACATTCAGGACAGCTGTTAAAATGCTTGAAAGGAACAGATGTGCCTGATACCATGAGAACTAAGTTTAAAAAAAAAAAAATGATGAGAAATGGATCAACAAATAGACTAAATCTTTTCCAGGACTACTAAAGTCTGGCTTACCATATTGTACATAGAAGAGTCATATGCCTCCAGTGCTCTAAATTTTTCTTTTATGACAACTATTTCTCTCCCTTGACTGTAGATGGAGCCTGGGTCTGACAGCTGTGTGTCCTAGGCAGTCTGAGAGACACATCAGCCTCTTGAATTTAGATGCCATAATCAGTGAAGTCACTGAGGCCTTTGGAATAGAGCTGGGCATTCAAAATCATGTTTCTTTAAAAAAAAAGTTTAAAAAAATTGGCTAACAGGAGATTTCACAGGGAGGAACATGTCAACATTACAGTTCAAAAGCATTTAGGCTGTAGCTGAAATTGTGAGGAAAAGTAAGGAGGTGAGTGAACGAGCTACACAGACTCTGACTGGGATGGTAAATCTGCCCTGTGAAGGCAAAGCTCTAAGACTCCATTGTGCATCTCTGTATTGCCCAGTAAGCTAGAACAACAGTTTAGGGGAACTATGCTAGTTACCTTAACATTATCGTGACTCTTTGGTCCCCAATTCAGGGCTGCCCCAAGTGTTCTTGAAGTGTCAAAACAGAAGACTGTCCAGAGGTCCTAAAATTTACAAAATTTTAACGCTTTCAAATAAGTGTAGTGAAAAAGCAGTGTTGTGCCTGTCATATATGAAAAAAAACAATTCATATATCTTCTGATCAAAGATGATGAGCCATAAATGGATTACAGCTGATTCTATCTATATTGACTTTTTATAAAGCACCAACCACTGTAGAATCTAAGCAAGGAAAGATCTAATCTATAGATATACATTCATGCATTATTGAAAAATTAAATAGGAGCCAAAATAGATGTTCTGTTAGGCAGAGGCAAATTTTCTGCTTGAAAGCAGCAATGAGCCTCTTATTGTTTACTAAATATTTGTACTGGATTTTGAGCATACAGAGAGATCATAAGCAAGAGATACAAGCACAAAACAAACAAGAAAGTGAGAGCATACAAGAGAAAGCAAAGCGAATCAGCACATTACAGGATTTTCCAAAGCACAAATGATTGTCATGTAAAAAGCAAGTCCTATGCTGTGTGAGATAAAGAAACATTTATCTCATAAACATGCATAAATGTGCATCACTGGGAGTGATAGCAGAAATGGATATTAGAACAGGCTGACCAGATTTTTCTGTCGTCTTTCCACCCCTGGAATTTTCCCAGTAAATTATTAGTTTGTGGACTCATAATTCTAAAAAAAAGTTTTGGATGGCTGATGTCTATCAACCTTCTTGATGCTGAGCCAGGGTATGAGCTGGTATTTTTCCAGGTGGTTTAAGAGGTCTGTGGAGGGAGGTTACAGAAGTCACCCCTCCCTCCCTGCCCTATGCATGCTTGTAGCTCTGCTGTTTTAAGTGCACTCTTTAGCGTTGATTGCTTGACTTACGATGCTTGGTAGTCATCATCCAAGCTGTGCATCAGTGGGTCTGCAGATTACCAAGCTTTAGGAAAATGAACTTGAAAACAGTGTGTTCATCAGAATACTGTATATATATGACTGGCTGCACCCAGCACACAAGAATTTAATACCCTCAGTTGTCCTTTCTGCTCCTTTGCTGGAGATGACTGGGAAGTTGGCAGAATGAGACATATGTATGTGCTCAGTGACTGCAGCTTTCATCTGATATATTAGCACAAACCCACCCTTCATTGGCAGTTTATGCTAATACACCAACCTGAGCTAGAGCATTCAAGGTGCAGGCACACATTTCTTCTGCTTTACCTGCTGTTGGGGCAGTAACTTCTGGCAGAGGGACAGGGCAGACAGCTGGGGAGAGGTAACATCTTAAATCACATCAGCTAGGCTCTTTGGAGCTCATCTGTCAAATACTTTTATACACTCAGAATGGGTGTAAATTGACTCTATTTTGCCTGGGACCATCACTCATGCTAAGGAGGACAGATTGGGACAGGGGCATGAAGCTTCACCATAGAGTATGCCTGCTTCCATGTTGTATGTCTGTGTTATCCCTTACCATCTTTCCTGTTACTGAGAGAGAATCAAGTACCAAGGCTTAGTGACTTGCTGCATCCTTGCTAACCAGTGACAGAAGACTGGATTTTAGAGTCAAGCGCTGGCCCAGAGCAGTGCCTTCTGCTTGACTGTTTACATGTTCCCTGCCACCACTTCAGCCGGTGTCAACTAACATTTGCACTGGCAATGCCTGGACATGATCTAGGAGATGGCAAACACGAAGCATGTAACATGCTCCTTGAGGGCTTCTGTTTCTGCCTGGTGGCTGAGCAAAAGGGCTATAGACGGAACTGCCTCTGGAGAGTGGGCATCACTATCCCATTACCTCTCATACCAAAAGTATGGGTTTTGGGAACAGGGAGTCTGGGGTTCAGACATGGCTGGTAAGATCACTTCTCTTGTCTTCAGTTTTCACAATGTTTTCCTGATGGCATCTCACACCAACTTGTGCTGTAGCTTCTTAGATAAATTCATGCTCAATTCTATCTCTGCAATTTCCATATCATGTTTATTCAGAATAAGTTGTTTTTGATTCTCTCAGCCCTGCGGGGTTAACCTGTCTTATGAAATTCAAATATCCTCCTCTTGCTTTCTGTCTTGTAATACTTCTTTCTCTTCCTCCCAGCTCTTCATGGTCTCTGCTAAGATTGCAGAAGGAACCAGAGGGTTGAGAGGGAGACTCACTGCCCTAGCCAGCCCCAGAGCCAACTCCAACCCCTTCATATGGGCTATGTGCTGGTGTGTTGCACAGTACTTTTGAGCATGAACGAGACACAGTTGAATGCTCATTATCACAGAACCTTTTTTTCCAATTCCACTCTGAGGAATAATATACCAGTGGGCCAAAGATCTAATACAAAAAGCATTAAGAAGATAGGAATTTCTCCATCAGCTCAGCAATTTTCAGAGTCTTACTAAAGGAAGCTTCCTATTTTAGGGAATGCTTTATCTCTCTGTTAATGCCTAATGTGTTGAACTGTTATACAGGGGTTTGCTATCGCAAAATAAGATGATAATGACAATTCCTGCCTGTGTAGCCAACGATTCTTTGTGCTACTTATAGCTTCTTTCATTCAAGGATCTCAAAGCTCTTTTATGCCTTAGCTCTTGAAAGAACCCTATTTGCTTAGACACCCAAATCCTACTGAACTTAGTGCTTAACTCATAAGACATATTGTAAAATATTAAATATTTTAAAAATTCTAACCTATGCCTATTAACAAATATGTTTAAAATTGCATTATTCTCTCTCGTAACAGCATGGGTACTTAATAACACAGGGAGAATCAGAGTTCCAGAATTCATTTGTGCTGACCTGCAAAGGGAAAGATGCTGGATTTGGGGTTGTTTTCCATGTTACTTTCTAATGCCTAGCATGTTAGAATAGCATGAAATGTCCTGCAGGAAGCAAGGTGGGAGATGTGCTCTCATAAGCTATTGTGCATCATAGGAGAAGTAGGTCAGCCAAGGAGTGTGATCCAGTGGGAAGAACAGTGGCCTTGAACCCCAGAAGCTGTGCAGCACTTGACAGAAGTGCTATGTTTGCTCCAAGCTTGTCTGTCTTGAAAGGAAATGTTTTGCTGCCTTTTATCTTTTTTTTTCCTTTCTGTTAAACAGCCTCTTTTCTGCTCTCCTTTGGAATTTCTTCTTGCCGGTAACATCAGTACTTTGACTTTTACTGGGCTGAAAGCAGGAAAAAGTTTTCTTCACAGTCATAGCTATGTCATCTCTTGCTCAGCTCCTATTGCAGGCTCATTGCCGTGGTTTGAGATGTAACATGCAAGCATTTTGAAAAGCAGAATAAATAAAAGCAAATAAAGAGCTAGGAAACTGAAGAGACAAGATTGAGTGTCTACGCAAAGTGATTTGCAAAATGACTTTGTCATTAGCAAAGTTCTTTGTGCTTTTTCCACTAGGGAGAGGCCTTGGCATAAGGTAAAACACAGCTGAACTTACCTGCAAGTAGGTTTAGTCCATTGTGTGACCGTAAAGAACCAGAATGTTCCAAGCTTAAGCAGGGAGCTTTATTGCTTTATTTACAGTCATACATAGCACACAAATCCTCATTTACACAAACAGCATGCTGAAGGCAGTCTTTCCTTGTGCAGCGTAGGTCTGTGACCTTGCCAGATGCTGAGGTCAGGCAGCTGCTCTAGAAGGTATTTAGCAGCCTACAAGGTTAAGTTTGACAATTCCACCTCATGCCCCGCTGTCTGAGTGCTCCTGCATGCGGCACTCGCCTGCCTCCGCAGATAAACCTCGTCTTCCCTGATTGTGAGATTTAAGTTTTTACCTGAAAAAGACTAAAGGTTAATGTGGTAACAAAGCAGCATGGTTATTATTTGGAGTAGATAACAAATAGTTCTGTGCTCTCTGGTGCATAGCTTTAAAACTCTTCAGTGAAGGGGAAATGGTGAAATGGTATTCTGTAGGAATGCAGTTTGAGCATCGCATGAGTTACGTTTGAGTGGTTCACCTTAACAGGAATTTTTACATTTCCAGGTTTTTTTATATCCTGGCTGCTTAAAGAAGTAAGGGGCAAGCATTCATTCTGTCTGCCTGCATGTCAGCCTGTCAGTTCTGTCTTCTCTGGTATCAGTTGCCTGATTTCAGCCAAATTTCCTAAAAGGGTAGGTGATTCAAAAATTATGAAGTTCCTATAAGTACTAGGAAAACTGGCCTTGGAGCCTGGGCTAGGGACAGACTTAAATGAGTGTCCTCACTGGGAGAAAAGACGATGGTGAGAGCTGAAGTGTGACTTGCCTAGTGTGGCCTGTCAGCTGGCTGAGGAGCATGTCCATAGCTTAGATCAAACACAGCATGTGCTGCCTCTTGCCCTAGCTTCAGTTAAGCATCCCTGGGGATGCTCCGTAGGTGTACATGCAGGGAGACAGGGCTGTTGCCATTTAGGACCAAATGATACTGCAGCTACTAAATGGACTTAGATACCAGAACACTTTAATCACAGATATATGCATTTTTATGAATTACACATCGTCTCTGTTCAGCAGGAGAGATGACACAGCCCAGAAGAAAAGCTGGATGGGTCAACGTAGCAGCTCCAGCTGTGCAATGTATAGTCCCAGCACTGGGTTGTGGGGTCACTTGGGTTGTCTCCATGAGTAACTCCAGGTGCCATCAGATACATGTTTTGGTAGATATTACCCAAAGCTCAATTAGCCCATTTAAGTTCCCTTTGTGCCCAACAACTGTCTGTTGCAACTGCTGGTGCTCTCAATCTGCTCATCTGGACAAGTGGTTCTTGACATATTCTTGCTTAAATTACTCTTCTATTCTTAAATCTAAGTTATTCCCCTATGCCATGAGGTTAACTAAAGTTTGTATGCTGACATCATTGTGAGCTTGGCCTAACTTATGCTAACTACTACAAGGAAACGCAGCAAAAGCAAAGCATGTCCATAGGAGAGATAAAAGAATAGCTGGAGAAAAGCACTATGGCATATGTTTATGTGGGATGAAGTTCAGAAATACACAAGAAATCAGAAATGACTTGCGCTGTTGCCTGCAAACAACTTGTTAACTCCAATGTTCTTGAAAGACAATATGCACTCAAACCACTGATATGTGCCCGCAACCTTAAATTCACCTTAGCAAAGTTTTTCTGTGTGCATTGGTTATTTATTACTCCTAGAGCAGTATGGATGCCCAGGGGATTTCAGTAGCATGGGGATATGATTACACTCAATAATAAAAATAATGTGCTGTAATAAATCTGTCATTTAGGGTAGAAAATATTGACTGTTAATAAAATTACCTGTAGTATGGACTAAATTATTCTAGTACTATTAAAAATTCCAATTGCCAGTTTCATGGAGATGCAATTCCTTTTACTGTGGATGCAGGAGCTGATGGGTGGATGGAATAAAGGAAGAGAACAGGAGAAAGTGGATGACTGCAAGGCAGGGCCTGAAACTGTTGCAAGGGAAGCCTAGGAAAAAACATTAGTTATGTAGAAGAGATAAAAGGGTGTATTCATGGTGGGGACAATAATCGCTAATTTTAGGCAGGCATGGGACAAAACTGGTCAAACTCCCAGGTATCCTGACCTTGGATCAGGAGCATTCTTATGATGTAATTTGGGGAAGGATCTGGAAGGTCTCTGGAGAGCTTGGTGGTGGGGTTTGTCCTTTTAGGCCATCCCCAGTCTCCTCTGAGTTCCTTCACTGTCTTTACTGGGAACAGGGGAACAGAGAATTTAAAGTCTGGGTGGCTCTAACCTACTAGAATCAAGCCTCACGGGGAGACAACACACAGGAGAACAAACTGGTGTGGGTCTGGGTGGGAAAAGAATTTGGTGACGAGGGTGGCCAAGAGAAGAGGGCATGAAGATACTTGCAGGGCTGCACGCTGCTTTTTGTTTCTGGGGCTGGTGGTGCCAGAGAAGGGGAGGGAAGATGCAAGTCCTATTGCCATACCTACTGAGAACGCTGGGGTGGCTGACAGAAGACAATGTGTTGGAGAGCCATATAGGATCAGAACTGAGTTGGAGTAGGAAGTCACTGACAACTTCTCAGTGGGGAAGACCGAACTGCAGAGTTCATAGGGAATGAACTAAGCTGCAGTGAGGTATAAAGCATATCAATTTCTGTTGAAGAAGCACCCAAAGGTGAGCAGAAGGTATGATCTGACTATGTCTCTAGGTTTGACCAGGACTAAGAAAATAGGAATGCAACCAAAAAGGAAAGTGTGATTAAAGAGTGTAAGAGAAGATGGCCAAAACTATTTCCTCAGTGCTTCAACACAAGAAATCTGGGAAATGACTAAGCAGGAACAGTGAGATGTTCTCATGCATGAAAACAATGATGATTTAGTTGGCATTACAGAAACCGGGTGGGATAACGCATGTGACTAGAATATCAATAAAGGAGATATGATCAACAGTAGAGAAAAAAACTAGGGCAGAAGAAAATGAGTTGTATAATAATGGATCAAAAAGGTAATTCAAATTTTTTTGTGAGCCTATTTTTTTTCCCTTGTGTAGAACTTCTGACCTGAGATTCCCATGTGAATCAGGCCCATTGTATTTTAAGAGAGAAAAGTCAGATCATAAGAAGAAGAATTTATGGTTTTTAAAAAAGGAGAGACTCATTAGAAACATGTTTCCTTTTTATGTGATCCCTTAAGCATGATCTCACAGTTACAGTGTGATGAACAGAGGGTCAGTGTGGTTTCAGCAGGTACAGGGCAAAAAAATTGTGATCTTCTTTGAAGTAGGAGGCTGGGGCTGCCTCTAACCTCTTGAAACAAGCAGAACAGAGCACACTGCCCAGTTTAGCCCTTCTTATGCAGATTGACCTGGGAGTGGATAGGTATCAGGACACTCCATTGGCTGTCTTTCCATCTGCGCCACCAACTGACTGTGGGAGCCTGTTTTTTCATTTATTGGATGGTTCAAATAATGTTGATCACCTTCACTGTGGGCTATGAGGATTCATTAGCGAGTGTTTCGAAAATGCTTTGACATCCTGCAATGATCATGGCTAGACAGACATGTTAAAACTTAACCTGATGTCTTCTAATAGAGTACACCTTATGGGGTCAATTCTCATGTCAAGAGAGCTTGGACTATGAATTATTGAGGGATTAAAGATAAAGCATTGCTACAGATTTTAATTCAGAATGCTGTCCATACCAAGCAGAAACAAAGCAGTGAGTCAAAATGTTAGTTTTGTGAAATGTTTGTGATTGTTTGGCAAGACAGTCTTGCCTTTTTCTTTTTATTTCTGTCTTCTTTTTGAGAAAAAAAAAAAGGAAAAAAAATGGAGCAAGGGGAAGATCAGAGATAATTCTCCATCTATCTGACTTCTTTCTGGGCATCATCACTGTGATTGGCTAACACAGAGTAAGGCACACAGAGCTTTTATTTTCATTAGCACCCTGAGGGCCAAAAAATAGCTGTGGAGGAGGAGCAGGACTCTTCGCTTTCTGTGCAAAAGCCCCAAAATGAAGGGCACTCAGTTTCACCAACAGGTCCCAACCTAAGTTTCCACAGTTGATGGTCAAAGTAAATCTCTTTAGACATAACCACACAATGAGTTTGGTTTGGATTTATTGAGAAACTAAAGTGCTATTTTTGGGACAATCACATTATGTACTCTGGTTTACACCAGGTAGAGCACGTTGGAGTTAAATGAGGCAAAGGAACAGGCCGTTGTGCCATAACAATGGAACCTGCAACAAACAGTGAACTTTCAGTAATGAAGTGTGGTAAAAATAAACAAGGAGATATTTTATATAGTGCTCATACACACTGTTAAAAAAAAAAAAGTTCAAAACTGAGAAAAGCCAGATAAAACAATTAGAAAATAATGGAAAAGCTTTCAGGTATTTTAGAATCAAAACATGAGGGGTTTTTTAATTATTATTACTGAAACATTTATTGGGGGAAAAACACTGCTGGCAAAGAAATGTTTCATCAGACACACTCATACATTGAGTGGCCAGCAATTTTCTTTTGCAAGAGATTTAAAAAAAAAAAAAAACCTGCAAAAAATGGGCTTCCAAGCTGGTGGTCAGTTGGACAAAAGGAAGGTTGGGGAGGGGCAGCTTCTGTGGTGGGTGAGGCAAACACTGCCCACATAACCCAAGATTCCACTTTTCAGGAGTGTGTGATGTTCTGGAGGTATTGCCATATCTAAATGAATATCCCAATCTATTCAATGTTGCCCATCCCAAACCAGAACTTGAATAGCCAAGTATGGACCTGGAAGCATTTCAGCTGTTTGGACATTCAGTTCAGCTCATTATAGAGGGGAGGCCAAGCCCATAATTTCAAACAGGTTTTTTAGATGCAGTGGCTTCAATCTGCTCTTGCAGGTGATAAATGATTCTCATTGCCTTGGTAGTTCTTCACTTTCTATTGCTGGGGAATCAGCCCCATGGTATTGGTTCTGACATATCTCTAATAAGGATGCTAAAACTTTCTGCAAACCAATTATGGAGTTGATAGAAAGGAATGCAAAGCTGTCCTCTAGTATGAGCTGGAGACAGGGCATAGAGAGGATGGGAAAGTATTAAAAACACAGTCTCGTAAGCCCAAAGGCTAACAATATCAAGACAACTTAAAATACAAGGTAGATTAAAAAAATCTATTTGGCTGAAGGGAGGGTGTGTAAAGGAATTGTATAGAAAATGAACAAGCAGGGAGATGGAATTGAACAGATAGCCACCAGTGCACACCTCAAACCAGGGAAGGGAGGAAAGAGAAGCCAAATCAAATCACACTTGCTAGGGGCGGGAAAGAAACAAGAAAAGGCCTTATCAAAACATCCAGAGAGAATGAGGCATCTGAGAGAGTTTCCAAATGAGAAAGTGAGGCAGAGGGGGAGGACAGGAGAGCGGCAGAGATTTTCGAACACTCTTTTAGCTCGATTTTATTTGCTCCAGATCACATAATTAATCCTCCTGCAGGGCTATTTTTCAATATCATTGACTGCTTAAGACATCCGCACCCTACCCCCACCCAGCCCCCTCCCTCCCTACCACCAATGGAGCACATCTTGTGAATTAACACCTCCTCAGAGAGTGTCCCATTTGAGCCAGAGTACTTGTTGGTTGGGAGGAACAGCAGTCACAAGGGAAAATGCCAGAAGAATGGAGCTGACATCTGCAAGTAGCCCTTGTGCCAGTCCTCTGTAATTTATGGCATTCCTCTGGGATCCAAACTAGACCTTAAAGGATCAGCAGTGCTTCTAGGCAGATTCCCTTAGATCCTCTGTCAGATGGAGTAGGGGATAGGCACTACACCTCTTAATTAGAATATAGAGGAAAATCCCCTTTGGAGCATCTTCCTCTGTCCTTGTCCCCTCCACATACTTTTTTTTTTTTTCCCATGGAGAGGCAGCAAGTGGACTTTTACCTCCCCTTGCTGAACAAGTCTTAAGACTATCCCTCCAACTTTCAGTGCCTGACCTGAGTGAGACAATTCAGGTGAGCCTAGTGGCATTACCCTGCTGAATCAGAGCCTTAGTTAGACAATAAAAGTGAGTGCAGGAGATCTGTTATGCTTCGATTTCAGTGAGGCAGCTGAGATAATGCTGCATAGTAGAAAGAAACGAGATGAATTCCTAGCTGATAAAACATGCCATCAGAGGGATTAGGTATGGCTCGACAGATGAGAAACAGAATGAAATTAATGGGTTAAAGCAGAATAAGAAAGGCTTTTACAAACAGATCAGAGGAAAAAGTAGCAGTAGGGAGAAAGTAGGTCTATTAGTAAATGAGGATAGGAAAGAAATTAATGATGGCTCAAAAATGGCTGAGATTGTGAATTTGGCTCTCCCTCTCCCACAAAGCATCTTGAACAAGATTAGAAAAAAAACAAACACAACAAACCAGTTCTGAAATAAAAAGGACAAACTGTAAAATAGTTGTAAAAGAGCAGGTATGGGAGGCTTGCAACAAAATATGTTGTAGGTCAGCTCTTCTGGGCAAGATACTGTACCAGAATGCTTTGCCTTTTCAGGACCCAGCCAGCCCAAGTCAAACCCAGCTGGGATCATCAAGTAGTCTCTATAAAACGCTCAGAACAGAGCTGGCAGGTGAGCACAGGAGATGATCCATTTTCGCAGGAATCACAGACCGTAAGAGATTTGAAAGGAGGGGGAAGTAGGTAAGAGCAGTAGTGGAATGGTTTTGGCTTGGAATGGTTTTAAATGGAAAAAACCTGAGAGAGCGCTGTGGCAGAGAATGGAGTTTATCAGCAGGTCCTCTAAGAAACAGAGGGACTGACCAGTTGCCTTACACACAGGCAAACAGCTGCACATACATGTGTGCTAGGACACTTAAAGTTGTTAACTTTGCTATAATAGTGGCAATTATTTCTGAAAAGGCAGGGAGATCTGAGGAGATACGGAAAGCCTTAGGAAAAGTGAGTGACCTTCAGAAAAGAAGTGACCCTGTAAGCAACTATCTTCTCAGTCTAATTTCTGTCTTCAGAAAAATAATAGAGAAAATCACCAAAAAGCTCATAGATAATGGAACAATAAGCAATAGCAAGTATACAGAAAAACCTCATTGCCAGCCTAATGCAAGTGCTTTTTGTATTGGAAGAGTGCAAATTTGGAAGACAAAAGGCAAATATAACACATGTGGACTGTAGCAAAATATTAGATAGCTTTACAGTCTGTATTAGCTCAAGTGAATTTAAAGAGGAATATTGTAGAGTGAAAATTGTCCTTCAGAACTTGAAACCAAGGCTTTTCTAAACTGGCAATTCATGTGGCTTCAAGAGAGTCATCCTTTTCCTGGCCTGGCAATAGCTTTGGGGAATCCTCCTATCTGCCCAAGACACAAAGGAAAACTTGGGGCTTGGCTCCTTGGAAGATCCCCAGTGTTACCTGACAACTTCCCTGTTCTGTTCCACTCCTGGAAAAGTAGCACTGGAACATCACTGAGGAGGACACAAAGTCTATCTTCCCTAATATTTCAATGTTGATCTTACTGTATTTCTCTGGAGCCTGATCCCATATGGGGATTTTGAATGTACATGTGAGACTTTTGAAAATGTTTTTACTTTCTTTTGTAATCTTGACCCCTAAACCACAGATGTTCCATGCAAAACATGGTTGACTGTGGCCAGAATCCTTGGTTGGCTTGCAGACAGTGCATCTGGCACTTGGGTTGCGATCATAGTACTAATGAACATCCTAAACAAAAGAGTTATCTCCTTTCTCTCTCCCTGCCTGGACAGGAATGTTTTTCAGTTGAACTTGTCTTTATAAATAATGCACTATTACACACAAATTCTATCCATCATTTTAATTTGTTTCCTTTCACCTCTCCTCCCCCCACACATGTTCCTCTCTCTGTGGACATTTCGGTTTACTTTCTCTCTTTTCCCCCTCCAGGGTCTTCTGTGTTAAAAAAAAAAAAAAAAGGAGGAAAAAAAGGTTTTGCTGGAAGGTTGAAATTATATTTTGTTTATCTGTGAGCTGTCTGCCTGTTGTCCAGATATCTTACTATTTTGTCCCAAAGGGACAGAATAAATCTTTGCGGTGAAAATCCAAAACTATTGGAGCTGGGCAAAGCCATAATGCCCTTGTCATGAAGGTGGAGCTTGGCTTTCCTGCCAGCCAGGAAAGTCTCTCGGAGGCCCAGGCTCGTATAAACACGCTGATGGGCAACTGCAAGGGATTGCTGAAGGAAAATGGCTTGATGGGATTTGTTTCTCTTCCTTTTGGCCCAAGCTCCAACAAAAGGGAGAATGGGAAAGGGTTTGCCCTTCCCTTGGTTCTGTTGCCTGCAGTAGTTCCTGGCTTTCTCTTTGCCCCCTGGGATATCAAACAAAAGGCCAGTCAGCTTTCTAGTGAATAACAGCTCCTTAATAATATGTCTGGAGTTTCATAGAAAACCAGTTTAGGAAGAATAATCTAACCTGCATGGGGAAAAAAATGCTGCTCTGCCATTCAGGTGATGTGGGGAATGTGTCCAGCTCTTCTGTGAGCATCCCAAAAGACCCTGAGCACCTGATTAAGGATTCCAGAACCTGGGCTGCCCATCTATAGAATGAAATTAATGATACCAAATGCTAGTATCTCTGTCTTTAATGGCCTGGGGGTGTCTCTCAGTGTGTGCTTATCCTATGCCTGGAACAACAGACTTGTGAGCACTGATGAATAATTACAGAGAAATGTTCTAGTAAAAGTAGGTTAGGGGTGGTGTGAAAGAATTTATGGTGGTTACAGAGCATTAGATAAAATTTGATCTATGGAAATATAAATACCTTTCAGACAAGACAGCTCAGTTCTCCCAATGCAGAGGAAATGAATGTTAATATTTGTGGCTTACATGGGCAGCCACCTCTTTTCACTCTCCCCAAGAGAGCGAAGAACAAAGATAGTGTTGTTAGAAATTTGATCACTTGAGTCTCAGCTGCTCCCCCAAGCCAGAAGGCATTTTAAAATACCGTGAGATGTGCTGGTTTAGCTCAAAGATCATGTTGTAACCATGAGAAACCTTCCATGACTTAGGCTGTTGTATGCTGTCAGTGTCCCTAATAATTTTTCTTTTCACAAGGGGTCTTCTGCTGAGCTGGGTGCTTCTGGCTTTCCAGACCTAGCTGAGGTGGGGATCTGAGGTCTAGATTTTTCTCTCAGTTCTCTGCTTTGTGATGTCACCCACCCTCTGAACTTCTCAGCTGTCCAAGAACTCTTCTCTGCAAGTTACCCGGCTCCTCTTAGCTTCCTGGGCAGATAGATAGCCACAGGAGCCAAATACTTGGGAGAGAAGGTAGGATGTCCCAAAGTATTTCTGCTTTCTTCAAAGTATTGAGCCTCTCACGGTTTTCCCCTGTTTCATCTTAATTAAGGAAGATTTCTTACAAAAAGAGAAAAAAATAAAGCTCATAGTTCTTTTGGGGAGCAGGTATGGAGGGGAACATCTTTTCTGGCTATGTCTAACCATGCCCTCTACTCACTTATTTACCTATGTATCTATTTCTGAACTTCTTGGTTTTAGGTACACATGTAAGACATTACCAGGATAAAACATTTCACCGTTTGCACCACTGCTAATGTTACACATCCCCTAGGGCCTGATGTCAATATTTATATCACCGAGCAACTTGTCCAGTCAAATGCCACTGCCAACTACCAAAGGCCAGTCATCTTTTTGGAAGGGGACTGTTGGTTAGGGAATCCTTGGAGTTGCTTGAAGTGAAGCACAGAAGGTGCTGGGGGAAACAACGCCCTCAACCCCTATTGGAACCCCAGTGTGAGGTATCCTCTATGTGCCTGGCTGTTGTTGGGGTTGGGAGTGTTTGTGACATCCAACCCAGGGAAGAGTTGCTTAGCAACTGTGTCCTGCCCTCAGGCTGCCCGCAGCTGCCTGTGATCTTCTGCTTTGATGATGGAAATTCTTCCATCTTGTGTTCTGGGGGCTCTGCATGTATCCTGCTGGGTATATGTTGTGTGCATAGATTTTCTATTCAACTTATCTGATCTTACCAGCTTAGATGCCAAACTCACCTGCTCTTGCAGTTTGAATTCATTGTTGCTAATTAAAGGCAAGGGTTGTTTTTCTATTGCCTGGTTTGCACAAGAAACCTGGACCAGTTGATTGCAAGTGATTTATCCAGCTGGATAAACTGGGTCTTTCCCTTCTTCTGTGGAAACTGCTTTTTTATGTGCTCTTGGGGTGACCTTCCCATTAGAGGGCTAAGCAAGATAGTCTTTGCAAGAGGAGGGACTTGCATTGAGTCAAGTCAGAGATAGTTAAAGCAATTTTTTTTAAAAAAATATGCTCATGCTAACAGGCTTGCTCAATGTGAAGTGATCAAGTTATTGCTATGACACTTGTTTCAGTGAACACATTTTACTTGGCAACTGGGCTGCGGGCACAGAGCAATGAATGGTTCTGCAAAGAGCTGAGTCAGCAGAAGATACTGCAGTGGCTGATTGTGCCCCACTTGTGCTGGTAGTGCCATCCCTCAAAGACTTGCTAGTTGAGCTGCTTGTCTCAATGCTCCCCTCTGTTTCAGTCTAAATGAGCTAGGTTGGCTTAAAGAGTTAAAATAGCAAGTCCCAAAACTGGCAGCGCAGTCAGTAACCTCTGGTGGAGCACAGTTCACAGCAGAATCCCCTTTCCTTGATTTACTGGCTACAGCTGAAAATCTTGTGTGCAGTCTTAATCTTCTTGTATTTGGGCAGCTGCTATGTTTATGTGTGGTTACTCATTGAGCTGCCGTAATTTAAATGCTTTTGAGGATGGTACCATATTCCTCTAACATAAATCACCTCGGAGTTGTTCAGAACAAAATGACTCTGTTGGAGCACTGAGTTGGCCGAGTCTGTGGACGTGGTTAAGACTTAGTTAAAAAAAACGTGTCTCCCTCGTGTGTTACCTCTTCTGACAGCTCTTTGGAGAAGTAGCAAGCAAAGGTGCTGAAGATCAGAGCAGAAAATGGAAATAGACAACTCTAGCTATGTTTAGGTAAGGACTTCTTTGCTTCCTGTGGTGCTTTCTCAAGATCGCTGTCAGAGTCTCCATGGGAAGAATTTTTCTCCTGTTCCTACTGTCTCCGGGGAACAGTTTGATAGGCACGATGGATTTGCTTGCAAGCACTTTAAATAATTTCTAGAGCTTTAAGTCCCAGAGGGGGTCTAATTCCAAGCTGAAGCTGCTCAGTGGTTTGGGTCAGATCCCTGGAGGCAGCCTATCTGATGAATAGGTTCAGCCGACAGGGCAGGGGATGTCTCAAGTGCCTTAAAGGATAGTATTGCTATTTGTAAACACATGTTAAGATAGTTTGCCTGCATTATGTTATTACCATAATCATTACTTTTACTACTACTCCGCAGGTTTTGTGTAACAGTTCTCATTTATACATCTTGAGGCCGTTTCTGCCTCAAGAAACCACGAGATAAGAGAAAAACAGAGACAGAGAGTGGAGAGTAAAGTGACTTGTCCTGGTGTATCCAGCAGACTTGTGGCAGGACCCACAGCTGTTCTCATCCAGAATCATCAAACCCACGTTATTCAAAGTAAAAAAAACCAAAATTTGTAGTCAGAGGTAACTTCTTTTTCTAGAGCAAATGATAAAGTTGGAAAAAACAGTGTAGGGTTTTTGGCACAGCAGCCAAAAAGCTGATGTGGTCCCTGCTGGACACCACAGGAGAAGGTGGCCACCACAGCATCTTTCCTTTCCAAACTCTGGGCTCTTTTCAGACTTTTCTCTTTAGGCTTCTCTAGCATTGATTCCCATAGGTGACCTGTTTAGGGCTCAGAACAGGACAGATTCCCGTTTACCATGTTGTGCATGGGGAAACACCTCTCTGGTGCTGTGGGAAATTCCTAGCTGTTGGAAACCGCTCTGTGCAGATCCATGGTGGTGAAAAGGCTGGAATGCACCCAGGTGTAGGACAGGAGTGGATGTAGGTCATCCGCTGGAGAGACTTAAGACATTACAATTCATTGATTTGTTGATACGGAAATGTCTCGTGAGATAGGGTCACTGAACACTAGCAGCCCTGCTCCTTACTCCCCGACTTCTTCTCAGGTTTAAATACTTCCAGGTACTAGGGCAATTGTACAGGTGAAGATGTTATGTTTGTCCAGTCAGTGTAGCCACCCTGGGAACTGGAAAGCAAAGGAACCCGAAAGCTATGCAGCAGATGTGGGAAAAGACTGGCATAAGCATGAATAAGTATCTAGAGCAGGGAGCTCGTTTTTATTCCTTGCAGCAGGCTCCATGTTCACCACAGCTACTCAGCTGCCTGAATGTGTATGTAAAGCAGTATTATAAATCTGTGGTGCTACATGCACGTTTTTATTCCTATTACACTATATACATATTTTATTATGTTTATCATTAATATTCAGCATGGGGTATTAGCAGAAGTCAGAAGCAGTCAGTTCTGCTATGGTTCCTCCAATGAGCTCTCAAAAGGGATTTCTGAAAGCTGAGACCTCTGCGTTTCTCCCTTGCCTCATATGAGCTCCCTCTAATGCCCATGAGAATGTGCTGCATTTCCTCATCTCTCCCCATCCCAATAGCTTTAGATACAATCAGGAGCAAACACACAACCTTTTGGCATAAATTTGGACTTTGCCTAACAGGATGAAAAGTGACTAGGATTATAATTAGCGTCAGTTTGGGGTTTTTTGTTGCAAAACTGGAAGTTGGCCCCTCAGCCTTTTCCTTTTAATAGTAATTAATTATTAATCACCCCAACAGAAGAGGAGGGAAAGGAGAATTACTGGTACTGCGTGGAATAGTCATGATGGGAAGAGGTAGAAAATTGTCTGGTAGGAAGTTGAGACTCCAGAGTCTGATTTGAGGAAAAATTAGACTCATTTATTGCTGCATTTTAAACAGGCTCTGAAGCCCACTGGAGAAAGGATTTCTTGCCCTCCTTTGTCTGCTATGTGCAAGCCCAAGCTGGAAATCTCTATTTGCTCCCCTTTCCGACCTCAGCACCGCCCTGAGGCAGCTGGAAGCTACAAAGGCATTCTGGTTAATGAGACAAGCAAAAAGTCCTCCATGTGTGCCACAGCGCTTCAGAGAGGTCTGCATTGTCCTGCAGGTCACCAGGGCAGAACTCCTCTGTATCTGAGATGGCAAAGCTCCCCTGGGGCTTTGATACTTTCTTGCCAGAGTAAAGGATAGCCCCAAAGACAGGATCTAGGAAGAGATGTATCTAAAGGGGAACCATATGAAGGAATAAATTAAAAAAAAAAAGCTAAATGAAAAAAACCCAAACCCCAAAACCAAAAAACAAAAAAATCTCCCAAAAACCCCACAGTGAATTTAAGATGCACATAAATTTAAGGCAAGGTGTCAGAGTCTTTCTCAAAGCTCATACTTGACTAAGGTAGCTGTGCTTGGTGGTGATACAAGATAGGTCTTTCCCAGCAAAAATCTTGTCTCTTGTAATGATCATACTGGTAGTTCAGTAACAGGTTACCCATTTCCTCTTTTTTTTTCCCCTTTCTTGTAAGAAAAAAACCTCCCTTTTCCCCCCTTGTTTCCTGTGACCTCCCCATGGTTCCCAGTGCTATTGATCAAGGCAGTGTTCCTCCGGTGCTCGCTCTCTCTTTTACCTCCTGGTGAGAATTGTGCCTTACCAGCTGCTGCTCTTTCACTGCTGTTTGAGCCCTCTTTCCTCTTCTCTCTACCTTTCAGACAAGTCCTGTCATTAGCACTGCTCCCTGTTCCCCTCCCAGTGATAGCTGTAAGGCTGGTGTTGTCACTCCTATGTGAGCCACACTCAACTCTCACATCTCCTTCAGCTTACCCTATCATCTCTCTTGTTTGTCTGCCTGGACTCTACCAAATCTCAGCTCCACTGTAACTTCCTGACTTTGCAGGCTTCACACAAAGAACTGTCTGTGTCTGACTGAAATGCTTTTCTTTCTTGTGTGAAGGCAGCATGGACCATTTTCAGGGTACTCATCACAGAACCAAGGCATTGATATTATGCTCTTGGTTATGTTTCTTGGGCAAATGACTTGTTTCTCTGTGTCTCTGTTTTTCAAGGTGTAAAATAAAGAAAGCGCTGCTGGTCTGCTTTTAAAAACATTCTGAGATCTGTGAGTGAAAACTGGCAGATAAGTGTGATGGACAATTGTCAATATGCTTCTTCTAGCATCACCTTTTACAGAGATCTCACAATTACAATAGTCAGATTTCCTTATCTATATCTTCTCCATCAGGTTCATGCTCCAGCATCCCAGGCATACGCACACACACACACGCTTCTTTGCCACATCCACTCCTTTGTTGAAATCCATCATGACTGACTCGTCGCACTCAGACCTATTCACAATTATCTTTTCTGTTGTTCTTCCCAAAGCCTTGCTGGGCACCACACCAGCAGTCAGGAATGCTGCAATTCAAAGGGAGGTTGATTAGCGTTGAGGAGAGGCAATTCCCCAGTGAGGTGCCCAGATCTGAGCTGCTTTCCTGATTTTCCTGAGCAATCTGTGAAGGAAGATCTGTGAGGTGTGATTGTATCAGTTTCAATCAATGACACACCCTCTCAGTTGCTGCTTCTTCCCACCTTTCCCCCTTGCCATCACACTTGACCCCGAGCCCCTTCTCCTGTTTGCTCCTTCCCTCTCCGTTCCCTGCTACCACTGCTTCCCTTCTCCATCACTGCCCCTTCTGTTTCCTCTCCAGGCCATTCCCACCTTGTTTCCCCCACCTCTCTTCCTGCAATCAGAAGCCCTATCTGTGTGCTGTGCCTCCAACACCGTAGCTGGCTGTGTAGACCTTTATCTGTTCTTTTACTCTCCTCTGTAATGAGATGCAGGATTCTCTGTGTGAAGGATGCTACACGGAAATAAATTGTTCTCTGTAGTTTTCCGTTATGCGAATTTACTGCACCAAAAGAGAGCAGTTTGGCTGCTTTAATATCGTCTTCCCTTCACCACTTGATGGTGCTCTTGGACATAGCAATTCTTTATTGCGCTGCAAGAGGGGCCATTGCAGCCAATGTCTCCAAAACTGGCCAGTAGCTCGGAGGTGCTTGATTATCCCAGAGCTCAGTCGTAATCCAGAACTAGGTCCAAACCCATCTCTAAACAAGGTGCTACTTTTTTTTTTTTTTTGCAACGTAGGAAGCAGCATTCTATATTCTTACCTGTTAGGGAAAAAGCCTGTTTTCTGTTCCCTTTTCTATTGACTGGCTTATTTTCTCCCTGTTTGGTCAAACTATTTTCTTCCTTCCACTTCCTGCTTTCTCTCTCTTTTTTTTTTTTTTTTTTTTGGTGCTCACCTTTCGGGTTCTGTTCTCTTTCTTCCATGTTGCTTTCACCTGTCCTCTTCCCCCAATGCCTCTCCCACATCTCCAAATGTATCCTCCTGCTTCTATTAGCTTTTCTCTGCTTTCCTTTTCTCCCCTTTTCTCCTGTGGTGTTCTCTCCAGAGTTCACAATCTTAGCTATAGAGTCAAGTCCCAGAAAGTCGTAACAGTCACTCAATATGATTTTCTTCCTTTGGCCTCTGAAATTCTTAGACCTTGCCTCTCTCAGCTTCTGCTGTGCCCTCGGTCACTTTGCGTTAAAGAAACCTAAACAACTGCAAACTCATCCTCTTTTCTGCATCCTTCTTCCTCCCGTGACCGACTTTATAGTTTTGGTGTTGGGAGGAAAAGAATGCCCTGCAAGTCAACAGAGGAGCCTCAGTACAGAGCACCTCATAGAAATTCCCTTCAGTGCGCCTTCCAGGCCATGGAGAGAAGCATTTGAACTGCCATGAAGAAATTCTCCTAAGGAGGTCCACAGCAATTCAAGTGCAGGGTTCATTTTATTGGGTATACACTCTCAGAAGCAGAGTATCATGTAGCTTTGGCTACTGCTGTTAGGGCTTGAGGATCACCAGTGCTGTTGTAGCTTGAGTTAAATTTCGTTTTTCACTCTAGGTAAAAGTTTAAATTCTCCTATGAAATGATAGCAGGCTGCTATCCAAGCCAGAGGCCGTACAAGCACTTTAGCCACTCAGGAAAGACAACTTCAATAGGCACTGAAAAAACAGTGAAGGGTGTGTATGCACGTGAAAGAAACTTCAACACAAATATGGAGAAAGAAGGGAGTTGAAGCACGGCCTGTTTAAGCAGCTGGTAGCCTGACCCTAAGGAAAAGCTTAGAGAGTTTGATGCTGTAAGCATAGAAACTGTCTCTGGCTTGTTTGATTTCTCCTGCATGGAGAAAATGTGACTCCATGCATTATTTGCAATAAACAAGATATCATAAAAGAAATACTTCTTTCCAACTCCTTATTCCCCTCCAATAACCCACAAGACCCTGAGTTTTGGTTAGAAGAATGAGGGGAAGGAGGGAAAATGATGCTATGAATTTTTTAACAACGGATCAGAGCTCTAGAAAATGCGTTTTATCTGTGAATCTCAAAGTAACGTAGAAAGAAGAATTGTTTTCTTCTCCCCATTTTATGGAGACGAATACTGAGGCCACCCACTGAGGTGAGTGTTTTGACAAGGGACCTCTCATAACACTCAGAAATTGTATTCTTAACTCCCTATCCCTGCCTACAGCTATGAACCATGTTGCCTAATGTACTGTCAGGAGTCCAAAGTCACAGCGAGGGAAAGGTTATCTGCTGGTTAAAGGTGAGGACTCTCACTTGGGTTTCACTCTGACCAGTTTCACTGATACCACTGTGCGATCTTGAACAAGTTGTTTGAATTTTGTTGCTATTCGCAGTGATGTAAATTGAGAGCTCTACCTTAAGATGTGAGCCCGTAGGTCAGCTCTCATGTCCCCACCTGAAAGAACCCTAGAACCATGCCTAGAATTGCCAAATTTATCCCGTGAGACAGGACCTGTGCTGTAAAACATCATGAAGGTAATTGCGCTGGTGGGCCAGACTTGCCATGTACACGAGGCAACATTACAGCCCTCTAATCTGGTCCTTTGTGGTCAAAGCTGGTTTATTTTCTGTAGTAAAAGTTTCCAACCCATGATCACAGAATACAGAATCACAGAAATGTAGGGGTTGGAAGGGACCGAGTCCAACCCCCCTTGCCAAAGCAGGTTTACCTGGAGCAGGGACGACAGGAACATGTCCAGGCAGGTTCTGAATCATAGAATCATAGAATCATAGAATCATAGGATCGTTTGAGTTGGAAGGGACCTTAAAGATCACCGAGTTCCAACGGCCCTGCCATGGGCAGGGACACCTCCCACTAGAGCAGGTTGCTCAAAGCCCCATCCAGCCTGGCCTTGAACACTTCCAGGGATGGGGCATCCATGACTTCCCTGGGCTACCTGTTCCAGTGCCTCACCACCCTCACTGTAAAGAATTTCTTCTTGATATCTAATTTAAATCTCCTCTCTTCCAATTTAAAACTGTTGCCCCTTGTCCTATCGCTACACTTCCTCGTAAAGAGTCCCTCTCCGGCTCTTCCATAGGCTCCCTTCAGATATTGGTAGGCTGTTATAAGGTCTCCCTGGAGCCTTCTCAAGGCTGAACAATCGCAGCTCTCTCAGCCTGTCTTCGTAGGAGAGGTGCTCCATCCCTCTGATCATCCTTGTGGCCCTCCACTGGACCCGTTCCAACAGGTCCATGTCCTTCAGAATATCTCCAGAGAAGGAGACCCCACAAGCTCTCTGGACAGCCTGTTCCAGTTCTCTGGCACCCTCAAAGTAAAGAAGTTTTTCTGCACGTTCAGATGGAACTCCCTGTGTTCCAGCTTGTGTCCATTGCCCCTTGTCCTGTCACAAGGTGCTGCTGAGAAGGGCCCGAGCCCATGCTCTTGCCACCCGTCCGTTAGATGTTTGTAAGCATTGATGAGATCTCCTCTCTGTTTCCATAGCTCTGAAAGGCAAGAGACAACCCTCTAGCTGGGATATGGCATCATGACTGAACTCACGTGAGTAAGATCAGGATCAGTCTCTCAACACTTACGAAATGATTATAATAATATTGACTTAGTGGGGCATTGTGACAATTAGTGAAGGACTGTAATATATTTTGAAACCTGTGGATGACAGTGGGAGAATATAATGATCATTTTTATCCTTTAGTTCTTCTGTATATAGATCTCAAAGTACCACATTAGCATTATTAAACTCCAGAGTTCTCTGTGAGGGTGTTAAGTAGTTCAATGAATCCATGGTCATAGGAATAATTTTTGGTTGTGTCTACACTGTACGTCATGGTGACTTCTATCTTCATTGCAGCACCAGTGATATAACTCAGGTCCTCTTGTACCAAAAAAACAGGCACTTGCCACTTGAAAACCCTCATAGCATCTCCATTAATTATGATCAACGTGGGAACTATGCATCCCGTTTAGTGGATTATTTTAACCAATAGGCAGGATAAGACAGTTTGGCAGTGCAGCCAGGGTATCTTAGCAGCCTCCAGCATTCACTGGCATCATCCCCCCTGCAGCTCTGAGAGGGAATGGGACTTGCCTCGCCTCAGAAGCAGACCAATGTAGGAGGGAGAAGAGACTTATTGTTCCCTGGAATAGGGTCAAGGCCTCTGATCTTGGCTTCTCTTAAGGAAGCAAAGCGAAAACAGGGGGACCTTTCAAACATGACCTTTTAGGTTGTGCTTGCTATTAGTGAGTTACAAAACATTTATGCGCTTACCTCCTGTAACGAAACTGAGAGAGTAGACTCCTGGTTTTGGTCCTCTGAATCTCATCTATGTTAGTCACACAGTCTTAACAGAGCATCCAGCTCCCTAATGGCCTACTTGGCAATCCGCTTCAGTCAGAGACTGTCCCCACCCGAAGCCCCTGCCTCCCCTAAGCTTAGAACCAGTTTCTCCAGAGCTCTTTTGCTAGAGGTGCCCAACCTCTACACTCGGATGTCTTCAAAAGGACACCACCACATTGTATCAACCCTCACATTGCGAGCACAGTATAGGCTCCACTGCCTGCTCTTGTCAGCCTAAATATAGTTACATGCCTCACATGCTATGAGGAGAACAATGTGATGAAGGTAAATTGAGGGGAGGTTCCTTCCATGCCCTTTTTCCCATGAACAGGCACATCTAGGTGTTCAAGTGCAATCAGAAAAAACTCTCTGAACTGGTTGGATCTGAGCTAGCAACCATCCTTTCTGTGTAAGTGGGGCACCGAGCATGAGATATTATGTTTTAACGCATCTGGAATACTGCTAGCTCCTGCCAAGGCTGCCTCAGCAGACAAGGGGGATATGTGGACTTCAACATGCTGATCTTACCACAGTTTACAATGCTGATATTTAAATAATCATGTCAGGATGTTAAGCAGAAGACCTTGCTTGGATGACAGTAGTAATTCTCTATTCTCAGGCCTGCTCCTCACTATTCTCTGGAGAGTCACATAAACATTTATTTCAGCATCTGTTGCACTCCTGCCAGTCACAATTGCTTGAAACAATATATATATATATATATACACACATAGAATCATAGAATTGTCTAGGTTGGAAGAGACCCTTGGGATCATCGAGTCCAACCATCTACCCTACTCTACAAAGTTCTCCCCTACACCATATCCCCCAACACCACATCTAAACATATATAATCTAAACATATATATGTGCATGTGTGTATATATATATGCATGTGCATAAACAGTACATACAGCTTTATAAAACAGGTATGACTGTGGGATGAGAAAGTAGTTCTGTAGGGGCGCACAGTGAATGCCATGAGTTTCCAGTGCAACTGAAGTGTCCAGTCCCGGCCTCAGAAACATTTTTTCTTGAGTTCAGGAAAAGTCATATACTTCTCTGGCACAGCAATTGCACTGTGCAGCACTACAGTAACAGGGGAGGAAGGAGGAATTTTTCTCTTGTTGTGCTGTATACCTTTGCAAATGGTGGCTGGTAGGCTAGGAATAGGGCTGTTTGAGCTATGAGGTCTTGTCTGGGCCGGTCAAATTTGTCTATATATGCTCAGAACTGCTCTGAATGAGCAGGCAGCCTTGCTGCATGTCTTACTGTGATCACTGCCTGGCTTAGTACACTTCTCAGGGCTCCTAACAACTCAGGACTGTGGGGGGACTGCAACTGAAGTGGCAAGCAGCAACAGGGCAGGACAAAATGAGGGACACCTAAACCATCAAGGGAGCTCGTATCTAATACCAGCTCTTCCACTGATGTACTGTGAGGGCCCACTTAATTTCACTGTGCCTCAGTTTCCCCGTTAATTAAATGGAGATAATAATACACCTCTCACAGGAGCAACGTGGTGAGAGATCAGTCAATATCTTTAAAGTGCAGTAAGATCCACGGATAAAAGGTTCTGCAGAAGAGCATTGTTAAAAGTCCACAGCGAAACCCCACAAAACCTCCTGAACTGAGCCCTCTTGTCAACCTGGATATTTTCACTGCACCTTTGAAGATGAAACTTTGCCGCTTACACTACTTTGCTCCAATTCAGTAGGTTTTAAGAGGCCACAGGGGGACCTGTTAGAGTTAAAATGGATTGAAATTGTCTTTGAGCCTCTAGAATAATGAGTATTTCCCTTTCTTTACGTTTTTGGATCCAGATGAGATGCCGTTCAGTTGCTGTCATTCTGCCAACGTACGCCTTTCCATTGCATTGAAACTTGAACTCCTAGGGTCAGGCATTTGCAAGCAGATGAACATTTTTTTGGAAGTACATTAAGCAAAAGAAACTTAGGTAGGAAATTTTAATTACTTTTAAATTCTAAGCTACATCTTGTTCTCCCCCATTATAAACCATTTTGATTCTGCATTACACAGATGCTGGCTATTCCTATTATCTACATTAAGGTGATGATCTTCTTAGTGTCTGGGCACATTTCATGATTATTATTATTTCATATCTCAGCAGTGCCAAAAGGAGAGGAGAGAACATTAAGATGCTTGACTAAGGTCTGATTCCCAGGCCTGGCACAGACTTTCTGTGTGAACTTTGGCGTGCCGCTATGTGGCCTGTCTTTCTGCTTCATTTTCTCGTCTCTGAAATGACACTTCCTCGCTTTATGGGGTCAGCGCATTCATTGGCACAGGTTGGGTCTTACAAATACTACACAAAGGAAAAGGTTCTGATCCATGCCCAGTTGTGTGAGAGGCTGTACCGGTATCCATGAGGCTGTGTCCCTGCCTTTCAGGGCTTCCAGGTGAATGTGATGGTTACCTACCAAAGGCACGTGAAGAAGAGGGAAAGATGCCAAACTTTTGTACTGCAGGAGGTGAGACTAAGTTAAAAAAACACGGGGAAGCGCTATGATAGGAATGAGAATGAAGCACTGGAAAAGACTGCTCGGAGGGTCTCTCTCTCCACAGAGCTTGAAGGACAATTTCTATCTGAACTGTCACAGTTGCAGGGGATTCTGCTCCTGGACAGGGGGAGAGACTAGATATCTTCCTAACTCCCTTCCAGCTCCATTTTTTAATTCTTGATGGCCATGGAGGTTCCCTCTAGAAGTGGAACTAGGACAGAATTTTTTTCAATCTTTTTTTTTCTTATTTGTGGAATCCTAAAATATTTTAGGAGGAGGCGTGAGCTCCTTTAGGAACCACATGTTTGGCAGGCTGCTCTGTCGCATAAGTAAAGCTTCTGAATAAAGGTGGCTTTCCTAGTCATCTTTGGTGGGCCTTTTGAAACAAGTCTCTGATCTGTCCTCCATCTGCTGTGGTGTTACCTGATCTAAGACAACCCTGCGTTGAGCTGTGTGTTGGACAAAATGATCTGCAATGGTCTCCTTCCAACTTAAGTTAATCTATGAGCCTACGTTCACTTTGCTGCTGGGAAATGAGGGGACAACTCAGACTCAGCCCTATCTCTTATATAGAGAAGCAAACCAAGGAGGCTATATCTGTGCTACAAAATCGTAGCAAGGCTGATTGGAAGGGACCTCTGGAGATCACATAATCCAGTTTCCCTGGGACCATCACCAATGCTAGATCAGGTCAGCCATAGCTTTGTTGAGCTGAGTCTTGAAAACCTCCAAGAACGGAGATACCACAACCTGTTCTGTTCTGAAACTTGGTTGCTGGAAGAAGGCTTGCCAAAAGTCACTAAGCATGCTCTCTTTTTGACGTCTTACATAAACAAACTCCACTGCTGGGAGCCTTCTCTTAGCCAAAAGTCCTCCTTTCTGCAACCTTCCCATGACTTCCCAGTTCAAATCTAGGATTAGCCTTGATAATCTGTGCTGGAGGGAATCATTTCTCACTGGTGAAAGCAAAAGAAGTCTATTTAAGACAGCTAGGCTGTTGCTCTCCTTGGGCTTGGAAAAGCCTAGCCAAAATGACAGAAAAATGTGTGCTATAGTCTTTAGAGATTATCTCGATTTTTTCCTACTTGCCCCAATGTCCGGTTTCTGTATGAGAAAGCTAGTGCTTGTTGCCCCTGGAGAACTCAGACATTGATATTTTTGGCCAGCCAAGTCTTCCCACTGCAGTCTCATGAAACATGCCCTCATTGGCAGCAGGTTACAGGCTTCCACCTGCGAGCTGGGGGCTCATGGCAGATGGGTCTAAACTGCAAAGTTTGGTTTTGGATTCAGTTCTGGAACTGAACACTTTGAGCTGCAGTCAAAAGCAGGGTTTTAATTGGATTTTTTTTTTTTTCTTCTGCTACACTTTCAACTGAACTTGGCCTAATTTAGATCTTAGCTCCCCATTGGCCAGATCTCTGGGTGAAATTTTGCAGGAAGCGACACAAATCTGGGGAAAAATAATGTCCTAACCAAATCAAAGTCAGACACAATTGAACAGATCCCAGATGAACCTATTGAGAGCTTAAAGGAGATTCAATTCGGACATACATGAACAGGTGAAATAATAAGCTTGCCTTTCTCATGTAGGTATCTTGAGCGTGTCTAAGCTTATGGGCAGGTTGGGGATCTCATGGTATTGAAAACTCAAGACTTCTGTATGCATCCTTACACTGTGAAATATGCCATGGTTTGTACAGCTCCTTTCCATTCTTCCTAGTATCTAAGCACGTATTCCGCCTTTTTTTTTTTTTCTTTCCTTTCTGCAAGGCACAGGAGAAAACAACACAGGCGAATTTTGCAAAATCTATTTCAAGTCAGTAATTTGCTAAGTGCTCAGAGCTTGTCTCTTTTTTTCTATGTTAAGTAATTTATAAATAAAAATAAATTCACACTCAGTCTAATATTTGCTTGTACTTGAATTCTATTGGCGAGATGTGTGAAAATTGCCTGATGGTTGAGATCACCAGCAAAAGCAAAGTTACAGGGAGTAATTACGGATAGTATTATAGAACAGAAGGATAATTTGATCTAAAAATTCGATCTAATGCTCCTGTGCAGGGACATATTTCTCTGGGAGAGGAGTTTGTAAAACAAAAGAGAAAAAAATAGTATGGATGTGAGCTGGGGAAAAGCAATTATTCTCTCATAATATGGGAACACAGTGTGCCTGGCTCAGGAGAGGTATGAAATACAGGACAAAGAAGGGGCTGCAAGGAGCTTTTATGAGTCCCAGCAGCGTTACTCAAGAAGGTTATTCAAAATGTACAGGAAGACACAAGCTCCTGAGCCCAGTGGGGCAAAACATATATGTGAGGAAGGACACAGAGCACTGTGTGAGAGGAAGGTGTGTTGACGTTTTAGTGGTGAACATGAAGGAGGTCTAGGACTCATCTGAACTGCTTGAGGTCTCTGCCTTGTCCACGATACAGATCAAAGAGGGCAAGAAGTTGCCACGATTGTGAGACAGGGGCCAAAAGGACCTGGCTTTTGGCATTCCTTGAGCCTCCCTGCAGGGCTTTGAGAGAAGGACAGAGGAGTAGAATTTCCTAGCTTTGGTCTTCTAAGTACTTCTCTGGGATACAGAAATGCTGTCAGAGGATATGCCTTTTACTTAAGCCCTATTGCCCTCTTAAGATTCACCAGGGATGAGTCATGCTTTTCCCCACATGCTGACTGCAATTCCCTCCCCTTTCTGTGTGTAGCCCCAAACTCACAGCAAGGCTGGCCTGCGGTCTACAGAGAAAGCATCTCCCATCATCTGCCCTTGTCTTGGTTTCACACCTCCCACTCAAAAATGGCAATCTTGTACTAGATCTTGTCCCCATTAAAGCAGATGTGTACAAGGCATTGCAAAATGTATAGTGCAACTGATTGTTACTACCAGTAAATACCACTTTTTTGCCTGACCTCCAGCGTTGAGGGCAGCAGCTGTCCCAATGCACATCTATGCTTTAAACACCCAGAGAAGTGCCAGCTCCCCACAGGCACTCACCAGGTTAATGGCAATACGCAGCTGCGCTCACAGCTAACAAGATTTAAACACAGGCTAATGACTGCATGTTTTCACTTTAATCAACACACAAATCGCCCTTTTATTATTATGGTGGGGTTTTTTTAACTCCAATTTAATTTATAATTGAATTATGCTCCAGACTGTAATTGTTGATATAATACACACCTCGAATTCCATGTTCGTGTAGTGCTTCACCCTAACCTTTCAGCAAGGGGCCCGAGTAGCACAGTGAGCAAGTCAGTGCACAGCGCTGGGTTCAACTCTTGATCTGAGCACTAGGGAAATGCATTTGATGGCCTCAGGCTGATCTGCCGGTGGACCCCTGTGCAGTTTCCATAGGTCCTTTTCTCCATGTCCCATGTTGGAAATCACATGTCGGGAAAGAAAAAGATCATAGAATCATTCAGGTTGGAAAAGACCTTTAAGATCATGAGCTTTCGAGAATCCAATTTGGTAGCTGAACATGCTAGCCATGCTCTCCTCCCTCGCCTTAATTTTTGTTCCCCTCATTAAATGTCACCGTGCTGACAGCCAAGCTTTGGCAGGAGACTGTGCAAGTTCTCCTGACCCTGTTCAGTGCAAAAGAAGCATGCTAAGCCTAAATTACTTTTCAGCAGAGAGGGCAATAATGGAGAAATAGGCAGATTCATAAGACTTTGTTTGCCCATGCCCTGATGTTCAGATTGCTTGAAGGCCTGTGGGTTTCTGCCTCCTCCTGAAGTCCATAGAAGTTGGACTTCAGCTGTAACTAACGCGATCTCGAAGGCAATGTTCCCTTTAGCGTACATACAGGCAGTGATGTTTCTGAATATGCTGCTTTGTCAAGGCACCTTAGCATTAACCATGAGTAGCTAAAGTGTTGGAATATCATTTTTCTGTATGAGGCATTGAGTGATACTTGAACATCCCATTAGTGAAAATGTGTTAAGTAATGAGGCTTTGAGGGTATTTTTTTACTGGTGGAGACATAGCTGAGGCCAGCTCTCAGTGTGGCAATGATTTAGCATTCTTAGCAAAAAATGCAGAGCTGATGTGGGGAGCCCTGGGCTGCAAGAGCTGGAGGGCTGCAAGGCAGGGGCAATGGCAGGGCTGGTTGCGTGCAATCCAGGACTTGGGTAATAAAATATGGACATCTTGAATGTTCAGGCTTCCCAAATGGTAGGCCATTCCAGTTCTGAACTACAAGTAAAATTTACCCAGATGTTGTCAAGGGCCTAAGAGTGTCATTCTCGGGAGGACCCCAGATTTCTTACTATGCTCAGACCCATCCTTTCTCAGCTGTGGGGGCAGCAGGCAGTGCCTCCCTGGCAGAGCTGGGATTGGCACCTCACTCCCTGCTGAGTATACCTTGATATAATTGTCTAGCAGATCTCGGTAGAAATCAGTTGAGGAACATTTATAGCAAATTTCTGGTCTTTAGGTAAAACTAGCAAATGTGAATACTCTTTAACTCTCATAGTCTGTAAATTCAGAAAGAAAAATATAAAGCAGAATCAAAGAGAATCACAGACTCCCTGGGAAGTCTCCTAGCCAGGAGATCACTTCCCTTGCTCCCCACAAAGGATTGCTGTATGGGGTACATTGAAGCCTGATCAAGAGCTCTTGGCTGATACAAACTGATGCTGGGTACAAATGCTGTATTAATGTCTGACAAGAGAAGTGAACAGAAACTGCCCTAAGTATAGCCCCTGGCTGTATATGTGTGATGTTGGCTGCTCGATCCTTGCGGGTTACCAGCACAGATAGAAAGCCCTGTCTTCATTGAGTTGACTGGTCAGCTGCTCTGGGAGGGGCTGAAACACATTCTGCATCCTGATGCAGGGTTAGGAGGGATGAGTTTGGCATTGCTCATCTCCTGGTGGCATATCCCTGTTCCCAAGAATAGGACAGCTTCAAATCCCTCACTCCTCAAGGGCCCATGACTTGTTTCAAGACCAATGGAGGACCTGGAAAAATGACTTGTTTCACGAGGACCAACGGACCTGGAAAAATCTCTGGGCATGGGAAAACATGAAGAATTATTCCACCAGAGCTGTCCCAGCCTTGGGACCTGCCTGGACTTCCCTGCGGGTGTCACTGCGGAAGAGGTTAGTGGTGGAATTTCAGCTCACTGGTGACTTCCCCATGCTCCCTTATGAATACTCCTAGTGCATGTTAATGCACAATAGCTTATTCCACTTTCAAACCTGCCTTACCTAAAGGCACTCGTGTTTTCTGGCAGGGTATCCATTAGGGAATGAATGAAGGGTAGTTAGTGTGCTATAAAAAATCACACCCTTGCTTATTGCACACTAACTTCACTTTATACGTGGAATATTCCAGAATGAAGAGTGTTTTCACTTTAATCAATGCACAAACTGCCATTTTATTATTATGGTTTATTTTTTTCTGATGTAATTTATGATTGAATTATGCTCCAGACTGGAGCATAAAAAATACTTTTATTCCAGTATAACTACTCCCCTTTGGAAGCAGAGTCATTATAATGGAATAAAGTCCATTTTATTCCAGAACAATGTAGTGCTCTCTACCGCCAGCAAAGGCCTGAATGTTGTAATTTATAAAGAGGGAGAAGTAAGGGTGAGAACAGGGGGAAAATTAAAGCAAGGATAGTTAACTGATAAAGGTCTTGAGAATATCATACACGTGAGGACTGAATATAGCCCATAGTGAGGAACACTAAACATCCACAAACTAAATAAAAATAATAAAATGCCTCCAGCCTTCCTCTCATACATCTTATGAGGTGGTAGAAGGGGTTGCAGAGAAAGGATTGATGTCTCTTGCTGGGAAGTGAATTATTCAAACTCTTGGCTGCAGGGAGCTCCTACAGTTATGAATCCCGGTCATCTTTGGGGTTGCCAAGGCAAAGGTAGCCTCCAGTTCTCCACAGCAAAAGGGCACCCTTGGTGCTGTGCTCCCCCTTGTTGCCTAAGGCCAGCTCCCTGTCTGCCAGCTCCTTGTCCTCCAGGTCTTGATGCCACCCCAACCGGGTGCAGCAGAGGCTTCCTGAGGGTGAGAGATACCTGTGCTGCTATTTGGGGCAGGGCGGTACAGGTGTAGGGGGGATGTATTCCTCAAGCATCAATGTCAAGAGGTCTCCTGGGCAGTCACAGATTCTGTGCTCCTCTCTGTAGGATCTGCTGTGGTCAATGCATTTAGTATTTGTAATGGTAACTCAAAATCCTGCCTCCAGGACTACCAAGATGCAATTAGGTCTAGGTAGCCTGCTGAAGTCTACAGCAAACCCCAAACCCCAGGTTCAACAGGACCTAAACACATGCTTTTTACCCCTTAAAGCAGTGAAGCATTATTTTAACCAGAGGGCAGTTATAGTTTGCTAAATTCAGCTACTAAAGGAAATGCAATCACCTTCAATGTGCTTGTTTGTTAGTAATGGGCAAAACTGTCACATCTGTCACACCATTGCTGTGCTTTTGCACTTCTTGGATAAGGACTTGGTGAGTTTTTAGGATGCAGCAATAGGAGAGAGGTGGGTTTTTTTCTCTCCTGTCAATAATTCCCCACGTGGCAATCAATTTGATCTTGCTGAGGGCCAGGACCTGTCTTTCAGAGATTTCACTTTGTGATGAAAAGGAGTGAAAAATGCTTTTTCTCCCTTATACTGTGAGGGATGGTATCCTTATCTCATACCCCTTCCCTGTACCCACTCCTGGATCAGAGTGCATGAAACCACACTAATCCCAGGCACACAGCTCTGCTGTGCTGCTGGACTTGCCTGGAGAGAGGACAGAAAGCTTCTGGCCAGGGAAATATGAAGGGAAACATAGTCTGCCTTTCTGTTGTCCCTGGGGTGGGCTGGGACGAGGAAGCAGGTGGAGAGTCAGGGTTGTGTACAAGACTAATACCATGATGCTGTACTGAGTACCTGGCATTTCTGGGAAACACTGGTGTGTGTCACGTGGGCATGTTGGTGGGGTGTAAGCATATCTCCTGCCACTGCTGCATACACAGCTTGAAGAATAGTCCAGTCAGGCTGCAGTGCCAAGACATCCCATCTCACAGCACCAGGACAGGCTGTCCTCAAGCTGACCGTGTGGCTCCCTCACTGACCCCACACACACCTTCCGGAGGCGTGGAAAAGTCTGTCAAGACCAGGCATATCCTCTTCTGGTGGTGCCACTAACGCTGACACCAAAACAGCAGGATCATCTGACAGCAACCTGACTTGTTTCAGCTCAGCTTTTATTTGCAGGCGCGGGCAGCTTGCACAGGCAGTGTATGTGCAGTGTGATAAGGGCCTTTAGAGGGGCCCCGGAGAGATATGGACTGGTGCTCGCTCCAGGGTGGCTGTATAACTACAGGTGGGCACCAGGGTGGCAAAGGGAATTTATGCGATGTGTCAGCTAGATACAATATCCTTCAAAATATATTGTCTGTTTCTCGAGCAGGGGTTAGTGTGGCTCGTAAAACGTTTGGCTACACATAAGGAAAATAAGTATTAAAAGATTTAGGTATAAATTCTGGCAGGATCAAATAAATCCGGCTGCTCCTGCTAGGTAGACTCTGCCACGTTTGGGGAAGAGGAGTCTGTGGGATGACGCCTTAACAGACCTTTCACTGCACTGTGAAATATACTAAAAGCATCGACTCCAGCAGTGACCTGCCCCTCAGCCTGGGGGAGGCTGACCTCCTGCCTGCTGGGTCTGCTCCACCCCAGAGGTGGCAACATCTGGCAGATTTGTTTGCAAGCTGCCTGGGAAACCTTCATACAACCTTGAAGGCTGGGCAGACAGTGTCATTCTCAGATTAAGTCTCCTTCCTGGGAATGTGTGGCAGCTTTGGAAAGCTAACGAAGCTCCTGCCTGGCTGCAGGCACTGCTGCAGCTACTTGAGTCCGAGTGGGAAAGACCCTGCCAGTTTTGCCTGCTTTTGAGCACTCCTCTTTGGCTATTGTCAGTCATATTTCCTTTACAAATCTATTAGCTTTACCAGGCCCATTAAATGGCTATTAGGCTGCCCATTAGCAGATGCTGTTGACGGTTTCACGCAGAGGTCTCAGCATGGTCTCCTTCTTTGTAGGGGGCATGGAGGGAGAAGTGGGGTTAGGGAGCCTAGACCAGGGCTGTGAAAGAAAGGGGGGAAGAAGAAAAGCCACTGCCTCTATCAACTGCCCTTCACACAAAAGGGAGAGGGCTCTTGGAGGGTATGTGTGTGTGGCAATTGGAAATAAGGATGAACCAAACCGAATAAATCCTGGGTCAGGGCTGGTTGCTCATGCAGCAGTGGAAAGACCAGGGTCCCTCACATAATGGCTGCCATCAGGTTGCCCACCTCCCTTTGGTACCAACATCACCTCAGAAATGCAACTAAAAAACCCAGCAAACCAGGATAACTGTTTGCAGTATAGGAAGCTCCTGGAGAACTCAAGAGAAGCGTCTAAGAGCTGGTACTCCAGATCACAGGCTCTGCCCGCCTGCCCGGCGACTGGCTCGACAGCTGCAGGGTCATGCTGGGCTCTTTGCAGCACTGGGACTAGTCCAAGCATGCATGGCTCAGGCTGGCATCAGAACAGCTTTCATCGTGAGCACAAATCACGCAATTATCCCAGCCTCCGTCCGCTCCGCGCTGCCACCTCTTGGCCTCAGATCTTGGTGGCTCAGAGCACCTGAAATCAGCTAAGTCCTCCCTGTGGGCATCTAGGGAGGCAGGGCAAGCCCTCCTTCCTTACATCCCAATTGCAAGGCACGGTGCACTGGTGCATAAGGGGCAGAGACGCAGACTTAGATGGGCATATGAGGGGACAGCAGCAGTGTCTGCAAGGGGGGAGTAATAATTATGCTTCAAAAAGGGGTGGGAATTGGGCTAGAGGTGGCCACATTCTGAAAGCGATAGTCCTGCAGATACTTATGTATGACTGAGAAAATACTGTGTGGATTTATATCATAAATCTCTGCCAATACCCCTGATCCTACCCTGAAGCATCCTCTCCAATTCCAGTTCTTCTTATCTTTCCCTAATATGCATATGTGCATGCACAAAGAGTTTTGCCAAAGCACCCTCTGTCCTGACCCTCTTCCCTGGCAGCTATAGAGGTTCTGGGTATCCCCGAAGTCTGAGCAGAGTCAGGCAATCATGCTGAATTGTGTTTAGTGGAGCCAGGTTATTGTGATGCTGAAAAATGAGGACAAGATTGAGGCCATCAAGCTCATTTTTATTGTTCGTTGGAACTCCAGATGTGAAAGCTAATGGATTTGGATTGGTTGCTAGCAGCAAAGCCTCATCAAAGATATTTTTTTCCTAAGGGCATTCAGTGCAATTCACTGATTGATTGGAGGCTTCAGACAGTTTGAATGTGGATCTGTGTTTGGGCTGGATCAGGCGCTCAAGAGGAAATCCAGCCTGCTGCCTTCAGGCTTGTGCAGGAATACTGCAGCCTCAGCTGTAGCAGGCTGGGAAGCTCTCAACGAAGAGAGGTGTTTTGGCAGGCTTGCTTTGTTACCTTGCTAGGTTTAGGCAACTGGGGAAAGTGGAAGGCAGCCAAATCCCAGGACTAGCCAAAAGGGCTTCCCCAACGGAAGTTTTTCTTACAGGATAAAGGTACAAAAAATGGTCTTATGCAGAGGGACAGAGTAGGCTGCGAGGAGAGGAGTACAGAAAGATGCAGAGAAGTGTCACCTGCTGGGAAAGTGGAGGTGGCTCTGTGGAGGAGACGCTGAGCTGTCTGGAAGATGCTGAAGACTCTGCAGAGGAGGTGTAAAGGTTTAGGTAGGCCAGAAGGGCCAGAGATAGGTATCAAGATGGATTCTCTATGTGAGATGGTAAAGATTTGTGGGGGTCACAAAGACCTAACTGTGACTCAGGCAAAACATATGCTACCAGAGTTTCTCATTACAGTTTTACAACTTTTACTAAAAATCCTTCCCTCTCCATCAGGAAGCCAGATGAGTTACAGATCTGCGTGTGCCTGTCAGGTGCCTGCTGCTGCCATGCCAGCCTGTCTTCTGTTGGCATTCATTTGGGTAGTTTGCTTCTTTGTCTGCAGCACAAGTAGTTAATCACATGGAGAACCTAATTAGGTGGTAACGAACCCAGGTGTCTTACTTCTCTCAGTGTAATAGGACATCTGCCACTGCTCCAAGAGCACTTTACAATGACTGACTAACAATGGCTGTAATGTATGGTCATGAAGAGAGAACAGCTTCCTTTAGTGCCTCAGCTAGGATGTGGTTAATTGGGAAAGCCTGAATTCCCAGGCGCCTCGCCCTGTGCCCAAATCCATGGGTGTCCTGCTGCCGATAAAAGGGGGAGCCCAATCCCGAATGGTGGAGGCAAGAGAGATGCAATGGAGGCACAGGGTCTCTTATGGGACAGGTCTGGGGAGTGCTGGCTGAGGTCATGCTTCACGGTGGTCTGTACAGGAGCTTACTATCACCCACCAACAAAATTTCAGTGTGTCTCAGGCACACGGGCACACCTCTGTTGAATTAGAGCGTGTGATGCAGACCTTCTAGGGGATTTACGCTTTTATACCAATGACAGGAGGGCAGATGACACTCAATTCACTGCGGAGTTAAAGAGGTGCAGAAAGATGGTACCTGATCTGACAGAAAACCAAACAGCAAACTTACCTTGTCAAAATGCTTTGGACAAATTTGTTCCAACAGAGTGAACTTATACCAGCTCAGCAGTTCATCTGACATGGCTGCAGAGCCTTTGATCCAGTCCTAATAGCCCCAGGATCAGATTTACTGCATAGTCCAACCATGACTCCCACATGCACAAAAAGGTCTGATTTTTTCCGCCTGGCACCCAGGTGGGCTGGTGTGGCTGTCACCAAATTCCAGTGAGCTACTTGCAAGGGACTGCTGGATGCTGTCTGCTTCTGTGTTGTGGCCAAATCTTGCTATATGTACTGTGTTCTCAGTAAGATTGAGCAAATCGTTCACAGCTAATAATCTGGCAGATGCATTTCACTTCTCCCTCTGTCTGAGGAAGGAGATTATAATTTTCTCAAAGCAGTGCCTTCAGCTTTTATCTGCAAATGCATTAGTTCTCCAGCCTGCTGTTTAAATCGAGCCGTGTCACTGTGTTGTGGCTGGGTGACAGTCACACTAGGTTGCCTCTGCTCCTACCCTTCGTCTCCCTCCCCACTCAACTGGAGGAGTGCAAATCTGGCTCCCAGGGCAAATGCTCACTGAAAAAAAATCCACGGTTTCATTTTGCATTAGTCCTTGTGCACATTAAGGTAGCCTTTGTATCCCCAGAGCAGTTCTGGGAGCTAAACCTTCCCTTGTGTCGTCACAAGAGGCCCCATGTCCTACCCCAGCAAACAGCTAAAGCTAGTGCGTGAGAAGGAGACATCAATTCTAATTGTGTGGCATTACACCATGACAAGGTGTAGGATGTTTCTTCCTGACCCAAGCTGCTGATCGGCAAAAGCCCTGAAGCATGAGGATTAATAAGTCTACCAACATCTATCTTAACTAGCATAATTGAGAAAGCTGTTTCTATTCGTACTACTGTCTACTTCCATCTTTTTTGGAATGTGCTGAACCATATCACTCTAACCGAACAGGATACAAATCCATTTAGCAAATCCATAGCTCCTTCCTTAACCCCACACAAATACTTTCTCCTTATCTTGCTGACAAAAGTGCTGTGGAAGGAGAAGTACAATGGGGCGTACTCCGTGTGTGTACCTCCCTCAGGCAAGGAAGGAATTTTGCAACATGCTTCAATGAGATATTTGAAATCCCTCTTGTTTAAATTGTCCCAAATTTGTTGGTGCTTAATCAAAGTTAAGCCACATTCTAGGCTTTTCTCCTTCCTTTTCAGCAACTAAGGAAATTTCATGCTCATGAAGCTCAGTGACTAATAGCAGTTAATAGCATAGCAGCAGATGGCATACGAGCTCTGTTAGCTTCTACGCTGGCTGAGACAGTGCCCCCCACAAAGCAGTCCTGCTGTTTCCATCCAGAGCCCCATACCCAGCTCTTCCAGTGCCCCTCTCCTGCCTTGCAGCCCCCCCCCCTCCCCAACCCCACCATATCTCCCAGCCCAGGATTCCCCATGCCAATGCTGCCAGAGTCCTCTCAGGTCCCCCAGCCCCTGCAGGTCTCCCAGCCTGGGGCTCCCCCCCGACCCCAGCTCCGCCAGCGTCCCCCCTCCTGCCCTGCAGCACCCCTTGCTAATCTCCCTTTGTTTTCCTTAGCTCACTTACTACTTGCCAAGACACCTCAGTTGTGTACATTGTGATTATACTGAAGATACCAGCAAAGGCCCCTCATCAGCTATTCTGGCTTTGTGACTACAGAACCAGCAAATGATAAGGTCTCTCCTATTTCATAAACATAAATGTCATGGGTCTTACTCTGCAGCTGTTCTGAACTCCGCACTTACTTTGAAACCAATGGGAGCTCTGTGCTCAAAGCAGCTCCCGAATAATCAGGGTCTGTCAGCTCTATAATGTCACAAAATATTCCATGTGTGCAAATATTTGGATTATTATTTATTGGGTGTCAACAAAGTGCAAATATCAACGTGCCCCAGAGATACATTACAACTTTCCAGGGTGGGAGGATGGGGGAGAGCACTGTATGCTCGTAAAATAGCCACATGCCTGATACCAGCACTGAACACTGGTGATAATACCCGCCGCTTTTCAAGTCTGTTCCATCAGAGGATTTAAAAACCGTTCATGAATTAAAGCTGACATTTTCATTTAGAGGTGGCGGGTGGGTGGAGGCAGTACATCTCTAATTTGAGGCATTCTGGCTCTTATTTCCAGAAAAATTGCTCTCTGTAGCTTCCTTTTGAAATTGGAAGCCTTGGGCAAAACTAAGAAGATAACTCCCAGAGCCACCTCCTTGAGACTTGCGAGGACTTGTGCTCTAACCAGTTTGGTGCTCCTCCTCTCTCTTTTGTTGACTGATGCTGTTTAACCATGCCGTTCCCAAAAATTATAAAAGGCCACCAAGGTCTTGCCTGTGTATTGCTTGATGGAGTTGGATGCTGAAGACACCTGAGGCTCTTGGTTCTGCTTCCTGCAACTAGTTTTGGCCTCACAATCTTGCTAAGCATTGCTGGCTCTGCCTCAAAGCTTGAAAACTCAGGACATTGCTAGAGAAGGTGATTTACAAGTCAGTGACGGATGCAGTTGGGTAACTCAATTGTCTTTGCTCACAGAGTTGGACTCCCATCCCAGAACCTTCCTTCATGGCAAGTGACGCTTGTTGATCCGTGAGACTAGTTTTTCACTTATTCTTGATGTGAGGCAATGAGATGTGAATATGAAAGCAAATATCGGCTATGCCAAGAGGAACTTGACCTTTCTATTCTTATCAGTTGCAAGTTGATTTTGAGATTGCTCTCTTTCTCTCTTTTTTTTTTAAAGTGCTGGCACTTTCTGTATCCAGAAGGAAATATTTTATTAGAAAGATTAGTGTCTTGTATGCCTTGTGGCATCCTCCAGCCAGCAACAAAGCACGCCACAAATTAAAAATGGAGAGTACGCCCCCCACCCTGGGAACATAGAAATGGAACCAGTGGGATTTTTTTTTTAACTTCTTCAGGGTCCACATGCTTTTTCAATGCCTGGACTGTTATCGATTCTTATAGCTCTATGTCTTCAGGCCCCGCTGTCTGTCATGTGCAATGCACATCATACACTGTTGGTAAGCAAACAGCTTCAGTTTTATTGGAAGCTCCCACAGGTGTTTTTGCTAAACCCATAGCATTAGAAGATTCAGAACTACTCGGCTGAAAGTCCAGGTGTTTCAGAGGTGAGAGCAAGATCTCTAATGTGTCTGTCCTGGAAGGTTAGAGATATAACAGCTTCCAGCTGTTACTTGGAGTTTATGCAGCAGAGCTCGTGCACTCCTTATCTGACTCAGTGCAAAGTCAGGCAGCTTCAGTAAAGCTTTTCCTGTACAGGGAAACAGGGAGACACCAATGACCAGCTCCTATGTCCCAGCTGAGGCGACTCTATCCTCTACTGAAAATGAGTAACCTGGTAACTTGAAACACTTTACTAGATTTCATAGTGGGTATTTCTCTGTGCCTTCAGCACCACCTTACATGCTCTTCAAATTAAGCCAAAACTAAAACCCATTACTGCCAACTTCATGGTGCAACTTCATGGAAAAAGAAACTGAAAGCTTGCCACAGTCTTACGCATTTCCTTCAACTTGATGGCTCAGTGGGTAAAGAGGTGAAAAATAATTCAGTGCAACTTGGAGTTTGCCCAACCAACAGACCTAAGACCTGAGAAGACAGATAATTGCACTGGGAGATACCAGAGGAAGAGATTTGCATGACTGGCTCTACTACCTCTCTTGTATCATGATTCGTGGTAAGTTTTCTCCTATCCCATCTTATCTCATAGAGGTAGAAAAGGATTTTTGCTGAAAATAAAAAGTGCAGCATGACAAGTTTTGGATTTTGGTGGCGACTGAAAGATAATGCTATTATGTAAGCAGCCATAATAATAATAATTAGTATTATTATTCTGAGAGAAGAATAATTTTTTCTCGGCAGGGGGCAAGTCAGCCAAGCTAAATTCAATCTCTCCTGAGGGATTCCAGGAAATTGCCTCAAATTCCTTGACTCTTGCTTCCATTTTTATACTGAACATTGTTCAGGAAGTACATGGTTACAGCCGTGCCTGTATTTTTAACCCTTAGACTTAGAGGATGGCACACTATATTCAAGGACAGGGCAAAGCTGTCTTTCTCTGCATGCATTATTTCACTGCCTGCCCTTCCTCTGGGTGTGCTATTCAGCTGCTCCATCCCTTTCTTTACAGCTCCTCTGCAGACAGCTCTGTTGTGGCTGGCAGATGCCCTCTTTCCCCTCCTCCCCTACCTTCTTCCCATCCAAGCTTGCATGGTGATTTTTTTTTTATAGTTTGAAACAGTATAGTGCTGCCAGTCCATCCATTAGTAAAGTGCCCACATGAGCCTGCCTACAAGCTCTCCTGGGAATGTTTTGCTGTGAAATCTGCTCCCTGCTCTCATTGGCACCTGGCTGCCATTTCCTCGGAGCTGCAGTCGGGAGGCATCAGAGATCTGGAGCAAATCTTCATTTCACACCCACTACAGCCAGCCTCAAACCTGAGAGTGAAGTGGACACAAGGGGAAAAGAGAGATAAAGCCTCGGCAAGAGTTTATGTGTATGTGTACAATGGTCTTTGGAAGCTGGTACCAAGTCTACAAACTTTAAAGCTGTTGTCCCCTGGGAACGTCACTAAGTATGTTGTTGTGACTTGATCCAGGTATTTGAGAAAGCCATGAAAGAGAGCAATGCCATCATTTTTGAGCCACAAATAATCTATCAATAAAACAGAGGTTGTTAAGGAAACTCTTTTTCAAGGAACAATGATAATTCATTTAGGCACAACTAAGGACCTGAAATGGAACAACTTGAAACACTACACCCTAAAATAAAATATCTTTAAATAGAAAAAAACCCAGATAAATAAGCCAGTAGCCAGTACCAGTTCATTTTCCAGGAAGTGTATGAAAAACAGGCAAGTATAGAAATTATTTCTTTGGGATGTGCTTCTAGCCTCTAGGGATTGACAATTTATGGACTACCTGTGTCAGACAGTGTTCAACCCACTGAACAGATACTCCATATTTTTTAGCTCCACTTGAAGAGTTTGTCTAATCCCTTTTATGGTGGCTTTTCTCACGAACATAGGATAAGATCCTTCCTCTGAAACATCACACTTCTCTATTTATTTGTTGTGGCTAGTTGACAGATTGTGGGTGTCTCAACAGCCTTGGGAAATAGAAAAAAACAGAAAGTATTGTTTTCCTCCAGTGAAATGTAAACCTGATTAGCATTCTGAGAATCCTAGTTGGGGATTTTTTTTATTATCCCCAGACTCTGTTACACGTGCCAGACACCTCTGGGGATGTTGCTGGACAACGCTCTATTCTTTCACTGGGCTATTGACTACATGCCAAATAAGATTTCTCTCCAATCGAACACTTCTGAAGATTTAGACACTGTCTCTGTCACAATTGGTGGTGTCTAGTAAAACAACTCAGTTCATTTCCTACACCTTGCCTGGGTCACTGGGGAAGTCAACTTTGTGGGACTATTAACACCCTATAAAAGTACTTTCTTAGCTTTAAAGCACTGTGCGCTGAAACGTCAGCAGCATCATGGTGATGTGCTGCCTGAAGGCTGCTGTTGTGAGCAGAGTGCACTGCTGACCCTTTGCAAAACAAAGCGAAGAGACAGTGCCGAAAAAGCAAAGCTTCAGGGCAGTACTGAAAATATCTTCTGGAGGTGTGAGGAGTACAGTTCCCATGGCCTTGACAGACCACAGACACACTTGCTATACCTGCACTTACAGAGAATAGCATGCTAAGCTCATCACCTCCTAAATTTTATGTCCTGATCTATCAAGTTTTATGACAGCAAAGATGATTATTTGCATAATAATGTGGCCTATAGAAATGAAGTAATTCTCTGTCTACTGTAGGATGATACTCTTCCTTCATATTGTTCAATAAATATCTGGCTTTGGTTCTCCAGCGCAAGCTGGGTTTGTGCTGCAAATAATGTGACTTAATTAAGCACAGTGGAGCTTTGCTGAATTAAGTGACATTTGCATCAGTTCCCAAGGCCATGAGAAGTTGCATCAGTTGAAGGGTTACTGGGATCTGACAGCTGTGTGGTTACCTCTGTTCATTACCAAACTGTCTTTGGTACCAACAGCCATGGTACAGCATATCCTTCAGTGCTGCCTTCTAATCACTTGGGCATTTTGGAGGTACTTGGCTCTCAATGAGTTCCGTGTTGCACTGGCTTCATTGTTAGTTGAAAACTAACATGGGCATGTCTCTATGTGTTGTTATTACACCTTCAGTGGTGCAATAATGACATAATCACACCTACAGGGGAGTGTAGTTAAACCAGCACTTGCTGTGAGTGGAGATTTTTTCCATCATTTCACACTTGGTGTGGACTATGTTAATTAGCCAAAGGCCATTTCTGTGCAGACTGGGCTCTAGGCTGCCAGGTTGGGAAAGTGTGTAGACCGTACTGACCACTGAACCAATTATGGTTTTTTACTAGCATGTGAAGTCCTTAGAGGTGGGAACTGTCACTTCTGTGTTTAGGCTAATGGTGTTACTCACGAAGATGGGAGCCGTGTTCCATTGATTCTTTCCAAATTCATAAATTGAAATGGCATGTCTCTGAGCGTGACAGGAAGCCTTTATTCATACAGTTTGGAAGTTGCCCCGTATTGGACACTTTTGATGGGTTGTAGGAGGTGCTGTTTCTGTGGACACTGGTGGTGGTTGGAAGGGGATCTATCTTCGTTTCTATACTGACTACTGAAAGAATGCTGAGACATCAGATCAAGAGCCTTCACCTGACCCGTGTTACCTGACAAGTTCCATCAACAGAATAATGGACCCAAAAGGTGTAGGAAAGGCAGAGGAGAGAGAGCACAGGAGTTTTAGGCCTCCTGGTTTAGCTCTTCATCAGTATTTCCTCAATTTTCCTCATTTACACTGCAAAAGAATGCAAAGCATTTATGAGTTGTTTCTCACTAGTTAACACATGGTACTCACTTTTTTCCATAGCCTAATATAAACCACACACGAATGTGTGTTCCTGTCTCAAGTATTTGCTGTCAGTTGCACTTACATGACCAATTATGTCTGAGTTAGCAATCTTGTTCCTTTAATGCGTGCCAATGAACACTGGTGAAAATAGCCTCCAAAATGCTGAAAGCTGCTGCAAAACCAAAGGCAAGCATCTTCTCCTTGTCCTGTGGATAAGGACAAAAAATAGGAGACTTTTATTTCAAGAGAGAGTCACTGAAATAGATTCTCCAATGGTAAGGGCAGAGACTCCCTGGAGCAGATCATGAAAAGAGGGAGCAGTCTCCACCCCTAGTGTTTTCTTAAGAACATAGTTAGACAAGTATGGTGAGAATGGTTAGGATATTGGAAAGGACTATGGTCTTGTGATGTCCCCTTCAGCTTTATTATCGATGGTACTATGTAGTGCTTAATTTTTTTTTTCCTCCCTTCTATTGCTTCCTTGCTGTTCAGTCTGAGTCTGGCCAGCACTGAAAATGGAGTTATTTCCTGGGCTGAAGCCATGTTAGCAGCAAACTGTCCTTGTAATAGGAGAGAGCCAGTGGGAAGGAGCAAGAGTGAGGAAGCCAGATGTTCTCTCAAGCCAGTGACATGAGCCAATATCCACTGGCTGAGAGCATGAGCTGTCCATGTGTCCTGCCTGCAGCATCAGGCAGAAGCTTCTGTTGTCTTCCACCCCCTTGGGCGTGCTTGCTACGGCTGTCACAAATCCAGCACAAATCTCAACACATACCAGAGCAGAGCAGCTGTTCCAGACTGAACTGCCTCTTCTGTGACCCCTCGGGGGCTATTTTGGGGGTGGATCCTCAGGTCCACTCTACACCAGTTCTGGGTTTGTCCCTCAAAGGTAGCTACCAATAAACCTGTAAGGCTGGTTCTTTTTCTGCTGTGGGAGATGAAAATGGACTCAGCACATGGAAACTAACTGGGATGAGAGCAGAATTGGCCCAAACAGCTCTGGCTTAAAAGAGGCAGCAGCAGAGAGAGGAAGTGGTGGGAGGGGGCAGCAGGGGGAAGGAGAACTGGCGAGGGGAGATAGTCATGTGTGTATAGAAGAGTGAGGAATGAGCGCCAGCACCAGCTCCTTTTTCTGAGTGATTTTGACAGCGAGGCGCCATGGCCTTCATTGACCTCAGCTCTTATCGTCCTGGGGATGATGTGACCTTCTTGCTTCTTTGGTTTAAAATGCTTTTTTATTCTATCAGTGGTCCATTCCTTCTCCCCACCCCCAGCTCATTTTTCCTTTTACAGCATGTTAATGAGCAAAGTGCTTATGCAAATGAGAGGCAGAAACAATCGCTTTGAATAAGGAAGGAAATTGTCAGGGTAGAGACAGACTCCAACTTCACTCCAATGAGTGCCTCTAGTTTGACACTCATGACGGCCCTCTTGCTTTACACTACAGCTGAATCCACAATGTTTTTTATTTATGTGCCATAATATTAACACTGATACCTGACTTATTGGTAATACTTTTATACCACTTCATATGCTGATAGAATTGTACAAACATTAGCACCAATTTTCATTTTCTTGCTGTACAAAGATAACCCAAAGGAGAGAAGGGTTTCATCTCTCCCTAGCTTGCTATCTCTATGCAAATTTTGTGTCCATTTCTAATTGTTCATTTAGAAAAGTGATTTTATGCTGTTTTATCAAGCACCCTTAGTGTGGATGTAGTCACACTAACATAAAAGTGCTGGAAAGCTGTGTAGCTTAGTCAAACTGGACTATTACTTGTATGCAAATAGAAATGATCTTGCCTTAAGGGGTTGTTCTGTTTTCTCCAGCATTAAAGCAATGTATATGCTAGTGTGAGCAAATATTTAGAAATGTCAGAGGTGTCCTGGCTAGTATTGTCCCATTTTAGTAGAGGAAAACCTCAAGGATATTTACTGTAAGCATTGCAGGATATGGATGTGAATTCTTTAAGAAAGGTTTTCCTGTTACCAAGATGTTAACTAGCTCCTGAAATCAAATGTGATTTTGTCAATACTTGTTTAGGAAAAAGGGCACGTAGAAAAAATAAGATGTTTGTATGAAGCCTAGAAGAACTAGCAGAACACAGGGTAGTGTTTAGGTAAATCAAGGCTCATTTGTTTTCATTTGACTACAGGAGTTATCCTTATAGTTCACAGCATGTATATGGGGACATTTCTTTCTTTTAACAGTAGCGTCTCTAAAGTACCTCCTGGCTGTGTGGAGGACAGAAACAGGCTGAAACTGGGAGGTAAGAAAAGGCTTTCCTTCAGGTCAAGAGAAATGTCTGCATCATGAAGGCTGTAGCCTAGAGACCAAACTTATGGTTCTTCAGGCAGCTTCTTCAGGACTTTTCCATCCAGTATCTTGACAGCAAAATCTGGGGCAACCCAATGCATCCTTTATATGAGGGCTTCTGAAAAAAATATAATGGATGTCATGTGGCTCCCGTCCTCCTTGTATCCAATATAGAACTATACCTATAGGTGGGTATAAAAGGGCAGGAGTAATGACTTGGGGTTCATTGAGAGTCTCACCCCTGTCCAAAAATTCCTACTTTATTGCTGTCATTTGAATTTTGCCTTATTGTCTCATATGAAGATGTAATTCATCCACTTCTTCAGCTTTCCAGGGCAGATGAGGTCTGAACATCTAATCTAAACCTTAGTTCTGTGAAACTGAAGAATCTTAGTCTCCTACAGATTTGTGTCTCAAGACTGGGCTCTTTAACGTGGAGAAGAGAAGGCTGAGGGGAGACCTTATCTATGTTTACAAGTACCTAAAGGGTGGGTTGAAGGATGATGGAGCCAGACTCTTTTCAGTGGTTTCCAGCGATAGGACAAGGGGCAATGGGC
>JAOXNO010000001.1:87446012-87513288 GCA_028565335.1 Limnodromus scolopaceus
GGAGTTGGACTAGATGATCTCTAGAGGTCCCTTCCAACTCTGACAATTCCGTGATTCTGTTACTGAGCCCCCACATAGGTCCTCCAGTGTTTGTTAAGTGGCAAGCACACATGACAGCTGTTCTGTTCATAAAGACATTAAAAGGCCCTCCTCTACCTGTCTGGCTTTTTGCACAAAACTGTTCAGAGTTTAATGTCTTTGAGACTTGTGCTCCTCTGCCAAACAGGGCTGAAACTGGCCAATTGACTCAATGGCTACTAGGAGAGACTCACATACAGACAGTACGTGACACGATCCTAAGAAGATCAGGATAACATTAACAGAAATAGATGCTGTTTGCAGATGACCAGGATCATCTTTCATCAGTCACCTTTTCTGGTGGGGAGTGCCTTAGGATCTTTGGGATGGCAGCGTGGGAAGAGGTTGTGCTGACAGGACGCACAGGAGTGCAGAGGTTACACTGCAGGTTCACCTTGCAGTCCTTGTTGCCCAGGAGAGCATATCCTCACACGTGAAGTGAGTGTTCACCAGTGGGTGATGACCACTGGATCTTGCATGGGATTCAGGGTGTGTTTAATTAATTAATGTATGGCAGCACTAGTTTTAGGGCTAAGCTGTTTCATCCTATTGCTTCCAACCAGACCATGTACACTTGGTCTTTGTAGCCTGTTCACTTCTGTGTCGTCCAGCTGATTTTACGTGTCTGCAGTGGCAGCTAGGACTTTAACCATTTCCCTTTGACTAGCTTAATGAGGTAGCTGAAAAGAGTTGGTAAAGCTTCCGATAAGCCTTTTGATTTTTGTTTTTATTTTTCAGGCCTTATGTGAATCAACCCTTTTGAATTCAGCCACTAACACCTGGAAAGAGGCCACCAGCGCTTGGGGGTTGACAACGTTATTAATGCCAGTCATTATTTGTGAGAACACAGTCCTGGCTCACATGAAGCATGTGGATTCCCACTGCTTCAAAGGAGATGGCAGTACCTGCTGTATGCAGATAACCCACCCCCCCTCCGCCCTTTCCTAACCAACAATGCCCACACCTCGAACACGGCCCTCTCCATTGCTCTGGATGAGCAATGTGTATCTGCCCAAGGGCCCCTTTGTGGAACTCCTAAGGTTTTACAGCAATGTCAAGCTAACAATGTGTAATATAATTTAGAGAGGAATGGGAAATTATTCATCTGGGTTGAATCATAATAAGAATTTCTCAGATTTGAGGGGGTGGGGAAGAGGGGCGATACACTAACAAACAAACAAAAAAGAGAAAAATAGCCTGATTCAGCTTGAAACTATTTTTTTTTGTCTGTTTTCAACTATTTGGTGCTTTTGAAATTATTATCCTTTTTAACAGTGTGCAGATGTCCATATCTGTGCAGACCCATTTTAAAAAGAAGCAGAGGAAGCTGTGAAGGTAAAAATAATTACAGACAGGGAGGTAAGCAGGCTGAATGCGGTCCAGGTTTGCCAAACTAACCAGGTGCTCTCCTTGGGAAAGAGAACCAACTTTCTAGAGAGAAAAAAACTGTGTCAGATCTCATTTATTTTGGACTTTAGGAAGGTGATACCACATGGGAAATTACTATCGAAGGCTGGAGGAGACAGGAATTAGGAATAAAATTGCAAAGAAGAAGTGTACCGATGAAATTAGCTGATGAAACAAAACTGAGGGACTTTCAAGACAAAAGAGATATTGTGAAGGAAGCATTGGGTGACCTTGAGGATAATAGAAACAGGATGAGATTAGATAGTGTAGAGTGAAAGGTTACATTCTTGGGATTAACATGAGAATTTCTGCCAGAATAAATAAATTCATAAATTGGAAATGACAAAAGGGAGAAAGGACCAAGGTATTAGTCATCCTGTGATCAGCTAGTACAACTGTGAGACACCTCTGGGATGCAGGTGAGAAACAAGCAAATGCAATCGTAGGATGAGAAGGATTTCTGAGACAGACAGGGAATTCTTAATGTCACTGTATGAAGCTTTGCCGAAGCATTATCTGGAGCATCGTCTTCAGCACCAGTCAGTCATGTGGCTAGATGTGGCTTGAGACTGTGCTTGAGAGTTCTCGTGCTTGAGAGACAGCTCAAGACTTCTCCCTCTTTCTCTCTGCCCCCACCCTGTTATGGTTAGAGTTTCACTTGTCTTGCTACAGTGGAGGCAAATGCTCCAGCTGCGTTTAGGGTGCTGTTTGACCAGTAGAGAAAGGTGTTTATCTAACATAATGCCTTCAGTGAGAGAGGGTTAGCTCCTTTACCCCTGTACTATGATGTTCTGAAGTCTTTTCCATCTGCAGGATGGAAACGAATCGTCAGTTTTTCTCTTTTACTGCTACATTGCAACTTCAGTACAGCAAATGTGAAGCTGCATGATAAAATTTGCAATGTTTTGGAGGGACGTACTTAGTTCTATGCTTCCTCCTTTCCCCTCTGTTTACCTCTGGGCTAGATTTAATTTTTTATTTTTTTTTTTTTTTGGACAGTGGGGAGAACAACTCTGCGACTTAATGGATTTCTTGAGAGAGCTGTAGCTTCTTCATGGGCAAAGGAGGGTTGGGTGGCAGGGATTCTAAGGAAAATGGTGGGTGAATTGTTCCTTTTCCTTTCCTGCTGACTCACTGGTCTCTGCGTTGTGCTTGTGACATGGCTGAATCACCAGGGGAATCCAGGCTGGACTCCTCTGATCTCATTTAGGCTAACTTGAATTAGGAAGAGAAGGAAAAAAAGAAAAGTGAGAAAAAGAGGAATTTAACTGTGACAGCAGATTCCAGGTACATGCCATGTGGTAAATAATCCCAGGTAAGGTGAGTCAAGTGGATCAGAAAGGCACACAGCATACATCTTCATTTCAGTTTGAGAGACGGAGATCAAGATACTGCATGCTCATAAGCAGAGTATTGCTGAACTCTTAAGAAATGCTTTGACTAGTTCAGGCTCTATCTATCATATTTGACATTCACTAACACATTGGATTTTTTCAGCTTTCATGCCTCTCAGCCACCAATCCCATTTAAATTGTGAATATTGCTTTCAGTCTTCACTGCGAGGTAAGAACCTGTTTGTGAACATCTGTTGACTTTGTGGTAGCAAAGGAGCAACAGAAGAAGGGAAGGAGCATGACAACTGCTCAAGCTTCAAGTTTTGAGTATGGGGACAGTACTGATCAGGAACACAGGGTAGTGAAATCAGCCTGTAATGATAGAATCAACCTAAGGTGTAATGGCTTGTGAGATCGTGGATGTATTCTAGTGCTCCAAACAAGATTTGAGCAGCAGACTGATACGATGATTTTAAAATGCAAGTACAGGGAGGAGAGCAAAGAGGAAGACCCAATGTGCTGCTATTTTGTCCTGTTACCGTAGTACATTTAAAATACAGTTCAAAGTATCATTTTGGCTTACTAGTATGTTCAAGCCCTTAAAAAGTCCTTTCGTGAGTTAGTTTATTTCATCTGAAGACTTGAAGAAGTCATATGCCTGGGTGCATCTCCCCTTGGATGGTGTGGGTACAATCGTTAAAAAAGTAGACAAACCTTTGAAAAGTGCTGGCAAACCTGATAATGGTGGTGGTGCTGACTGAAAGAGAGACTGGGGAAATAGTTATCCAAAACATATGTGAGTTGGCTGAAGCCTACCTGCTGTAGGGTAGACTAATCTAATTTTAATCGAGACATGGCTGTAGCTCTTACAGCTGTACCTGAATTAGATATGCATTTGCCAGCTCACATACTGCTCGCTCGTGGCTGCTGCAACACAGAGGTCAGGGCAGGCTGCAAAACCTACCCGTGAAACGGCGCACGCTCAGTTCTGTGCTGCCACGACTCTGCTACATAGACCGGAGACAGAATTCCATCCAATGCACAGGTTGTATCAAACACTCAAGGGAATTTAGAGTAAAATGGGTTTTTGGCATTTGGATAACTTAGTCATGCCAGAGTGGGTATTTTTGCTGGAGAGTTAACTGCTTGTGTCTTGCCTTCACTCCTCTACCCACAGCATCATGGAGTTAGGGCCAGGATGGACCATTGTGGTCCATCTCATTTATTAAAAAATAAGCAGTCTTAAAACCTCTCCCCTCAATCATTTAAAATTGTATGCAGCTCTTGGAAAAATAACCAGTCTCAAGATATGATAGCTGCAGATGGAGAGTCTGCTATACCTTCTAAGTAAAATATTAGTATAGTACATGCAAGTATTTGGCCCTGGGCTTTTCCAGCTTTGCTTAACATGGCTTTCTTTAATCATGCACTCCTTCAAGGCTTTCCTACAGACCTGCAGTCACCTGTGAAAGGAATATATTATGCAGAGGAAGGGTAATAGGGAATGAGAAGAGAGGAAGAGCTTTATAAAACTAGGAGGCCTGGAACAATTAAATTCAACCGATTGACAGAGCAGGCAAGACGAGTTGACAGTAGAAAGATAACCTGTTTGTAAATGCAGCCCCGTTTTATCTTCCCACCAATTAAATTAAGTTCTCCTTGGCCTTCAGATAAAAAAAAAAAAAAAACCAAAACAAACCTAAATAAACACTGTTATGCTGCATACATCTTAATACTTCTAATCTTCTGACTAGCAGAGCAAAAAATTAATATCTTCCTGCCTTAGTAAGAGGGAAAACAGATGCTATGGGGAGGAGGAAATGGGAGAGGATGAGCAACCCAAGGTTTAAGTTTGTCTGTCTACACGCGCATGCACACACTCACACAGAGTCAAAAATAGCTTTGTGAAAGGATTCTTTTTAACCTCATTGTAATAATGCACATGAGTACACCAGAAAGGAAAGCAATAAAAATGCAGCACTTTAACTCAGCGACCCCAGGCAAAAGCATCAGTCTAGCTTTGGCGGTTTTGTCCCGCTGCAAAAACCAAAGGGCAAAAGAAGCCTTTGCTGTGCTTTAACTTGAGGATAAAGCACACGCGTTGGCAGCCCCACAGAAAATCTATGCCTTCCTTTCTCTGCGAAGACGTGAAGCAAATGAGTTGGGAGCCATGTACTCTCCTACCACCGCTGCCGGCAGCCTCAGGCAGCCGAGTTAAAACCCAGAGCAATTCCAGTGGTGCCGGCAGGGCTGTCCAGTGCAACACTGCACGCCCGCGGTCTGCGCCCAGCCAGAGTAAAACTGGGGCAGCAGCCCATGTGATGAACCCGGCGCAAGGCCACGGAGGAGAGAGATGCTCCAGGAGTCCCAGTGCAGAAGATGTCCTTCAGATGAAGGACAGCCTCAAAGCCTGGGCTTCTCCCAATCCCCTCAGCATTTGCCTCCCTTCCTTATGCTACCGAGTGAGTGATGGGCAGGCCTCGGTGCTGGAGGAGTGTCTGATCATCGTGCTGCTGTTGGAGCCCAACATCTCCACTGGCAGAAGGGGAAAGGAAGCTGATGAATATTGCATGGTCAGAGGGAGGGAGAGAGACGGGGCAATGGCTGTTACCCTTATGGCAGAGAGGCAAACACACACACACACCCAGGAGATTCTTGCAGCATCAGCAAATGTGCCTCCAGCCTTGTTTCCCCTCTCCCTACCCTGCCCCCTTGCAGCACATCCCAATGCTCTGTGCTGCTGGCTCACTGGACACCAGGGCACTTGGATTTTCCTTTTGGGGTGTCAGGAAATGCTTCCTGCTTTTCCCCGCTCTCAATCCCAGGCTTAGATCTCCGACGGGAGAGGTAAGATGTGTTTCCAGTCTGTCCCTTTTGCCTTAGAGGTGCACTATTCCACTGCAGAGCTTGTATCACAGGGACACGTGGCCAAACAAGCCCCCGCACCATGGCTCGGCTCAGTGGCTCCTGCTGTAGACACACGGACACTGCTAATGCACAAAACAGTGTGCCAGGCTGGTGGGGCTGGGTCTCTGCTGCATCAGACCTGTGTGATCAGAGCAGCAGGGGCTTTTCCTCATCCTGCACTGGTGTTGAAGACATGTGCAGCTTGCGGTTGTACCACAGCCCCAGCACTGCTCAGGCAGCGTTACGAAAGCTCGCAATGAGAAATAATCGTCCCCTCGGGATGCTGCCTGTGCAAATGGAGCTGTGGGGGGCTGGGGCAGCAGCACACTACAACGAAGCTGAGTTCCTCTCCTCAGGCACAAGTCTGGAAACCACTTTATCCTATCCCTTGCCTCTCCTCCACTGTGTCAGGCACAGGAATGCAGCAATTAAAAGTCGTAATACCCTAGTACCAGCCCGTCCATTCATGTCTGACAGGACCAAATGCCCTGCCCATTACTAGGAGCAGCAAAACAAAACTGTGGACCTGGGATCTAGTTTAGACTGTTGGACACATCATTTCCCTTTTCTGTACCAGCTTTCTCAGACACAAAATAAGGAATTTACCATCATTCATAGTATTCCTTTATGCTGTTGAGCACCACATTTTCTCTGCAAGCAGCTGGCTAGTCTAAAGCAACTCTGAGGCTCCTGCACGCTGCAGCAGGTTGTTTGGTAATGCAGAATTATAACTACAGATAATAAATGTTGTGCTGCTCTCTTTGGATGCAACTCTCAAACTGGACAGAACTGTGTTTGATTTACTCCCTCTTGTGAAAAATAAAAAAAGAGCTGGCTTACAAATTTCAGTAAGGGGGAAGTTTGCCTTCACTCAGATTACATGTCTCCTGGTTTCATTTTATCCTGTTACCCTTAAATAGTCTGTCTTGGATCAGCTTTTCATATGGAGACACTTTCTGTAGTTCTGAACAAAAACTCTTCATTTCTTTTGGGTTTATGTATGATTCCTATATTTTTTTCTCCTTGAAATGTATTTTCAACATGGACCTGAACCACAAATGTTACTTTTGCATCCTAAATTCCTAAGCACCTCAGCATGTTTGGCACATGCATGTTCACAGGTGAACACAGTCAGAAGAAGAAAATTATGTGTGGGAAGGTGGTTTTTAGAAGCACTCTAGATCAGCTTTATTTTCTTTTCATTGCCATTGATGATAAAATGCCACTTCCTGACTTCAGGGGGAAACAGAACTGAGTTAAAGTGTTTTGAAAATCCCACTCACTATGCAAAAAATCTGTAGTAGTAGATCCCCAAGGTGAAGATTTTATTCACACAAGACAGGAAGTTCAGAAACAAAATGAACTACTGAAATAAACAAAAGATATCTCAGATAACTAAAACTAGAAAGCCTTTTTTTTAAAGCAAATTCCCACTGTTTCCTATCCTGTCATTTGTTTGTTTGCCGTATTTCCCTCCTTTGAACAATATAACTAAACTAGAGATTTTTTATTTGACTTTTCCATGCCCTTTCAATCTAAAATGTTCTTATTTTACATTAAAATAGAAAAAAAAAAAAGTAAAAAGGTCTCAGTTGAAGAGATCAAAACATCTGTGTCCCCTGTGACATCTACATGTCTCTGCCTCGCAGAATGACTGCAGTTCTGTAGGCAGAGAGATACCTTGGAAACCCAAAATTTACCACAAGCAAGACAATTTCATAAGCTGGCTGTATAAGCAAGCACCTTTTAATATTTTCAATTCTTGCACCTAGTTGAGCTACCTATGCAGTATGTCAACAGAAATGAAGCACTGTGCAGTAAGCTACGTCGTAGATTTGCTGTGCGTTAACTGCCCTGTGGCAGCCTATTTTGTGCTTGCACTTACCTCATTGTAGATGTGATCCTGCCACTGAGATGCACTAGGGCAGCTACCACCGATTACCTACTGCAATATTAATCCATGCCAGGTAGCTAGACCAGCTACTTATTGGATGGGTTGAGAAGCAAAACACTTCTTCAGGGATGGAGGCAGTAATTATAGACTGAGATCTTCTTCTGCTTCTACCTTCTTTCCCTTCCTCAAGCTTCTGTCTTGTCCCAAGCTGTCTCTATTTTAGTTGGGTCTTTTTTTGCATGGGACTCTTCTTCTTTCTGTTCGGATAAGCTTTCAAAGTTTTAACCCACTGCTCAGCTGCTGTGTTTTGAAAAGTCTGTGTCTGAAAGTGAAAATCCCAGTGTGGTAACTACCTCCGTTTTGGTGCAACTCTTTGACCCTGGAGCCACAGAGGCTCAGAGGGGCTGTAGATTTTTTGCCTGTGTGGCTGTGGTAGTGGAGTTACTTCCCAAATTCTTACAATGAATGCATCTGATTTCCTTATGCATTGTGCTTCATGCATATGTCTATGTATTCACACACACACTGCGGTAAGTTCTTTTTGAGATGTGATCACAAATTCTTCTGTTTACACAGAAACCTCAAAATGCTGCACATACATGCATATAAGATTATAGGAAGTATTTGCATTATTTTTCAAGTAGTTTGTTTTATTGCTCAGTGCTGTGTGACCAGGCAATAAAAAACTTTGCCTTTTGTGTGATTCAGATCTTTCCCTTCCCTCTGCACATGATCATGTATTTTATTTTTTTTTGTTTGGAGGGGGACATAACATTTAATATTATTCTTACAAAATAATGGTGCTGGAGAGTATTTTTCAGATGCTGCCTCCTCTATTTCCATTCTGAAATCTGTTTATTTTTCTTCAGAAAATAGGGATGGATTTAGGAAACTAATTTCAGAACAAATAAAACTGGATAAAGGTGGAGTAGGTGCTGGTAATTTAAACGGGGAGGAGAGCCTGCAAGGTGCAAATAGATTTTCTCACTGCCCATCCCATGGAGGATGTAGCAGCCTTACCTAAAGTGGGCAGGACACAAGCTTTAGTTCTGTTCAACTGCACCTCAATTAAGAGTAAAAAAGTGTTCTCCTGCAAGTGGGTGGGGCTTTTTTATGAGCTGTTGGGCAGGAAAAATAGGATGGAGCTAGTAAAGTGGGAAGGGACTCCTTTGGGAAGTATGTTTTAGATGCTCTAGTGCTTCTTTTCTTTGATCCTAGGGGCTCCTAATAGCTTTAGAGATGTGATTGTGCTGGGAGACTATCATGTCCTTTGCTGCTGCCTGGAAAAGCATGCCTCTTGCCCTTCCCACAAACAGCATTGCAATGATTTCCCTTCTGAGTGCTGTGGGTAAGTGAATTACATGGAATGAGATTTCCTCTTGTCTCTAGATAAAGCTGGGTGACCGAGTGTAAAATTGAGAGAACCTTCCTTTCCCAATCTATCACTGCCCTCCCTCAGTCCTCTCCGTTGTGTACCTGTGGGGCCTGATTCACTGCAGTTTAAAGTGGTGCGAAGACAGTGTAAAAGAGAGACTGACAGCTCCTTAGCGTGAGATCTTGGTCTCTCCCACCGAGATGGCTGTTGCTTGCCAAAGCTGTGGCCCAAAGGACTGCAGGTTTGTTCCACCTTTGTTGTTCTTTCTGTTTCACCCGTGCAGCAGGTCTCATCGTGCTTTCCCCGAGCAGAAGGCTGAGCCCATTACGCACACGGACAAAGCTCTGAAACCTCTGGCTCCTTATGCAAGGTCCATGGGCTCTTGGTACCCGCTCCACAGCTGTGTTCAGACTCCATGTCGGTAACAGCCCCTCTCTAGTGAAAGCAATTAAGCCTCTGATTGCTGTAAGCTTCTCTAAGACCTGATCCTACCTGCTCTTAAGGTCTGATCCTTCTCCTAAGAGAAGGGCAATTGGTGGGATGTACATCACGTTAGCAGCTAGGAATAAAAGCTGGTTAACTCTCACCCAGTTACTCTAGAGGTCATTGAACCAGCATTAGAAATGGATGAGCTAAAGCTTATAAGGAAAATGCTTATGATCACTGTATGGCTGGAAGGAGGAGTAAACATGCAGGAGCATCGGGTGCTGGAGTAGCATGAGAGCTTCCTAAACTAAGCCTCCCCTTCCACCGCAGGTAAGCAGAGGTTTGTAACAAGTTGCTGTGTTACAGGGGCTTCAGCAGTAAAACCACCCTGACCATGGGGGTCAGAAAAATGACCTCTTTCCAATCCAGGAATGTAATATGATCTTTAGTTTGCCTGTGGAAACTCTCCCGAAACAACTCTTACACTCTCACCCCAGAGGCCAGTTTTCGAGCACGATGTGTGAGCAGTTAAAACTGGCATGACAGGGGGCAGCAGCTTGTGACCTTTCTGAGTGAAAGGAAGAAAGGTCTGAGACAAGCCCAAACTTCCAAAACTATCTTTGCCGTCTGACTGCACAGGGTTTATTTGTGCAGGCTTTGGGATTCTTCTGCAGGTAGCTCTTCTAGGCTAACATGGTGGAAGTTATAAAACTGAAATCTGCGGTTGATGGTAAAGACCCTGCTCTCTGCATAGAGCTAGCTGACTGCAAAAACATGAGCTTTTTTGTTGTTGTTGTTGTTAATAATTGCTTTCTAAAAAGATGATTAGATGTATGAAGCAGCTTTATAAGTGCTCCCACTGGAACAGGGATGGGGAAGGTGGATAACTTGCCTGTTGGCTTGTAGTCGTCACCTGAGAGTCTGGGGCATTTTAACTGCTGCTTTTCTGCCTGGCTGTTCTAGGGCAGCCCCATCCTCTGAGTAATGCTGCTGGCAGTGGTCTGATCTCAGAAGCAGGAGGACTGTGATAGTTGCTGTTCACCTCCCCATGTGTTAAGTGACCTGGAAGGTAGATGTTTCCTTGAGCTAAGAGACTTTCTGCCACTGCCTAGTATGATGAATATACTTGTTAAGTATTAGACTGTGAGACAGAAAGGAGAGGTGGCAGCTTCTGAAACTGAAGCAAAGCTTCAAGCCTCTGTCAAGGTGTTTTCATCTTTCCTGCTTTTTAAGCTAGAGAAAATTACAACCTTTTTCTCATGACTACCAGGCTTGTACATTTAATTATCCCAAATGCTATGAATCTACTGTCAATGGCTGGATGACAGTGTTTGGCAATACTGTCTCAAATTGTTCACGCCGCTTTGCCCTTCTCTGAGCGTTGGGTTGGGGAGAATAAAGTGATGGAGGGGTGGTGGCAGCACAGGAGCTGCTTAGGCTAGTCTTGCTGGTGCCCATTGCCTCTTCCTAGAGCATTTGGGTCAGAAGGAGACACAAGTCAAGACCCTTAGGATATGGAGAAAACAGCTGTTAAGAGTCTCCTTTGTGAGTCTGGCTCTTAACCTTTTGGCTGACTGTGGTGTTTGGTCACAGTTTAACTCCAGATCCATTTACATTGAAAATGAAAGCCTATAAACCATGGATGATGGCTTTGGCTGTGTCTTTTTTTTGCCTTGGAAACATGATGAATGTTATCATATAATGTTGCCTGGACAGTGGCACTCCTGAGAATCCAAAAAAAAAAAAATTATAGGTGGTCTCAGCTGCTGTTAAGTAACTCACTGTTTCTCTGAAGATAAGAACTCAATAGCCCACGGTAAGGGGACAGAAACCAGCTGTGGTCACTAGGAGCCAAAAGAGCTATATATACCCTGTCCTGGAGGAATGGAATTGATGGCAGCAATAAAAAGTGTTTGGCAGCATCCTGGTCATCACAAATACTTGTTGCAAGTAATTCTAGCTTTTCCTGTGCTCTGTGTTCCAGAAGAACAGAATTGTTGCTTCTTCCTCTGAGAAATTGAAATCAGCATGGTAGCAGCATGACTGACTAGCTTCAGGGTGGTTCTTGGTGTGTGAAGATAAGGTCTTTACCTCAGAGTAAATCTGGCAACTCCCAAATTGAAGAGATTGCCGGGCGAGGAAGGGAGGCTCTGATGAAGAGAGAGAGAACTTTTTTGGGTTTAAGTGGAGGTAGGTGGGGACACCTAGGCAACAAATGGCTCCAAAGCAGGTAGAAGCATAGTAAAAGACTCCAAAGACTTGAAAGAAATGGTGCCATCGTAGATTCCCTTAGAAATAAGGTGAGGGTTAGGCAAAACACACAGTTGCCTTTACTTAGGTTTTTGTCTCTTCTCTGGAATATCTTATGATAACCTCTTGGATCAAAGGAAAATATGCCTTTCAACGAAAAGGAACTGAAATGCTTGCTGAGCATGTCTGTGTGCCATGTCATCTACAACACCTGTAACAGAGAAACACTTGCAAATGTGAGCACTTCTTTGGGGACCTTCTTTGCACTTGAAACAAAGAATGTAGATACTTCTCAGGATAAGGATGATAAAAACAAGGGTGGTCTATAGTTGTCTGCAAACCACAAGCATACTTCATACTGGAAATCAAGCTGGTGTAAGTCCTTGTTGTCTCTAGTGGCACGTGCTGCAAAGAGCAGTCTATGGTGTGCTGTTGTACCCCCAGCAAGCTGCCTTGCACTGTGTTACTTTTCCTCTTGAGCAGGACTTAAAGGATTCTGTATGACCCAGGGGACTGGGCTTCTTTGTATCACTATAGGAACACAGGTGGCTTGGAATGAAAATGATAACGACTGTCAGTAATGGGGGGGAAGAACAGAATGAGTTACACAATTAGCTATTCACATGGTCCCATGGAGCACAATACCAAGGCCTAACCATGAGAGATCTTCAGTCTTTGAAGCAGTTCTGCAGATGTCTTGATGTAAAGCTAGTGCCACTTTCTCAAGCCACTTCACTTGCCACTTCAAGTGAAACATCTGGAGGAAACATTTGTGCCCAATTTAGTAGTGTGTGCAATAGAAACAAAATGCCATTATCTCAAAAAGCCATTCACAGTCTATGTCCTTCATCATGAGAAGATTGTCCTAGATAGCTCTAGAACACCACTAAAGGGTTCATGAATTAAAATTACTTGTTTCTACTATTTCTGTTGTACAAGCAGTCTTTTAGTTTTTTAAGACAACTGTGTGACCCATGTGGTGGCTGCAGCTAGACAGCATTCCTAACTAACTTAAAAAAATGACAACAAAAAAACCCCACCAAAATCCCCCACCCTTCAGGATTAATTCCTAAAAGTCTTGTCTTCTATGAAAGCAAATTACAGCTACTCAAATGTTCTTTCCCCTCCTGCCCTAAGCAGGCTTGCAACTAGGATTTGAAATGCAGAGACCTCCTTTCCTGTGAACTTCATGTTAATTCAGTAAGTATCTGGTTCGATATCCTCCTGGAAGGTAGCAATGAATATAATATCTAGTGATTGAAATTGTGGAAGAAAGCACTCTCCTATTCCCACAACTTGAGTAATTTCAAGTCTCTAAAATGGGAAAGTAGTAGAATAAACTACTGGTTTTCAGCGAAAACCAAAACAAACAAACCCTGTACTTAAGTTACCTGCTGGCCGCAGCCATTTCCAGAAAGGTCAGATAAGCAACTGAGTTGTTCCCCTTACGCTGACCCTGTAATGAAACAGTCCAGGCAGAAGACCTCTGGGCTTGCCTTTACCATAAGGTAATGCTGCCTTACTAAGTGTTTCAGTCTCAGTGCCCTAGTTCTGAACTTGGTAGAGCAGGGGCATTTAACTGCAATACACAAAGTGAAATCCCTGAGGTGTTGGTTATTCTGGTGTGATTATCCTCCCCAGCTCCATGCTGCCTTCCAAACCATGGAAATATCCTCCTGTTGAAATTGATGTATATCGCATATACAATTCAATTTTTTTTTTGGCAAAAAGTTTTGTCATCTTTCTGACAGCCTTCCAGACCTTAGTCCAGTATGTCATTAAGTGAGACAGTTTCACCAGAACCAGCTGTGGTAGACCTGACATCATCTTGCCCTTTGCTACTGGGCATTGGCAGCACCTGCAGACTTCAGGGATGATAAGCAAGAAACTTCTTTAACATGTGCCAGACTTGGCAGATTCAGTATGTTGTTGGCTGCAGCTGCTAGTCAAACTCCTGGTCCTATGTTGTATAACTTATCCTAATAGAACAAAATTTCTGTCCTGAAGACCTGCAGGCAATTAACACTCCCTCTCTTGAAACCTGCTGTAGGAATGTAGCCTGATTGCTTGTTGGCTAGTTGTAGGAAACACTAAATTGTCTGAAGGGAAGGGACATATGTGTAAAACAGGTACTTGTGAAAGGGGGAAGCCAAAGTTGACTCTGCTCTCCCTCTTCCTGACAAAAGGGAACTGTGAGGAGAGGACAGGTGGCAGCTCTCAAGTGATGACTTACAAGAATTGCCTGCTGTCCTCCATGACAATCCAGTGTACAACTGATGGTGACTTTTCTGTGGCCTTTACAGGGATGATTGTGTCATCACTAACCTGAACTCATTGCATCTAAGCAGGAGGCATGGATAGAGCCATCAGAAATAATGCCTTTGTTCAGTAACAATTCCCTCTGCTGCTGGAACCATATTCAGAGCAGGAAGGGATTGGTGAAAGTTTTTCTATAAAACCTTAACTCTTATATTCAAGGTAATCTAGGTTTGGAGTAAGCCATATTAAATATGATCAGTCTCCCTTGAGAAAGGCACTAAAATAGATTCTTGCCTCTTTCAGATATTTAAGATTAAAAAAGATCAGATGAGTGAAAGAAATACAGCAGAATCACCTTTATCTTTTGCAGCTATACTTCTTAGCTTAAATGGGAATGAATTTTTTTCCTTAAGTCTGTGGCTTGGGCTCCTCTAGTGAGACTGTCATGAAAGTGTCCCCTTTCATCTTTCTTCCCACACCCTCCCCATGTCACTAGACATTCAGGAATGGATGCTCGTGAGGGGGTTTGAATTTCCATCTGAAGTTGTGCTTTTTTGACACTTCGGTACTGCTTATTTCTGCTTCCTCCTGTGCAGGAGGCTGGAGACCACAGAATATGAGAATCAGCTGGTGGCAGACAGCAATGTGAGATGCCAGAACACTGGGACAGTTGCACAGCATAGCATTTTTAGATAATTTATTGGAAGACTTGTACAGGAGAGGCATTACGATAGATGATCCTCCCCTTCTGAGGATGTAAAGAGTTCAGGTGACTTGACAAACTTTTTTCTCTGTAAGTTTCTTCTGAAAAGTGCTTAACTGTTAGCACTTTGGCTCTGGTGGATTCTACCTTCCAGCAGGTTCTTAATGGACTGGTAAGCTTCATCTAGCCTAAAGCTCCTCCACCACCTGCATAAGGTTTGCTGCTCTGGCTATAAAAAATGCCTATACAGAAACTGAGGGTGTTTAGTAGAACACTTCCGATATTCCTACAGTAACTTTTGTTTTTTTCTGGGGCAAGCGACATAGCTCTAGACAAACTCTGTGCTTCCTTGTCACTTATGATATCATAGAGGTGCACCAAACTCCTCTGCAGGAGTTCTGTGGAGCTCTGGGTTGAAAACAGCCTGAGGTATTTCCTGAATTTAAAATCACATCTTTAAGACTATCCTTGAACTTCTATCTATTGATCCTTGCTGTTTTCATGTCAGTGTTTCAAATGTCTGAAACCATCCCAGTCCCCCCTCACACACGCCCTCCCCCTCAGTTTTAATTCATCCTGAGTTATCTGCTAAAGGTTAGGGCTCATCTGAGCTTTGGCAAATGATGAAATAATGTGCTATTTAAGTGTTAATGTGGGGCTAATAGCCCGTGTGGATTCACTTCAGTTCCTCCTGCTTCTTTCCTCCTAGGTTTACTTTCAGTGTGGTGCATCAGCCTGTGTCACAGATGCTATGAAATCCTGCATACCTCACTGACCTCCTGAGAGGTAAAAGCACTTTTTTTTTTTTTTTTTTTTTGAGGCAGTACAAAAATGGGAGGCACCAGCACTCTTATCTGTAGTGAAGGTGTGGCTTCAAATACTTTGTGCCCTGAAATTCAGGGTATCAACTCAGACTGTGGGTGTAGTTAAATCTGTGCATGGATTTCTCAAGCCATACATACTCTGCCAAAAGCTGGTTGTTATTTATGTGTCTGAGTGCTTACACTAGCCTTATAGGAAGTTTTTCTGAATTTTCTGGAGCCTCTATGATTGAAGACTAGACATGGGGTTGTACTGAATTTTAGGCAGTCACTATATCTTTTAAGAATGAAATGGCATTAAAGTCTTAAGGTCTTAAATTTAGGCCGTTCAGTCTAAAATGTGAGACAGCATGGAAAGCCATGGGTATTTGCAAAGGCCCACACATAAACAGGAGAGCTTAACTAATTGGTGGGTTTAGTTGGTCCTTTTTGAGGACAGGTACTCCTAACCAACTGACTGGAAGAAGAAGGAATGGCTGAGCCCATCTGTGCCCTGCCTTCTATTTCACATCAGGATCGATCTAGGTCCCTCTTAGGGAAACTCTGGCATACCCTATCACTCAACACGGGATCACTTAATGATATTTCCAATTTCTTATGTTCCTTCTGAAGCTGCAGCAAACTGTGGGGTTTGAAAAGCATTATAGCTGGGGTTAACTTGCAAGTTCCTTATAATAAGTCTGCATGGGCTGTTATTACAAGAGCTCTCCCTCTTGAGCCAAGTGAATTAAGTAGCCAGAAGTCCTCCCATAGTAGAATTCTACCTTAATACTGACTTCAGGGTGGATACTTATGAAGGGTTGACCTTGAGAGATAGCAACAAATATTTTTAACATCAGTGCCATCCTGGGGAGCAGAAGAATGATCCTCTGTCTCCTGTTGCAGTTCTCGCCTTCATTAGAAGGCTTCTGTTACCAGCTTTCCTAGTGGCTTATGTTGGTCTAGAAGTAAGCATTGTTTAGGCACAGCTTTTCTTCTGGATTATCTGAAGCAACGGCTTTAGTTCTGATACCTGCAGTGCCTGAAGTCCCATCTGAATTACCAAAGCTCTGACATTCTTTGAATTGCTCTTGTTACCTTGTATGTGAAGGTTTTTTTTTAAGTGCTTAGAACGTTAAAAATATTTTTAGGGGACATGATGATTCTGTAGACAAAGTATGCTCATCTGATCTGTATGAATATAAAAGAAATTCTGGTGGTTTTCTTTGCCTCTCCTTTACCCAGACTTTTTTGGCCCTAATTCTGTAGCCTCCTTCATCTCTTCCCCCCTTTTTCAAGACTCCTTCTCTCCTATATCCTTTAAAGCGCATTTTCATTCTACAGAGACTTCTACCCTCATCTGCTCTGACAGTCTAAGATCCTTGCTGGTCTATTAATTTAATATTTATGAATATAAGCTGAAAGGGCTCCAGTCTCTTACCACCAACCTGTTCCTTGGTCAGGACAAGGGGCAAAGTCTCCCATGCTGTGATCATTAAGTATTTCTTCTAAAACTTGGGTAAATCCATAACAAGTCAGCTGTCTGCAGGGCATAATACCATTTACTTGTGTCTGGGGAATTTAAGACTCAGTGTGAAGCCTATTTGCACACTTTGAATATTGACCCCTGCTTATAAAATAGGACACAATTTTTATGCAGTGTTTTGGGGAGAATTAAATACTTTCTTCTTCCACTTCACCTTTTCTCCCCTGTCCAATCCTGCTTCTTGGGGGAGTATCTCAAAATGTAGCCTTGAAACAATCACTGAAAAACGGAAAGGTTCCAGGTACTAACCTGGAATCTGAAGTCAAAAGCAGAATGGGAGGACGGTGTTACACCTGTGTTATTTCCTAATAGGTAAGTCATGGTATTTAATAAGTGCAGTTGAGTTTGAACTGTTCCCCATTCCCTGCAATTGTAAAGGTATGGAATACACATGTGCTTACAGAAATGTGATGGAGACAAGACAGGTCCCAGAACTGCTGAAGGGAAGTTGGAAAACAAGAGATCTCACAGCTACTGAGTATGAAGCAGGTGGGAAGAAAGGAGTAGCTCCTCTTAGAGCAATGATGATGTTTGTTCCTGAAACTTATACTAGACCCGAAGCACTTTTGCTGTCTGTACTTTGGAGACAGATGAGTTGCACTTTAGTTTGAGTAGGTGATGTAAGACATGTCAGTGTAAGTGCGTAGACAACCCCTACAATCTTTTGTAGCCCTTTGACCATGTGTTTGCTTCAACTTGGAGAAGTCCAGGTACTGTTTCTCCCACAAGGTTAACCTCAATTTGCAAAAAACCAACAATTATGTTGAGACACTGAACCTATAATAGCAACAAAATGTCTTGCTATTTGCGTGCTAGCAGTTGAGCGTGATAGTGTCTTGTTGCAACTCAAGGCCCATGTGAGTAGTTATAGTGACACTGAATGATCATCCTGTGGCCTAGTGATATTAGTTCCACTGCAGTGCAACCCTTCTCTATTCATTCCATGCTGGTTTTAGACTACAGTACTACTTTAGCTAGTTGACAATGATTGAGAAGGCTCGGGAAGATCGATTTGGGAGTCAAAGGATTTTGATCAAGTGGAGATACTGTCCAAAATGAACCAGATGGAATTCAAGACAAGTGTAGAGATTTACTCTCAGGAAGGAGAAATCAAATGTGTGAATAGAAATGGGAATGACTCTCTCAGCAGCAGTGCTAAGGAAGACCTGTTGGATTAAATGATCTGCAAATGGCAAGAGTCTTATTCCAGCTTCAAAGGAAAAAATGAGGGAGGAAAGAAACAGTCCTGAAGGAAGGATTAGAGAAATGCTTGTATATAGGGAAGGAGGGCTGGACTTCTAATGAGGCTTCAGCTGGAGCATTTTGCTCAGCGTTGGTAACAGCTCTGGAGAAATGGGCTCTGGGGAAAAGGAGCATTGTGAGGACTGCCTCTCAGAGGAAGCACTAAAATAACAGAGAGGTGGGAATATGAGGGGGCTCATTTACTTGGGGGAAAGAGAGAATGTTAAGTAACTTACCCTCTGTGTGATTGAGGAGAATGAAGTAAGGGCAGAGAAGTCACTCTAAGAAGGCATTAAAATCATCCTCACATTTTTTAAGTGGTTGGGTAGGGATCTTCAGAAATAACCAAGGTAGGGCTGTCTCTACTTCCTTAAGCAAGGATAGGAGGAAATTTCTGGCCCTACGTTTTCATCAACTGTCAATGATTAATCAGATTATGACTACTTCATTTGACCTTGAGAGAAGATATTCTTAATTTATAAATCAAAACTGCCATTCAAGAAAAAATACGTAGTGGCTTTGGGGCTTTCCTGCACCATCTTATAATATATTCCTTTCTATTTGCAAGTTGTGTTCACTGGGTAGGGACCACACAGTTGCAGCGGTGCCAAAACTGTTCTCCAGGGTGCTAGTATTGGAGACATATCCAGAATTTACAGTCTCTGCCCATCTTTTTGCTTGTCTCCAGGATCAATGTAACTCAAACTTACCTGTAGGCCTCCTGTTCAGGGTCAGGGTTCATGACACATTGGCTTTCTGAACTCTACCCTGCTGTTATTCTGGTTTTTATCTTGGAAGAGTTGTTAGGAAGTGGGTACTGCAGGCACTAGCTGACAGACTACAAGCTAGTAAAACACTGACCTGAGAGACAGCTAGCAACTCAGGCTGGGATATGAAAGTAGAAAATCCTGTAAACTACAGTTGTAAATGCACTGCAGATGAAATGGCCTTCCTTGCATTGCTGCAGCAAGGCTAGGGACTTTATCAAAGGTAGCTTACAGGATATGTCAATCTTGTGTACAGCTGCAGTTAAAGAAAAGACAAGCCTTAATAAATCTCTTCACTGAAATATGCTTTCTTTCCCTCTCACCTCTGCAGTCAAGGGCTTGTTTTCAGTTACCTTTCTAAAAGGAGTGGTTATATGTGCAGAAGAATCTCAAGATTATTTTCCTCCCTTTCCTCTTTCCTTCAGTAACTTGCTCAGTCTTTCACTCTGTACCTTGGAAAAAGCTGTTTTCCCAGAGAAACAGGGCAGTAGCCAAAAGGCCACAGTAGCTCAATGAAAATACTGAGTGGGTGAAGTGTTTGCAGTAATGCTTCAGAAGCACCCTGGTTAGAAAGAAAGGCATGGCCAGGCAATAGAGGCTGCTAATATTGCTTTTCCCCACAGTTATATGAGCTTTGGCAGCATAACATACTGTCATGTACAGCTCTCTTGTAGCAGATACGTACCCCTGTTACAGTGAATATGGAGATAATGTGGGCAACCCTCTTCCCTGTGAAGAGAGGGAGAGGGTCTTGCTGAGATGATGAAAAAATTCTGCAGGACACAGAGGCAACAGTCTTCTCCTTTGTAAAATTATTTTTCCGAATATCCTGGGCAGCTTTTATCTGCAGCATCAAATATTGACTGTGGCTTTTCTTGAGGTGATCTCCAACTACTGCTTTCACAAGGGACCTGTGGCCTGGAGGTCCTTCATACAGCAATCATCAAGAATTGAAGAAGTCACAGGGAGCTTCCTGCCATCCTGAGCAGGGAGCAGAGCAGCTGAACTGGATCACCGACTTGGAGTCCTAGCGTGAAGTACTCTTGTAGTGCATAGTAAGTTTTTTCCTGAGGACTTCCATATTCTGTTTTAATGCTGTGCTGCTAATTGTAGCAGCCATGTACTGTGAAATTTGCTCAAGATGCTCAGTAAAACATCTGCTGTCACTTTCAAACTTGTGCTCTGCCAGAGAGGCTTAAGACTATTGCCCTAGTCTAAGGGGCACCTTAAGACTAGGTGTCCAGAAAACCTGGACTGTAGCTGCCCAAGGGTGGGGTAAAGAAGGATGGTGATAGGGTTACAATGGATGGTAGATTATAGTCTGGGTAGTTTCTGACTAGCATCTACAGCTAATGCTATGACCATGGGAGACTGGGACAAAAGGTACTTACTGTTTTTCCTTAAATGTATAGTGATAATATACAGCTGCTGATATGACTGCCTGAGGAGATCTTGGCGCTTTCTAATATGGCATTAAGCCTTCTCCATGTACATCTTGCTGCATTCTAATGTGTCTCACAAATGCTTCAGTAGGCAGAGACTACAGTGAAAAAGGTATCATATTCTGTTAATGCTAGTAGCTCAGCAACAACCTGTGAGACGCTTAGGCTGCAGCTGTCATGCTGAACATCTTTCCCGTTGCAGGCATTAACTTTATGCTATGTAAATACTGGGGGTAAAAATGCTTGTGTTTTTTAATAAACTGCCCCCCCCCCCCCCGCCATTACATTTGCCTAATGAGGTACCTGAAAACACTGAGTCTTTTTTATTAATGTGCATAGCTTATTCACCCCCTTCTGGTGCGATGGAGAAATGAAGGTACAAATTTGAGATGGTATCAAGTGACTGACAGCTCTGAGGTCTGGGTTTGCATCCTCTAATTCCTCGTCTGTGTTAGCCACTAGTCAAGGTACTTTTTTCTAACACTCAGTGTCTGTCTTAGAATTTGATCATCAAATACATTGTGAAATTCCAGAATTTTTGCCAGTGGTAGCCTACTGGCAGGCAGTAAATGATCTCTCAGACATAATGGAAAGTGTAGCCTAACAGAAATAGAGGAAATGCAGCATTTGACTGATCAGTGAGCATTTTACATCAGCTGCCTTCTACCTACTTTTGTTACCAAATTCTTGCATGTGACCTCATATGCCTCGAAACTCTTAATTATCACTGCTTGTGTAACTTGGGATAGCCACAGACCTAAATCAAATGTTTCTGTAGAAGGACCTATAAGAACTTTAAATATGGGCTGCTTTCATTTGAAAAGCACTTCAACTCATCAGAAGCCAGAAAGGAAGATCTTCGTCCACCTCCAAATACCAAAATTCAAAACAGCCTCACTTCCAAACTCTTGGGGTTCAAGTGAAGCTTTTGATACTGGATTACTTTGAATGGAAAACTTCAAACTGGCTGCTAATCTTTTCCCAGTCAAATGTATCAAATCGTACAGTAACACCTTTTTAAGATGCAAGTGCAATAACGTGAAAACCTTATAACTACAACTGATTTAATGAAAACCCTTTAATCCCATTAGTCAGTGAAGCACTATGAGAGATTCTTCTGTCAAACCTGTGCTTCAGACATACTGTGGCCTCAGGCTATGTTTTGGAATTGAAGTTTTAGTTTCCAAATCCCAACCTGATTGGCAGTTTAACTGTAGTCATTAGAGTGGCAATTTTGAACCTCTTCCCATTTGTGGGCACTGTGGATGTGTTCATTCATGGGGTGGCACAGATCCTGGTGTGGTGAATTGGGCCCCACTGGTAATAAACCTAATTCTCAAAGTCACCTTCAGATTTTTCCCAGGAACTGGTTATACCAGGGCTCCAAGGGTCAAGCTGAAAAGTACTGTTATACTATGGGCAATGGTAGTATATGGCCTTTCTCATCAGGGTGTTAAAGTTCTGCAACAAAAAAATCCACTGTGGTGTAGATTGCCTTGATGTTTGTCATCATTTGCCTTTGATGATTGTCCCCTGGTGCCAGTCTTATCTCTGCAGAAATGCAGCTTCCTGTTTATTTACCTGTCCCTAATCCAGCTGGATGTCCCAACCTTTTAACATATCTCTTCACAGAGACAAGGTCAGTAAATCTAGCCACAGAACCATATGTACTAATGCTGCTCTGTGTCCGTACTGTCTGCTTTGTCCAGGAGCAAGAATTCACACCTCAATTCACCACACACCTATTCAACTACTCATGTGGGGGTGGCATCCCTCATAGTTTGGTATTCACAGACGTGCTGCAGCTAGACTTCTTTAAAGGCAAAAGCTGTGTAGCTCTACAGCTCTCGTGTCATTAAACCAGAAGCAACAGTGTGAAAATGCCTTTGGGACCTGATACATTGCAGATCATTAGTATTAGGAGAGTCTCTTAGATTGGGACTGGCTCTGCACTGCTTTCTGGGAAATTCTCAATCTATCCCTGACAATAATTCTTGCCTTGTAGGTCCTCACTGTGGACTTCCCTAACTGTCTTTAGGGAACCAGGGGAGATTGGAAAGAAAAAGGCTAACAATGTGCATTTCTTAAGTTAGAATGGGAGGAGCTACTATAAAGGTGCACTAAATGTAACAAAACTGAAAGGATGTAAGAGAACTAATAGATATGACAGAACTGGTATGAATGAAGAAGTAATGAGAAGGTCCAGATGTGGAAGGACCGAAATGACCAGGAGAAAGTGGGCTGTAACAGTGGCATGTGGTATTGCCCCCTGGAGTAGCAGGTCATTCAGATATCAGCCCATCTACTTCCAGTTTCCCAGGATGCCTAGGTCAAGAGGAGACAAAATGGAAAGCCTTCAGGTTAAAAAAGGTGGTGGCAGGAAGGTAAATAGACTAACTCATGTCTTGGTGTCTGAATGCTGGTCAGACCACTTCTACTCATGTACCTTAATGTTTTGTGAACAGGTAGCAAAGCCACTGTGAGTAAAATCAGTTTTGGGTTTGAAACAGACACTTTCACCTCTGAAGTCTCATATCATGCCTGTGATGTTGCAACTTCTTGTGCTATCGCACCATTTTTAAAGGCTGAGTCAACACTACTCTGCAGATTTATATCCTCAGTGCCATCTCTAGCTAAGCAGCTTCACTCTGCATCTATCCGTCCAGCAACAGAGCTTCTCCTAACGTTTAAATCAAATGTCTTTTACTGCAATTATATCCTGGAGGTTCTTGCTTGCTCTGCCACAGACATACAGAACATTTAATAATTCAACTTTTCAGTTAAGTTTTACACGTCATCTTGCCCCCATCTCTTCTCTTTTGCTGAATGAACCCAACCCTTGATCTTTATTCATAGTTATATTTTGTAGACCTCCAGTCATACCTCTTCTCCACTGGAATAGCTGTAATTGATGTGTGTCTGTCTTGAGGCAGCATGTCACCAAACTAGGCATGGTACTGCAAATAACAATTTGAGAGCACTTAATATAGTGGGAAAGTTAGTATGAACTCACTAATGAGGAGCCAGATCATTAGAGAAAACAGAAACTAGTGAGATGACATTTAATTGGTAAATACAAGCCATTGTCATTGATTAAAACTGAATATAGAACTAGGTCTGCAAAAAGTATGTGATTTTCCTCATTTTAAAGAAATATTGGTCTTTTGAGAGAAGCTGATGAAAACGTCAGGGTTTTTAGTGGAATCATGTTCGTTGGTTCTGAGTGAAATTATTTGTTTTGCTTTTAAAGTTCTGAGAAAGTTTACTAGAATTCTAAGTAAAATGTTGTTTCAAAGTTTTCAAGTTCCAGAAATATTCTGTTCCAAATCACTTCTTTTCAAAAACAGGAGGAATATATGTATACATACTTGGATGCATGTAACGTGTTTATGTAGATATATATAAGTTCACCTATCCTATCCAAAATGTACATTTACTTTGCACAAAGCAAAAAAGCAGCAGCTGGTGATGCTGAAAGTGGATATGGGAGCTGCTAAGTAAAGGGCAGGTCTAAGAGTGCTCCAGTTTGGGACTTCATGTGTGAAAGTGTCATGGCACAGAGGTGGGAGGAACATCCTCTCTACATAGCTCTAGTGCAACCAGTTTTGAAATGCAACATTGCAGTTTGGACACCTGACTTCCCAGAATATCTGTCAGGTTGAATGGAGTGCAGAGCAAGAACATGGTCAAGGGTTGGAATGACCTTACAAGGAGAGATTTAAACATGTGCAGCTTGGCTAAGTAATGAAGAAAGGATTTGCACTAATTGTCTAGATATTTAGGGAGCTCTAAAGCCTGGAAAGCATGGGCCTGATTAAGGCATCTTAATAACCACCTAAGCTAAAATTTCACAATGGATGGAAGAAAACTGCAGGATGATGAGATGTCTTAACTTACCAACTGGTCTCCTTGGTAAGACAAAAGGCATCCTTTGGTGTGGGGCTTTTGTAATGTGCCTGAAAAAGTGCAGCAGTAAATGTGGAAACTCTCCTGCACTGGCCAAGGGTTCCAAGTAAGCCAATATTTCTTCTTCCAGATAAACATGCTACATAATGGCAGAGCATAAGCAGAGCAAGCTGAGTCACTTTTCTGTTACAAAATCTTCAAGGAGAAGCTGTGGTTAAAGGGGTGAGTTTTGATGATTTCTTCAACTTGGAATCATTCTGAATTTGTTGAGACATCTCATTTTTAGGTTAAATGAAACATTCTGGATTCATAGTTCTCATTAGATAGTTCTGAAATCTGTCTGACATGTGGTCAGTGTTCAGAGAACCTCCAGTCACAGAATTATTCAGGCTGGAAGGATATTGTCTAGTTGAACTCCCCTACTGAATGCAAGGTAAAGTATAGCACACAGCTCGAGGCTGTATCCAGATGGGTTTTGAATAGCTGCCAGGTTAGAGACTCCACAGTCTTTCTGGACAACTTGATCCACTGTTTGACCACTCTCACTGTAAAAAAGTTTTGGTTTTCTTACATTTAAAGGAAATTTCTTATATTTCAATTTGCACCTGCTGCCTCTTGCTCTTTCACTGGATTCCTCTAACTAGAGTCTGACTCTGCCTTCTGTACTGCTTGCTATCGGGTATTTACATTGATGAGATTCACCCTAAGCCTTCTCTTCTTGAGGTTAGACAATCCCAACTCTGTCATCCTCTCATATATCAAATGCTCCAAGTCCTTAATCATCTTAGTTGCCTATTGCTGGACTCAGTCCAGTGTGTCCATGTCTTTACTGCATTGGGGAGCCCATATCAGGGCACAGCACCCAAAATATTCTACCTCCAGTGCTGGGTAGAGGGGAAGGATCACCTCCCTTGGTCTGCTGTCAATGTTTTTCTTTACAGGAGGCTGCTGACTGCCTTTACCACAAGGGCACATTCCTGGCTTGTCCTCAGCTTGTTGTTCAACAGGACTCCAAGAGCCTCTTCTGCAGAGATGCTTTCCAAACAGTCGAACCCCAGCATGTACTGGTGTGTGAGGTTGTTACTCCCTTGGGTGCAGGACTCTGTGTTTCCCATTGAACTTCTTGAGGTTCCCGTTATATCAATTTGTTAGCCTGGCAAAATCCCTCTGAATGGCAGCATGACCTTCTGGTGCCTCAGCTAACTCCTCCCAGTTTTGTATCCCCCACAAATTTGCTGTGAATGCATTCTGCCTCATTGTCCAGGTTATTAATGAAGATATAAAATGGTATTGGACTGCCATGGGTACATCACTAGTGACCAGCCTCCAGTCAGGCTTTGTGCCTGATCACAACTCTTTAAGCCCAGCACTTCAGTCAGATTTCAGTCACACTTTCTGCTTATGTAGTCTGTAGTTCATCAGTTTGCCACTGAATGTAATGGAAGACAGTTTTGAAAGCCTTGCTAAAGTCAAGATAAACAATATCCATTGCCCTTCCCTCATTTTCTAAACTAGTAATTTCATTGTAGAAGGCTATCAGGTTGGTCAGGCATGATTTCTACTTCATAAATCCATGCTAACTGCTCCCAATTACTCTCTTTTTATCCTTAATATGTTTGGAAATGGTTTCCAGATGCATTTGTTCCATCACCTTCCCAGGAATCAAGATAAGGCTGATGGGCCTGTAATTGCCCAAATCTCCTTCTTGACCTTCTTAAAGATAGGAGTGGTGTTTGCTGATCTGGAAATTATCAGTGGAAACCAAGTGCATCAATCCACTTCCCTTTTTTAACTTGGTTTGGGAAAATTTGTGTTTTACCTGGAAAAAATGTTAGCACTTTTAAAAGCCATTTCTTGGGCTGGAAGAAACGCTTCCATAGTGAAGCTTGGGCAAGTGTAAGGAAGTTGGAGAGTGGAGTCACATCCTGCAAGTTGTAGTTGGGAGCAGATAAAACTTGCACTCGAGCTTGATGCCACTGAACTAAGAGTGTTGCACTACTTCCCCAAGAAAAGTGCTCTGCTGCTTCTTCCCTCTCTCACAGCAAAGGCAATTATCGAATAACTGGCCACCACAGCTGTCCCAGTGCATCTTCAGGTCACTGCATTGGAGTGACACCAAAGGGCTCCCTCTTTCAAACTGCTGGGCGGGAGGGGACTGCTGGACCGTCCTCTCCTCTCCTTGTTCTCCCTGCTGCTTTTGTTCTCTGCCTTAATTCCCTTTTGAAGGGCTGATATTTTATTCAGCAGCCCCTGCTGTGCCAGAGCCCATGACAGAAGTTTCTCAAAAGCACTCTGTCGACAAAATTATAACAGCTGGTCTTTGAAACTCTGGGAGTGCTAGTTGGAGAGGTGAGGGTGGCAGGGAGCGATGCGGAGGGGGAGAAAGAGGGGAGAGGGGGAGCGGGAAATGCACTATTTGTTAGGAATAATGAGGCAAAAATATGACAGAGGTTTTTATTGCAAATAATAGACAGTGAACTTCAAACAACAGCAGAGAGTCATTAAAAAAAACACAGCAACAGAGTTAAATAAATGCCTAATTAGCCAGCGCCATGAAGGTGGAATTTACTGCTCCAGAGATTCTTAAGGGAGAGTCAATAAATTCACAGCTGTTTTTTTTTCTTCTTTCCCCTCAGGCACAAAAGAAAATGTGAATGAGCCCAGGGCTGTTCTCAAGGTTTTGGCGGGATTTCTCTCCTTGTTGGCATAAACTGCAGCTTCTGTCTTGGCGGAGACAGGGCTGCCAGATCCACTCTCCTGAGGGAGCTGTGATGATTTGTGAGTGGCGGGACTGAACGCTGTGTGTATTTGGGATTAAACCAATGAGTAAGTGTGTCTGGTCCTAGGACAATTCCAAGAAAATATAGGGAAAGCTGTTGCAAGTCCTGCATGCTCCTCAACATGGGTATAAAACCGTATGTGTATATGTAGAATACAAGGGTATGTTGCTCCTGTTCTTCAGTTTTGCATAGGAGCCTGTGAATCCTGCAGGTTTCTCTGTGGTGTGGGTTTGAGCTGTCACAATGTGAGCTCTGACCCGTGTGTGCATGGAGAAGCAGGGTGTTGCGTGTGGATCCCCTCACAGGAGGTGGCATGTGGGTCCACTCTGCCATGTGTGGGCGTAGAGTGGGACTGATTTTAAAAGGTAACAAACGATATGTGTCATTATAGCAGCAGCAGAATTCTATAATGGTATATCTACATGCGATACCTCTCCTGTTCCCCTTCCCTCGCCGGTGCCACCCGTACTAGAACTGTGTGAAAATGTTCCTCCCAAATGCTTCCCCCCCACATCCCGCCAGGAAAAAATGCAAGTTTGTTCTGAACTGATTCCAAACTGTGTTTCCCTAGGGTGCATCCCTTTCACAGATTGCCTCTCCACCACCTCCTTCTCTACTGTGTGCTAGGTACGAATGAAGACCTCTAAACTCATATGGCAACGCGGTGAGTTTTGTCTGATCAACTTGAGGCAGCACCCTATGTGAGTCCTGTGTCTTAGTGTGTTACTGGAGCTGTAACCAGGCCAGGAAGCAATTCCTGTAAACAGCTGTGTTAGAGGGACACTTAATTTGTTGCGACAATTTAAAATAGAACATTTTATATTACTTCTCTAAAACGAAATGCTTTGATTTTGGGATCATCAAAAAGCTTTGTTTTGATCAAAATTGTCAACATTCTGAATGAGAATTTCCATTCCATGGGAAAGAAAAGAAATTTCAATTTTTCATCACCAGCTTACAATGAAAAAAAACCTTCAGGTTTCCCAAGAGATGAAAAATCTTAATCTCCCTAAGTTTTTTTTCTCTGCATTACACAGCAGCCACCACAAAATTATCTACAGAACAGAATTGTTTTCCTTCCTCACTTCTAACCAAAGCACAGAAAAATCTTCGGCACTTCATATCACTCGATTTGTAGAAGCCATCTCTGTGCTCTAAATCATTGGAGGTTCAAAACCAAAATCTGAGTGAAAGCAGTGTTTTCTCCTCTAGACCTCTGCTTGCTTAACCATGGTACCAGTGGAGCAGATAGCTCCACAGTGGGGGATGAGGGCTTCTGTAACTCTGCCAACATTAAACCTGCCATCTGAAGGCAGATAGGCTTAGTCCAACAGGCAGTTCGGGAGCCTGAACTAAGGAATGTGCCCCCTCTACTGCTTCTCCTACACCCAAAATTTTTATGCCAAGCCTGATTTATTTCTTTTGACTACATGTGCAAAAATACAGACCACAACTTAGAGCTGGACGGCCACAGCTGAAGTACAGTAGTGTAAGAAAGAAGAATGACTCTCTAAAATGAAAGGAGAGACTGAAACTGTGAGACACTTCCTACTCCTGTAGCTAAAAGACAAATGATTTCAAGAAGGAACTTTCTCTCAGATTATCTGCTGTGATAAACACTTTTCAGCAAAAAGGTAATGAGAAAAAGCAGTGCCTAACCCCAGGGAAAAGGAGAGAGACAACGGAGATGGCATCATGCTATCCGTATGCCACCAAATCAGCAATTGATGCTAATGACAAATGGACACGGGAGATAAAATCACAGCCCCGTGCTGAAGCCTCGCTCTGAGAAGCCTGTGCCTACCTCTGATGGACACCTGGATCTCTGCTTTCTCTTTACACCATAACAACGTATGTGCAGCTTATCTCTCCCAGTAAAATGTTGTTCAGCAGAACTGTCTGCGAGCACTGTGTGGGGTGGGTGTGTGAACAGGTCTGCGTGTGGGAGAACATTTGTGCGCTTGCCTGTGAGGGTATGAGCATCCCATGAGCATTTCTGCACCTGCGGGAGGCATAGGACTGGGTGTATCAACACCTTCGCACCTGCTGTTTAAGAGCTAATACGATTAGACTGAGGTTTTAAAAGAGCTGCTGTTAAAGGCTTTTTGTGTTAGCTAAACATGTGGGTTACACATGGCACCTTGCTCTGCCTTGTGGGGGGTTTGGTGGAAGAAATCAGAACGACCACGTGTACTGAGAAGCTGCTACAGGGTATTATCTTCGCCACAGATGGCATTATTCCTGCAAGTGAAGCAACCAAGGGGAACAGGAATTGGATATTGAGGTCACGGAGGGAAACAGCATGAGGCACCGCTTACACGCTGGGAGCAAATATTAAGGGATACTAGGGTTTGGCTCATGAGGTTTTAAAGTAGTGCTGTGAAACCACCACACATCATCTATGCCTGGCAGGGACGGAGAGAGGGAGGGTTGTGGGAATTAGGGGACAATCACAGATGCATTCTGCCTGTCATCCCATAAGTCAAAGTTTCTAGAAGAATTATGGGAATGACTGGACCACCCGAGTGGGTGTTGCGCAAGGGCTGGGTTAGGCTGGGAGGTGTGCAGGGAAGGACCACATACTGCACAGAGGCAGACAGGTCTCTCAGGCTGTACTCTGTACAAGATACATCCTACTGAAATACCTGAGTATCCCAAGGAAGGCTTCTTGTGTGAAAGGGTTCCTCGTGGTTAGCAAGGTGCAAGAGAGGCAGCCATGCTGGAAGGGGTGGCAAGACTGTGCACAGCAGCCTTTCTCCTCAAAGCATGCAGCATGAGATCTTGGAGAGGCAGAGCAAAGGTGGCAGATGCGCCAGGTAGAAGAGTAATAGGAAGAAAAGGGCAGCTGTAGAAATAATCCACAGTGTTTAATGTGTGGAGGAGGGGTGTGATGTTTTCAGGCGCTCTGGACTCTCAGTCTGGCCTGTTGTACAGCAGCAGAGTGCAGTGACTGCCATGAGTGGGCAAACCAGCCTCCAAGAAGTGCTTGTGCTGTGCCAGGGCCCAAGTTCTGGAGTTTCTCTGTCAGGTCTGTACAGCTAAGGCCTGGGTGCAGCCATGCATTCTGCATACAGCACTGCCGTATTTCCTCTGAGGTGCTGTCTGGGGTGGACAGCTTATTGGAAAGGTACTGGTATTGCACCCTTAAACCATTGCATGCCTGGCAAATTGCTTTTGCTGTGTCAGGGCCACCCAACCTGCCCTGACCAGGCTCTAGCAGTAACATGCTGCTGGTTGTATCCTGCACTGATGCAGAGAGACCGAATCCCCGTTTCTGCTGGCTAGCAAATGTCTCATTGGGGAATTGTCACAGAGTGCACCAGGAAAATAAAATAAGGTTTTTTTCATATCTTCTGGCTCAGAAAAGTTCAGGAGGTTTCAAAACAACCTTCTACTTGCAGAAACTCTGGATCTCCCAACCAACCTAACATTGCTTGGACATAAAGCCATAAATCAGGCTCTGACTCCTTTTGAAAGCACTAAGGTTTTTTTCTTCCCTGAATTTCCATTTTGTAATAGAATCCAGGAGGGTTTTGCACAGTGAGCCTGCATAATGCTGTGGAAAGGCAGGATATACTCAAGAGCACGCTCCAGAAGAACGCCCCTGAGATGTTCTAAGTCAGCAGACCAGAACCAGTACAAGGTTTGTTCGCTGCTTAGATGATGTGGAGTGGTTTGGGGGACAGACTCACCCTGGAGCAGCTGTAGGCTGTTTCCTTCACCCTTTACTTATACCTTGCTAACTTTATTTGGCCCCTGCTCGGCCTGTAAACTGCCCTGAACTGCACCTACCACGTTTCCTCTTGCACCCCCCTGTCCTCGTGGTGAGGCTCCACTTGTGGTGGGCAGTGAAGTCCATTCAGTGCAATCAGATTCATTCAAGGTCCTGGTATTCATCTGGGAGATGCATAAAGGAATTTACTGTTCCTGTCTGTCGTCTGGGCAAGGTGGGGCACTGATGCTTTGCCCCCTCATGAGATGCCTTGAGAGCTGCAGTCGCAGATGGGCTAGTTGTGGAGGAAACTGGGGAGTAAAAGGCACCTTTCTCTGCCTTTGGGCCAACCTTTAATGGGAGCATGAGCATCAGGCACCTCCACATGCTGGTGGTGAAAAGGATGCCCACACCTCTGTGCGTGGAGTCGCAGCCCTTCGGGGTGGGGGTGCTGGGTTGTGTCAGGGTTAGAAATGCAACTTAGAATAAGGCTGTGTGATTCTGTGTGCCTCACCAGGGCTGTTCTGCTGTCCTTGTATATGGACAAGGTGTGAGGATTTTAAGCAATTCTTGCCCCTTGTGCTGCCCTTTCTGCCATGCTAGAAGCAGCTGTTAGTGGGATCTTGTGGACAGGAACTGGATGGTAGATTGAAAGTCAGACTATACTGTTCACCCTGGAGTGGAGACAAACAGCCGCCTTTTGGGCACAGGTTTGTTTTTAAGCTGGGAGTCCTAGAGAGGAACAGGTGAAAACCTGTTTAAGTGGCTGTTTACAGCCAGCCCTATGGTAACAGTCTGGTAAAACTCAGCTCTTCCTACGGTTCACCAGGATCCCCCTTTATGTCTTTACCTTATCTACTACATATCTATGTGTTACTATTCAATGCAATTTCATAAGCCTACTCAGGACTGCATTGTATGGCCTCCCTGCACATTGTTCAGGGAGCACTGCTCCAAAATGCACCCGTGCCATGAACTCGGCATCTGCACTGCAAGTTTGTTTTCAGTCTGTTGCAAACATCACATTGCTGCAGACATCCGGAGCTTGGCAGCAAACTGTTGTGAATTTGCAGAGAACAATAGCCTTTCCTTAACAAAGAAAAGTAGAAGAAAGAGACAGGCATGAAAATAGAGGTATATGAATATGAACACATGGTCCTAGCCACAAAAAGTTTTTGAAATGACTGCACTGACCCAGCTGGTGTGGATTTGGATCTATAATTGCAGTGGTTCTCATGACACTTTCTCTTTCCAAAAGCTTTCTGGCAGAGACAACTTATCTGGCATGAACAACAGTGTGAAATGAAGATAAATGAAGAATACGGGCACACGAATCCCTAGAAGTAGGCTGGGTTGGCTTTATTCGGATTAAGGTTTTCAGGTACTGTTTTGTGATGTTTGTCCTCCTCTGTAACTAGAGCAGCACCAACACAAGTAGCAACTGAAGTAATCACTAGAGGAAAAAAACAACCCTGTGGCTAGTGTGTCAGCCTATGGCTTAAGAAAAAGAACAGACATCCTGTGACTTCACTTCGAAGTCTTGACTTAATAGTATTTTGACATGTGGCTCTGAGCATGTGTGCCATTCTGGCCAGTACTAAAGCAGAAGCTATAGCCTGGTGTCTCACCTCTAAGAGTACATGTGGCATTAGCACAGGGCATGGCTTTTTGTGGCCCTACTACTTCTTAAGGGACCAGGGACCAGCACAGGTCCAGAGGCCCTGTGAAGGGACTTTTGTCTAAGAGAGTGGGTGGTGTGAAGCTGTGGAGGCTAGCTCAATAATTTAAAAGTAGGTAAGTGTATAAACAATAGATGGGTCTTCAGGAGGCAGATTTGCTTGTTTTCCCTTAGTCTTTTGACTGCCGTTTTGAGAGTGACTCCTGTGATGTGGTATGTGAGAGGGATGCTCATCATGGGAAATCCCCTGTCCAAGCCATGGAATATGCTGAAGTCCTTATACAGCTGAATTCCCTTGTCAGGGTTCATGCCATCCAGGTTTGAATCATTTCAAGCAAAAGATGGAAGACCTATACAGCAGGAAGCTTCCCTCCACCCTCTCCCCTTCCCATATGCATATAACTTATGCAGAAGTTATAACTTATAACTTGTAACTTCTGCATGTTATACGCAGAAGTGCAAAATCCCCATTTTGTAGGGACATGATTTTGTTCTGCTGTAGGTATTTTAAGACCATCATGGGTCAGTCAGGTTCTAATTTGCTTTAATTAGCACATTACAAAAGAGATGTCAAATTCTTCCCTATCTATAGTAAACGTTGAAAGAATTCACCTCCAGTCTGGTCCATTTGGTGGCTCTCTAATAAACAGGATAAAGACATCTGCCCAACACTGACTATTTTTTGGGGAGGAAGTCATGTTTGATCTCTTGAGCCAAATGATCCCTTCAAGGGAAGTCCAGTAAAATAGAATTCCACTGTATTATCAAGCTATAAGTCACAGCAAGAGAAGAGACAAGTATAGATGAGTCACAGGTCACAAATTCCCTTTTCTCCTGATTGAGTGTCTCTGAATGTATTAGAAATTTTTGAGAGTCTTCGACTTTCTGCAAGCTCTCTCTTGTTCCTTTCTCTTGTTCCTTTAATTACTGTTAATTTTAAGTTGTCTGCTCTGTGATGGGCAATTGTGTGTACAGTACTTTACATGTTCGATAAAGATGTACAAAGTAACCCTTATGCTACTGTCAGATCAATTTTTCTCCAAGAGCTGATTGTAAAAATCAGGCTTTTTTTTTTTTTTTTTCCCAGTGATAGAAAACACTGTTTTCTGAAGGAGGAAAATAAAACATTTGGTCTAAAACTCAGGATAGTTTGATGATGAAGTGCGGCTGTAGTATCAAGAAAGTTGTGGTTTGGGTGTCAATGAAGTTGGGTTCCTAAAATGAACTCTGTCCCTGAGATCATGGGGGTTTTTTTGCAAGCTGGCAGCATATCACATGGGAGATAGAGGCTGAGCTTCATCTACCAGACTTTAAACATCTGCAGTTTAGATGTCTAGGTTTGAACTCATCACCCTAGCCACCACTTGGAGAGTTGCTGTGATTCTCATTGCCAAAGGGCAGTTCCCTTCAGCCAGGCTGCACAATGAAAGGAACCAGGAGGCCTTGTGCTCCTGTGTCCTCCTCTTTGAGAAAAAGAGAGATATAAACTTCTTCATCCATGGATAGAAAAGTTTTTCTGTGGAGGCTAGTGGGGCCAGCAGTGTGGTAGGTGAAGGCAGCAATTGATTAATTTCCTTCCTCTCCAACAAATGTTGTGATATTAGAATAGCTCTTAGGTATTCATGTATTAGTTTTCATACACTTTATTGCTTACGAGGAAAGACTTTTATACTAGCCTTTCGGGAATCTACAAGAAGGAGTAGATTCTGAATCTGGATTTGAAGAAGTATGATCAATGGGCCCCAGAGGAGAAGGTCTATGTGGCTAAAGGGAGTGTGAAGATGGTCAGAGGGTTATATAGCTTGCTGGTTGTTGAAAACTTGCTTTGTGATAAATCTTGGTACTGAAATAGAAAGCCCTGACCATTTCTACTGCTCCTACTGGAAGGTGAAGATAAATCTAAACACATGTATATCAGCTCTGATGGGTGTCCTCTGTGGTGTCCACTGGAGTTTGGAGACAGTCTGAAACACCTCTGGAAGAGTATATAGAGGCCTTGTTCATCTTAGTTGACTTCTTTCATTTTGCTCTGAAACCTAACCTTGAATATGTTTGGTAGAACCCTTCCACCATTTTAATTTAGTTTCTTCCCTCCTCTGTTAAGAAATGTTAATTTCTTCCCTCCTCTGCCCACCACAGACAACCCTTTTTCCTGCCCTGGGCCAGAACAACCACATCTTTGCTTTCGCTGGTGTCAGCTATCTTCAGAAGGTTTTTGGTTTGCCTTTGCTTTTCACCATGCAGATTTTCTTTTCTTTCAACACAGTGAATTTCAGGTTGGATTGATGGTCCTGCAGAGCAATGTTTTTCTGTGTGATAAATAACACAAGGGCTCCCTGTGCTGATCAAATGAAGCTGAGATTTCCAAGGTGACAGAGTCCATAGGTCTCTTGAAGGGTTTAGGCTTAGCATGTTCTGAAAAATTATTGGTATTATAATTGCAGAACTTGGCTAACTGCCTTCTCCTCTGAGGCTGGGATGGTTGTGGTGTGGTGACAGTGTGCTGGAGCAGATGTTGTCTCCTTTGCTTGTCAACCCAAACATTTCAGCTTCCTTCAAACAACCACTGGATACCGATCTGATGGTCAAAACAGAGGCTGCTCAGTTCACATTTTTCATTGTTCATGCTCACTTTGGTGGATGTTACCTTTTACCTTCCAGAGCTTAGGCTCATGTGGCTACATGTGTGCAAATTGGCAGGATGTCTAATGCTTTTCACCTTTGGTTTCTGACCCTGCTTCACATCTGAAAATCATTATGATTTGATGGTCGATTAGTTGCTTATCAAATGGGTAGATGAGATACAGCAGAGCTCTTCACCCATCTCCTGAAAAAAATCTGTGGGTATAAATAGTCTTCCTGTTGGGCAGATAGCCAGAAAAGGCTGGGAAAGAATGCGACACAAAGATTGCAATTTTTCTTCCTTCTGTGAATCCCTTCTCAATTTAATTGCTGGGGTTTTTTTAGGGTAGGAAAGGATTGAGGGAAATAGAAATTGGATAATGGATAGAAAAACTGGTGCTGATATTGCTTGCAGATCTGAACATGCAGGCTCCCTTTAGTCTTGGAATTTGGCAGTCTGGTACCTTATGCTGTCACAGAATTAACTTAAAACATCCACAAACCTTTGGGAGAGAAAACATAGTGAAAGTAAGGTAGAATAGACAACAGAAAAAAACTGTAAGGTCCAACTAATCAGATACCCTGAGATTCCAGTGTTGCTCAATCCTCTTTGCAAAAATTAAGCTGATGACTTTGACCTTTTTAGTGCCTTAATTTTACAGATGTAATGCCAGCACTTAATACTTTCCATGTATAAGATTCAAAGCAGCTTAAAAAATGAGGGAAGTTGCAGCAATCCTTTATTACAGACAGACTCACTAAGAGAAATAATTTAACAAAGCCATTAACAGTCGCAAGGCTTGCCCATTCTGTGTATGCATGAAGTTAACATATCCTCCAGACTCCTCTTACCTCGTCCAACGTTATCAAGTATCTCATTGAAAGTGCTTCGTTAATAATGTTCTCCCCTCCAGCTTGCTGATGCTGTACTCCCTACCTGAAATCCCATGATATACTGTTTTTTCCTTGTCTCTTAAAGGCATACCAGGTTATGCAGTCTGCATTTATCTGATGGCCTTCTCTATAGTGCAAGTTACCCTTGGCTAATTGCTGGTCTCAAAAAAGTAAATGCACAAAGTAGCACAGAAACTCAATCTTGATCTGTCTCAGCTTTTAATTATGTTCGGATGTGAGTACCAGTTTGGTTCATTACAGGGACAGAACTAGCTGCAAAGTTCAGGTATGGCATTGCACCAGTGTCACCAGGGCTGACTGAGGTCCTAAGTTCAGGTCTTGAACCCAGACTGTGTTTTTTCAGAAAGGACAGTTACCCACCCAGCACCACCTCAGTCCTCTGAGGAACAGGGCTGTTAATTTCTGGAAGAAAGTGATGGATACAGTCAGGCGTTGTAGCTTCTGTAATACTTGTATTTTGCAACCTGGTGAGTCCTGGCCTTAGCGGAGCAGTTAGTGATGGACCACAAGGAAACCATTTCAGAGATGTGGGGAGATGGGCGCACTGGTCAGATGCTCATTACTGTGTCTGTCTGTAATGGTGTTTGCAGGAGGAGCACGGATAAATTCCCTCCTCTTAACAGACCCCACTTCCTAGTTTTCCCTTCCTTGCCTTCTGTATTTGGTAGTGTTATAGACCAGATATGTAGGCACTTGAAGCAGTGGCTCGTGTGAGGTTTGAAACAGCAGAGATCAGAGCTACATTTCAAAGTCTTTTCAGATTCCCTGTTGCTGCTTGTTCCATCTCCTCTGGACCTTCTTCCTGCCTGAAATGCCGGAATGAAGCATTCTCTGAAACTCTGATCGCACAGTCTGTTTCCCCCAGTGGTACCTAGTAGAAGAAATCTTGTCTCTTGGATATCAAATTCGAAAGCAAAAGTGAGAGAGAAAATAACAGTTGCTTTAAATAATGAACAAAAGTGCCAAGAGATTTATTTCCCTCCACATTCCTCCTCCCTCATGCAGATACTCTCTTCTTTAAAAACAGTTTTCCAAAGTGAGTTTCATGCTGGATCGACAGCCCTGCAAAGCTGCATCCCCTGCTCACGTACGGAATGGGAATAACTAATGCGTGGGAGCGCAGATTTTCACTCAGCAGTAGCAGCATGCCTTGGACTTAATATAGCTAGAAGGTTGCATATATGTGGAGGACTAGGGTTATCTCCCTGGTCCGTTCAGTGGCAAAATCCTGTGCTTCTCTGAACAGTAAGGACATGAGCAGAGGTGGATAGTTACTCATGGATTTCTAAGGGGGCAATTAATGATCAATTAATGCTTTCACTATAGTAACTAAAAAGGGTTTGCGTGATAAAATGTATCTGTGGTTGGCCTGGAACAGGTCTCCTCCAGGCAAAAATTGTAGATAGTGCCACAAACATTCTTGAACCTGTTTTGACTTTTGAAATTGGCAGATTGGAACTGATTGAACTTAACATTTTTCAACTCATATTCTGTGTTTAGAAAAGTGGAATGCTGCTACTTTGCCCCCTGTTTTCTGTGTTGTGTGGGTGGTTTTTTTTGGGGGGGGGGGGTAGGGGGGGTGGGGGTGGTGTTTTTACCTTCTACTGCATACGACGTTCTGTCTTCGCTCAATCTGCAGTTGTGATTGGTCATCTAACTCACAATATTGCCTTTTAAGGGCAGCCAGCAGGTAGGAGCAGGAGCCCCTGGTGTAAAAACTTACCTATAGAAATTTTAAGTTAATTGCTGAAAGTTCTTGTGCCAGTAAAAAAAAAATAAAAATATTTAAAACAGTGCACAAAAATGGGTTTGAAACCACTTGAATTGCAAACATTTAAGAACTCAAGCAATTGTTTCTGAGCATTTTCTTTGTCATTTTTCAGATGTCTTATAACTGTGAAATATAGTTAGGGATATTTTGGGATGAACGGGGTTAATCAGCTACAATAAAAATTGAATTTGAGCTTTCTCAAAATCTCAGGCTGAACAGCTTTTCAAGTTCAGAAAGTTTCAATTAACTTTTTCATATTATCATTTATGAGCAGTCCTGGCTCCCCAAGGAGTTCCCAGTAGACTGGAAGTTAGCAAATGTAACACCCATCTACAAGAAGGGCCACAGGGAGGATCCAGGGAACTACAGGTCTGTCAGTCTGACCTCAGTACTGGGTAAGATTATGGAACAGGTCATCTTGGGTGCCATCACACAGCATGTACAGGACAACCAGGTGATCAGGTCCAGTCAGCATGGGTTTAAGAAAGGCAGGTCTTGCTTGACTAACCTGATCTCCTTCTGTGACAAGGTGACATGCTTAGTGGACATAGGGAAAGCAGTGGATGTTGTCTACCTAGATTTTAGTAAAGCCTTTGACACTGTTTCCCACAGTGTTCTTCTAGAAGAGCTGGCTGTTCATGGCTTGGACAGGTGTATGCTTCACTGGGTAAAAAACTGGCTGGATGGCCAGGCCTAAAGAGTTATGAATTGAATTAAATCCAGTTGGTGGCCGGTCACAAGTGGTGTTCCCCTCAGCTCAGTATTGGGCCCAGATATCTTTATCAATGATCTGGAGAAGAAGATCAAGCACACCCTCAGTCAGTTTGCAGAGGACACCAGGTTGAGCAGAAGTGTTGATCTGCTTGAGGGTAGGATGGCTCTCTAGAGGTATCTGGATCAATAGGCTGAGGCCAATTGTATGAGGTTCAACAAGGTCAAGTGCTGGGTCCTGCACTTGGGTCACAACACCACTATGCAGTGATACAAGCTTGGGAAAGGGTGGCTGGAAAGCTGCCTGGCGGAAAGGGGCCTGGGTGTGTTGGTTGACAGACAACTGAATACAAGCCAGCAGTGTGCCCAGGTGGCCAAGAAGGCTAATAGCATCCTAGTTTTTTTTCAGTCAGCAGGACTTGCAAAGTGATCATCCCCCTGCACTCGGCACTGGTGAGACCACATGTCAAATAACGTGTTCAGTTTTGGGTCCCTCACTACAAGAAAAACATTGAGGTGATGGAGCGTGTCCAGAGAAGGGCAATGAAGCTGGTGAGGGGTCTGGAGAACAAGTCTTATGAGGAACAGCTGAGGGAAGTGGGGTTGTTTAGGCTGGAGGTTAATGGGAGATGTTATTGCTCTCTACAACTACCTGAAAGGAGGCTATACTGAGGTGGGGGTCAGTCTCTTCTCCTTTCTAACAAGCAATAGGACAAGAGGAAACAGCCTCAGGTTGCACTGGTGGAGGATTAGATATTAGAAAAAATTTCTTCACAGAAAGGATTGTCAAGGATTGGAACAGGCTGCCTGGGGAAGTGGTGGAGTTGCCATCCCTGAAGGTATTTAAAAGATGTGTAGATGTGTAACTTAGGGATATGGTTTAGTGGTGAACTTGGTATTGTTATGTTAATGGTTGGACTCGATGATCTTAAAGCTCTTTCCCAACCTAGACAATTCTATGATTTTATTTTTATTTCATTATTACTGCACTTCCAAATGTCCAAGTGTCAGCAGATACCAGATTCAGAGAGCACTGATATGCTCCGACAGGATCTATTTTTGCATTATTTCTAAGCTAAGCAGAAGCAGGGTGAATGTGAAGTCTTCTCTTGAAAAAGTTTGCTCTGATGAGAATTCTGTCCCTGTTTTCTAGAAGACTAAATATTTCAAATAAGATCAGAAGTAGATCAAGCATCTTAACTGGAAATGGGTATGAACAAAGTCCAGAGCCTGTCTCTTAATAGCTGTACCTGCATCTAGTGTTTTTTCTACCCACCAGCTAAGCTTATAATTTTATTCCTGAATAGATAAACAGATGAAGCTTTATCCTGAACACATACATCCCTGAACTTAGGAATCTTGTCCACAAACTCTCCTTTGGGTGGGGGGAGACGGGGAATGTAGTATCCAGAAGGCATTAAGTGACAAGCAAATAAGCAAATTCCAATATTGCCTGGAAAGTTTTGACACGCTGGACTTTTCGTGATGAAGGTTCAGCCAAGAATATGACATAGAGACAGCCCTAATAGTGTTGATAGATAGAGGAGATAAGACAGAGCCAAACATCAACTATTTTTCCAAGCATATTACAGGACTTGCCTGTTTGTCAGAGCCTGCTTGCAGTAACTGAAGACAAGAAATCATAAACTAATATACAAACAAACCCACAGAATTTAGCAAACAAAGCCACTGAAAAGCTAAGAGAAATGAGAAGGAGACCCATGCTGAAGCCTGCTATGGAATCTTAATTGCAGTATGGCACACTGAGGCAGTAGAAATGGATGGATGCCTTAAACAGATGAGTGGGTGGACAGAAAGGATGAAAGGTGCATGGGAACCCTCAGTGGGAAGGCACTCCAGAAGTCAGGAGAGTGAGTCTAATATTTTCCCTGTCCTTTACTGGGGGTGGGAAAAGGCAGGACTGTTTGTTTTAGCAGCCTAGGAGATACTTCCTCACTAATGTGCATGACTTGGTGATCTATTTTCCTGATGGTTTTTTGCACTTTGCAAATGAAAAAAAGTGTCGAGTTTGAAGTCATGAGTGTAACTGCAGCAGGTACGATCTCCTGCTTGCTTTAGGTTCATGGGTGCACCAGAATGAGTGGGAATAGAGGCAGAATTTACAGGTGGAATATTGGAGGGCAAGTTGATCGTCTTCCCTCAACAAGTGTAAGGGATGTGTTGGAATTTCCCCCTGACAAAACAGAAATGGCCACGTCCACCTTCCCGAGGACACTGTCCCCTGTGTGGATTCCCTTCCCCTCACGTTGGCTTTAGCAGTCTGGATACTTGTCAAATCCCCAGCATGCAGCTGCTGCATCTCGCACTACATTATTATTGCTGATGCTAATCTCTGACCGCTGAACACGGGTCAGAACCAGGAGATAATTGCAGCTCCGATCGCCAGGCACGGTCCTTTGTGAGTAGTTAATGAGTGTTCAGGAAAATAAAGCAGAAAGAAGAAAAGGGGGATTGTGGTTTGCATACAGTGAGATAGAGAGTGAATAGGAGATGGAAGGAGGGGACAATTCACTGATGGGGGAAAAAGAAAGAATTGGAAAAAAGAAATCATTTGCACTAAAGCCATTGCTGCCTTATTCTTGTTTCATCCAAGTGGATACAGCTAACTCTGGTAAGAAGGGGACTAAGCAAGCAGTGACACCCCGGGTCTGTTTGCAGTGCTTTGGCTCTGGATGCCATGAACACAGATGTGGGGGTCATCATCTCCCTGGCGAGTCAGGTGGTTACACCCACAAGACAAATGTCCTTGTGCTCTTTGCTCTGAGTTATTTCCTCTCCTTTACTCTGCATCACACAGCCTGTGTGAATGAAGGTGCCCTCTAGAGATTGGCTATCTACTCCTAAAATTGACTTTAGCACTCTCTTAGCTTGAGTGGCAGTGACCTGTATCTCTGTATCTGAATTACCAAACTTTATTCCCAGCACTATCTTTATATCACATACAGTGGGATCGGTTTCAGTGTCTGAAAGAAAAAGGTGACTTATCAAATCTTTGCCAGGTCCTTACTCCAAACAAAAGATAGCTGCTTCTACTGATCCATGTGACACGACTGCTTGTGAAGGTCCCAGAGGGCATTTGTGTTCTCTATTCTCTGTTACGGAGGAGACGGCTCTACCTGCTCCTGTGACATCTGCCTCAGGGTATAAATGATGTAGTATGGTGACACAACAGCTTGGTGATCTGGGCATGTCTGGTTTTCTGGAAACCAGAAACCACCTCAATGGAGGGGAAGGAAAACTACTTCCTGCAAATGAATTGGAGTCACTGGGGATGGAGTTTGAGGGGGAAATAAATGATTGCGGTACGTGTTTGTGTCCATATGAGTCCCCTCTCCCTAACGACCATGTTAATGTGCTCATAAAAAGATATGGCGCAGGGGGGACGTGACTGTTCAGGCTGATTAGCATTTTATGGCAGAACTAAGCTCCATGACAAACGGCTAGCTGGGTGGGCTGTTTTTACAACCCAGAAAACTCTACTTTAAGATGCTGAAAATATGAGTTCCTTTTCCCTATTCTGAGTGCTATTACAATAATAATAATATGAATTATTATTGACCTCTGAGGGGTCCTACAACTTCCATGAAAACACAAGGTGGTAATGGAGTTTTGGGGTAACTGAGGTGAGTCTTAAACAGAAGTGCTCTGTACTGGCACAGCAGGAGAGGGCACTGGGCTGACAGACATGCCTACAACCAGCTGCAAAGCATAGGGGACATTCTGGAGCCTCTTGGACCTACTAACCAGAAAACTAGAGACTGAGTCCTAATGTCTTGGCCATACCCAGTTTCCCTGTACAATGTGCTGTTCACTTTCAGTGAAGTATTATTAACACTGCTTTGCTTTCAGTTCAAACTTATGTACTGTGATTCTGTATTGCTTTGCAGTCTGGAGGTATGTGTGGTTTTCTGTTGTGTTGAATGACCTACATCCCCTTTGTTTGGAAAGAGATGAGGGTTTCCTCAGGGTGAGATACACCACGGATACAGTTCCAGGTCTGAAGCAGTCTGTGGGGTCTTGCTCCAGTCCCAAAAGCTGCTGGGCCAGATTTATGTCCAACAGTAATGGCTGAGAGATTAGGTATAAATTGATAAAATGGGATAGCAGAAAAAAAAAAAAAAAAGAGAGGGTTTGAATATGGCTGTGAACATGCCCTAGAGAGCACCAGCCTTTCCAGCACTGGGACTATCATAGATGTCCACATGGAATCTGTTCCTTGGAGCTGTGGCGCAGGTTCCAACAGCAGGGCTTTGTGAGGCAAGGAGCAGCTCCTTCTACAGGGCAGAGAGCAGAGGGACAAGAGAACAGCAAGCATTTATCCCATATGCTCTGTGTTGTCTCCAGTGATGGAAGGGCTCCGTCTGGTTAGAAGTCTCAGTATATAACTGCTTATCATATAATGTCACTCGGAAGTCAATTTTTTTTTGAAGGGGGGAAGTGACAGGTATTGAATAGCCTAATGTCAAGAGAATAACAGGTTTTACGCCAAGAGATTTAGAAATGTGAGAGAAGTGGTTTTCAGGGCAGATCAATTCTGTGAGTGAATATGGCACATTGCGCTGGGGAAGGGATGCAAGCCCAGCTGCAGTGACGACTCCCAAAGGAAAGTGTAGCAGAACAGGCATGACAGAGCCATACATCCTGCATGTGTGTGTGTGTGCACACATGCATACATTAGTAACGAAGACTTCAATTCAGCACTCTGCCGTTATTCAGCCATGTGCCTAAGCATCTTTACGCATACACTGAAGACTGTTACGACAGGACTTGCTGGAAATAGCTTTCTGGGCATTAGGAATACTCAAGTGTGTACTGAACGAAGGACAGGAGCTGTGTGAGGCACTTGCAAGGAAACCTGAAAGTACGTAAGACTCCTTGCATTTATCTTGCTGCTGACTCCACCCTGGAGCTTGTCAAACCATTAAGAGAAAATGCAAATGCAGAAATGTGTAAATTTCTCCTCCAGTGTACAAAATGGACTCATTTGGTGTGCAGTTTCCTTCCCTTCCTTCAGACCCTTCTCTTCCCTCTGTCCTGTCTGGGAACATAAAGGATTTTAGGTATTAATGACACAAAGAAGTGAACTCCTAACTCACTTAAGGACTCATAGAAAGAGCTTGCAATCAAGAGAATTTAGTTGAAAACCCACAAGTAGGTTTTCACACTGAAAATGATCATCAGCTCACCCCATAGATAAGCAGGGAGATACCAAGTGTGGCCAATTGGGATGAAGCACAACAGCTCACAAACTGAGTATTTGGTGTCACTCCACTGTCAAAATACATGAGAAATATCTGTATTTTATAAGTTCTGATAACATAGATGTAAGGAATTTGCCGTTTGCACAGGGATATTCCACAAGCTGGGACAGAAGGGAGAAAAAGACTCAAACTTTACTGAGTAAAATGTTTGTTATTAATAATTTGCACCATTTGCCTTAGATTATCAAAAAGTGAATTAACCCTTTGGTTAATTCAGGGGACCCCAGTGCACTTATAGCCTATTTTCAAACTCACAAATGTTGCAGGTAGAATAGGACCAAAAGGAATGAAAACAGAAATGTTTTTCCAAGATTCACATGTGAGCCACAAACGCCATGCTGAGGTGCCAAGATGAAATCCCCACTGTTGTTCTTGATATGGTGCTTTTACTTTCTCCTTTATCAACCAGCAGTGAATTAGTTACTGCCTGGAAAACATGGGAGCCCTTGAAAGGGGCAGGAGGGTTCACCTCTCTGAGCTATAGTTTTGAGGTGTATTTCTGCTATACGTTTCAGATGAGAAGCTTAAAATCTCACTCATGTGTTTCTTCCTCATTCAGATTGTGACAGCTCCACGGCCCTGTAGTTATGGTTCTCTGAATCTCTGAAACAATTGCCCAGAGGGCACCCACAAATGTTCTTGCATACTGTAATATGTGCACCAAAGCCTTGGTAAAGCTGAATCCAGCCTTCAGTCCCTGCCTTGCAAATGACTGGTGTTCCATCATCTTTGTTGATGGGCTGTCTGAGGGTGTTAGTAAACACACGGGAGCCCAGACTGAAGTTCAAGACAGCAGGAGATGTCCTTGCATGGGCATGTTTGCCATTAGCTACCAGGCCTGCTCCTTATTGAAAATACTAGCATTGCAGAGCAGCACACACAAAATGAGCCAGGAGCCTGTCCGGGCTGCATATAGTGGCCAGAAACTGGGTACATTTGGTGAGAAAAAGGGAATCTGTGATGACAGGGAATAATAGCAGCTATTTCTGATATGGGATTGTTATGTCCTATCACAGAGGTGTTTTAGATGAGAACAGGATGAGTGGTAGGAAGTTTTGGCTTGTCATGCCTACAGCCTTGTTCATCTCTTGTGAATGAGTATATGTAGTGCTACCCGTGCATCAACGGCTTGCTTCTGAGGAGGGGATGACTTTTTAGTTCTACAGAAGAACCAATGAAGGATGTGCCTGAAAAAATAGTCCCAAAGAGAAGCCACAACAGCAACATCTTTCTTGGCAGAGATATTATGAAAGTTGGTGGCTGTGATTTGGATCTTTCTTTCCAGGCAAAATGCAGCTGTCCTCTCTGAAGGTGAAGAAAAGGCTACTGCTTAAGGAATGAGGCAAATGTTATGAAGGTCAAGAGGTTTCTGGGGTAATAGCAGCAAAAGCAGGGATAAAATGAAGGGAGGGAAGCAGTTGTGAATGTGGCACTGAAGGCAAGCAGGTAGATAGGATGTGTTGAACACAGAACTAACTGGAGATGCAGACCTGAAAATAATGAGGGAGAATACTGCTGTTCATTATGGTTTCTGCTACATGCAGGAAAATAAGGCTTGACACTGGCATTCTTTGCAAATAATCAGGATTATGCCAGTGAGCTGACCTGATTCAACTCCAGGGCTGGAGTTCTCCATCTGTGAATACTGCTTAATTGCTCAATGCAAAGGAACAGTAGCACCGAGGCCACTGCTGAGGTCTCAGTCTCAATTCCATCATCTTGATCTCTGTTCTCCTGACAGATACTCATGGGATTGAAACAGCTGTGCTTGAATTTTCTGTATAAACAATATTCTGCTCTTTGCAGGCTTTTAGAAGACTGTGCTTGGTACCCAGGATGGCAAACATGATAGAAGGGGGGCTCTGCCAACTAGTATTTTCTTCTCTCTGTCAAGCTTCTTCTCTTTTCTTTTATCCCTGGAAAAATCTTGCTCTCTCCTTCCTTAGTGGCATGAATTAGACCATGCTGTAACTACCTGAGACTAGACTGTTCCAGGGCACCATGCAGAGGGGCCTGGAGAATTAAATTTGTGGTTTAAAGCCGTGTACTGCAGGCTTCTCATATGGAGAGAGAAACATGTGCTTGAGGGATTTCCCTGTGCTTCTCTGAGGCTTCCATGAGTTCTTCCCAGGTGCCATGAAGGTGTCTGGTAAAAGCAAGTCCAAATTTTTCTGGTTAAGAAGGACTTCTTTGATACTGTGGATTAGTCAAGGAAAGAAATTCTTTAGTGAAAGAAATTCTTTAGTGCTAATGAGACTAATCTTCCCATCACTTGTGCCTTCCCTGCCAGTACTCAGTTTAGCACTGAACCAGGAGTTACTTAGTGCCCATATAAACCAGAATATTTATTTAGACCTATTTATACAGGTGGCACATGAAGGACTCATGTCTGTGAATCGCCCTAAGAGCACAACTTCTGTAGAGGCACAACCATGAAGCTAGTCAAGGACGGTCCAGAGAGGGACAATGTAGGAAATAACACACTTGTGGTTGGTACAGGGCTCCAATGCAAGGAGTAAAATAAGTTCCCTGGTCCGAGTGGGACTTGTCCAACCGTTATTTCATCTCCGTAGCCTCTTGCCTGTTCCTGGTGGCCAACAAGCCTCAGTGGAGCCACACAGGATGTGCACCTTGTATCTAAGCTACTGTATATGGAAAGTTTAGAAATAGTGCTGAAAGATTGGCCTTTTTGACAAGGAATCACCTGCCATGCAAACTCTTGAAAGTGTGGCTAGGAAATGAAGGCTGGGGAGGATGCCCAAGTATTGCGACATCCCAATTTGGGTTCAGGTCTGAGCTCATTCCTCCCTCTTTCCAGCGCACAGCACTGGGTTCATGTAGCAGGATTCGTATGCTGCACATGAGGCTGGAGCACTGCAGCAGAAACCAGAAGTAAAAGGTTTATTACTGAGCAACCAATCGAAGAGCTGGTATCTTAAATTCACTAACTCCAGCCTGGCCTGAACTAGCTTCTTTACTAACTTAAATGATTGCATCCCTCTAGCCTTTGATGCCAGAAAGAAAGAGACTGTCTCTTTAAATAGAGGAGAAAATGATAGGGGTGAGGTGATCTGATTAGTCTGTAAGATGAACGGAAATTAGTTATTTTCATCCTTAATCACCCACGGGATGGGCCAATTATCGAGCTGTTAGAGACCCATTAGATGGTTGGGAACTCACCCTTCCTCACCTCCCTCCCATAACCCGGCATGAAATTATTGAAGTCACTCAATTTCACTCTCATTGAAACCCATGAAGGGAGATCTCACAGCTGAGCATGGGGTGGCTGCTGAGGCCTTTTTCTAATTACTAGCAGTGCTCTAGCTTCCAGAAATTGGTTTATTGATTTCACCCAAACTGCCTCCCTGAAAATGCAACCTTCAGGTTTGCAGGAACAATTCTATTTATCTGTTTGTCTGTCAGCCTATCTGCTTGTCTGTCTATCTTTTCATTTGACTAATCTGGGAGAGACAAACAAACTTTTAACAGCTGCCTGTCTAATCAACACAGCTTGTTTATCTGCTCTTGAACCAACTTTAATTTTACACGTGTATTTGCTAACGTATTCAGTGCTGCTTATGAACAAATTGCAACCTGTGGATTCCCCACTAATTGAATTTCCTAAGTGTATTTGTTATTTGGTATTTCTGTGGTGAAAGATGATTGGTCAGATCCGTTCACAAAGCATTGGCCTCCTCCTTCCCTGCCTCTGACTGGGTAAGTGTAACAAAATGAAGAAGATAGATACACATAAGTCATTGTGCTTTGGAAGAGGGAATGAGTAATTTGGGGAGTGAGGAGGAGTGAAATTAAGGTTGATTTTCCTTTCTTGGGAATTGGATTTAAACTTAAGGTTCCACTACTAGGAAAAAAAACCTATTACGTGCTGGGGTAAGCATTGAAATAATTTTTTTCCCATTGCGGTCACAGGAAGTAATCATCAGAGCTGATTGCATAGTATTGATAGCAAAGCTGTGGCTCTGGCATTGCATGGCTTGCCCAGCCACACGTGTTTCACAACATTTAGCAGAACCTTGTGCAGCCCTAGCTGCAGAGGATATAGTAGTGTGCTCTTATCTGTTCTGCCTGACTGCATTTGTGCCAGGTCCCTGTTACGCTCTGTTCCTACTTGGAGGTCCATGTTGCTATTCAGGTGTGAGGAGTGTGAGTTTTGAAAGGCACCAAAAGTGTCTCACAGGATGCCTGAAATTGCCTTGGTTTCAGCAGAAGTTAGAATTCTGCATGCTGTCTGCTAAATAGTTTTGAAAATCTCAGTATGTGTCTTGCTACATCTTTTGGCCTTTCTCACGCAGGCCCACAATCTTTAAGTACCCACATTGTTTTGCATAACACCATTTTCACATGCATTTGTTGAACATGGCTTGGAAGCTTTCACTTCTGGCCATCACTTGCTGTAACCATTGTCAGAAAAAAATCTGAATTGCTGAGCTAATAGTACAGTTCAGTTGTGTAAATTTATCTGCCTCTTCTGACTAAAGATGTTCTAGGGTATCTGAGATACCTGTGTGGATTACCCAAGAGCCATAGGACATCTGTGTCCTTCTAGAGTGGTAGCTTGAGGTCATGTGGATATTGTCCCATGACTCTAGATGACTGTGTTTAAGCCAGTGAATTGCATCCCTCTAGACTCTGTAGGGAAAGACAGCATGGGAATTCCTTCCCCATGTAGCTTCTGTACCTTTCATCACTGTGGGAGGCAATCTGGAGGCCTTTCCTGCAAGCCTCCCTCTTCATTGCAAGAGTGTGTCACTGTTCCTCTGAAAATTGGCAGCAGCATATCCCAGGAGACAGAAAAGTAGCTAGAAAAATGAAGGGATTAAGCCACAAGGAAGCTTCTGATTCTTTTTAGAAATAAGAAGATTAGTACCAGCCTGATTCAGAGTGCATGTCCTTTTCTGGATCCAGCTGGAATAGTGGAAGAGGTTGCCTACCCTTTATAGCCATCAACTCCACACAAATCTTAGTGTGAGCGGTTTGCCAAAGCAATGCCCATCAAAATGATCCCACTCAGCTCTAATCTGCTTTATTTCAACTGCCGTGGGTTAGGGAATGATCACGAGGAATTTCACTGGCAGGTCTGAGAAGGTGGCACCTTCCCCTGTGCATTCAGTAAATGGCAGCTCTGTAGACCCTGCAGACAGTAGCATCTTCAAGTAACCCCTGTAGACATCTGGTCTGTCTTACACCTTCAGTCACCAGATGTTAACTGAGCAAGTCACAGACCTTCTACTCATACTGTGCAAAGGCTGTAGCCTCTGTCTTTTTTAGACTTTGGGATAAATGCTTGTATTATATGTGATGAAAATGAAATCAAGAGGAGTATGTGGGGTTCATTATTTTTAGTTGAAGGGGCGAAAAAAACCAAAACAAACCACTGGGAAAATTCTGCAAAATATTTGTACAACAGATCTGCTTAGTTTAATACACAGTGTTAGAGGTACTGCAAAGGCGGATTTGATACAGGAATCTCGGTAATTCTGCACCCCATACCTGAGAGCATGGTTCTGCTTTTACTGCAACTATTCTTTGAGATTTGGGATATGTAAAGAAGAGAAGTTAGTTTAACTTTTAGCAGCCTTTGGGCAGGTTTTGATCGAAATCATACCAATGCCCTCTGAAGGACTGTGGACTGCTTTCAGGCCTGTGTAACTGAGGTGAGAATTAACCTCTGTCTGGCTTTAGCTGCCCCCTGTCTGTGCAAGGGAGAAGAGGACATCACTCTTGACTCCTTCCACCATCTTAGCTTAGTCTTTCATTAATTTCCAGCTTCTGTTCATTTGCAAAACGTATTCTGCTCCGGATTTGCAATATGCTGCATGGACAGATGCCGAACAATCGCAGCAGGTGTTTATGGACACAAAAGGGAAGGCCAAGCTTGTTTAAACCAGTCTTCTGTTGCTGAGTGTGTTTTCTAGCTGTTTCACAAAGCTCTGCCTTTTCTTTAGTCATCTATATAGTGGGGTAGCTAATGTACTGTGGATAGTACCTTGGGCAAACAAGCATGGGGCCTACTGTAATGATCTGCCACCATCTGTAGAAAGCATGTAGGTGCTATGGTTTTGGGTAGCCTGTAAGCACCTGATAAATACTGTTACTGTGTGTTGGAAGTGTTTTGATTGAACTGGCTGTTGCTGTTACAGTCAGTTCCTGAGCTGTTAATTAATCTTTCTTCCTGTGGCATAGTGCTGGTCCGTGCTTGGCAGCAGCTTCCTACCCCTCCTCATTTCTGTTCTCTGGGCAGGGTCCTGGGAGCCCCCGTCTCCATGCTTACTTCAATTCCTCCCATCTGATCTCTTCCAGACCAGACCCACAGGCATGAAATTCTGGTCCCTTCTACCTCCCTGCTTCTGGCTTTAGCCTGCACCTCCCCCGGTTTCCTTGTTCAGAAATGCCCTAATTGAAGGGCAGCATATCCTTGACCCAGACTAAACAGATGGCATCTCTCTATGTAACATTCAGGCATGAATTTCCCACACAGGCTGAAGGAGAGGTCTCAGACAGGTCTGTTCCCCCTCATTAGCTTTGCCTGACGTTGCGCTCCAAGTCATGGGGCACAGGAATGGTTGTGTGGCTGTGCCCCTATCCATTTCACGCCTGGATGTGGCCCAGGCAACACCCGTGGCTGGCTTTGTCTGTCCTTATATACAGATCCCTTGAGGCTGGGCCTTCTAAGATCCACAATTTAATCACAGAGAGCTGACATGATGCTGAAAATGATTTGTCGTGTCCATGCTGGCAGTTAAGTCATTGCCAGCAATTGCATCCAAACACAATAAATTGCTAGAGTGTGGCCTGCTGATGGGAAAGTATCATGGCTGTCATTTCAGCACAGGCGCGGACCGCGCAGCTTTTCACCCCAGCCAGGGTACCTATATAATGGGCTTAAACTCCTGTATGACTAAATTCTCCTCAAGTATCATTTCATTGGGTTACACCTTGCAAAAATTTTGCCTCCCACTATTAATGAGAAAACAGCCTTAAATGGAAGAGTCTTCCATTTAAGGGAAAAAAAGGTGGAATTGTGACTCAGAGTGTAAAAAGCAGATGATGGCTGTCTTTCAAAAAAATTTGGTACTACAGGAAAGAAGAGCTGGAACAAAGGAGCCTCCCTTCCTGCTTCTCTGCCCCAGAAAGGATGAGAAGGAAATGTTCATAACACAGAGCTTGTATTTGTTTAAGAGTAGTCTGGGATTTACCTGGCTTATTACAGCTTTTAGTGCACAGCAGCTGTATCAGCAGCAAGGGCATGAAAAATATTAGATCCAGGCAAATAGAATGTGTCAATCCAAAATGGTAACAACTGTGAACCTTATCTATTTACGTTTTTTTAGACCTAGTAGGGGAAAATCTATATATTTTTGGCAAATTCTTGCACCATGCCCCAGTAAAACATAGCTTTGGACAGTACATGTCACAGCAGCTTTGACAAACAGAAATCTGGGTATATGCTCATTTCTATGTAATGGGGACATTTTGACACTGCTTTCAAACTCATCTTATTCCGTGATCCTGGACATTCAGACCTTGCTCCAAAGTCCACTACAGATGCAATTTATGTCCATGAGATACAGATTGGGCTTCTATGTGATCAGGTATTTATACTCTACTACACCGGGAATTTTACACGAGAAAGCATCAGAACTGTTCCTTCTAGAATAATTAACAGAAAAATGTTCTCCATGAAGAAAGCTGATCCCTGATTGTCATGGGCAATGATGTTCTCTGAAGCAAGTTGGAGAAAGATAAATGCTTGACCAAACATCACTGAGATTTTTCAAGTGTGCATGATTTCAGGTGAATTTAATGTTGTGGAAGAGGCCAAATAGAGGACTGTGAAGACTGATGAACTCATACTACCACCTGCTAAGTTTCGTATGAGCAAACTTTCCCTAGCCCTATAGGTCCTAAAGACCAATAGGCCTTTTTCCTCCCTGCCTTGGTTTTTGGGCTAAGGAAGACCTTCTGTCCTTTCAGCTCTTTTTCAGTTCTACGAAACATATATGATAGTGTAACAGCATTGATTTCAATAGGGTTGCTCATACCTGGCACTTGGATTTAGCGAGAGGTGGTGTAGGTCTCCTGAGCAGAGCAGGAGATCAAATGTCAGCAGACGGGCTGGATCCCTGACTTCATCACTGACCTGCAACATGATCTTAGGCAAAGTCTGTGTTGTGTATGTGATTTACTTCCTACATCTGTAGGTAATGGTCCTTACTCATGGCCAAATAACCTTTGAAGTGTTGTCCACTGTCAGCGTACTAAATCTTATTTATTAAGCACCAAGAGGCACCTAACCCCATGGAGGTGTTTTATTAGCTGTGGATGAATTGCTTCACCTGTTGTATCTGTTCCTGTGGTTCCTGAGTGCTCCCCAGTGCCCAAGCACTCTGCTTCCACTTTGGTGTCCAGAAAGAAGGAGCCATCCTACCCCTGTTATGTCCGACCCCTGGGGAGAGCAGCCCTCTGCTGCTGTAGAGGGTCTCTCAGATGGGTGTTCCACCCTGTAGCTTCCCCATCCCAAGGGACAATCACTTCTGTCTTTCCCCAAACGCTTCAGCAGTTTTTAATATTCTTCCCATCTCTCAGCTTTTTTTATTTTTATAGAGCTTCCTTTTCTTAACACAGCATTAAAAGCAGGAATAAAAAAAAGAAATGAAAAATGTGTCAGGGCAGAAAGAAGCCAGCAAGAGTTGTCTACCCCAACATGGATGTCCTGTCCCCTCCCTGTGCACTGATAAATTGATTTCTTGGCAGCCAGACTCTCTGGGTGATCTATGGAGACCTGCCCAGTGACCTACATCCTGTGATATGCTTCTCTCTCCTCCATCTACCCCTGTCCCTCTGATCAATGGGAGAGGAAAGAAGGGTATGTTGTGGCTGGATCTATTGATGACCCAGGCACGTGAGGTCCTCTCCTTCTCAAGCTGTGGGGAACCCAGCTTGGAAATGGTGACTGAAGAGCAGAGACAGAAAAAGCAGTCCAGGGCAAGTGTCTTGTAACCAAGACAAACCTACTCTGACTTTATAGGTCATCACAGGGAGAAAGACCTCTGTATAACTGGCTAAGATGGGGCTTTGCTGGCTTTGTTCAGCAGCCTGATTTCCTTTTTTTAAAGAGTGGCCTAACCGGACACAGACAATCTAGTGCCTCCTGCTTGTTTCTTAATCAGTGTTCAGTACTTCAGCCCATTACTGTAATTTGTGTTCTCTCTGGCATCCCTCCTCCTTCGCCTTCCCAGGGAAAAGCCTTAGCCTACCTACATTTTCACCTTCCTGGGAAGCTCTCCCACCTCAAAACTCAAGCTTAACAACCCTTTTAAGCTCCTTTTTAAGCTTCCTTACCTAATCCTCCCAGCCAGATTTTCCTCTTAAAAACCTCACACATGTAGATGCCATCTTTTCCCATGGAGAGCCAAGCTCCTTCCAATTCCTTCTGCCACCTGTTCAGAGAGAATTTATTTATCTTACAAAAGCCACGTTTCTGATGCTGGAAGCCTGGGGTCCCAATCTCTACTGTCCATAGACTTTGCAGTTTACCTGTTAGCTTTTGTTAGGATATTGTTCCCATTGTTCCTTTCTAACATGATATTGTTCTGCTACAGTAATGATGTGTCCCTCCTTCAATCTAGGAAATGGGCCTACAAGGTAGAACCACATATTTAGACGATTGCAATTTCCACAGGGAACTTATATCCTTAGCTTTATGTGGATATCAATAGAAGGAAGGCTGTTAATTTTTCCTTATAGGTATGATTAGGGATGGGTATGCATGAGAGAGGCAGGGGAAGGGACTAAACAAAGGTTTACAAAAATAATTAGCTTTTCTGCCCTCTCTTGCCAGGGATGTCAACCCCCTCTATCACAGCTCAGCCATGTGAATAGTTGATTTCTCACCGCAATGACAGAGGTGGAAGCAAACAGCAGGCTGGGGACAGGAAAGTGTAGATGAGGGCCGAGTAGGGCAGCAATATGGTTTTACAGCTGGTGCAAGTTTCTATTCCACCTGCAGCCCATCTGCTTTGGGAGATTCCTGCCCCCTTTCCTTTCCTCCAGCTTCTCCTTTTTGCACCTCTGCTTCTGTCCATCTCTACTGCATTCAGTCAACTGGCAGTGCAGCCGCATATAACCAAGAGAGAAGAAATCTCTGGTGCAGTAGTGGGACCTTTTAAAATGCTAATAGAAAGCTTTTAGCTGGTTACCACCTAACAGCCCTGATTAGCAAGGCTTACCCTTGATGTAGCAAAGCTGGGGACTGCTTATCTCACCCTGCACGCCAATGTAGTGGGGGTTATTTTCAGTCTTGGGGTTGCTGCCTTGCACTGTGCCCTGTCAGACGGGTGAGCTCCCCAGACTGCCAGAGGCCATGGGGAAGAGTAAGTTGCTGCTCTGTGCCTTTTCCAGCTCGGGCTCCTCTCCTGCTGAGATGGAGCGTACAATTTGCTCAGCAGATGAAGATTCAGCATAGGGCTTTTCGAAGAGTCTCTGTGCAATTAGTATGGCAAATTGGAGCCTCCCAGGAGGATACACAGCATCACGCTCACCAGCAGCAAGATCTCAGTTCCTTGGTACAGAAGGAACCTCATTTAATGTATTAAATATTTAATTAATGAACTGAAGCTTTAATGAGGTGGTGATGAAGATGCTAAACAAGATACTGGGACAGGAATACCCCACCCCAGAGATAATAAACAGTTAGCTACTATTCTCCCAGTAGTAGTTTTTTCACTGGCAACAATGCTGCCTGGGGTAGCTCTCAGTACCTCTAGGTCTCATTCTGCTCGGTTGAAGGGAATTGCACAGGTGGGATGCATCCCAGATGTGGGATAGAAAGCTCCTTTATTGCCTCTTTTATTGAGCTGGAATAGATGAAGAAGCTTTGGCTGGGGACAACAAGAGTGCTACAGCCTCTCTATTGCATGTGGCAGCATACGAACGGCTTACATAAATAGAGATGGCATGAAAAATCATGCAGGTAGGGATGCCATTGCTAGATCTATGGGAGATCCAGGTTTCTCAGAAAAGGTGAGGCAGGGGGCAGGTGCTAGGTTGAAAAAGGGTCATGTTTTTTCCTTGCATTGGATCTACCCAGTGTCATTGATGCTAAGTTTGGTACAACTACCAAAATGCTACTGGTCTGGGCTGCCAGGCATCTCCTCAGAGGTGTTGGGAGTGGGCCTCTCGTGTTTGGGGTTATTCAGTGTGAGAGTGTTCATTTCTCCTCCTTTAGATTGCGTGCTGCTAAGATTGTACACGAGCACTGGCCTTGGGCTAAGTCAGGCTCTCCTACCTGGAGGGGTGAGGGGCTAGGGTCTTCTTCAGGCAGGAGGCACTCACAGAAGAGGCCATAGGGAATTCTAGTGACATGACAGAAGGATGTGAGAGCCAAGATAATTCTCACTGTTTCCTCTCTGTGCAGGAATTGCTTTAGCTGATCAGCCCTTGTTATGGGAACCTTGGGATTTGGAAAGGAATAATAAAAGATTAATCGAGAAACTCCTGAATGAATTCAATAAAAATGACATATGGAGCGTGCACCGTGATGTTTTTATGATTAGGCTGGCAGATAATTGGAATGAGCAGATTCTGCCCCACGCTTGGTCAGGTTGGTGTCTCAGAGATCCTTCTGGTTTCAGTGTTTCCTCACAAAGAAAAAAATAGCGAGGAAAAGGGAAAGAATGAAAAAGGAAGAAGCAGACCAAATGCTTCTCTGCTTACTTCAGGAGAAAGCTCTGAGAGAGCTGCTGTTTAAAATGCATTTAAGTTTCCAGGATAGAATCCCCCACTCCATAGGTTTTGGCTTGACTCGCACATCAGCACCCTTGAAACCTGGGGCTGGGCTGGGATCAGAGGTCCTCTGAATGTTCAGCCTTTCTCACTTTGCTTCCAACTGGCTTTTGAGAGTATCCAGATCCAGCGTAATGATTAAAGGGCAAAACTTAACATGCCCCTCAACCGTTAGAGATACTTTCTCAAGAGCAGCATCTCTAAGTCAGGGCCTCAGCTCAGACCTAAGCCCTCCTTCCCTTGGGCATCACGGCACATTTTGCTTGAACCTTGATGAAGACTTTGCAGGACACTGATGCAAAGTCTACCCTCTGCCACTTCACTTTCACAATCCTTCTCTAACATAATGAACTTGCTTTTGATTCATCAGCAGGTCTGCTCTGTCCCCTGGTCACTTCTCTGTGCTGGCACCCAGTCACACACTTGCCAAGTTCGCATGAAGAGCATCTTGCTGCTTTCTTCCTTGCTCCCTGCCAGCATCTGCAAAGGCATCTCTGCGTTCTGCCCTCAAATCCATCTTTATTGTAACACATATTTCTCACCCCTCAAAAAAACCAAGCCAAATTCACCCACCCCAAAACAAAAGCAAGATAACTATTAAGCACACAGTGTACAGAGGTCTGCCTGTTACAGTGACATGGTTCGTCTTATTGCCTCCTTCTTCCCCATCTGTCTCTAACCACCCACTCTCTTCCCTTATATTTAGATTTTCCTTCAGGTAAAGACCGTCTTTTTGTTCTCTACTTGTACGGCACCAGGTGGAATGGGACCTTGCTCCACACTTGATGGATCAGAAAGTGTTGCAGCTTTTGTGATAATAAGTGATAATAAAAAGTGTTGACTGGTTCATAGCATGGGGCTGTGATGAAATGATGGAAGGTTATATTACACCTTTTATCTTAGACAAAAAGAGAGGGGGAGTGATACAAGAACATGCAGATTTAGCTTGTCTTTTTTCCCCTTTTTTTTCTGAGATGGATGGCGTTCTTCAGGTGTGTTATGGAGCCCCAAGGATCCATATGCCATTTAAACATTTTTTAGTATCCTGCTACCTCTTCTTTCAGGCCATGCATGGGGTAACTATCCTCAGGAAAATTACTCTGGAAGATCTCACACACTTGGGCTGTTCCTAGGCACTGTGTCTTGTTCTTTATCAAACATGGGGCCAACCTGTGGATGACGTGTTCATGTTGGAGCCAGAGGTGTGATTTCAGGACGGATAGAAATACCCACCCTAGCTAAATTAAAGTCAGCAGTGGTGATCCTCACGAATGCCGGCATAGGCTAGCAGTTTATTTACATAGATTTTCAGATAAACTTACACTGGCTTCTTGTAAATTTATTGCTCCTTATATCAACAGCATGTGAGATCAAGGTAGCTCATGTATGTCCGTGCTTCCTGCAATTTAACTGCAGTGAAGATGCACGCTGTATGAAAGAGAAGAGAAGCCTCTATCAAGTCTTCTGGCTCCCAGAACTTCTGCAGGCATGAGATTTCCCATGCAAATGATTCTCCAAGGGAAAGCACCATTTTCTTTACTATCATAAATAAAATACAGCAACATTTGACAGCTTTAAAATGTTAGAATCTGAACAGAATGTTTTGACTTGGGTTGGTTCAAACATTTGCACTTGCTGAAATGAATCAAAGCATTTTGCTGTACATTTATTTGACATCAAATGGCTCTGGTGCCTCATGGGAGTTGTAGTTTGTATGTCTGGTGCATGTGGTTCTCACGTGGACTGGTCTGCTTCTCTGAAACACGTTCCCATTAATATACTACAGATCTGCTCTATATATAGACCACCCTGAGCTGAATAGTGCAGGGTGGAAGTCAGGGAGCAGCCAAACATTACAGAAGATCAGTTCCAGCACAGGCAAAAGCAGGGCTGTGAAACATTCACGATAACATCCCAAAATGAAATGTTTGGTTTCAAGAAATGGCAAAAGATATTGTTTGGACTTGTGAAGTGGAAAAATGACTGTATTTCCAGTTGTGTTTTTCAAAAAAATTTGTTATTTTGGAAAAGTATGTATTAATTAAGTTTTTCATGCTGACAAATTGTGGTGTTTTTTATGGGCTGGACCACCCAGTTCTATTCTTAGGTAGCATAAGAGCTCAGTTTCACAGTAGGTGTAATAGGATTGATTCGGTCTCAGCCGCTCCAGGGGTGGAGCTAACCCAATAATTAGTGATACAATTAATGACTTTTGCCCCTATTGCATGGAAAGATGTGTTTATTTATTATTTTCTTTTTTTTTTTTTACATTCTGAGAAGTAATTTTTTTTCACTTGAATTTGAAAATTATTCGTGATGGACAGAGAACAGACCTATTTGCTTTATGAGTGGTATAACCCCAGCCTTCTCATACAGTTCATAGTAACAAAATTAAGAAAAAGAAAACATCTTCATTTTGATAAAAATTTCTTGGGGAGGAGGAGGAAGGGAAAACCCCTTTCCCTCCTGGCTGTGATGCTGCCACCTCTAGATTGGTGCACCTACTGTTAAGCAACCGAGCACAGCACAACAATGTGTTGGTGGAGCAATGAAAACTAGTGTCTTCACCAGCTGACATTGCAGGAGAGGCTTAGAGAGAGATGAATTAATACTTCTGGAATTTGCCTGGGATGTGTAGGCTAAAATCTGGGGAGGGAAAGCAAGTCAGGAGATCATAAATGACAGCAGGTGGGCAAGGCCCAAATTATGTTTTTCATCTGAAGTGAGATATCTTTCCTGGGATCCCTTAGAGACACGGTCGCATACGGGGGCAGCTCTGTGCATATTGAGTGGGGCTGCTCTGAGCCTGTGATTAGAATGCACCTATTTAATCCTCTGAAGCTGCTGGATTAGGGTACGGCGCTCTGATTTATTTTGTCTGTTTGGGCTGTGTACACACTGTGTAGAGGAATTTGGATCTAATCTTTGCCATCATTATAATTAATTAGATGCTATTCTCCAGCATGTAATGGTGGCGATAGAGCTTTTACATGGATCTGTGTGTTCCTTGCATACTCTGCCGCAAGAAGAGATCTGCTGGGAAGATATTTGTTAATTAATTGTTTAGTTCGTCAAAGCACCATGCTGGGCCAAGTTCAGCCCTCGTGTTATGCTGTTGATTTTAGCTGCCTGGCACTCAGTGAGGGATTTACCCCTGAAGTTTTTCTCCCTTTCATTTACCTTCTGATGTTTTTTTGGACTGTGCTGCAACTGGCAGCTAGATGTGCATTTGTCCACATGGGCAAGTGGCAGGCATGAAGGGAAGGCCATCAGACAGCTATGTGCTAGACTATTAGTTCAGCTGTGTTATTCTTCTCTGAAGAGAGCTTCAGAGGGAAGGAAGGATGGAGGGAGGGAAGGAGCTTTTGCAGGCACAGAAGAACACCAAGTTGATGAAGAAGCTGAACCTTGAAGAGAAGGGGTCACTTTCTGGAAGCTATGCAGATCTTCACCAATGAAGCTGTGATTGCTGGTCACACATGTCATTCACTGTAGTAGCCTTGTAAGCAGGTATTCTTATGCCTATGGCTGATCTGCATCCAGCTGGGCAGGTGTCCCATTTGCGGGTGCATGCATGGGTTGCAGATAGGAATCTGTGCAGATGCAGATCAGTCATCCAATGATGTGCGTGAATGTTTGTTACTAAGCCTGTGTAGAAACTCACCAGGAGCAGGGGATTTGTGTTGATGTATTACTTAAAACCAGTCACCATACATAAGAGTGCTGGAGAGAGGAACACGTGCATGTTATTGAGAGCATGTGATGGTGCGTGAGCTCTGTCGTGCAGTGGGGGTAGCTTGTATTGTGTGTGCCTGCAGGCTTGCACTCCTGGGATCGTCTGTGCCGGTGGGCATGACTGCATGTCCACAGAACTTTTTATTCACACTTGAGTTTCTGATAGTAGTTGTCAGTGTGCAAGTTTGGGTTTCAACTGTCTGCATCTAGGGTGTCGCTCTGAGTGTCTCTAGTCACTTGCATGCCCATGCAAGCTGCGGGTTACAGAGGTACCACAGGGTTTCTGTATACATGAGATGGATGTGCTGTGTTAGGTACTCCTGTGACTGCACAGTGCTCTCTTGTATTTGTACATATGGAAGAGATATATTCTTTCTTTCCATAACAAACAAGGTCTTTAATTGCCCTTCCCTTCTTGTCTTCTGCTTGTTTCCTGTGGCTCATGTACTAGCAACTTTTAGTTACTTCTTTATAGACAATTATGGCTAGATTTTCTTCCAAGCATGTAAATCTTTGCGGTAGACTGACAGAAAAGCACAATGTACATATCAACAGATGGATTTGCCTCACCCAGGTTCAAATCTGAGTGGAACATCAATGGACACAAGGTACTAGCTCCCAGGGAAACTCAAACATGCACCATTGCCCATTTCATGCCTGTATAGCTGTGAAACATTTGTATAGAGATAGTAACCTGTGCTGGCAACCATCCATCTGTGTTAGCGCAATTGTCTTAAACGTCAGTGGATTTAGGCTAAGACTTCAATGGATTTAGGCTAGGGTTGAGCCCAGGCCCTGGGTCTTTTCTGCCTCTGCTCCAGAGAACATTGTGAAGGAAGTTTTTTTAATGACGAGTCTCATACAGCTGTATTCTCCATTCAAATTTCCCATCAGGCCAAAGGCAGCAGTACTGGCACTTGTATTATGAAGCTCTAACTGAGAGAGAACTGCATCTTTCCAAGAAAGGGCTGCACAATTACCTGTTTCTACAAAGAAAGCTGAGAAAGGGAAAAAAAGGAAAGAAAAGGAAAGACACAAAAGTCTTGTTCATTTATGCTCTGGGTTCTTTGTAGTTTTCTTTGCAAAGGTCAAAGAGTTGTCTCAAGAAATAGGAAATTCTCTGAATCCTTTAAACTCTAGTCCCTTTTCTTCTTAAAGTGGCCTAATTCCAGGGAGCTTAAGGTCTAACAAGGGATTTGATCCTACCTCGATCTTTCTCTCTCTCTCTCTCTCTCACAGCAGGTTTGATGGCACTCAGATTGCTCATTTGTATTTTCTTTTGTGAGACAAAGCACTTTGGTTTCTCTGAGCTCTTCCAGCTGTCATATGTGTTCTTTCCTCTGCCTGTCTGGAAGACAACATTCCTACAGAGGTAGCTGGCAGGAGAAATCTTTTCACTTTAATTATAAGAAAAGAGGTCAGAAAAGTGTACTGAGTTAAGCTTTGTTTGAACATCCTTGAGATGTGAAGATCTGATGTCTGAGGGTGCTGACCAATCCAGCATGCCTCTGTTACTGCATAAAATGCTGCAGGCCTTGTCCCCATTATAGCCATAGCTCTCTTGGTAGGGCTTCAGCAGGGGCAGACAGTTTTCTTTTGCCCATGAGGCTTATGCATTCCTCCAGTAAAGATCCTCAACTTAGTAGGACTCATTCCTGCCTTTCTGTTGATCATTCACCTCCATATAGTTGATGTGCTTGTTTGCCTGTGGTCATAGCAAAGTTAGCAAGGTGCTAGATGTCACAGAGATGTCTGAGTTCCTTGGGTCCTTCCCAGATGCTGAGGAAGAGATGGAGTGAAACACCTTTTTTTCTCTTGTATTTACACTAGGTTAGTCCCCAAAGCCTCTCATGGTTCGACGTCTGCAAGGTTCGACCTTGCAAACAGAGATAGGCAAAACCTTTTAACAAGTACTAGAACAGGTGGGACAGAGTCTGGGATGAGGAGAGAAGTGAAAAGCCAAAATTGTGGATATGTTTGGTCCAAATCTGGCAAAAAGTTTTAGCAAAGAAACCCAAACCACCAAACCTCCCAAAAACCCAGGGGCAGAAGAGAGATAAGAATTATTGTAAATGTCAAAACATCTTGGGTTTGACTGTGGTGTTTCATTTCTGAAACACTGAAGTGTTTAATTTTGACATTCTTTTCACAGAAGTATCTTTGTTTTTTTGAAATGGCATTAACATTGATCTACATTAAAAAGAAAAGATTAGGCAGCAGCTTGAATAACTCAGAGAAGAAATAAAACACCATATTCGGATTGACCCAATTTGGGATTGGCCCAAGATGAAATGGTGGTGATTTGCTTTTATTTTTCTGAAAACCTTTGCACAGATTTATTTCTGTTTGAATCAAACCTATTGTTTTTGTTACAGGGTTTTTCATTGAGACACTGCGAAAAATAAGAAAAATCTTCCTTTTGTCCACTTGACTCCTGGCTACTACAGCTTCTCCTCAAATGAGCAGAAAGAGATGGTCAAACTAGAGTATCCTAAAAGTGTCAAACTAGAGAGGTACCAGATCCCAGGTTCAAAACCCCTTGGCTCACTCCTGAGGTATGTATGTCCCTTATGATCTAAGGCCTATTAAGAAAAGACCGTATCCTCAAGACATCCTTTCCTTAAGTGACACGCTGTCTCCAGTATTTTTATAGGACAGCACTAATTTTTCATAATGAGACACAGTAGGCTCCAACCCTTTAATAGACTTGTCAAGTCTCATGTATTCAGAATGAAATTAGCTCATTTGCTTCCTGTCTCTCACTCCCCTGTTGTGGCGCTGCTCAGATGCACATGTGCAGTGCCATGACCCTCTGCTGCTCCAGAAGGACATGCCCGAATGTAGCCAAGAGGTCTGATGCTGCAAGGAAGCCAAGGAGCGCACACAGCTGCTGGGGACCTGAAAACAGCACAGTCTGTGCAGTGACTGTTGCAGAATGACTCAGGATCCCCTGTCCACATCACCTGTGCTCCCTTGTCATGTCACCCAGTCTGTGGGATGTCTGTGGGAGCCCCGTGTGCTGGATTAAAAGAGGGATAGGAGGAGAAACCCCTTAGCCTGGGACCTTGCTCTGCTTTGTCCAGTGTTAGAGAGGGTCCCTTACTGTTCCTCTCTCCTGTAGATAGTTCCTCCAGAGGTGACTGCTCCCACCATCTCCCATCTTCTTGAGGCAGGACCTTCCCAGCATGGTACAGTGGGGCTTCACAGCTCAGGATTACAATAAGCACTTTAAGTGGGACTTCACAGATCGCCTCCTCTGCTGGAGTGGACTTGCTCATACAAATAATGAGGGCTCGATGGCAGCTAGTCTGTGAGGCCTTGTTAATCCAGAGACTGGGACCTAACAAGTTGCAGGCAAGCAAGATTGCTTGGAGGAAAGGTGCAAGACCAGTGGTGGTAAGTTTCACAGGCTCTGGAGTGTCACACCAAACAGCTGAGAGCAGCAGTGCTCTGCCTGAGAAACTGGCTACTCTCCTGGTGCCGACGGGCTTTTTGTGATCAAATCCCACAGCCTTTAGAAGGAATAATTCTAAAAGAAAAAGGATTTCCAGTATGTCACCAACACACTGCAGGCTGGCCCAAGAGTGGCATTCCTCAGCAGAGTCTGTGACACCTACCATTAGTAATTCACAGCAGCAATGCTCCTGAGAGACTCAAGCCTGGGCAGGTGAGAGGTGGGCAAGGTAAGTTTGCCCTTCCCAACTGTGCTGGAATTTACTGTCTGTGCCTTCAGGTCACTTCATCTCTGGGGGGCTGGTGAGAAATACTCATCTAACACCATATATATATATATATATATATATAAATGTATTCTGAGATGAGGGAAGGATGGAGGGAGAGAACGAAGAAGGGAGGATAAAAATGGCTTTGGTTGGGGCTTAGGCCTGCTAGGTTATGCTCTTTTTCAGCTTTCCCTTGTGTGCGGGTAAGCAGTCCACTGCCACCCATCCCTGCTTTCTTTCAGCTTTCCTTCATCCTGGCACAAGTACGGACCGTGCCCCTGTGGCAGCAGAGCACAGCAACGCCTGCCGGCACACGCACAAGCCACCACCGTGTGTGTGGTGAGGGAACACCTGTGCAAGGGTGTCTGTGCTGAGGGCACCCTTGCACCCGCTCTTGGGTGAATGCCGGTCAAAAAAGCAAAACAGCTGGCAGAGCTGAAGAGTTTGCCTGCCTTATTAACAGTCCACTTATCTGGAATCTGCTCACTGAGCAGAAACTGCTCCATAAATCCTCCCGCAATTTGCATTCCTCTTCGCTGTCGCTCATTACCACTGACCTCACTTCTTCTGCTGGAGCTGATCAGCCTCCCACCGTCCTGCCTGCGAGACGCCTCTCCATTACCACAACCTATTAGCAGTGGCAGCAGCAGTGCCTCCGCGAATGAATGCACGGCTGCTGAGTCAGGAAACCTTCCCGGCTCCTCTCCTCTCTCTTCGCTCCCTCCCCAGGGCCTGGGAGGGAGGCAGTGACAGCGAGCACAGCTCAATTGCTCTCCCTTGCGTGTTTCAAGGCCAGGCTCCGCATCCCGGGGAGCTCAGCGGGGTCATTACTGGACTTGCGCTCTTGCAGGCATGGGTGGGAAATGAGGTGCGTCGGCTGGAAGCATCTGAAACTAGAAGTGCTTGCTAATCAGCTGTGGGGTTTCTCAATTAGCAGCTCTCCCACTCGGTGCGTGAGGATGCAGGTTTCTAGCTTAATACCCGCCTCCTCGGTCTGTGGGAAGCGTGTCTCTTCTGCTTCCTTCCTTGGGAGAAATACCTACAGACACGCACACACCTCACCACAGTCACAGGCTGAGAGGGTGGGTGAGGTGGCTGGAGCAGCTCATCCTGCTTTGCCGTGTTCACCCATCTCAGACCCAGGTGGCTACCTATGCTAGGGCCTTGTGACGTGGTCAGGCTTTCATGGTCAGGGACAATGAAAGCAAGGACCCACGTTAGCACTCTCCATTCTGTGTGCCAGGGCAGCTGGAAGTGTGTGGGATTGTGCCACCTCCTCTTTCCTTGGAAAGACGTGGCGGCTCCAGCTGAGGGCTAGGCTCTCAGGCAGAGGAGGCAAAGGCAGGGCCATGTGCCAGCCCTTTGGTCCTGCTCGGTGCCGGGCTGAAAAGGGGCTTATGCTGTTCTTGTATATTGAACCTGTTACACCATCCCTTCTGTATTGTGCTGGGGCTCCTATAGCAAAGCGCCACACCAGATGTTTCCCAGAGCCTCCAAATAGTCATGTAGTGCTCTTGTTTTTCAGTTCTCCAGGCGGGGTTGAAATCAGGAGTGGCCAGAGTGGCTGGTGGTGTGCACTGAGTCGAGTGCCTCAGTTCAGACCATGCTGGAGGAAAGGGGCTGGCTGTTCTGTTTAAATCCAGGTGTGATTCTCTGAGTTTTGGAAACTGAAACGTGATTTTCAGGTGAGTCCCCTGGTCTCTGATTTCCTGTAAAGGTCCTCCAAATGTATTGTGAGTTGTGTGGAAATAGCTCATATTGCCTTTACTCTGTGAGCAAGCATTCATTCTGTAATGTAAGGAAGGGTTTTATTTTAGTGGGAACGGAGGAAGGGCTGTGGGCAGAGAAAAAGCCTCCTAGTATTCCCCAAGCTGTTTTCCCTTTGGCCCAGGCAAGCAAAGCCTTTCTTTGCAGGGGGAGAAAGATGTTTACTTAGTATAGCAGAGGGACCAAGATGCAGCCTTATTAAAATACAGCTCACGTATAGCCGGGGGTTTCATATATAGCTTTTTTTTTTTTTTAACCTTCCCTGTCTTGATGGAAACAAAAGGAGGGGAAGAGAAAAAAAAAAAAAAAGAAGGAAAGAAAAGGAAGGAAGTGAATTGCTTAATGGAGGTGCTCTGCCTGCATATTTAATACACTGATTTTATTGAATAGAAGGTGAAAAAGTGAGCCTTGTTTGTTGCTTGCCTGTCAACCCATGGCAAGAAGGCATCCTTTCCCCTGGCTGGTGCCTTTTATTAGTCAATGGTTTCAAGAGTGTAATTATACCGTAGATCTGAGATGCATTATACACACAATTACAATTCCCCAGCCGAGCCTGTTATTTATTAACCGGGGAGATATTTGTTCAATTGTTTTGGAGGGCTAAGGTTTTCTTTTGTTTCTTTCTCTTTCTTTTTCTTCCCTCCCCTTTAAACTGTAACACAGATCCTTGCAAAGGTCTGTTCTTTGTGGGTTAGCTGGAACAGGGTGAATGGCCCGTTTTCTGTTAGCCCACCACGTCACCTAAAAGCCTTGGCAGGAGGAGCTGCAGTGTGGGGCTGCGTTTGCAGGGGCAGAGCAGAAAGTGCTCAAACCCCGCATGGAAAGTTTTCTTTGCTGGGATCCTGGTTTGCTTTCATGCAAGAGAAGTGACTACCTCTGGGGAGAACTGTTTGTGGCTAAAAGGCTAGTGCAGCCTTGCCACATCTATTCCCTGCTGTGCATTTGTGTAGTGAGAGAGTCCTGTGTTTATGTTCAACTCAGCTCTGCCGCACCTGGATACCCACGCCTATTTTGACTTCTGGCACGTTGAGGCTATTTGAGAGCATCCCTTATTAAATTAGAAACTACAGCTTGGCCAAACAGTTGAAAATGGGATTTTAGGAGTCCTTCAGGGCAAACAGCAACTCTTTCCAGATTTGGTGGGCCACTCTGGACATGCAGAAAGAACATCTGGGCTGGCATTATTTGAAGCATTTCTGTTCCTTGTCTCAGTAAGAACCCAAAGGGCAAAGGAGAATGGCAACAAAAATATGAAGACAAGGTTAGTGGTTTAGCCGAGCATTTTAGGGCCACAGTGCATAACACAATTGGCCACCAGTCAGCAAGAGCAAGGGTCCACCTTGGCTCATGCTGTCCTATTTCTGACAGCAATTGGTAGCAGCAGAGTAGGAAAGGAATATAAAAGCTTTGCAGGCACTCTCCCCTCAGAAATATATTTCCTGAAATGTGGTAAGCTCTGTTAAAAATGCATCCCCTCCATCTATCATCCCAGGTGCTGTCCTGCTGGGATTTTTCCATTTCCACAATATCCTCACTTTAATAAGATGACCAGAACAGGGTGAGAATCATTTCCTTGTTATTAATTATTACCATGACTGCTGTACGGCAGTGTGCTCAAGGGTGTAGAGCTATAATCCCCAAGAACCTCCTCCTGAAGGGCATTTTATCTTCTCTCACACTCCTAACCACTGGTATGTCAACCTGCTCCCCCCCAGCTTTCCTCTCAAGCTCTGCTTCAGTTCTTCTTCCCTTGACCCTGCGTACCTGGCCACCATGTCCCCAGCAACTCCTGGCATGTGTTTATCCCTTTGTTAGCCTCTGTACGTATGGGAACATCCTTCTAATATGACTGCAAAGGTAGATTTAAACTGATAAGGTTTACAGGTATAATCCTTCTGCAGAGAGCAACTTTTTGGCTATTAGAGGACCCTATTTCAGGTTAGATGATGTCACTTGGGAAGGAGTTTGCAATACCGCATCCCTCTGCTCCTAAGCCCTCTTTTCTCATATGGGGATAATGGTGTTTGCACTGGGATGCATTCTGCTAAATTGTACATCTGCGTCCCCACTAACATGATTGCTGGAGCTTTCCTGTGCAGGTATGACCTCAGGTGGCATTTGGGGTTCTTGTTTCAGTGTGGCCAATGGCTAATGTTTCTGGCAGATATTACTGCCACCACAGCTACCCCCTGGTGCCTGCCCCACTCTTCTGCTGGATATATCTTCCTCTAGAACCAATAAAGCAGAGACGATCAGAGGGATGGAGCACGTCCCCTGTGAAGACAGGCTGAGAGAGCTGGGGTTGTTCAGCCTGGAGAAGAGAAGGCTCCGGGGAGACCTCATAGCAGCCTTCCTATATCTGAAGGGAGCCTACAGGAGAGCCAGAGAGGGACTCTTTGTCAGGAAGTGTAGTGACAGGACAAGGGGTAATGATTTTAAA
>JAOXNO010000001.1:87513388-87528420 GCA_028565335.1 Limnodromus scolopaceus
GTGTTCAAGGCCAGGCTGGATGGGGCTTTGAGCAACCTGCTCTAGTGGAGGTGTCCCTGCCCATGGCAGGGGGGTTGAAATTCGATGATCTTTGAGGTCCCTTCCAACTCTAACCATTCTGTGATTCTGTCATTCTATGACATACCTGCTTTTAAGCCACTGCAGCTGGAAGCCCAAGATGCCAACAGAAGCTGCTGGTGAAGGGGGGTTTGGGCTGCTGCTGTCTATGGCAGCAGCTAAAGCCTAGGCAAGTTCTGCTGCAGGCAGTGGTGGAAAGCAGACTGACTTGGGAGCGGGTAGCCAGGAGGAGGTGACTTCTGAGACCACCACAGCTGTTTGCTTATATACACCCAAGTCAGATTCCCACAGCACTTTCTGCTGTTATCTTACAGACATCACGGTAGTATTCTCTCCTGGCAGCATTTTCTCCTTCTTTTCTCTCAACTAACCTGAGAGAAAATCTTAAGAGAAACAAAGCAGTTGCTGTTTTCACATGAGTAAGGAGCTGGGATCCAGTACTAGTTTGCGCTTTTTGAATGTGGGTCCGTCTTTACAAGCCTTTTGCACCTATGCTGTTATGACGAGTTAAGAGCCTAACTTACTTTTTCCTAACAAAGACATGGTCCACTTGGGGTTGGGTTTCACTTGTTTCCTTTTACACTGACAATATGCTTGAAATGGAAGCAAAAGGAGACCCTGCTATTTGAAAACAGCATCTGTATTTTACTCCCTTTCATTAAGTGAAAGGCAATGTCCATAAACTACATTGGGCACAAAGGTCTCTTTCGTAGCTTGATGCATAGCAGAGCGTGGTGTTGATGACAGCTCTCGCATCTATTGGTTTTCTCTGCCAGGCTAAATCCAGTTGCAAAAAATGATAGAAATAACTTTTAAAGGTCTTCGTTTCAAGTCCCAATACCTGCCCTATGTCTGAAAGATTGTAAAGATGAGATACTGGGTGAAATGTGATGTGTGTGTAGCATGTATGATTTAAGATAGTGAAACCCAAAGAAATATGAGAAAAACAGGCCTGAATTTCAATGGGCATCTTTAAATGTCTATTTTGTAAGAGTTTCTAAATCTTCAACTGAAGCAATTATTTAATAAATCCGTTTGTCCCTGGTGCCAAATTTGAAAATTGAATCCAGTGATTATACATTAGCCAGTGGAAATCTCCATCCATAACCTTAGCTACAGAGCACTTCCAATGTCTGTATACTAGATCGTACAAAAACTTAGGACTGGAATTAAGACTTAGGACTAGAATTAAGACTGCTAGTCAGTACATTCCACCAGATGTAAAGAACAAGGAAAGAACTGATTAAATTAGTAAATATTTAGGTTTTCATTTTCTTTTGCCAGTCTCTGTCACTTTCTGTCTGTCACCTGCAGCACATACAGTTCATATCTCAGCTGAGCACACAAATAGTGCAAGTTCATTTTGGATATGTTTATTTGTTAGGCATCCATTTGTTTGCATGAGTTATATGACTTCCATCAATTACACCGAACGTGGCTCATTATGTGAGATCATTTTGCAGTAGCATAGGAGCATGAACTGTAGTGTGATTCCTAATAGTGGCTGGGGAATATGTTGCCAGCACTATTCAGAGAAAATAATGGGAGTGGGGAAACCTGCACCATTATTGTTTTTATAATTGTGGGTTTACATGATAGTAGTTCCTCTGTAGAGATTACAAAAGTAATAAGGCATTTTAGGGCTGGAGTCTGAGTTTTAAATCGGGGTCTGCACCTCTCAGGATACAACGCAGACTTCCTCCAAGAGAAGGGGGGCTATGGTTTTCCTGGAAGACATTTTGCTTTCGTTACAAAAATGCTGCTGCTCATTTCTTTTTGGAGGCTTGCTATTGGAATGACTCCCTGAATAGCAATTACAGGAGTGCTGGAAAAGTTTATAATTTTTGATTCAATGCAACCACTTCACTAGTATTAAATATTCTTATAGAAATGCCACTACATACTGCATATACAACGATTAATTTGTCCATGACCAAATCAGCAGCAATGTTCTTAGACACATATATCTTAGGAAGGGGAAGGTGATGACTAATTAGCATTAGAAGTATGATCAAGGGTTTATATCTTGTAGTGTCTTAGATCAAAGATGATGTGGGCTTGGCGTTCTCAGCCTGGATCCCTATGGGCATGTGTCTATGTTAGGAAGCCACATTAAAATCTGGCATAATTCAATATGATTAGCTGGTTCTATTCAAGCAAAGGCTGGTTTAATAGGCAAGGGTCTCAGAAATGTGGAGAGAGAGGCTTCGAATTCAGGGTAAGAGGCAGAACTGTGTGAGGGGAGCCTCAGGGCTGGAATAATAGGGGAAAAGCAAGGAAAACAGGTACAGCTATGAATGGGCACCCCAGCTCTGAGACAGAGGGGGAGCTGCGAGGCAGGAGGGAGGGGTACCAGAAGCAGGGTGGGTACTGGGACACAGGGATGCAAGGTAGTGGGGAGGAGGGCTGCAAATCAAAGGAGAGCTGACTGCACTCTAATTAATGTTACGAGTTTTAAGGGGCGTAAAGTCCCCTCAACACCAGCTCACTAGATGTATGGGATTAGTTTGTATAATAATGAAAGGGTAATAACCGGCATTTAATTGATATGGTTGGTGAACTAGCTGACCCCTCAGCCCAGTGGGCATTTAGCTAATGTTCTGAACCACATTGAGCCTGGCTTGTTCTTTATTTGGGGGCAGGAGGAGGGGGAAGGGATGGGGGAAGGAGAGAGTGGCAAGAAACATTTTATTAAAAGTAAAATGTAGTGATTACATGCTGCATTCTCTTGTTTCCCCCAATGTTTTAAATCAGGGGTGGGGGACTTTGGCATCCAGCACTGTCTTTGTACATCAGACTAGCACTAAGTCCAGCTTGGCATCTTGCCTTGTGTCAGGGTCCAGTATCAGATTCCTGAGGAGGTACAAGAAACCCCACAGAGCATAGGTCCACCTGCCTAAATTCAGACTGCCTTTCTCCACTGACTGCTTAAAGACACCCCCAGACAGGCGAGGAGTACTGTAGCCTCTCCAGCTGCCTCTCCAGAAGGGGAGGGCTCTCCCATGAGTTGTAACATCTACCAGTCACAAACATGTCAGCAATCCTGGAGCAACTCAGATAGGAGACAGTCTGATGTTTATACACTTGAATCACTCCCCAGATGTCTCCAGGATTCATTCATTCCTGCTCTTCCAGGTCCAGAAAAATGCCTAGTCCCTCTGCTCCTCTGTTTTACTTCCTAGCCCTCCTTGGACCAGTTAAGGTCCTCAAGGCTTTCTAGGATTGCGATGATAGGGAACAAATGTCCCGAGGGGCATTTCCAGTGTTCTGGAAATGTCTTCCAGTCTTCCCAAGCCTTCACCCTAGCTGATAGTCCGTGTGAGATTGACCAGACATTAAAGAACTGTTTCTGTTCCTCTCTGGTAGACTCTAGCTTGGGTCCTGAAAAGAAATGCTCCATTTCATAGTTTTTACTTCAGCACAGCCTCCTTGTGTGAACTGTGACTTGCTGTCACAGAGTACCTGCGAGGGTGGCACTGCTCAGGCCCTGATTCCCACATGGCTGTGTGGTCCTGAAGGACCCATCCGTGGAGAACTCCAGGGTCCCAAGCTATTTCTTCACCTCTTAGACAAAACCTGTTGGAATGATTAGGAGTCTGCTTAAGGATTGACTAAAAAAGGAAGGAGGTCAAGCAACCAGAACTCCTGTAATGCCGGAGAATGGCAATGGGGAGCTGAAGAGGTGACAAAAGACACCAAGTCCTCTGCACAGAGCATGCTAAGGGCAGCAGGCTGTTGAAAGCGGAAACCTCAACTTCGGAGCTTCTCTTCCAGCCTGGACTTTCTGTTGCCTCATCATCAGCTGGACAGAGGAAGAGGAAGAGGAAGGGCTGATGTGTCTTGTTGGGAAGTGATTGCTATGGTACCTTTTGATTCAGTGTTGCATTATGTTGAATTGAGGACATTATTATTCATGAAAAGGCATCCTAGAAAGCTTCAAAGAGGGGTGGAAAAAATCTTCAGGTTTTAATACTAATTAGAGGAGCCTGTCTCCCAGGTGTAAGGTGTTTATCTGCAAAAAGCAGGAGATAGTGTAGCAAAGAAGAAGTGCACACGGGAGAATAGAAGATCCAATAAATAGTTGGATTAAAAAAAAAAAAGGAGGAGGAGGAGGAAGAAAGAAAACCAACAACAAAAAGGCAGATAATAAAATAAGATGTTTGCACTGAATTTGAAGGGTTTGAAAAACAGCTCAGTGTTTATTTCCAAACCTGCAAAAACCCAACCCTGAAAATAATACAGTAACGTGGAGCAAAAAGGAGAAGGTTCTTTTTTTTCCCCTCTTTCTATTAGCAATGTTTGTCAACTACATATTTCTCTTTCACACCAAAGAACACTTGTATCCTAACAGATCAGGGTTGGCTTCAAGTATGGCCAAAATGTGTTGTTCCTGGAGCTATTGCACTACCCTAACCAAGCGCTGAGCTTGGTTATGCTGCTTACTTTACCTGTGCCTTTTCCTGGAGGGTTTGGGGATTGCCTGTCTCAGCAGCAGTGTCTGCTTCGACTTGCACGCCACTCAACAATGGAGGGCGGAGGTGGACATTGTGGTGTCAATCTATCCCAGCATCTGTGCTTGCTGCCATCCTTCCCCTGGCAGTGTCAGGACCCTGGCTCCAAGACCGCCCCCACTACACCCTCTCTTTTCGGCCCATATGGCTGGGCTCCTCCTTCTAGTGACCTCATATGAGGTTTATTGAGGGAAGGAGAGCAGGGTGTTCTGGAACTTTTCTGAGTGGTGCCGTAGCCCGCTGCTGCTTTGTATTCTCAGGCACGCAATACACACGTAGCCATGTGGCTGCAGTGCTGTGACAGATTTTTCTATACATGTACCTTACAGTTTTCCTGCTGCTTTCTCCCCACTCTTCTGTGAGTTAAGGAATCATTACAGGTGCAGAAACCTTGAGAGAATGGATGTGCTTTCATAGCTGACTGAGTGACAGCTGGCCAGCTTTAATTGCCCTTTGGTGTGCTCCTAGAACGTAGTTTAAGTGAAGAGATTTTATTTTGCTGTCTCTATGGACATGAAATGTGGGCATCTTTGCTTCTGTGGTTCAGCTGATGAGCAGTAACTAGTTAAGCATCAGAAATTCGACCACTTGTGGTTGCCTACCCATAGCCTCTGCTAGTGACAAGACCCCATGAGGAAGCAGAAGGCAGAGCAGAGCAGGGATTTGAGCCTTTCTGCCATAGTGCTTTGCCCCAGTCCGATCACCCAAGCAATCCTCTCTCTCTGAACATCACTTCAGAGCAGAATTTAACAGAGAGAAAAAAACCAGCAAGTTTTTGCAGTGTTTTTTCCTTGTGGAGCATTCCCTTAGATGACTACAGAGAAATGCATTCAAACAGAACATTAAAGTTAAACGAGGCGGTACAAGGCTGTATTTAAAAATAACAGAAAAATGTTTCAAGTTCTCATTTGATAGGAGTTGGGCAGCTATATAACCCTAGCAGGTCGCCATTCTAATGACAATCCCCAGCAAGAAACACAGCCTGATAACGTGCACTAAGACAGAAGATGAGAGATGTATTCACAGGCATGAGGAACAGCAGGAAATAGCTGTTGCACAAAGATGCTTATTCAGAGAAGTTAGACCCCCCCCATCTTTCCTTGAACTTAGCATAACTAGATGCACAGCAAAAATATCTACAGCGTAGGACAGAAATTAACATTAAAGATATAATACCATCATAGAGTTACTGATAAACCCTCACCCTTCATACTTAGCTAATTTCTCATCAACTCCTCTTAAAAAAAAAGAATATAGCAGGACTTGGAGATAGGCAGTGAAAATAGTTTGGAGGCTTGGAAGGATTTTCAGATAAGAAGAGACTGAAAAAGATGAAGGAAGATATTGTTCATAGGAGAGATGAATAAGAAGGGGTATGTTAGAAGTATATAAATCATAATATATAAAAAGGTTCTCAGTACTGGGACAAAAGGGTATCCTTTGAAAATAAAAGACAACATGGATCTGGAAGTGTAGAGAATATTATTTTTTTATGGTACCTTATTAAACTGTGGAACTGCCTGCTGCAGGGTACTACCCACTGAGCTCACACAGTTAGCAAACAAAAAAAGAGAAAAAAAAGGAAGCTATTTCTGTGGATAGTGAGAACATTCACAGTTACATTAGAGAAAATAAAAAATTTATAAGAAATATCAGCCCTTGAGATTCAGGGCATAAATCCAACCGCTAACTGCTTGGGGTTATAAAGAAACTTCCCCAATGGACATATTAGTTAGTTATTTCCCATTTTAAGTGTTTTACATCTATCCTTGGTGCTAGCCACTGACTGAGACAAGGCGTTAGAGCAGTTGGACAATTGGTTTGATTGGCTATGAAGGTTGCTATATCCTTGAAAAATGTTGCAGCTCTCTCCCTCCCTTCCTCACCATCTCCAGTTGTGCCACTGAACCGCCCCTATCTTGGCACAAGACACGGCTTCTCCTTTACTCTCCGGGTTCTCTGATGTGTGGGGTAACCCAGGGGCTGACACAGTCCTGATGTGAACATCACGAGAGACCGGCACAGCCAGAGACCAGGCTCTCCACAGCCATCCTGGCCACAATAACACTGCTGTTGCAAGAGCTGTCCCACTGCTTTGACCCTGAGGAGAACCTATAGCTCCCCATGGGTACCCATTTCCAGCTCCCCCACTGCAGCTTTGGCGTTGCTTGTTTTCCCTGTGCAGCACAGGGGTTTCTCTAGGTCCACAGCAAAGTGGCAACACTGGTGATAACAGCAAACACATAGGAGGTACAGGCCAGTAAGGGAAGGCAAGGCAGAGTACCTGGCTTGCTTTTACTTCTCCCTGCCTGATTAAATTTGCTCTTCATCTGATCTCCTCTGCCAGGTGATGTGAGATAATCACTGTGGTTTTTCTGCTGCTGTTTGTCTATCCCAGTATTTCTCTCTCTTTTTTTTTTTTTTTTTTGCAAATGGTGCACCTTCTCATTTGCCTCATTTCTCTTCATGTGATACCTCAAATGAAGAAAGCTCTGTTCCACCAAGGCAGAGGAGTAAGAACTGGTTGTAACCACTCTGTCAACATTCACTGGCCCGTGCTGGAGAAGCTGAGCTGCTGCCAGCAATTAAAGCTATTTAGCAGTTCTCTGGTTAGAGTAATCACTTGGGGCAACTTCTCACCTTGGAAGGAAGGTGCTACGTTGGCTTTGACCTTAGAAACAGTTGTAACTGGTATACTAAGAAACATCAGTCCATAAGAGTGAAATCCTTATGTGAATATCTCAGTGTCTTTTGCAATGGGCCAGCTGCTACTGCTCCTGGACATTTTCTCACCTCTTGGCCATCTTTTTGCACTTTTTGCAGATTCAGACACTGACATGTGACAGCTACATTGCTGCACAGGACACCAAATTGCCATCCATACACCCTCAGCAGCTGAAATTATGAGGCTAGCAGGGGAAGCATAAGTACACTGTTCTTCTTCTTCTTCCTAGAAGCAGAAGGACTGGAAGAGGTAAAAGGGGAGAGATTCTTTAGAGGTAGAAAATGGAAGATGATGTTTTGCCTACAGGTGAATTCTGTTACATCCCTTTAATTGCCTGATTTCACCGCCTTATGGGGGAGGGCTGTTTGCCTACATACATGTAGACACCCTCACCCAGAAGGACTGATCCTGCAGGAGGCTGGTAAGTTAATTTAGTCTTCAGACCTCTTTACCTACTGTGCAGTCTACTATGTGGCAACCTACTATGAAGTCTTAGCTCTTATTTCTTTATTCTCACAGTGTGATACTGGTTATTGCTGGGTCATTGCAGCAGTGTGCAGGTCCTCCATCATAAGATTCTGCTTTGGTCCTTCTTCCCCACGTTTGAGGTAGGGAGTGGAAGGGGAGAGGGGAGTTTTTTTATTTTAAATCATGCAGTGATTCCCTGATTCTCCGATTCCCCTCTCAGTTTGGTGTGGTTTCCTGGCTTTGCACATTCACTTGTACATTCAGTTCATCCCATTCTTGCTGAAGCCTTAACCTCAAATGTAACCCAGGGTGCTACAGCCTCACTCAGATAAATACCTAGACCTAGGCTGAACAGCTAAGCAACTGGGCCTCAGATTCAGCAAACCAAGACTGGCACCTAGAATTCCCCACGTTTTTTACCCTGCAAGATCAACAGCAGCCAGGCTGGACCCAACATTTTCTGTCTCTGTATGGGCAGGTGCGCACCCTCCACCATGCCTGACTGCATCCTTAACAGAAGAGGACCAGGGAAGCCCCTGTTTTCTTATCCTTTCCTGTCTCCTCAGTCAGACTAGCATCTGAACACCTTGCAAATGTTACCATGTCCTTCCTGCTTCTTCTGAAGTAGTTTATTTGCATTATTGCTCTTTCTTACAATTAAGGAAATAAAGATTTAGAACAAGGTGGATTAATGGTGCCCAGGTCATTCATGAAAGATGTGCCTGGGCTGAAAATAAATTCTAGCTTTTCAGCTTCTCTGCATAGTGTTTTGACTGCAAGACTGGGTTAGCTGAATAATTTCTCATTGCCTGCCTTGCTATACTTGGATATATGAACCTGAATTCTCTCTTTAGCTCTTTATGCCCTGTTTACCCTCTTTCATGCCTCAGCTTTCTGTTGGCATCACTGTGGTGGAAGATACAGGAAGATATTGTTTAAATAACATCCCGTTGAATTGAATGAACTATTGCACTTTTCCACTGCAACTCTTTCAGGTTTTCTGTAGATTTGGTTTTGTTTTTAAAGTCCATGGGCAGGGCTAGTGCTGTTTTCATAAGGTGTGAATCCTTTCTGAAAATGATGTTTGTTTGGGAGTCAGGCTTACATGAAAAGTTAGAATGAGCCTGAGCTCTTAATTTTGGTTCCATTTTTGATGGCTCCCCCGTTGAAAAGGTGTCTGGATGATGGGGCTGTTATTCATTACACTGCAAGGGCAGGAGCATGGTGTGATGCTGTGATCTGAATGAGAACTTTCTCGTTGTCTCAGGCTGCTCAGTCTCAGTTCTGCCTCAGTGATTACCAGAATAACCTAGTACAGGGCACCAAACATCTCCCTGTCCCGCTCTTTACTTTTCTTATACTGCACAGGAGTGGTGTTCACCTCGGCATAAGGAAGGAAGGCTGAACGCAGTGCAAAGGAGAAAGCTTCCAAGCATGGCAGAAAAAATCAGCTTTGATAGAGTGCCCTTGCTTGGCACTGTCAAAACAAGCATATGGAAAAGGGAAGTGAATGAGGAATGCTCTGTCTGGGAGGAGCGCTACATGGTGTGGAGCCCTGAAAGACGGGCTTTTCGACAAGAGCTCACCGCTGTTCAACATGCCCTGTGGAAACCTGAGAGCTCCTACACTTCTGAACCTTCCTCTGGCCAGTGTTTATCAGGAGAATAGTGCAGGGAGCATCCTCTTTTCCCATCCTTCTTTCCACTCCCTTTTTCTTGCCCTCTGTTTTATACTCAGCCAAGCAGAATCTGCAGCAGTTGGCAAATTTAGCTGCTGCTTTGTTTTGCTGGTTTTTTTCGTTCCCCCCCCACCCCATGTTTGCCAGTTGTCTGTGCTCAGCCAGTTCCACACTCTGGGTTTGCATTGACTGACCTGCAGCCTCGGTTTACGTGTATTTTGGTTTGGGAGCTACCTGCAAACCCTTTACTGTGAGTAGTCAATATTCATGATTCGATATTCGGGCGGCATGATTGGTCAATGAGGTGACAGAGCCGTGCCTTTGTTCCCTGATTAGATGGCTGAACCTTTGTTAATTACTTCTGCCAGAAATGAAGTCTGTTGTGTGATTAAGTGGTTCTAAGCTACAGGCCTGAGATTTACTCCCTGTGAACTCTCGTTCCAACGGGGCTTTGCACGTGTGAGGGCTCTCTGAAGCAAGTATAAACAGAGCATAAAAATGGCAGCAGTCATACTCTATTTCTAAGTTAATAAAATTGGTTGACCTGTGTGTCTTTGCTATACATTTGGCTCTAGTAATGAGAGCTTGCCTTTGCAGAACACAAGCTCTCATTTCGGGACAGATCCTCCCCAGGATGTCTGCAGTACCAAAGCCACATCACACACCACAGCGTGGAACAGACTGGCTAAAACCCCTGTGCCAATGCAACGGCAGCACATAATCTTACGCTGACAAGCAGATGGAGTGAGCTGGGAAGAAACTAGCATCTCTCAATTCTGAGGACACGTGCCCTGCTACATCAACCCCTGATATGTGCCCTGCTACATCAACCCCTGATATGTTTTTGATCTGAATTGGATGTGGGTAAAAAAGTTCCTGCCTGTTGAATTAGCAAGAGCAGAAGCTACAGAGTCTAAGGTGGCTCTTAAGTTGGTGGTGTTTCTTTTTTTTTTTTTTTTTTTTCTTTTAATGCTGGCTTAATACCACATAGTGGAGGACAGATGGTGTCTGATATCATATGCAGTCCTTTGGAGCAAAGTTAAACCGCCAAAAAGTTCTGGACAAATTTTCAACCAACTGAATGAATTAATACCAGGTTGTTTCTTTGTGTCATGTAGCCACAGCATTTTTGACCCATTGGTAAAATAATAGATGCAATGTACTACTAACTGTGTGCTCAGAGCCTTAGTACCATACCAGAGGACTAACATAAAACTGAATTATTTGAGTGACATATGTATTATCAGTCATGCCAGTTGCATCCGCTTTATTTACTACGTGAGAAATCATGTGCAGATATGCAGTTCACCTCAACCGAAAAAAAAACCAACCCCAAATCCAACCATTACACTTCACCTGGTGGAAAAAGAAGCAATGATTTCAGCATTTCTTTTCCTTTTTTTTTTTTTTTTTGTGAATTTTAGTAATTCTTACCCCAGTGGATCAGAAAAAACCTCTGGCAAAAAGACATTTTCACCCGGCATGTGGAAGACTTGGGCAATGGGTGTTTTATAAATTCCTTGGAGATGCAGACAGATAGAGAGATGCTTTTTATTTAGCTCCCCCAATCAGCGTTTTTACTGGTCTAATGGAAAAAGGGCAGAGTTAAGATTCAGAGCAACTGTATGTGCAAGAACTGCCTTAATTTGAACGTCCTGTTGAATACAATGTGATCTTAAAATGATGCATGATGGAAATTCCTCACAGACTGGTGCAGTGCATTAGCATTAGTCATTGCAGTAAGACTGGGTGGAGCACGTTAGAAGTCCTCACTGTGATGGATGCGTGGCATGCATTAGAATGAGAATCATTACAATGGACCAAGCAAAAAACACAGGAATTAAAGTTTCTGTGATGGACCCTGTGAAACACATCAGAATTTGAGTCACCGTGAGTCATGAAAGGCACAAGGACCTGAATGTGCCTCATCCTTGCATAGGCACTTTCAAAGGATGAATGACTTGGCTGGCTGTTATATCACTTACTTGCAACGCTGTGGATAGCCTCATGGATGGAGTAAATGATGAGTCAGGATTCCTTGGTTCTGCTGCCAGCTCTCCTGCTGACTCATTTTATACCCTTGAGTGATAAACTTCCCTCTCTCTTCCACATCATGCATGTGATGCTGTATTTACCGCTCCTAATGAAGTACTGAGACCTGTTTCTGCCTCGGCTCTCACGTGTGCCTAATATTATGCATTGGAAATAGTCCCAGTGCCTTTATGAATGAGTCTTCGGATGGCGGAAGCTGTAGAATATGCAGATGAAATATGCCAAATATAGTCATATCCCATCAGACTTGTGTGATTTTCATTTTTGCTGTTTGGTGATGTTTCTCATCTTCAGCAATTATTTATTTGTTTGAAAAGTCCATGTGAGACCGACCAGACATTAAGGAACTCTTTTTGTTCCTTTCTGATGTACTCTAGCTTGGGTCCTAAAAACGAATGCTCCATTTCATGACTTTATCCACCTATCTACAGTATGTTCCTGAGCTAGTTAAAATTAAACTTAGCTATCAAAATGCTAAACTTGATAGCTCATTTATCTTTCTGTCTCCCAACTCTACATTACAATACAGCAGTGATTGATCTTGCGTCTTCAAGGTACTATATAGTATAAAAACTAAGAGAAGATTAATTAAAAGCCGTCGCATCCAGACAGGTTTTTAAATAAGTTTTAGATTTAGACAATATATCAGCTGAAGCAGAAAGATTCTGAGACCGTAAGCCTGTAACTCCAAGTGAGTTTGGCTTTCCTTCGGGACATAGAAAACCCCATCTCACCATAGACTAACATCAAAGTCTGATTTGGCTGGCCAGGCCCATGGCAGGTGACAGGAGGCTGTCACATTCATCGGCTCACTCTCTGGCAGAGATGAACATGATGTCCTTGAGGACTTCTGCTGGCCCAGGGGAGAATGTCAGGCTTGTGGCTGGATGCTGAGTCAGAGACAGTACTGAAGCAATTCTTAAAAGTAGTGCCCAGCTTATGCAGACATGGAGCAACTTATCTGGGTGGCATTTAGAAATGTTGCAGATGATTAATCCCTGAGTGTTTAGACTGAAACAGAACATCCCAATGTGGCATAGGCATTTAACCTTCCCATCATCACTGGACTTTTCTGAAAAAGTTTTTAAACAAAGGGCCAAATTTTCAGCTAGAGTTGTGCTTTCAGGCTGGGAGTTCTCTCTATCACCCAAAATCAGACCTTTTTGAAGATCTAAATATTTGATTTTTAGGCACAATCATGTGCTTGAAAACACATCTAAATGACTTAAATTGAGCCCAAATTCGGTGGCAGCTGCATCACTGAGCTATTGATGTTTGAGTGTGGGATCTGCAGAGCAACACTGAACAATCTAGATTTATGGTATTTTTGGCTAAAGAAAGACATGTGATTGCTGGTCAGCATGAGCTTTCTAGCACCACTGCTTATCTGAGTAGTTCAGTTATGCAGGGTCCTCAGAAGCCCTCAGCGCTTGCAATTCTCACGCACTGGCGTTTGGGAGAATCCAAAAGCTCCTGCCAGGGACTACTAGGGGCTGAGTCCTTAGTAAAGACCCTTCCTGGGTCGCTCACTGATGCAGAACTCCTGAATACCTGGTCTTGAGACCACTGGGCATTTAACAAGTTCAAATGGCATAAACTTGTTTCTTGCCCACCTTTAGCCTGAGACAGCGAACTCATCTTGAGAAAGACAAAATGGCGAGGCTCTTACATTTTCATGAGTTTGCTTAAAGGGCGATATTTAATCCACCTGACAGCTGAAATATACTAGCGGGATGTGGGATGGCTGCCATGAGAATGTTCAAGAGCTCCCCATTTTGCTTGTACAGTGGCAAAATGCCTTGATCGCATACGGCTGATTCAGGGATTTTGCCTTGGGGGAGGGCAAGGGAGGGGAAAACAAAATGAATACAAGGTGACAGCAGCAACTCCACTTTACAAGGGGTCAGCAAAAATCCCTGCGGCATCAGTTGGGCCCAGCTCTGTCCTCTGTTATACATCAGTGTAACTTTTGGCAGAATGAGGATCTTTAGCTCTAATTTATAGCATTCCATTCGGTATCAGATGTTAATATATATGTATCTTTTCTGTCTTTCTCTCTCACTCTTTCTTTGTTTTCGTCCCACTTCAGTTAATTTCAATAAGTAGTCCGTTTCTGTGCTGCTTGGTCTACTCCCTGATGCCAGTAATTAACTGTTTGTATGAAATAAGAAAACTCTTTTGACTTTGCACTAGTTCCATATTTGTGTCTTTACACGTTGTCCAGGATGCATTAGGCTCTGGTGTTTATTTTTTTTTCTGTATTTTGTAAATAGATATGTTTTACTTTCAGTGCTGAAAAGCAATTTGAGTCAGGATGGATACCAAAAACATATCTTCCTTCACTCTTTCAGAACTTGATTGTGTGGGTTTTTTATCAATCCCAAATTCATTTAGTTTTCCTTAACTAAGCTGATTGTACCATGCAGTTCCTCTTGAAGAAGATCCTGTTGCTAGAAAGATGGCAGTCAAAGAGCTAATCGCTAGGGATGTGGCAAACTTCTCATGCCTCATATCAAGCTCTTGCATGCATCCGATATGCACACATTTTAATTCAGATGTTTCCCAGTCCATGCTCCCCTTTAGGAAAGAGAAAAGCAGAAACCGGTGAGAAAGAAAACAGCTATTGAAAAAAAATTAGGTGAAAAGGCAGTTGGGAATAAGGTAGAGCAAAAAACAAATAGAGTGAATGCGAAACACAGGACAGAAATGGGGAGAGAGAAAATAAAAAGAAAGAATAGACAGTGCATCTGCAGAGTATGGGTGATATACCTGCTGAAAGTTAGGGACTTACAGCATGCTAACATCAGAAAACAGGTTTTATTAGTTGCCCATGGGCATGTTTCTTGTTCTTTATAGCATGAGGCAGGGTCTGTGTCTGAGAACCATCCGACTGTCTCCTGACTTCTCCTCTGCTAAGCTTCATTTGGGACTTGCCACTTGGGCAATGCTCTTGGTCTTTTCACCTCTTTTCCTGTGGCTGTCTGTAATTGTTAGTGTAGTTTGGTCTTTGGTATGGCTGATCTCCTGTTTGGTATAGTCTTCTGGAGAGTTTGGAGGCTGTTGGTGTGGAAATGCACTAGGAGGATGGGAGTCTGGAGGATACATTCTCTGGAGCTATGCATACTTGTCACATGTTTTGCAGAGAATGCAGGAGTTTTCTCAGTGGTTTAGGTGCCTTCTTTCAGTTTTATGTGCCTACTTGTTTGTGCCTCCTCTAGGAACTTGGCAAAACTTGCTACCCTAAAAAACCCTGTCCCTTCCCATTTACCCCAAGTTTCTAGCCTTTACTTTCTTGCCAGCTCTCTGCCTTTCTACTTCATCTTCTCTTTCACCTCTACTTTCTGTACTTCCAAAACAAGTTCTGAAGAGAAAGATCTGAGGGTCCTGGTAGACAGCAAAATGACGATGAGCAAGCAGTGTGCTCTTGTGGCCAGGAAGGCCATTGGAATCCTGGGCTGCATAGGGAAGAGTGTGGCTAGTAGGTCGAGGGAAGTCATTCTCCCCCTCTACTCTGCACTGG
>JAOXNO010000001.1:87528520-87570331 GCA_028565335.1 Limnodromus scolopaceus
AACAGGCTGCCCAGGGAGGTTGTGGAGTCCCCTTCTTTGGAGATTTTCAAGACCCGCCTGGATGCAGTCCTGAGTGATGTGCTCTAGCTCTAGGCAATCCTGCTTCAGCAGGGGAGTTGGACTAGATCATCTCCATGGTCCCTTCCAACTCTAAAAATTCAGTGAAATTCAGTGAAATGGCAGTGGCCATGAACAAGGTCAGTTCAAAGGCTGGAGACACGTAGGTGCATCCAGGGAGCTGGCTTAGTTTAGGTCTTACATGTTCATCAGATGCCTCGGAGATCTCTTTTTTTTCCTCCCAGGCTACCCAGTTTATGATTGGCTTTTGTCCTAACCCACCAAGGGCAGCTCTGCCGAGGTGTGAATGCAGTTTCCAGAAAAGGTTGATGCTTTTCTTCCAGCTGGCCAGACGGGGTTGCTATAGACTGACACAAAAGCCATCCCATGGAGGGAGCTTGGTAACAGCTGTGTCTGATGAGTTAGTATGGTTGCACTAAATAGTCAAACGTTCTCCAGTCCTGGGTCTGCACCAAGCAGTGATGATTCCAGCTTGCCTTTACAAGTTACGTATCTTGCGTCTGCCACAAGTCACCAGGTTGTGATTCGAAAGCTCCACCAAAAATAGCAGCTCCAAAAGTGAAGTGCTGCTATAGTTTCAGAGCTGCTTCTTGGGAAGTGGAGGGGGCATTAGGCCCATAGTAATGATTCTCAAGTGTTCTTCTCAGACTGCTGAGTCCTAAGCTATTCACAGTTTTGGTGGCTGTCATTGGTACACAGTAAGTGCGGACAACAGGCAGTGGGAGGCAGGGAGATGCATTATTCACCATCTGAAGGATCAGTTAGAAAGTTTTGGACCTGGGATACTAGGAGCAATGGTAAATCCACATGACTGCTGATACAGGGGACAGCAGGAAATGGGATGTTACTGGTGATGAAGACACAAATCCCTTCCTCTATGAAATCATCCATCTGCAAACAAGCACCAGCTCCTTGTTAGATAGTGCACAGACAGATTGGACCTTCTCTCCCAGTGCCCAGTGGACATGAAGGACTATGTGGCCTGTTCTCCATGACCACAGGGCACATGCGTTTTCATTAAGATGCTAACAGAAGTCCTCCTGCTAAAGTCTTACTGGTTCCTCCAATGGCTTTAGTGCTTGCTGATAAAAAACGGTAGGGAGATAGAACATCCCAGGGGAGAGTGGGGAGCTGGAGGAATGGCTACGGGTAAGTGATATAACATAACGTGGTGCGGTAAAAGATCTATGTGCTACCTCAAAACCTTGGGTAACGGGAAGAACCTCCCTTCTCACTGGCTCAATCGTTCCACTTGCTGTCATGGTCAGGCTTGTTTCTCTAATCTAAAGCAATTCCTTTCAGGCAGTTCTGTGTAGGTCTGCATTACTGTGTGCTGTAGACATGCTCATGGTATTAATCTGTCATTTGTGTATAGTCCTGAGTGGTGGAAGTGATTTGGCTCCTCAGAAAATCAAGAACAGAGAGAATTGGGCAATACTGCAAGCAGACAAGTGCTTTTTATTTAGTATTTTTGACCTACAAAACTGAAAATTAAATAGGAAGCCAGTGAGCTTTCACTTAGAACTGGTGTGCAGAACAGAAAGGAGGCAGAGAGATGCACTACCTTCTGCAAGGTTGGATCTCATGTCTGTGGCTGCTTGTGCAACCCAGCTCCCCCTTCTCTCATTTCGGGCCACCATGCAGAGCCAGAGCATGCCTGCTCCTAATGACATGCAGCAGATATTAGGACAACTGTCTCTAATAGTCAAATGCATATGAAACAGAAATTAGATCCAGTAATCTCAGCCTCGCTATGTTACACCTGCCAATGGTTCAAAAGAGAACATGAGCTGTTGACCTCACTGATACGAGGCTCAAAGGCTTAGAGATTCCTGAAGAGCAAAGCTAGTGAAGAAAGAGAATATCTTTTTCTTGATTGCCAAAGTTTTATGCCACAAGTAACAGGTTGTGAACCAGGTCTCCAGTGCACAGGTGAATGTGACCACATGACAAATATTGTAGAACATAACTCATTTCTGGGGAAGTTTGTGTACAAGCTCTAACTTTTGGGAAATATTCACCAGACATCTAGATAGTAATAATAGAATTCATGTGGATTTTCAAAGTCATTGTAAATTCATGCGCACATGCAAATGCATGCATCTGGAGGAATAGCAAGTGTCAGAGATGGAGGGACAAACAGTGATGGAAGAGCACCTTGCCTGCTCTGCTATGCCAGGTTCTGATCACAGGCAGTATATTTTATTTTGAGAACATCTGATAATTCTTGCTTCCAGTTAAAACTTTTCCACACTTTAATATTTGATTCAGGCTGGAAGCAAGGAGTAAAATGGATAAGGTGAAGAGGCCAAAGATGATTTCCACTTCCAGACTCCAAAGCTTTCTAAAATTATTTCAGATGAAGCAGTCAGACTTCTAGACAAAGGCTTTAGTCTTATTTAATATAAGAATTTCATTGTGGTTATAAAATCAATTTAATTTGGCCTTATGTCACTCCTGGCATATTTGAAGACATGCTGTTCATTTCAAGTTGGGACAGCACTCTGCAGAATCTAGATTTAGTTATGCACTACCTCAAGGTGCTTAAGTCTTATGGCAGGTACATGTAATGGCCTTGATGGATTGTACCAATATCTCCTGCTCATGAGGAGGAGCATGGGAAGAAATCAAGGGAAGAAACTAAACAATGAAGAAAACCGTCATGGCTGTCAGTCTGGCCACAGAAACTCATATGCTTGCAGATTTATCCTGCTTACAAATTGCTATGAGACTGCTGTAAGTTTAGAACCAGATCTGGGTCAAGTCAGGCTGTGGTGGTGATGCAAACATTTTTCTGGGTAGAATATAAAAGTTTTTGGTGAGCAGTGTTGCCTTAAACTTTGGCTTCTCCTAGGAGACATCCAATAAAGGTGCTGTTGAGCTGATATTACAGGGGTGTGGAAGTTACATGTGGAAATTTACTTTCACTGCTCCCTTCCATGCACTTGGACTTAGAGACCAGCATGTCTGTCTCTAGACTTGTGAGAAATGGACCTGTTAATGTGGGGTTTTTTTAATCTCCTTCCCTTAGCAAGAAAAAAAAAACTCGAGCCACACACTCCTAGCCAGCATGCAAACAAGGCAGGGATGACAGTGTGTGAGAACCGCTGCCGGAAAAAAAGCCACAGTCACAGGAAATTACCTTAATAGAGTGAAAATTAAGAAACGACCGACAACGCTGTCTGTCTCCAGGATACGAGCAGTATTTTCACGCCTTGCCAATTATTCTGTTTGCATCAATTTTGGTTTATTTTTATTAAGTTTCATGTTTCTTTTTTATTTTAAGTAGTGGTATAATGAAGACAAAAAAGGATGAAAGCTTAGAAAATATTTAATTTTTGTTTTAATAAGGAAATAATTATTCTTTTTATTCCATGAACAGGAAAGGAATGAACCAATTGGGTTTTTCCAACTTTTTCATGTTGTTTTATGCCTGTAGAAAGGTTGGGAACTCTATTTAAGTGGATTATCTTTCCACTGAAAGGAAAGTGGGAAATGAGTTAGAGAGGTGGGGTTAATTTCTTTCACGAATATCTGAATGTGTGCGTACATATATTTCCTGTGTTCTATTTGAGAAATGCACTTATTTAGCTTTACAAGGTCACCTTAACCTTAAGAATAAATGGAACAGACCATTAGCTACAAGAGGATATAGAAGCAAAGTCCCCAACAAATTGTGCACAGATAATGCAAGCCTATTCCCTGCTGGCCCCATTTATAGTTCAGAAAGGAAGGCAGGGGAGGCCTTGTCTTGCTTAGTGATGGGTATGTGCAAGGCAGGTGTCTATGTCCTAGATAGATCCCCGCTACGTGTCTAGTGGCTAGATGCCATTATTGTTAATGGATACTGAGGAGAGTGCTTCAGCAGATAAAACATAGGTGTTTATTTTAGGACACGATGAACTGCACCCTAAACAGCATTAGTTATATTGATCAGAGCTTTACTGACTTACAAGGGAAGCTTAGGATGGCTTCCCCAGATGCAAATTTCTAACAGTGCTTGTCCCTGTGTTTACTTGGGCAAATCCCGCTGTCCGTACTGTAATTAATCCTTCTCCCAGTCCAAAATGGCCAGTGAAGCGCAAGCTGTAATGATTCTCTGATGGTCCACTCATCAGGTACTACTGATCAGGTACTAGTAGTGGCCATTTTTTTTGTCCTACTCACTCCTCACTGATGCTAGACACTACTTGACCTGAAGTGAAACTCTTCTCTCTGAAGACAAAGGGTGTGACTTCATTGCCACCAAATAAAGCAAGAAAGGTCTCCGTGACAAAAGTGGGGAGTGGATTATATCCCTCAAGATCTTTTCCTAGGTTGTTTGTGATCTGTTGAGTGGGGAGGATAGATCTGATGCATCCGCAGCCCAAATGTTTCGCCCAGGTGATAGCTATACAATACTTCTGTATTTCAAAGTCCTTCACCTGCTGCATCCACAGCAGCTGGAATTTGAAGAATTTGATCTTCTGAATTTACAGCTTTCCTGATTTCCAGGTTTGATAGGCAGAGAAGTGCATTTGTTAATGTATTTATCACTCTCCAGAAACGTAGGCAAGAGAAGGAGAGAGTAATTTCACAGAACAGAGAATGAAGAGTAATTTCAGAAATACAAAGGAAAAGTCATGTCAGACAGTCAGTGAAGATTAACTGGGAAAGCCAAAGAAATTAATTACCCCAGATCCATGCTTGTCCTGGCGAAAGAGGGAAGGGAGTGGCTTTGAAAGGAAGCTACAGCTATCATCTCCCTCCTTTGGAAAGCTTTTCTCTTCCTGAGGGGAGGTTTTCCCTGGGGCTATTTTGTGGCTGGCCAGTATGATTTCCTCTGCTCCTGTGTCAGGGTGAGGCTCCATGTGGTGAGTCTTCATCCTCTGCTGCCCTGCAAGGCAGACAAGTGTTGGGGACGAACAGGCTTTTCAAGATCAGAAACAACAAAATATTTCCAGTGGAAATTTCACCTCACATAGCAAGTTCAAACCTAGCAAAAGACACTGTGTCTCATAAGTATCTTACACTGGCAAAGACAGGCTGTGGACCTGCAGCGGTCTGTAGGTCACAAGTGTGAAACCACATGAATTTGAGCATACTCTTTCAAGTGTCTGGCAAGAGGAACTGCTGAGATTGTTGCCACTCACACCTAGAAGGCTGTTTAGTGACACAAGTGACAGTGATTGTACTTCCAGTGCTGAAGGTTAGAAACTCAATAGGAGAGGTACTTGATTTTTTTTTTTTTTTTTTTTGAGTATAACAATTTTCTGTTCGTAAAGACTGATTTTATGAAAGCTTCAGGGTCTGTAGAAATGTGCTCTATTTGATGAAATTTCACTCAGAAAACACATCGACACTTCCAGGAGGTTGAAATGTTTCATTTAGGATTTTTATAACTTTTTGGGATTCCTGTTTTCTCTTTGAAACTACAGTATAATGTCATATTAAAATTAAGATACAGACAAAACATTCTGATTGATTGAAAATGAACAATTTTTCATTAAGGCTTTCTGCATTTCATTTTTCTTCTTCTTTTCTTTTTTTTTTTAACAAAGGCAAATTTGAAATTGCAGAACTTCCTTTGGCATAGAGATTCCAAGTTTTGTTCAGGTCTATTAAATCACTGGATTAGGCATGTACACAGCTAATGTTTGTTGCACTCATACCTTGCATGAAAAAGCAGCCACCCCAGAGTGGTAGAGATTCACAATTGCCTTGTGAAATGGAAAAGATCATGGGAGCTGCAAGCATGTAGGGAGTCAAGTCTGTGTAATTTACCACTAGATATGGTATTTAGAAATCTTCCTTTGAGGTAATATAATTGACTTCTGCGTCTGCTGTTCCTTGGAGACTCAAGGATTCTAAATATAATTTTTTGATAACATGTCTCTGGGGCCCTATCTTCTTCTCTTATTTCTCCTACACTCTCTCTCTTCTTTTCTTCTTTTTCTTTTTTTTTTTTTTTTTGTTGTGTGTGGATACCATGTTCCACGTGCTATAGGAACATGACTTGGTTTCCTCAATGAACTGCATTTCAAGAAGTCTTGTGTCATTTTTTCCCTAACTTGTAATATCTTCTTCTAATAATCTGTGATGCTATGCACTCCAAGAGAAAAGTTCTTCTCCTTTAATTTTCTCTCAAGAATATTTATAATCTTAAAATTTCTTGATTTTCTAAATCTCCAGGCTTTATGAGAATCGCTTCTGGTCACTGCAGGCTTTGGTCTCCACATAATCACAAACTTGTCTCCAGACCAGTACCCCTGGTACCTCTAGCATCACTTCTGTTCAGTGAAGATTTCTCCACAAGGATTAGATGTGGTCATATGGCAGTGTTCCAGATCCATGATGCCAGTTGAATTGGAAGGACCTTGAGTGATAGGCTAGGTGACCATATGTGCAGAGGAAGAAACTGGCTAATGGAGTAGAAGTGGGAGTGGAGAATAGGCTTGCTGCACTGAAGACTACAGTGGAGAAAGAGGTAGAGGATGGAATAGCAAGAGAATCAGTCACTCATCTGAAGAAAAGAAAAAGGATGGACATAGCTGGAGACACAGAGGAAAGGTAAGGGTCATTCACAGAAGAAAATGGGAGAAAACAGAAAGACTTAAAGCAGAAGAATCATCAAATGACAACAGCACCCTGCCAGGAGTCTCAAAGGCTTGCTCTATTTTCTAAGGGATGTCTGAAGCAGCATGAATTTCTCAGTCCATGCATGTCTCGGAGGAGGCTATAGGTACAGAATTAAAAAGCATCCATAGCATAGAGCCTCCCATACAGCAGAGACATTCCAGACCTTCACCTTCTTTCTACCTTGCTCTGCACTTGCTAGAGTGATTGTCTCCCCTTCCCCTTCATCCGAGATAAAGTTTGCTGCGTGACTGCAAGGATCACAAGTGGCTAAGCCAAAGGAAGTAATATCCCCTGAACACTTACCTGCGGTTGCTGTGCCTTCCTGTCCAGGCTGTTTCTGCAAGGTATCACCTGGACCATGGCACAGAAAGTTGCTCAACTTGGTAACTTACCTTTGGAAATGTGAGCTTTGTATGGTGTGGTGTGTGCTTCCACAGATGCACCCCAGGGCTGATCGCTTTGTTTTGCCTTAACATATATATTGGTCCCAGGTACATCCAGTGGTGAATCCCACCATGAAGATCTGTGAAAAATCCAGTGGTTGACCTTTATGCCGCGACAAGTGTTACTGCCAGAATCCCACTGCAGAAGGTCAAAAATATCTGTGCCATGCTAAGGAAAGTGCTCAGAGCAGTGAGTGAAGCTCAGTGAACTACAGTGGGATTTCTTGTATACACAGAAACAGTAAGAGTCACAGGGCTAATGTTATTGTGTAGGTTTTCAGACAGCCTAACCACTGAGAGGCATTCCCAAAAGGAGAGCCATTCTCCAGGGAGAGATGACTCCCGCAAGCCTGAGAGGCTGCTTTCTGGCTTGTGGTAGCACAATTAATAATAGTTATTATTATATAGTTATAATAATAATTAATAATTAAAACTTAGTCTAGGAAGCAGAGTGGTAGTCTGGAAGAGGCTAGTACAATATTTGTCCCTATGTTTGTTTAATACACAGAAAGAGCGACACTGGGTAAAACAGTATATAGCAATAGATGGATGTATAGCAAGGAATGAAACAAAAGGGCAAAGAAAATGAGACTACAAAGCAGTGAAACTAGCGATACTGTTTGGGAAACACTTGTACACAATTTAGCTAGTAAAATAGGCAATATTAGACTGAAATAGCCAAGGTTCATTAACATTAGTCCAAGGAACATGAAAAACAGCAAAATTACTATTTGTTATTAGGTGGTTATTATAGAAACATGTTAGAGTAACAGTCATGGCTGGAACATAGGTATTGAAGGGTATATGGTTTTCAGGAAAGACAGAAACAAAGATAAAGTTAGCTGGGATTATGCACATTAAGGGTGTGATAGGCAAATAAGTAGTAGCAAAGTTAAAAGAGAATTGAATTGGATTAAAATAACTTTGAGGAGGAACTGGAAAAGAGTTACCCCTGGGTGTCTACTCTAGCCCATGGGATCATAAAGCACTTCAACATGTATGAGACAGAGACAAATACAGCTAGGAATTGAGTCAGTTTAGAAGGCTGTATTTTCTGAAATATATATTGTAAAATAAGTGCTATTAGTAAAAGTAGAGCCTGGTTATTCTTGAATGTGATAGCTAAAAGACTTCATCACCAAATAATCACTGAGCCCCATCAAAAGTGCTGCTATTCTAGCCTTGATTTCAGTTAGCAGAGAGAATTTTACAGGAGAGCTTTATCTGGGACCTAACAATAGATTGATCATGAGTTGGATAGCAACATGGTAAATAACAGGCAATTTGATTTTGTCAGGAACAAATTGTATAAAGCCAACCTGATTTCCTACTCTGACAGGTAACAAGCTCTGTAGATAACGACAAAGCACCTTGACTTGTTAGGTTTTGACACTGCCTCATGTGAGACTTCCATTAGCAGGCTAGAGCAATGCAGTCTGGATAAAATTACTATGATACGGATTCAAAACTGTTTGGAAAACTCTACTTGTAAAATAGTTGTTAGTGATTCACTGCATGACTAGAAGGACGATGACTTAGGTTACGAAATAATGCATGCCCTTAATAAATGAAAAGAATATCCGGTCGAAAACATGTACAGGGGACAGGATTCAAATTCAAAACTATCTGTATGGATTGGAGAAATAACCTGAAAAAAAGTGGGATGCAAATCAATGAAGATGAGTATAAGGTGCTGAGGAGCAATCGATAGTACCAGCACAAAATGGGAGTGGCCAATTATAGTTCTGCTGAGAAGGATATAGAGGGTTACAGTGGATCACAAACTGCCTGTGAGTCAATAATAGTAAATCACCTGTTGCAAAGAAAGCAAACATCATGCTGGGACATATAAATAGTAGTGCCATGTGTAAGATATGTGAAGTAATGCTTTTTCAATTCAGCCTCAACTGCATCAAGTTTTGGTTGCTACATTTTAAGAAAGATGAGGGTTTCCTGGACTTAGTCCAGAAGACAAAAACAGGAATGCTCAGAGATGTAGAAACCACAACCACTAAGGAAAGATTGAATGAGCTGCTTAGCTTGGAAAGAGAAGATTGAAAGGGTTTATGGGGAAGGAAGAAGCTGCCATGAAGACAATAACCTTTTCTTTGTGTCCGTGGTAGAGAGGACAAGCAATAATGGTCTTAAATTGCAGGAAAAGAGATTCAGATGAGACATTGGGGAATATTTTTTGAGGGCAGGGAGAGTAATACAAGGAACAGATTGCTTGGGGAGGTTATGGAGTCTCTGCCAGTGGGGGTTTAAAAGAGCAGGTTAAACACATGCCTGTCAGGAGTGATGGAGGTCTGGACAGCTGATCATCGCTTGGGGCAGAGACGGACTATGTGAGCTCTCAAGGTCCCTTCAAGTCCTACAGCTCTATGGTTCAGTTCAAACTGAGTGGTTGGATAAATAAGAATGAAACATAACTGAGAGTTTCCTTTTATTTCCAAAGGGTAAACTTTGTGCAAGCAAAGAAATCGGTAAGTCAGCTGGACTTGGGAACTCAAAGACTTTAAAGAAGGAGGAGCAGAGGATAAATTTAAGTGGGTAGCACAAAATGATTTGGAATTTGCATCACGGGAAAAGGGAGCAAACCTGGGGGAGAAAAATAACCAATTTCTTTCAAAAGCTTAACTTAAAAAATATCTCTCTGCCACAAGCAGAGAGCCTAGAAGGAACAGAGGAGGGCAGAAGCAGCCCATTGTCTACAGTATTAACAAATTTCTGAATGCTGCCATCCCTAAATATGAAGATCAAAGAAATTGTCTGTGGTGACAGTGCAGAGCAAATGTGAGGTGAGTGAGGACAAGATGAGCTGGGAGGCTGCGAGGGAGGTTTCAGGGAACTGTAGTTAAAGATAGGGGTCTTCCTTTCTCCCACTGCTACTCAATACCCTCGTAACCACTGTCATCTCAAAATGCAGGTCTTCCTCTATTTCCCCCCACCTCCAAGGGAACTACAGAAGTGCCCTGTTTCTATTCTGAACCCAAAGCAGCTACATATCTGTGCCTCTCGGGCTGCTGTTTGTGGTGGCATGTGTGAAAAGTGGATACGTGTCTCTGGGAGGGGAAGCAAAGAGTCGGGACTGGGAGGGGGATGTGAAAGAGAAGTCTTCACTGTCTTCCATCCAGAGGAGCAGAGGGTAGGAGCAGCAGCTCCCATTACGCAGAGGGCATATTCCCGCAGCAGTAGCAGCCACCTTGATCCTGTCTGTGTTGGCAGTCGCAGCAAGGCTAACTCTGCAGCACTTGGTGTAGGCCAAGAAAGTCATAGGTCTGTGGCTCTTTTATTACCCCCCAGCAGTCTGCTGCAGTTGATGACTGCCTAGTCCACCTGCACATCAAGGCTTCCTGGGAAAGGGGATTAAGCAACAAAGAAAGGTATGTCTTGGGAGGTCAGGAAGTGCAGGGATGAAGTGAGAATTGCCAGAAGTCAAACTGAGTTAGTCCCTGCAAAGGAAATGAAACAACAGAAAGATCCTTAACACTATAAATGAAAAAAAGAAGTGGAGCCTCTATATATAGTGAGAAAAATTTGCACAGCTCTAAACTAGAGGGATACTTTGCCCCTAAGAGCAGAAATACTGAGTGTGGGGGACAACTCGGGTGGACTAGTGGTAATAAGTGTACTGAAAGGGCAATGATTGCATGCAAGATGGAAGCAATTCAGAGAGTTTACTGTGTTCAAACTGGGGACACTAAGAAATCACCCTCCCCAGCATACAAAAATAACTGGCCCATGAAACCATGGGTCTGGTAGGTGGATTTTTAATAAATCTGTCCAATCACTAGGGGTTCCACTGCCTTGGTACTATCAAATGCAGTACCCATATTTAAGAAAGGGGGGGAGAGAGATCTAGGCAGCTGTGGGCTTGTTATTTTGGCCTCGAGGGCATAGATGGATTCAGAGCAAATTATGTCGGAAAGAATAATTGAAGACATGGAATAGAAAATCGGATATAGTGCAATATGCCATTATCAAAAAGAGATTGTGCCAGACTAGCTCGATATCTGTCTTTGATAAGGTTACTGATGTTCTAGACAAGGGAAAAGTAGTAGATCTCCTCTATCTGTACTTCATTAAAATTTGGTATGGTGCCACCTGGGAAATTATTAGTTAAATGAGGGAAGATGAGGATTAGCACAAGAACTGTGAGGTGAGTAAGGAACTGGTGAAAGAGGGGAAGGAGGTTGCTGGGTAAGTTCTTATGCCTTGTTCTTGGGAACAATGTTTTCACTTATGAATTTAGCCTAAAAATTAGGAGAGGGTTAACTTTTGCAGGCAGCATCATTAATGCCTAGAATCACCAGATTATCACACAAGGTATTGTAGGCTAACAGGGATGTGGGGGAATGCAGCAGCATGAAATGCAATGCAACAGATTTGGGTACTGTGAGCAACAGTTTCTGCTGCACACTGAATGCTTATCAGTTTGAAACAAGACAACAGAAGACAGTTGCTTGTATCAGTCAATCACAGTACAACTATGAGCTTACAGTTAGAAATGGCCATGCAAGAGGTAAATGCGATCTTAGGATGTGCCAGGGGAGGAGCACACACTAGACACAGCGGGGTACCAAGGTGGTTGTACAAAGGAGGTGTAGACATCACTGGCTGGGAATGTTTAGTTTGAGGAAGAGGAGACTCAGAGGTGACCTCATCACTCTCTACAACTACTTGAAAGGACATTGTAGAGAAGTTGGTGCTGGTCGCTTCTCACAAGCAATTAGCAATAGAACAAGAGGGAATGGATTCAAGCTGCAACAGGGTAGGTTTAGACCGGACATTAGGAAGAAATTCTTCGCAGAAAGAGTGGTCAAACACTGGAATAGGCTGCCCAGGGAGGTGGTTGAGTCACCATCCTTGGATGAGTTTAAGAGTCGTTTAGATGTGGTGTTGGGGGATATGGTGTAGGGAAGAACTTTGCAGAGTAGAGTAGATGGTTGGACTCGATGATCCCAAGGGTCTTTTCCAACTTAGATGATTCTATGATTCTATGATCACCTGAAACAGTTGGCGTCATTCTTCTCTCTTGAAAATGATTGACAAGAATTAAAACTGGAGCAAATACCAACATGGAAAACCTGCATGATCAGGGGAATGGCAGGCCCATCATGTCAGAGGAAATGATCACTGTTCAGTCTAGTCAAATGGAGACTGTGGGGACACAATTGTTCTCTGTAAACACATAATTGGGTCAAACATGAGGGAAAGAGAAGTTCACAGTTCTCACAAAAGTGATCAGCTAAAACTGTACTGGTAATTAGATAGTGTCTGTTCATTGGAGAGTAGTCCAAGCATAGCTTTTCAAGGGTTACAGCAGGGGCAGACAGCATAAGGCACTATGAGCATGCCGTATTGAGGGATGAGACCATATTACATGGCTCTCTGGGAAGGCAAGAGGCTTCCCAGTGCTTCGAGATGTCACTTTCTGCTATCATATGAAATATAAGCAATTTCGGGGCAGTTGTAATTAATGCCTGGATCCCAAGGAGCTGTACCACTGCCCGTAATATCTAGTGGCATATACAAAGGTGCTATTTCCACAACTCCTCTCCTCAGTCTGTGGCCCTCTTCCCTTGCCTGCAGGTACTGTACAGATTTGTAGGGACAGTGGAGTGGATGGTGGTCTGAAGCAGTGCCAGTGGGGTGGGCACAACAGAGCAGACTCCAAACTCATCCTCCTTACCATATCAAGAAGATGCAGCAGGATGAACCTCCTTTCCCTTGCTCCTGTGATCTGTTGTCATTAACAGGTACCCATGAAACCCCTTCCTTGGCCCAGCCATGAGAGGAATTGTTTCCTAATGGAAGAGGAGGGGAGGGTGAGATTGCAACCCTCCCAGGTGGTCCAGTAAATTCTCCTAAAAACTGTGTTGGTTCCCAGGGATGTGCTGTGCTCGAGGTGTTGCACAGCTGTGATGGTACCACTGGCTGCACAGAGACTGGGATGGTGTAAGCAGGCCAGATTTCTAAAAAGGACCAGAAACAGAGATTTATACCCCCATCTCTCCTGAAATCAGGCTCTGCATGTGTGTGAAAAGGTGTTATAGTGATAAGAGAGCTGTTGATGTAAAGAGATCCACCATCCCTTGTGGGGATAGCAGGGAAAATATCCACCCCATTGCCTTGTGCACTCAGAGGGAAATCCCACCTCAGAAAACCTGCCACTACCAATAGTGACTGATGGCTCTGCTGAACTGGTTGGTGGCTCTTTGCTGAAACTAGTGTAAACATCACAGGTGTCATTGCTGAGAACAGTCACTCCTTCTATCCTTCATCCCCCAGGGATTTGCTCCTGTCATCCCCTTGTTTTAAGCTGGTGAAGAGAGTATCACAGCCACTCTTAGTCAAAAGAGGAGGGGGTGGAGGCCCATCTGGGCCCTTGGTTTGATTTCATATTTATGAAACAGCTTAAATGTCAGCTTGAGTGAAAAACGACACCTTCCCAAGCTTCTCATATTAATGCCCGTGGCTGCCACTGGTTTCTTTAGGAAGGCAGCTTGTGGTTTTTCCTCTCGCTCTCCCCCAAAGGCTGCAGGGAAAGATGAATTGGACTGATAGATGAGACTGCAACTGCCGATAAACTGCTTTGCTGACAGGAGAGGGAGATGAGGGGGTGGCCTATACTGAGAAAGAAGGTAGGGAGGGAAGAAGGGAGGGAATGAGATAGGGAGGGAAATGGAGGGAGGAAAGAGAGAGAGGGGAGGATGGCCTGTATTGCAGAGAGAGTGGTCTAAACTGAAGGGGGAGAGAGATGGGGAGGGAGGATGGTTGACTGTGAGGAGAAAAATAAGAAATAAACTGACATATGCTAAATTGAGGGAGATGTGATCGGAAAAATAAAAATCACATGCAAGATAAAAAAAACACTACAGAAGCATTAATTATACATGACAATGTATATATGCAAAAAGGAATAAATAAAAATACACCCACCACCAGCAGAGGAACCTCCTCTCGGATCTGCACTGAGCACTAGGCTGCTGGAGACCACAGATCATCAGAGGGGCTTCTTCTGCAGGTGCGTTTGCATGACACACTGCTGAATCCTGAAGAGATGCCCAAGGCAGAGCCAAGCCAGGCAGTTCTGGAAGGTGGCAAGCCACCTGGGTACTGTGCTGCAAGAACAGTTAGCCAGCCAGGGCCAGTCCCCACAAAGTGCCTCTCTACATGGCTGCACACTGATATCTACCTGAGCTTGCTTGGCTATAACTTGGGTATCTGCACATTTCATGGTGCAGGCCTGATGGAGATGGTTTGTCCTTTTCTCCATCTACCTGAAGGGGCTGGAACAGAAGATGCCCACATATATGGGTCAGCAAAAGGTGGAGACTGAACCTCTCCAGAAAGTTAAGCAGAGAATTAGAAAAGAGCCCTGAGTTCCTTGGGAAAAGAAGATCACCTGTTATTCTCTCTGGGATGAGTCTGATGCAAGTTTGTTTTAATGGCAAACCCAGAACCTGTTGGGTTGAGTCTGAGCATCGTTGTTGGAAATGACAAGGATACTGTAGCAGAGAAACAGTGGGAAAGTAGAGGAGGGCAAACACTTTGTCTCTGGCATAGATGTGAGGGGCCAGGAAATGAGATCTTTTTTGGCCCTCCTGAACTAGTTCTTGAGTTGTTCTAGATAAGAATAAAGAAAGGTGAGGGCTCGCTGTGAGTATGCTGGTGTAAGGAGAGACTCTACTGCATTTGTATTCCAGGGGAGAGACACACCTGCCTTTTTCACCGGGAGTTGCTGACGGCAGTCTCCAAAGTTGCCTGTGGAGTATAGTGCTCTTGGCACTAACATCTGCTCCCTTTTCTGCTGCCGAAGGCTTTCAGTCAGTTTGTTGGTTGTTTTTTCCTTTAACCGAGAGATGTCTCTGAAGTCTTATTCTGTCTGGGTTCATGACGCTCAGTACCTCTATCAGCTGTTACAGTGTTTGGAGCATTATTCTTGGCAATAGCATATCACTCACTTTTCAGTGTCTCAGTCAGTTCTTGTCACTTTTTTCTCCCTGATTGAGATACTAAAAAAGTCTGCTTCCATTTCATCTTTATCCCCCGTGGTCAGCTCTGTTTACAGACTTGCTTCTTGCTTTTTTTCCTTGGCAAAGCTTTTTCCTGTGGTCTAAAGGCCCCATGCTGCTGGGGATCCGAGCCCCTCTGTGCTGACTCTTTTGTGACATTCTCTGGCTCTGTTTCATTTCCCTGTTTAATCATCCTCTTTCTTGCCGTGGGTCGTGCTAGATTGGTTCCTGACATCACATTTATATACCATCTGCTGACTAATAGCATGCAAGGGCTTGGTTTCCACTAATAACAAACCAGTCTAGTTTTAGACTATTTAGAGATACCGAACCTTGCTTTCCAGGCACGGGTACGCAAGCCGGAGCTGAATGCTTCTCGTCACCTCTGTTCTCGCTAGCCAGGCTCTACAACACCCACTTTTTAACAGCATAAAGGACTATTTTTCTCCATATCTTAGATTCTTTGTTCCACTGCTAACCTCAACTAGATCTGTTTATCCCCACTTGAAAAGGCCTTATCCAAGTCCATTAGAAGGTCTCACACCTTAATGGGGCTCAGCCCAGCTGGGGAGAGCCTGCCTTGGAAGGGGATTGCCCTCTTTATTAAGTGGTTCTGAGCAAACTTTTGGTGAAAAAGCCTACTTGTATAGCAGGGAATTAGACAGGTCTCAGAAAATTTCCCCAATATTGTGTCTGCTTGGCCTGCAGTGCCCTGCTTCCATACAACAAAGCTCTCCTTCCCTCCGGGCCAAGGAGGCTGTGTACAAGCTGCCTATGGGAAAGAATTCCTGGCCCATGCTACATCACAAGCTTTTCTCAGGAGTCCTCTGGGATGCTACTGGCTGGCCTTGGTCGAAACCATGCCAGGGGCTTTGCCAGCAGTTTGGCAATGTGAATAGTTGAATTCCAGTTACCAGGATCACTCCCTGCACCTGTTTAACTCGCTAGTCATAAAGATGAGGATCCATTTGCTTCACAGTACCCAGAATCCTGAGTCTTAGTACCAGTTTACATCTCAGTCCTGGCACTGAAACATTATACCAAGATGCAGACTTCTGCTCAGAATTAGGATTTCAAAATAGGTCCCAGACAAGGAGGGAGGGGTGAGTGGTTCCCAGGAGCTATGTCTTGCCTCCTTGTTTGTCCTGTTGTACTAGTGACCTCAGCAGCTTTCTTGGGAAAGCAGTCAGTTGAGATGATGCAAATCAGATGGTGGCATTGGAAAAGGAGCCTCAAACCGAAGCCGAGAATCACATCTTCTCAGAAAACTCTCTCACGCGACTGCAAGGAAAAGTGGGATCCTCTGCTTGGAGACAGCACGTTGGCTACTAGCAGGTTGCAGCACGCTGGAAGGTCACATTGTGCGAGGGGGTGGCTGCCTAATCCCGCGACACTGGGTACCCAGCAGCGAGGCTGTGCCTGGTCCAGACCCAAAGTAGCTCTGAGGCACCAGCCTTCTCCCACAGATCGTGGCCAGGGGACGGCAGGAGGTTTTGGCTCAAGTTTTCCTTCTCCCTTTAGCCCTCCTCTCCTCCATATCCCTGCTGCAGACCTGCAATTACTCACTGTTCCCGCACAGCACGTGCTCGGCTCCCCGCGGGACTGGGGAATTAGAGGCGCTAAGCGCCGGGAGGAAGAGAAGGGCCAGGGCTGCAGCCGGGGAGCAAGCGAGGAGCTAATTCCAGCGGATGAGCGCTCCTGGCCCCTCTGCTCTCCCAGCAGATCCAGGCCGGCAGCATCGGCTGTGAGCAGCCGGGAAACCAGGCACTCTCCTGCTGTCTCCAGGTGGAGCTTTTACTCTAGCTCCCGCAAGGCGCTGGCTGAGCTGGGCGAAGGACGCAGCAAAGCGCAATGTGAAATTACCTCGGCGCTTGAGCACACGTGAGCCCTAAACAAACCCCAGCCTAATACTCAATACCCATCGCTCAAATCCTAATTAAACATCCGCCAGTAATTCTTCTGTTAACCCTCTCCAGTCAGGGCCAAGTCAGGATCTTTTGAATTGGGCCTTTGGGCCCTTTAGGCTTATGCTCTGGATCCCCCAGCTATAGGATTTAATTAAAGTGACCCAGTTTATGGCTGGGAAGGCAACAAAGAGTAGCCCTCTGCTCCTTCCCATGTCAGCCCTTCTAATAACATTTGACAACACCGGCAATATTGCTCTGCACTTTGGGGAGGTGGAGGGAGGCACCATAAAATCCACAGGTGGACCTTTTCCCCTCACCTTTTGCATAGTGCTTTCTTTTTTATATAAAAAAAAAAAAAGAGAAGTGCTCTATGGATTCTTACTCTCGGGGCAAGTTGGCACTGGCATGGGACCTTATGTGGAAGAGTGAGGCAGTGCCTGCTGTCTAAAACTTGGTTTACAGGTGGGGAAGCCCTCAGGGTATCAGCTGTCACCCGTTTCCTCTGAGTAAGCAAAGGAACACAAGTGCCTTCTGACAAAAAACAGGTCAGGTATCTTTGTTACAATAGCCTTCCCTCAGAAATGAGCTGTCGTGTGTTTCCTGGAAATTAGGATGTCATCACTGATATTTTTATTTTGTTAATTGGGGGAAGGGAAATAGATAAAAGTGCAAACAAAACCGAAGCGGGATGGAGGAAAGAGGTTAGACAACATTCAAGCAGTACATATGATTGTTTTCCTTTTATAAAATGACTCAGTCATTGAGAAATAAACCTTTCTTAATAAAAATAAAGGATCAAAATGAAATATAGTTATAATGTCATTACAACTGGTGCTCTTATTGACTCAAAACATTATGTCTGCATTTTTCTGCTCTACTTAAAAACAGATTAATCAGGTTATGTTTTTACCCAACTCCAGTCAACCTCTTTTTGGTTTGGACCTTCTTTTCTAGTGTTCATTCCTCCTCCTCTTTCTGCGCCACTTGGCTCTGGAACTGTTTGTTGTAGGAAGCCATTCCTCTGCTGTAGAGAACAGATCATGTTTAAAAATGTGTTTGTTAGGACATTTGCACCAGCTAGAGACAACATATAAATTAACTAGGATGTTACACTGAAGCCTGGGCTGGATTAGCCCCTTGCAAGCGCAGGGAAGAGAAGAATGCACTCATGTTGGGAAAGGAGCAAAGAAACAGCCTGTTATTACATGACCTGTGGAAAGGACTCAGGAACACCAAGTCTCTGACAGGGGGATTCAGTGGTCTTTCGTGATCACTGTCAGCCTTGGCTATAGGTCTATCTAGGATCCAGCCTTGCGAGCCCCTCTGAGTGTTTGCTAGGTTGAAAGTCTCTCGTCTCCCAGCCTCTGTATTGCTTCCTCGCACACAGGGCTGAGGCTGCAGGGGTGTGTAATTTCATGTGACTTGCTCTATTATTAATATCTCCATGTGCAGCAGTCATTGCAGTGAGAATAAACTGTTATTTTTTATTTTAAATGGTTAATATTCATCAAATGTTTATGAAAATACTTAACCCATAATGATGACAAACACAGTGTCTAATAAAGATGGAAGTGAAGATTCTCTTTGTGAATATGTAATCAGAAGAGTAAAGAAAATTACATTAAAAAGACTTCATTATGCCATTAAATGTGTGAAATGACTTTTTCTTCTCCATTTTAATTTTAGCATATTTCTTTTTTTTTTTTTCTTTTTAAATATCTCTGACACTTTCATGAGACGGGTACATAAAGAGGCATTGGCTGCTGTAACAAGAGGAACTCTGACTGGCGGCATCCATCATTCCCATCCAAATTTCAATTTCATTTATCTTTAAGAAAAATCAACACCATTTCTACCAATGATTGTCATTTTTTCCCTTTATTTCCTTGGGGAGAGAGAGATCCTTATTACCGCTCTGAATGCAACACGTTGTTTCGCAACCCTCTGTAGTGCTGCAGGCCCAGAGTCTTTCCCCCCCAAAGCAGGGGCTTACTGGTGTGCAAGTACATATGTGCCTATTATTGTCTGACACCCTGGGACTTGTAACTGGCACCTCTGGTACTAATAGGGTGAATCTCTGCTGTTTGAAATAAAAACATAAAGGCTTTTGCTAGACTCTTTTAGGGCTGTGTACTGATAGCTTCAGGCAAAAATGGGTCAGACTTGTAGGTCCCATGTGTTTCACCACCTAGGAAGCTGCCCAAAAATTCATGGTCCCAGAGCAGTCCTCAGTGATGTGCAAGCTTCCATTCTTGTCGATACCGTAAGCTGAATCGCACTAGTGATGGTGAATCCCTACAGCGAGAAGGAGGAAACGTGGTTACCTGGGTAGGGGCCATGACAGATCTCTCTGGGGAGATGGCAAAAAAGACACCACTGAGCACTACCCTGATGACAAAAAAAAAAAGGGGTTCATAAGAAAGCAGAAAGCTAGGTGCCTGCAAAGGCCTGGAAGCCTGCACTGCCCAGCCTCGCTGCTCAGCCGGGGTGAAGAGGCTGCACGGTTCCATTTTGAAGGGCAGCACAGCACGTGTGCTCCCAGGACAGGCTCGTGAAACAGTCAGTTATGACTTTGTTCTAAGAAACGAGGAAAAGGAAAAAGAAAGTATTTATTTTAGTTGCATGTTAATTGCAATTTTAATTTAAACAATTAATGTTAGCTTTTGGCAAGAAACCGTAGCAGCTCTGTATTTAACATGCACCTTTATTGCAACAGTGCTTCAAAACAAAACGTGTCCTCTTATATTTAGGCTCTTCTGTTGTGCTCATCTCCATGGCAGTCAAATAACATGCACCTCTGCTCTGTCACCCCAGGTGTGTCCCACATGTAGGTGTCTAGAGAGTAGGTATGTTTGCTCTTACAAGGACTATTTCTGAGAAGTATTCCAACTGACTCTGGACCTCATCCCCTTTGCAGAAGAAATGTCTCTTTGGCCTACCACAGGCCAAATCTGATGGCTCCCAATTTGTGAAAAGCTTGAAGATCGCCGCTGTTTTTGTCAACCATATATTTTCAGAAACATGGCCTCAGTTGTTTGGGGACATTGTGCATTGTCCTGCTAGATCTCCCTCCAAAAATCAAGCAGGACTTTGGAGGGAGGTGTGTCAAGTGCAGGTATTCTTTGCATAAGCAGCTTGTGAAAAAGGCTTGAAGAGTTATGAGTGGGAGGAGGGGCCACAAACAAAACCTGTAATGAAGAGACTTCCCAATCAAAATGTGATCAAAGAGGCTGCTGCCTTCTCCCAGCCTACTCCTTTCCATCTGAAACAGCTGACAAATGGTTATGTTGTGTTTGCAATTACAGTTCTCTGAAAGTGATAAATTATTGCGATTATTCCTAAATACAGGACTTTTACGTGTATAATTAATACATAGAAGAGAATATCTGATAAGTGGTAGGACACGTTCCAGTTCCATTTACACCATAATACATCTGGAGTAGCTCCAGCTGTCCCTGTTCATGGAAAACTGCTGTTACATTGGGCTTGCACACTTGGAGTACCTTGCAGAAGTCTTTCCTGTCAGAGCAACATAGTACGGCTCATATGGTTTAATTCCCACATCTAAAAATCTCAGTTCTAAGGTCTCTCTTTCCAGGGGGAAACAACAGGAGGGGAATTGTTTCTTATATCCTGCACTGATATGTCAAACAGCAAGTCCTAACCTACTAGCTTCAGGCTCTGAGTGCAGTCTGGCCCTGAAGTCACCTCACTGCAGGTGAGAATCATGGGTGGGGAGCATGTGCAGAATCACCTGTTGGTTGTGCCAAAGGCCAAGATGTACAGCCTCTGTCATGAGAATCTGCCTTCTCTCCTGTTGTCTGCCAGTGGTTAGGAAAAGCCAGTCCTACGTTTATTCCAGCTGAGTGCTTCCCTAGAGCAAGAGTGCTGTGCTCAGAGCTCAAAGTCTGTGATGGCACTAACAGCAAAAAATACTCTAAATGCAGAGCCAGCATAAGAATAGCAAAAGGAAATTGTACAGTAATACAGTCTCCTGACACGGTTACCCATTAATGCCAGCTTTAAAGGTTAATGCAATTTAACTCGCTCTCGGCTATTACTCTGAAATAACATACCAAAGCCTTCTCTATAAGCAGATAACAGATAAGGATGCTTTATGATAAACACCCACAATAAAACTGCAGAACTTTACAGTGTTATGCTTGCAGGAGTGGCAGATTTGCCTTTATTTGTGCACGCATGTGTATGGAGGAAAGCAGAGAGTAGAGGAGAGAGCTGGAAGAAGAATTCTTGGCTCTCAGACCATCAGATAGCTTGATAAATCTGTCTTGTATGTGTTGCTTCTTGCCAATACAATGGAAATGAATTGACATATCACATGTCTAATGCAAGTTGAGCTTCTTTCTGCACTGGCAGAAACAAAGATGCTGCTCTGCAAACCACCCATGAGAAAATTTGTTGGATTATATCTACTTATTTGTCTTTTGACAAGGCAAACCCCATCAGCTTTACCTTATAACAGCAAAATGTAGAGCTTTCTCTCTCTCCCATCTTCTGTTTTAAAGTTCTGAAAAATGCTTCAATGTTGAAGTTTTTCTTCAAAATAATAACTTAAAAAAAAAGGCATGATCTCATTTCACTGTGAAAAGTGCGAGGCAACTTAGTGCAGGACTTACTTTGTCTCCTTGTGGGATACACAGGAGATACGTAAGCATACACTGCCTGGGGATTACTGTAACTTCTCATTAACATTCTTAAAACACTTTGAGATCTTCCATTGTATTTTTTCACAGGTTAAAGGACAATATTTGCATGTCTACAGGACAGTGAAATATGCTTATTAAAAATTATTAGCCTTAAAATTTTAGGGCTCAAGAACGACACCATAGGTTTTGTATGCCAAACACACACACACACACATACAAAACACACAAAACACACACATGCACACACAGAAGCATGCAGGGAGTGCTAATTCTTAAATTACTAGGCAAAAAGCTCTGCAACCTGGAGAGGCAATCCATGAGCTCTGCTCCAAAGGACCTGTTCAGGACTCGTGGGACAGATCCACTTGCCCTGCTTTCTTTGCACTCAGAGCACCAATGTGACACTGTCAGCCCTGCTTTTGCCGAAACACTGACATTGGGAAACAGTGTCAGAGACTTGGCATGAAGCTGAGAGGTCATGCAAAGCTAGCGCACTGTGATTTTGTATAGATGTGCCTTGTCTCAGCTTTCTGACTTTCCATTATTCATTTGAATTATGTTTTCTACAAAGCTGATTATGTCTTTACGTTTGCAGGGCAGTTAAGTTGTTTGGTTGTTTTCTCCCTCCAGAATTGTCTGTTGTTCCTCAGGATGCTTTCATTTTTCTGTTCAGCATCTCCCTTTTCTGCCTCATATTTTCTTTGCCTATTTTGCTGGAATATGACATTGCCTTGAAAAGGATTAATACAATTCTGGGATGTATCAGGCAAGGGTATTTTCAGAAAGGGAATTCTTTTAGTAGTAGACTGAGATGAGGGACTGAGAAGGCCTCACTTAAAATATTGTGGCCAATTTGGGTCACTTCTGATCAAAAAAGGGAAAGTGACGTATAGTAAAAAGTTGTGAGAATGATTAGGGGAAGAGGCAGACCTTTAAAAAGTGTGCGTGGGTGGCTCAGTTAGACTAGCAAAAGAAAGATGAGAGGGAGTACAGTTTTTCTTCATAAATACACTCTTTGTAAATACCAGGATGGAGAATTGTTTCAGCTGACGAAAAGCACTGCTAAAAGATCAGATGAGTATAAATTAGCTTGGAAATCTGGAGAAGGTTTCTAAACTTCAAAGGAAAGAAGTTCTGGCCTTCCATACAGGATAACAAGGGCAAGAAACTTAAATAATTAAAAAGTAGAGCTTGCTGAGTTCATAGAAGGAATTACACTGCATTTATATTTTAATTAATTAATTTCATGCTTCAGAGCTCCCACTGACCACTATTGGGGTAAAGAAGGAAGTCCCTTCATTTCCTAGGCCTTTATTTTCTTGGATGTGTATGTAAGGGTGGGAGGAATGAGGAGTGGGGAGAGGGCAAATTGATCTTCCTTTGAAGCATTAAATTACCCAAATAAGAAATTGGCCAAGGCTAAAGACAGGATAGTAGGTGGGTTATGCTGGTGCTCGTAGTGGTACTGCCTGACTGATGTGTCTTGAATTAAAAGCATTGATTGGATGTGGAATCGGGAAAGAATTTTCTTCTGGACTGAAGAGCAAGGATTGTTTAGAGTGATTGCTCATCTGGGCTTCCTCTACAGCCATATGGGGCAAGAAATCTCTGAGTGTGTCCACCTGTGTGCAATTGCATGAGTCTAAGGTCTTCCCAAGGCCCTTCATCCATCCCATTGTCTTGGCTGGACACGTTATAGTCACAGCAGCATTTGCTCTTTTGCATCAAGTGTTGTAAAGTTGTAGTGTTTCTGACTTAGAATTGGAATGGGGATTTAAGCAGAGGTTATGGATGTTTCTGAACTTAGTATCTATTTCATTGTTGTCTGTAGTATTTGGAGACTGGAGTTGATAGCCTATATGGTTGCCTTCTGTTCTATGTCTGTTCAGTGAATATTTTCTCTCTTTATTTTTGCCCCTACCTTTGAATTAGTCGGGTTATTTCCCTCTGCTTTTATTCTTTCTTCCCTTTCTTTTTTGTTGACCTTCCTCTTTTGATTTCTTTGCCTATTCTCCGTGGGTTAATCTTGTCTTGTCCAATTGTTTCTACTTCCTTCCTTCTGCCTGTCAGTCCCTTTCTCTAGAGTTGTCTCAGTTGCAGCTAAAACATAATTCCTGGCACACGGTAGAAATAAAAAAGAAATAACTTTCATTTCCTTTTTTTCCCATCCCTATGGAATAAGCCTTTCAATGTGTGCACACTGAGTGGAGGCATGCCACATCACTGCCACATCATTCCTTTGACCTTCACATCACAGTTCTGAAATGGGGAAGTAGGAAGTAATCTTTGTGCATGTGTCCTGGCTAACGACAAACATCAGAAAGAGAAGACTCTGGATCTCCTGCTTGATATTCTTATGCCAAGAAGTTCTGCTGAGTAGCAGCAGGCTGGTATCATATTTATTCATCTTGCATGGCTGCCAAGGTGGTGGAACTGTGGGCCTATATATACTAGGCTTCTGAAGATGCCCATAAACTCTGTTTTTCCATGCTAGCCTTTTATTTTGGGGAATAAATCCTTCTTCTGTAGTGCCTTTTCTGGAGAGCAGCAACACAAGAAGTATCCAAAGGACTTACTGTCTATCTTGGCTTTCTGTTGGAAAGACCTTATCAGTAGAACCAATTCTGGACTAGTCCACAAAATGGGAAGTTTTGAGTTTGTAGACACCAGATGATTTACTTCTAATGAATAGGTTTAATGAAACTTCTATTTAGAAAATTTTCTCAGGAAAGGAAAGAGCTCTGCTGCAGAATATCTATCAACCAAGTGCTCGTTTTATGAGAGAGAGACAACTTCATGTCCCCTTTCTTCCTGATTCAGACCAAGGACTCAAACCCTATGTGAACTGCATCTCACATAAGTTCCCCAATTTCAGCGTTACCTGTGAGTAGCTAAACTCTTCTTTAGAATGCCAAAACACATCGTATAGCAAGAAATTAAAGACTTCATAAAACACAGATATCTACTTTAACCACTGGTCTGTATATGTTGTGCCAGAAACAGTACTGAGGAAAGAATGAGTGGGACACATACTACTTCAACAAGAGGGAAAAGGGAAAAGGAGAAAAAAGCACTTTAGCTCAGACAATGCCAAGGTCTAGTGGCATAACAGCCAGGAAAAGGACATGAAAACATAGAATAGCTTTCTGATGGGAATCCAGGCTACGAAAGATAGCGAGGGTAGATAAGTAAGAGATGCTGAAACAAAGTAAAGCCTTTGTCTTTTGATGGATAATACTTCCTTTCACAGTAGAAATCTCAATGAAAAATGCAGGGAAAATACAGACTTCAGCAGTACCTGAAGTAAGTTGGGTCTTATATCTAGTCTCACCACTCCATTCCTTCTTTCTTTTCAAATTATTGTTTCAGTCTTGTGAGAGACTGGCTGCTTCAGGAAAGGTGTCTCTAGAGTTTTTATATGACTTAAATCAAGCAACCAGAGGAGAAATGCCCTTCAAGATCCTACATTGCATGCAGCAGAAGCTTTGGAGCTACTCAGCTGAAACAGTTCAATTCAGCAGCCAAAGAACTGGAGAAGAATCTCACACCATCCTGTAGGGTGATGGTTCATAAGGGGATTCTTGAGCTGCCCCAGCTTTACACATGCAAAAAAGTGATGAGTGAGTCAAAGTGTGATTTCTCAGTTCTCCTGCACAGCCTATTCCAACTCTGGCCATGGAGATCTGAGTGAGAAACGTCCTCTGGCTCTTTGTATTGCTGAGAGGCAGCATATTCTCAGAGGGACTCCAAACCTAACAAGACAGCCCAAAGCAATGTCTAGGGAAAAGGCAAGTGCAGGCAGTGCACTAAGCTCCATAGTCATCTAGAGAAGGGATGAAATTACATAATTTCTGTCCCTTCTTTGAAACATTTATGCCTTCGAATGTCAATGTGGCTGCTGAGACTTCAGCTTGCACATCCCTCAGGCTACAGCAACCACCTCCCCAGAGACTTTTAAAAGAGTTGAGTGATTTCTTAAGGCTGTTCAGAAGCAAATTGATTTAACTCCTTTGTGCCTGAAACTGAAACTCCCTTATTTGATGAAGCAGCAGGAAAAATGTCAGGTCAACAGAAAATTCTGACATTCCCTAGCTGCCCAATGGCAAAAGAGCAAAAACAATGACAAGAAAATAAATGTCAGGCATATAACCCATTCCACCATATTTCTGTCCCTTGTTCACGTCTTTTTCCTGTGCCACGTCATGAATGAGAAGAGAAAACATGTTGGATTAGCCAGGGCACAGAGAATCAGAGAAGGGTGGGTGTAATGGGCAGATGAGGGTCAGGACAGACAGTCTTTTAAAGACCCTGGCTTGCTTTTCCTTTATTCTTTGTCACAATTTCATACCTGGTCTGTGATGACTGCTTTCTCTGTCCTCTAAATCCTGTTGATGACAGGACACCACATATTGCATTTCCACTGCAAATCAGGAGCTTAATGCCTTGATGAATGAACTTGGGAATTTTTCTCTCTATATAACTTTTCTTCTCTTGCATGGCCTCAGGTGAATTCAATTTTTTTTAAGTCCTAGAAATTGCCTGCTTACAGACTTGTAGCTTCCAACCACCAAAGTCCCGTGTGGCTCTTCTTAATTGTCCATATAAATTGCTTTCTATTTTGGACACCATGAATATCTCAATAGCATCTGCTTCTCCCTTCTGGGCACCACCAACTGTGCATGAAATTCCCCCCAAAGAGGCCAGGTAAGAACTCTTTCCCATTGTTGAAAAAAATAAAGAAACAAAGAAATTTACACAAAGGACAAGCTGACTTCCCAGTGCACTAAGCAGGTGAAAATGCAATAGGGTCTGGTATTTAGCCAAGACAAAGAAGATGCTGAATAAGAGTAATCCGTCTGTTCATAGCCACCTTCCAGCCAGAATTATGGGTTATTAAGCATTGGAACAGGCTGCCCAGGGAAGTGGTAGAGCCACCATCCCTGGCGGTATTTAAAAGACGGGTAGACATAGAGCTTAGAGATATGGTTTAGTGATGTTTTTTGTCAGTGTTAGGTTGATGGTTGGACTAGATGATCTGAAAGGTCTCTTCTAACACAGGCAATTCTATGCTTCTATGAATGAGAACCACTGTGCTCAACAGCTTTCTTCACCGGGAGCCGTTTTGGTATATTGCTAAGCAGCAGCATTTACACAAGACATAGACAGGAAATGAATAGCTGTATAAGCTGAAACTGTGAGAGGACTCCAAAAAATGGTTAGGGGACCTATTTCTTCTTCATCCCTTTTTTAGCATCTTCGGCTCTGCAATCCCAAAGTACATTTACCATTGACATTGACTAGTCTAGAGTCTGCTACCTGGGAGAGTTTGGTATCATTCACTTTATTTTACTGATGAAGAAAATGAAGCAGAGACAGAGAGAGAGATTAAAAGATGACTTTGGTATCTCATACCAAGTCAGAGGCAAAGCCAAGAATACTGTTGATACATCCTGACTTTCTAAATTAAGCACAAGAACGCCTTTCCTAGTGGAAAGTCTGCCAGAGTGTTTTGAATAGGCAATACTTCTGTTTTTAAAGAAGTTGAAAATGGCCTTCTGAGCACACTTGCCACCATAAGGCACTCAAATGCACCATAGGACTAGGTCTGCACTGGAAAAGGTCTAACTTACCAGTGGGCTTATGTAAAACAGAAACTTCTGCTCCAAGCAAGAGTGAAGACAGAGAAATTTAGATTAGCAAACGCGGAGTGAAAAGCATGTCTTGTTTTTTTCTTCGACCTAGACATTTCTCTGGGAAAGTGCCTCTCCCACATCCCTTTCTGGAGATCACTGGGTACCTCAGAAGGTGTCCTCCTCCAATATCACATCTCCTCAAGTCATCCCCTCTGCCTGCCAGCCTGACCTTTTTTTAGGAGATATGGCAAAATCATTGCCCAACTGATACGGCTGCAGGCATGAAAATGAAGTGTGAAAAACTGCCAGACCCAGTGCCAATCTTATTATTATGAGTCAAAGCTGCATTTTACGCTCGGCATATAATTGTGCTTTGGACTAGATGGGTATAAATTGAAGATTGGCTACAGCATAAATGTTCATTAGATTGAAACTAAAACAAAGCTAAATTATCAGAGTCAGGGAGGGAATGTGTTTTCCTATGCGCTATGTTGGCAGTGCCATCTGAGTGCCTCTGCATTATGCTGTTTTCATGTCTTGGTTTGGAAGGAAAGGGGAAAAAAAAATTTGAAGTGGAGGAAAGAGGTGCTCAAAAAAAGGTGCTGATTTTCTTTTCATTGGTCACGCTGTTCTTTCCTTGCTATCTGCTCAAGCTCTAAGTGTTAAAGAAATTGCTGAGGCTGAGTTTGGGAGCGGTGGATCACAAGTGCCAGAAGAGGGGAAATCAGGTGTTTTGCTGAGAATAATGGAGAGAAGTTGTACTTGTTGTTTTTCTGCTTAGAGCCCTTCGATTTCATTTTTATTTTTTTTTCCACAGTATAGCCTGATACTAGCCAAAGAGGCCCTCTTAGATTCCCTTGCTGCTTCTTATTATGACATGGACAGCTTTTCTCTCTGTATTTCAGACCAGGTACTCTTCTTCTCACAATTACCTAACTTACCTTGACTCTCAACATGCAGCACAGATACCCCTGCTCCCTCCTTTTGCTATCTTTTTGGTTTTTCATGTGGCAGAAGGAGTGCTTTGGATCCCTTTACCATGATGTTGCTGTTGATCGATGTGCTGAGAACCTTCTTCCTGTTACTTTTGCCCTCTCCATTACCTTTCCTATTATCTGGCTTGGTTCAGTCCAGCAGCTGACAGTAGGCCACCTCTGGAAAAACATGTGTTTCTTTCCTCTGTCCCCCTTACAGTTTAAAGGTCCACACCTTATGTGTACAGCTATTGTGTTATCTAAGGCTCTTTTGGAGGCTGTGTTTATGAAAACATCACGTGCTATGGCTGTTGTGCTCAGCCAGGCATTCAACTAAACACTGTTTTGGGTTGGAAAGGGGCTATATTTTCTTTACTTTCTTTCTTTCTTTGGGTACTGTGAGTCATAAGAGCTTTTATGAAGGGTTGGACGTGGTGAGTCATTTCAACTTCTATGTCTGTAAGTATTATTTTATAGCATCTAGTTACTTTTGTTATAGGTATTATGAGATAATAAATAAATAAAATATTATGACTTAGTGACTGCAATGCTGATTCTGTTAACAGGCTTATTCTCCCTCTGTTACCTATATTTGTTTAAAGCGGCTTCATTTAACATTTATGTAGGCTTTGGTGCAGAGAAAATGTGTTACAACACAAGTTTGTCCTAAGGGATCCTTACAGTACTAACAGCTACATCATCTACGAGGCAGATATTGCTAAACACTGATAGGAAAAGACATCATCTAGGTCACTTAAAACCATTTTTTACACACTTGTTTTGCAACAAAACCCTGTGAAAGTTAATCTGAGCTTATCCTTTTGCCATTTTGTTGAAGGCAAAGAGGTACAGGCGTTACCTGGGCACTGGGTGGAAGATGAATTCCATCACATTGCTCTGATACAGCTCCAGCAGAATAGATTGCATTACTCTGGTCATGATACATGAAGAAAATGAGCTTTCTTTGTTCATCTGACTTCTCTGCCCGGCTCCATCAGTGGATTTCAAGATGAACCTGGGCTTAATCATCTTCCCTTTAGGTTAGAGAAAAATCCAGTGCCAGAGTCTGCAGTGGTGGGGGGGCAAAAAAAAAAGGAAAATCACTGAATCTTCTTTTCTAGTCTATCTTATGTTTATGTCTCATTATGTGGCTTTGGGCTTCATCTCATTATTTCTTTGTATTGTGCCTTTCCCATCTGATAAGCAGAGTTGGTGCTAATAATAACCTCCTGCATCCTGTGTAATGTTAAGAGCCTGCAACATGTCCGTATGAAAACTGAAATTCTTATTAGTACAAAATATTTATTTTCTGCTAGATGCCTCAGAACTGTTCCCTCTAATGGAACCCTGCCTTAGTCTGCTGTAACTACCTTCTCTTGGGATCAAAAGAAAATTCCCAATGAGAAAAGCATCTACATTCACCTCAAGTTTGGGTTCCAAGATGCTGTTGTAATCTAGGGGTACTAATTTGAGGCAGGAAAGGTCACTTGTTCCTTAAAGAGTGAAATCAGCCTCTATGCTCACTCTGTTTTGGGATCATGCACCATATTACATACTGGTGAGCAAATAGTACTTTGGGATTCCAAGAAAACATTCAGAACACACACAGTTTGTAGGACAGCAACAGAAATAATTAGGAATATATAAAAGTCAGAAACAGAAATAGCCTAGAGAAAAAGACCAGTGAAATAGCTGTAAGAGAACTGGGTTTGTTTAACTTAAAGAAGGGAAAACTGAGAGGATAACAAGTCTTCAAGAACATAAGAGGTTGTGGAAAAGACAAAGAGAGGAAGTGATTCCCCATGGCCATGATGGATAGGACAAAGGAATAATGGGTTTAAATTGCAGTAAGAAAGGTTCAGGTAAGACAAAGATTGCTTCAGGAGGTCATGCAGTCTCTCATTAGAGGTCTTTAAGACAACATTAGATAAATAAGTTTCAGGAGTGACATAGGTGTATTTGATTCTGATCTGAAGTCAGGAAGACAGACTAGATGACCTGTCATGGTCCCTTACAGGCCTCTGAATAAGACAAAAGAATTCAATACCTTACATGTAGTAAGAACGTTGTTGCAGCTGTGATGGCCTAAGGATATCAGCAAGGCAAAGTTTTATCAGACAGACTGAAACAGGTCTTTTATTGGACTGATTTTAGATCTAAGACAGACAATACAGATTGAAATTTTCTGCTTCGAACCTGAAAAAGAAACTCATGCCCCTTTTTTCCCCCATTTTTCTCTGTCTGCCTAATAAAACGTAGTACCTTTCCCTACAAATTTTGTCTTGGTTAGTCCATCCCTAAGTATATCTGGGAAAAGCTTTGACATTTCTACAGTGTTTTTGTTCTTCAGAATGGATTGTAGGAATATTTTTATATACTATTTTGAACAACAACTACTGATCAAAATAGTCTTCTCAGAATATTTGGTTTCCATTTCAGCTTTGATTATTTGTGGTTGTTCCAATGAAGCATGTGATATTTCATTCATTTCCAGTTTGCACAAATATACAGGTATGTCTCTTATGATGTGAAAGACTTTGAAAGGCATTGAAATACACTTAGTTTTTTAAGTATTCAAGGCGGGGGAAAAACCCAACAACAAAGAACTGATCACACCAGCATTCTTGGAAAGTGTGTTTGAAAAGTGGCTATGTTGAAAGACAGAGTTTGTAAGAAAAAAAATCAGATATCTGTCAGTGCCTCTCTTCTTCTGCAGCATTTTCCTAGCTTTAAGGATTTGCTTAACTGTGTCATTCCTGTTCTGGGGACATCACTTTTCTCTATGCTGGAAGAGGACCCCACTCATCATTTTTATTCGAGGCCATTCTATCAGGATATATTCCCTTTCTGCCATGCAAAGATCCATCTCTCTTAGAGTTTCTCAATGCCCGGCATTGCTGTGAACAACTATTCCTACCTACAGAATATATATCTTTTAGCTTTTCAGAAAGACATTTCATAATACAGGAGTGGAAAGAGAGAATGAGCTGTCACTGGAAGGAGTCAGAGATGGTTTATCGTTTTCTACCAGTTCCCCAAACCCTAAGACTAGAAAGTTGGTGGATTGGACTATGTTGCATCTACCATAATTCCAAGCCTCAAAAACAGCGAGTTTGTACTCTCATGAAAAAATCTGATATGCTTGGCAATCTGGTACTGGATCAACATAATTCAAAAACATTCAGTGGCCAGAAAAGATGGGACCAGAGAGAGAAGTCCAGGACAAAGGGACAATTAGCAATGCTCAGAAATACAAGTAAAAGTATATCTCATCCCCCTCAAAATCAGAAATTCTTTAAATTTTAAGAAAGGGATAGGACACGTTAGTGATAAAGTGGGAGAAAAGCACCTTCTTTATGTTATAATGAAAGTGACTTTGGGCCTGAGTAAACCCTAGGGGTTTACTAGAGAAGGGGCTGTGTGTGAAGTTGCAGTTGTGTGTGGACTTCCCTAGGAAATCATAAGACACTAGTCTGACAAGTTACGCTTATTTACTGAATTTTGATAACTAACTGTATGTTTTCTAATGTACAACAAATGTCAGCTACAGCACAAGTCTTTAAGCTGCTGCCAAAGTGGACTGAGCTAATGTGTTTTTCTTGCACCAGTAAGCTACCAGTCAACAAGAAATACTGTGGAAACACAGGTGTGCATCTGAGCACTTACACAAACATCAGCCTAATATCCAAGCATCTGTTCTATGCTTGTCTTCTGCTTCCATCCTTATTGCAGGATTTAGGCACTTTCTTCAACATAAATGTGCTTTTCACTTTGCTTTTTTTAAATACATAGAGGGAGCAAACTCACATTTATGCTGAAGATTAGCACTGTTAAAGAAATAAACTTGGTAGCATGAATGAAAAGTCATAAGGCTTGGATTAGTCTGTGGAAGAACCATCCCTAGAAATCAAAATATCAATACCTGTCACCATATCAAGACTTGGCACCACGAAAATTCCATCACTTGGCCAAGGAAGTGTTCCCTTATGATAGACTCTCACTATGGCAAAGAACAGAATCTGCAATTGAGAGCTTTCTGCAATGTTTTTACTATCTTGGGCCCAGGCTATGAGGATAAAGAACAAAACCACGAATTTCGCTGTGAGTTCTGTGGGGAGCCAGCATAGGCAGCAGAGGACAAGTAAGATGTGCTCGGAGTTGTTCATATTGTTGCAGTGAGCTCTACCAGCTGGACTCTCCAAAGGGTCATTGCAGTCCTATAATCCAAACAGAAGGTGACAAAAGCTTGGCACATGAGGTGCCAGAATGGAGTGGAGTCTTCTAGCCAAATGGGGATGGCAGGGACCTCTGCTTCGGCATACTCTGTCCATGCTTTGGGGCCTTTCCTAGAGCATTGTCTGAACAGACTGTTTGTGGCTGTTCACAATATGGAAAGGCTGCCACAGAGGGATCATAAACTATTGAAAACGCTTTCTTTTGCCTGCCAGCATAATCTCCATCTTCCTTGGGTTCAGCTTGCACAATCTGGTTTTCATCCACAGAGCCTATCATATCCAAGAGACAAGCCACTCTGATCTAATGGACTCATCATAAACAGTGAAATTAAAGAGGACTTCTCTAGGTCTAACACTGAGGCACCTGGGTTCACATTCTTGCAACAGATGTTAGACAAGAGTGGACTGAGAACTGCTCTGATGAGTTTCTGTGGGTGGAACCCTGAAGACTGGAAACATGCTGGTACTGCCAAGAGTTTTGGTATAGATCTATAGGCTACTTACCAATGCTTTGTCAAGTCTTTGCATTCCACACACTGGGATAGGTTATTCCCTAGCCGAATATTTGTCTTTATTTGCTCATATTTAGGCTGTAGTCTGTTCATCCTTATGCTATTCCATTTCTTTTTAGCTGAATGCTTCTTCTCCTACCACTTCTGCTATAGGACCTTGAATTAATGTGATTGCATTTTGTAAGTCTTGGTGGCTTTTGAAAGTGATAAAGGTGGAATTCAGATGCAGGTATAGGACTGGCACACTGCTACACTTCCCATGCTGCAGCAAGCAGATCCATCAGGACTGAGATATGTGACCCCAATGCATTTGAGGTGCAGCAATCCAGAAATTTCAGATCCAGATTTGCACTGTCAATATAATTTTAGGAGAGCAAATTGAATATAAGCCTTCAGTTTAAACTGCCATGAAGAAAGAAACTTCCTATGAAATGTGTGGACGTGGCTGGACAATGTTTGAAGGGTTAAAATTGAGTTTAAAAGATGAAGTCAACTGAGTGAAAAGAAAATCATTTTCTGGTTTGGCGACCAAGCCAGAAGTGCAGAGCTGGTTTGGATCAAAACAGAAGTTTTGGCAGGACTGGGAAATAAGCTGTTTATTTCACCGTCGCTTGAGAAATCAAATTTAGGTGGCCAGTGTTTCCTTTGAATGTCAATGTTATGTTTTGTTTTGAGTTATTTGATTCTATTTTAAAATATATATATAAATTTTCTTGTTTTCTCTACAGGGCTGATCAATTCTTGAAAGAGTATGAAAGGTTAAGGTTTCTTTAGCAAATGTCAAAGTGAAACATTTCAGTGTATTAAAAACTTTTTAATGAAAATATCTCATTAGAACTCCTCCATTACCCAGCTTTTCTGTCTATTTATTGCAAGGATTTTCCCCCGAGGACAGGGTAGAATACTAAAAAAGGTGGGTTAGTCAAAACTATTTGCTAAATGAGGATGAAACAGGAAAGCATTCTGCTCCCCTTAGTACCTATTTTTGAAAGCCTTTTTACCTTTCCTCGTGATGTTATTTTCCTCTTTTAAGGTGGACTATCAGTTCATCATTTGGGTCATCACTTTTAAAGTACTAAGTCCTAGATACATTTCTGCCATGTACACCACAATTTAGTCTAGTCTAAGACTTCTTATTTATAGATCTTCTGTAGCTTTAGGCAATCAGGTGAAATCTGACTGCAAGTTGTAATGTCTCCGAAACCCAGTTACAGTATTTGTGAGTTTTGCTTTGGACCAGAGTCTTTTTTTCAGGAAAAAAAAAAAAAATGGTAGACACACAAGATTTTGAAGCTTTGCCACAAGCTCTTTCAATGACCTTAGGGAGACCACTGGAAGTTTTTCTACATTGGTTTCTCATCTGTAAAATGGAGACAAATGACACTGAATCACACCACTAGGGGGTATTTTGAGGCTAAATTATTTAATGTTTCCAAGGCTCTCAAAGCCTATATTGGTGAGCTCAGTAGAAAAGCCTACATGTTACATAAACCCATTACACAGGCCTATGCAATTAGAAGTGATAATAAACTTTCTCTATTTGTGTGCAGGAGACAGTTTTAAAATATTAATAGTGTGGGGGTTTTGTTGATGTTGTTGTTTTTCCAAATGCCAGATGTGCTGCCTTTGCCTCCAAAATGAAGATGGGCAGTGAGAGTTCATCTGAAAAAGCAAAGCCACTCAAATATTTACATGTTACATCAGTACAGTTACTTCAGCTTACCAAGAGTGGAGTCAGCAACCCCCATTATAAACTTTGTAGAGATAAAGCAGTCATTGTTAACCTGTACTGGCTTTTGGAGGTCCCAGGCAGTGTTAATCACAAGTGAGTTTCTTTGTGACCAAACTGAAAAAGCAAAATCCAAGAATGAGTTTTCCTGAAGACCGTTGCCTTATCTCAGTATAATGCTTGCTAAGTCTCTCCAAGGCTCTTTTCTCTCCCAGGAATTTTATTTTCTCTTCCAGAGTACAAAGCTGCAGCCAGGAGTTTGGCTGCCAGCAGCATCCCTTTCTCCCCAGGATGCTGCTATGTACTTCACAATTGAAAGCTGTAGCCAGAAATTCAGATAGCTCAATCTGATGTTGCCTTCACCATAAATTTTTGTTGTGTCCTCTTCCTGCATCCGTGGCCAATCCTTTGAATCACTGTATTCACTTTGATTCACAGGATTCACTGTAGCCAAACACATTTCCGTTCATGGACTTTACATGAATGTGTTGTCATGCAAACTAGGGATGGATGGTGCTGGTGGACACTCAGGAGGAGGATGGCATAGGGACAAGAGCGGTGCAGTATGCACTTGCAGTGAATCATTTGGCTGCAGACTGCAGAACTCAATCATCAGCCAGAAATGGAGCTACACATTTCATGTTTAGCCACCTCATATGGCACAGAACAATGAACTTGTTTCCCTGGCCATGTCCCCTCTGTTGATTGGCCATGAAAGGAGATAAATACCCTCCACGTGTGCTGAACATTTGCCCACAAGGTCTAAAGACTACAGGACTGCGAAGACTGTGCAGTGCTCGGTCCATAATGAATCCATTGTCAAACGTTTACAGGCAATGTGGACGCTGCCAGGAGTAAAACTCAGGCTGAGGACTTGGTCCAGAGTCTACTAAAGTCAATGGCTGTTCTTCCAAGGACTACAGCAAGAGCCCTCTTTATGACCACGCTGTAGAAAGGTAAGCAGGAGTGGGAAGTGCACTATTCTCCCCAGGGCATGCGATTTACAAGAGAATGAGGCAATCACAGACAGCCAAATTATTACACATGTTTTGAGAAGGTAGTGAACATGAGCAGACCATGTCTGCTACGGTTCAGTGGAGCTGACTGCATAGAAGTCTAATCCTCTTCCAATTTCAGTCAGTAGAAGTGCTCACACTAATTTCAGAATGACTCGAAGTTTGGCTCAGAGTGACTACTGACCGCCACAAAGGCGCAGCTTTCGCTTACCTTAAGCAAGGGTGAAGAGAGCTGAAAAGAAAGGGTTGGCGATAGGGTACAAAAGGACAGAGCTTAAAGTCAGCTCCTGCTGAAATTACCTGTGACGGCTGCACTCAGATGAGCTTTTCCAAAGCACAGAAACAAAATCTCCACCCTGCCAAGACAGCATGAGATATGCTCACCCTGTAAATAGGAAGGCAGAACAAGCAGCCTTTAGTTGTCTTGCAATGGCTCTTCCTGAAGCTGCGGCACTTGCTTACCTGTAGCCAAGCGGCTCCTGTAAAAGCTTCAGCTCTGTCCCACATTTGCACACATCAAAGAAATGTCTCCCGGTATGATCCTTGCAAGCAAAGCGTCTTAATGGTCAATGCAGGAGAATGGCAAATGTGCTCGGCACCACTATGTAAAGTCAGTTTTGATCCATGGAGCCATTCAAACCAGCACTGGCGATTAGTAAACCATATTCCGCAGTGCATGACATAAGCTTCCTCCAATTGAAGAAAGGACTTAGTCGTGTTTCTGGAACAAATGCCTCCATGAATTTTCTGGGCCATCCATAAACCAGATCCTGTGATGAAATTTCTACCTTAATTCCAACCTCAGTGGGAATACGAAAAGGGCAAAGCTGTACATATTAAATCTATGCATATCTTTCTTTGCTCCTGCACCCAAGGTTTTTATACACTGTGCCATATAGTCTGTAGCTTTTAAAACAGCAAGAATGTCAATACATATTCCAGGAGAGCTGTCAGCAGCCCAGTTTTGGTCTAATAAAGTCATATCTTTCATCTCTCATTCTGCAAGTATCTGGAGCACATTTTAAAGGCACTAAGAGAGGTTGCAACTGGTCTCAGCCAAACCTTACAGAAGATAATTGCCAAATCGCTATCACTATAATTAATTAGTGTAATGAAAGATTAATTTTAATAGTCAATGGACATATCAATAAGCTAAAGGTATAATATGCTGTGTAACCTGAAATAGTCACAAGGTTAATAATTGGGCATGGATCCTGCAATAACATACTAGTCCTTTCTTCTAAAAGAGGTTTCCCAGCATGGCTGTTCTAGGATGATCTGCGCTGTAGGTGTAGCCTCCACAGCCTGAGCCCACAGGTGTTTTTTTGTTTTCTTGAGAGAACTTGGGCTTTTCAGCCCAGTTCACCTCTGACTGGCTTGCGACAGAGTGAAATGCCACCCTGGAGACAGGGGAGGGAGCCCAAACAGCTGGCTCCAGTGAGTTCTGAATTTGCCTGGAGACAGCAGAGGAGAGGAGCATGGAGAGGTATGGGGGAGTTCCTCTTCCTCTGAGGGACTGATCTGGTCTCTGGGGGAGCTCTACAGGAAGGCAGTATGTGCAGAGCCTGCTGAATTATGGAAGGAAAATAGTAATAATGCTGTGAGATTAGTTTGGTGCTGGCTTCTTCAGGAAACTTTCTCTTGCTTGCGGGCGTAGTGGGGCAGAGGGAAGAGAGAGCTCTTCAGGAAAGGGTGAGAAATAGTCTTAGCAGATATGTGTTTTCTCCCTAAAAATGTTTCTGTGTTTATTCTAGCTTCATTCTTTTTTTCTGATGGTCAAATCATTGTTCTGGTTTAGTAGACAGAAGTTGCCAAGAATATACCTGGGATTCTGCCAGTAGCTGCTGTCCCAGCTGTGATGTTTTCCAGTGGGTACTGACAAAAAGAGTTAACAGGGAAAAGGGATGCTTTGGGCTTTTACTTTTGGGGTTATATTTCCTTCTCTGTGGGTGTTTGGTATGGCTTCGAGGTTGAGGAAGGGGGTCTGTCAGCAGTACTATACAGTATGATCTTTCAGCTGCAATGTATAAATGAGAAAGTGAATGGCAAGGGTCTCTAATGTTATTTATGTCAAGAGTCTCAAAGGTTATTTATGATCAAGACTGCAATTCCAATCTCTGTATTCTGGCATGGCTCCTCATGGAGGTGTGATGGAGAAAAAAGGCAAGAGGATTTTGAGCTTTGTGGGTGATCCCCTCTCATACTTTTCTTGACCCTGTTGTGCCTTCCTTCCAGATACTAGACTTTAGTGACTTTCAGCCACTTCTATGCCAAGTGTGGATTGTGCCTAGGCTATGAAAGGCTCTACTATCCCATTAGCAATCCCCTAAACTATCATTAAAAATAATAACAGTAATAGAGCTCAATATCTTCAGTTACAGGCTATGCATAGGAAATATCTGTGAATTAGCACCAAATCAAGATGGAGCTGCAGTATTTGGGGTTTAATGCTTTAGCTATGCTTTAGGTCTGCTTAGATCTCATTCGAGGATTTCGTTCTACCTTCAGGTATTGCTAACACTTACAGAGGAAAATGCAAAAAAAGAGAACTCAAAACCAAAAATATCTCTTTGGTATATCTCAGAAGGGATACTTGGACGGTGTTTTCTTTTTCGTAAAATTATTATTTGTAAGTAGGATAGGCAAACTAAAAGAGGAACAGAGTCCCCTCTGACCTCACCTGGTATGGCAAGGACAACTTTCATACAGAGTAGGATGACTACCTCCAACTTGCTGTTTGTGGATGGTCACCAGCCTGAGCTCACTCCCAAGAAGGTAGCCCCAAAACGCACCAACAGTTCAGCACCATCAGCCACCCCATGCTGTGGACTGTGAGCTTTGTAGTTCACTAGCGTAACTGTGACCTCCTAGTCAGTATGAAATGGTCTTTTTGCTTCTGTGGTTTAGTAAGCGTTTGCAGAACTAAAGAATGTGCAAATTCTGCTCAAGGTCACCTCTTTCTTGCTTTCTGGCTGCTGTAGCTGTACCAGGCTTCAACTGGTTTCAAAGAGCTTATAATCAAGGTCCTGATTTTAACAATTAGTCTGATTTTATTGGGAGTGACTGCCTGGCTCAATGGCATAAGTCAGACACATTCTCAAAGATTGGCTCAGGACTCTGGTTAGGTTTGCACTTGATGACAAGTCTGTCTAGGCAAGTTAGTTTTCTCCTTTCCTCTGTTCCCACAGCATCTTGTCTGTATTCAGAGCCAATGTGAAATCTCACCTCAGAACATGCTAGCACTTTGTGGACTTCAAATCAGCTTTAGATAACTCAGAGTCTTGTAAAAGGCCCTTATGATCAATGAACTGAAGAGAAAAACCTCTAATCAACAGAAAAATGTCTCTGAGGCTTGGGCTTCTAAAAATAGAGAAGGTATGGAACCTCAGCTATTTCACTGTGGATCTTGACACATTCATGAAAATAATTGTGACAGCACAGGTGTAATCCTGGAGTTAAAACTAGTGATGTGAAGACTACAGCGTCAGATATGCTAATTTCTGGAAGGGGTCTGAAGGGAGACTTTACTGAACTGTACTTACTGCATTTAATCTGTGCTTCTCCTGAAAAAGAGAAGGAGTGGGTTGGTGGTTGGGTTTTTTTTTTTTCCTTTTTCTCCAGGGCTTTTGAGTTAGTTTTCAGGTTTCATGGCTTATTTGGACCACATGTATCTTCCTGGGGAAAAAAAATATTATTTGGTTCTTACCATCTTGCTTCAAAGCTGGAATAATAATTAGAAGCTGAAAGATTTAATCCAATTTACTGACAGGGCCTAGGAGGGGCTTTTTTTCACCCCTTTTCTCTATTTGCCATATTAGGTGAGATGATTTTTAGGATGATGTGTTGGGGAGGTGCCTTGAGGAGATCTTGGTTTGAAGAACCTCACTGGTGGAGATCTGTGAACTACGTTTGAAACATTTGCAAAAAGTGACCGAGTAATCTGTATCAATAGACTTGCTACACATGTGTCACACACCTATTGCCAGATATTGAAAATGTTTGCTGGAGACCTCTAGACTTTATATGTCTAACTGTTGTGAAGGTCCAAGTTGCTGGCACCCTTAGTTCTGTGTTTTCTTTACATATTTTTGAGGGGAATGGGAGTTATACTGCAGGACAATTAGTGAACAAGGTACTATACTAAGAAAATACTAATTCTTGTGGATGTTTCTAAGTTTGGTATCTGGTGCCTGGTTGTCTTTGTTTGCAGGGCTTAAGGACTTGGAGTCATTCTGCACCGTATAATACTGTACTATTCACTGTCTTGCACTGATAATGTCCCAAAGTATCACACATACACAAGATGCTTGGTGTTGTAGAGGGGTAGTAAAGATTTGGGCTTGGGACAGTCACCTACACCTGAGTATCCCATTTCACCTGAGAAGAAAATTCAATAAGTGTAATTTCTCACTGAAGGTGGCTAGGAGCTGTGCAGGCTGGCACGATGGTAACTAATGGCTAAAGAGTTAATGCTTTGCGAGTGAAGGGAGATACTCCTTACATTCATTTGCATGGTTGGGAGCAAGCCTGGACTATTCGTATGAAATTACTCAAGCTTTTGACTTCTTGCTCTTATCGGTTCCACCAGACTTTCTCTCATGACCCCATCTTTTCCTACTCATTCAAATTTCCTGCCAAAAGCAGTGTGTGTAAGGGAACGCTGTCTGCTGCTTCTTGTGCTCTTCCTCCTTGATGAAATAATGGTTTGCCTTCAGGCTGGAGACTAGCAGTAAACTGACACGGGAATGGTATCGGGCTTTTTGTTCCTTGTGCTCTCTGTTGTCTATACTCATGATGTCCCATTGGTGATAGCAACAGTGGGAACTTAAAAATAAGGCAAGAATCCTCAAGCTGGGGAGCGTGCTTTGAAGTAGCTAGTGGCCTTGGCTGAATTGTCTGCAGTTAAGCTCCCAATGTTGCCATGGATGCAGCAGTGGGAGCAATATGGGAGGGGTTGGGGATGGATCTCTGGTCCAAAATAGCTTAATATTGTAGGCAAAAGCCAGCCGCAGCAGAGGGGAGATGATCCAATTTATCTGAGCTGGGAATAGAGCTGCTTAGTTCTGCTGCGTGTCTTTGGTAGCAGAGGCAGTTGGTGTACTTGCTAGATGCATATAGGGTCACGTCTGCCTCCTCTGCCTAAGGGCAGGCAGAGTGGCAATATACTTGACAACACACAAGGTGTCACACCATTAGCCTGTAATCTGCAGTGACTTACTGTGTGCCTTCTGTGCTGTACCGAGTGGCACTCCCCGAGTGGTCCAGGCAAAGCAAGAGGGCTTTCAGGGCAGCCAGGTCTCTCATCACTGTCTCCTGTTGATGTTAAATCAGCACAAATTTGTTGCATGTTGTAAATAGGGCAAATGCGGCGGGTTGGCCACTGCCTCCCTCCTCATTACTGCGTGCAACTGTGTGTCCTCCTCAGCTCTCCTCTATTGGAGGGTCAAAGTTATACTAGATGCAAAGGGTGTTGGTGGTCTTTCCCCCTGCTCGCCCTGACCTGCCAGCGCGTCCCATGGAGAGGCAGGGAGGGAGGGTGCAACTGCAGTCTCTCCCCTCATGTCAGAGAACTACTGCAGAGCCCAGCCACTCCTCCTCCTGCACTGCACAGAGCTGCCTTCTCTCTCCCACCCACAGCTCCCTGTGCCATGGCTCAGCAGTTGCAAAGATACAGGAGACGGCTTCTGCAACACGCAGTCCGCACCACAAGGAAACGGTGGCTCTCCGGAAAGTACTCAGGGAGAACAAGTGCCTCTGAGTTTCCACAGCAAAGAGAAGAAATACATGCAGGCATATCCTCAGCTCTTTTCCATCTCCTTTGCAGTGTAAGAATGTGGGCCTGCCTGGTGATAACCTCAGCATAGAATCATAGAATCATAGAATCGTTTGAGTTGGAAGGGACCCTAAAGATCATCGAGTTCCAACCCCCCTGCTATGGGCAGGGACACCTCCCACTAGAGCAGGTTGCTCAAAGAGCCATC
>JAOXNO010000001.1:87570431-87590140 GCA_028565335.1 Limnodromus scolopaceus
ACTTTGTCCAGCAGTTCCTTGCTCATCCATGCAGGCCTGCTGGCTATTTTGCACAATTTCTTCTTTTTTGGGATGCATTGGGCCACCACCAAAGCTCCAGCTCTCTGGGAACTGGCCTGTTAGCAAGGCTTTGCTGAAGCCCTCTAAATCTAGGGAGAGGCTCCTTTAGTCCCACTGATCTGCCTCTCTCTCCTCCTGTGAGATTGTGAGGAGAGAGATTTCATAGCTGACACAGAAAATATGATTATTTCACAGTGACACAGTGTGGGGTTATTCACTGATGTTCCTTTGCCTTCTGTACTCAGTACACACGAAGGAAAATGGGGATATATCCATTTACCTGGAGGAATGAGATCTCTAATAAGACACTGAACAGTATTTCCAGTTCTTGCTAGTGCTCATTGCTGAATGGGTAGAACAGCAAAGGGTGGGAGAAAGGATGCTGAATTTCCCCATGCCTCCACTAAGTGAACGCTTTCAGAACAAGTTGTTCCCGAGTTATTACATCAAAGGCTTCAAACTATCTGCAGCACAAACACGCCTACTTTAGGCAAATGAGCCTTTTGTTCACTCAAAACTAAACACTTCATTCAAGTATCAGCTCTTCCACATCCTACAGTCCCTGAAGCTATGGATGTAAAGAATAATCCTGCAAAGAATGCTGAAAGAGCCTCAGACAAGTGCTGAATTCCTCTCTTGAGCAATGTCTCAACACGGGTGGGATGGCTCAGTTTTTCGCAACCTCAGATGCTCAGATCTGGAATTTGGGCATAGTGAAAACTGAAGTGTCCAGATTTGTTGGAGTGGGAGCTGGTTCTGAACCTGTTATACACTGAGCAGCTTTCTGGACTTGCTTATACTGGAGAGGCTTGAACAATCTAAGTCTTGATGCTAGCCCAGCAGCAGCTCACACAAATACTGCCATGCTTAAGGGTAAGAGCACAGCTTATGAGAAAAGCCATAGGGTTTGTGATAATCAAGATCCACTAGTCTGGAGAACTGGGAGGAAATTTATCTGGGCTTCTCAGATAAGAATCAGGTGTTACAGAGCAGGCTTGCATGCTACATGCTGGATGGCTGCAGCTGTCCCTTCGAGATCTCCCCAGACTTGAAATCTTTCATACTGGGACAGTGAGAGGCATGTGCTAAGCGCAGACATATTCACATAATCTTGTGGCTGCAGAGAGCTAACTGCTTAGCAATCTCGCATTTCCATCTGCCTTCAAACCTAATCTGAAAACACCTGCTCAGATAACCCTCTCTTCCCCCCTGCTCTTGTTTGCTTGATATATGAAGGCTTCGAGTAATTCTTTGTATGATGTTTTAACAGAACTCTCTTGCTGCTTTCTGTCACTTGCTTAACATTAGTTGTAGTACATCACTTGGGCATCTACAGGAGACCCATCATTCAGTGTAGTACAAAATTGAACTGTGCTGCAGTGTGTTTTGTTTACAGGTATTGTGAATGAGTCATGCCAGGTCGGGAACAGAGAGAAGAGAAAGAAAGGAAAATCCCATTATTGCATTCTGAAGTAACTCTGTCCGCTCACACCAAGAGTTTGCAGGTACGTCTTGGAGAAAACGAGGCCAGTGACAGGCAACTGTCCAGGCAATGGGCTTGGACCTTTCACCATGCAGGCACAATGCTTCGTGGCAGAGGGGGAGGCACCCTTGGAGCAGGCACCCCTGCCAAACTAGGGCTCCCCGCTCAGCCAGTCCCTGTCCCTGGAGAACTGCCGGCTGTGGGGCGAGCGAGCCAGCGCTTCTACGTGCCTGTGGAGGCTTGCTTCTGGTGCTCTGTCTTCTTCTTTTTAGTGGTACTGACAACTCTGGAAACAAAATCCCATCCCCTGATAACGGGCCAATTCAGCTGCAGATTCCTTTGTGCTTCTGCCAGCAGCGCAAACCAAATGCAGAGCTTGAAAGAGTTGCAGCGTCCAAACCTCTGCTTCCATTTCCTCTGAACTCTCCCAGTGATTCTTCTTTCAGGATGAAATCGCTCACGCTTAGTCTAAACCCAAGGGGTTTGTTTAGGAGTTGTTGGATTTCTCTGACAAGATTGATCCGGCTATTTCCGACTTACACAAGGAGAGAAATATTTTTTAAAAGGAGGCTGAATATTTTTTAAAGGAATATTTTAAAAATCAAGCTTGCCACAGATTTACAAAATTAGGTTTTATTTTCATATATATTTGAATCTATTAGTAACCATGCTTTTCAGAAGTGTTGACTGCCCTTAACTAGTGAACTTGAAATGAACTGCAAGTACCAGCACCTCCGGAAAGCTGATTTTTGCTTCACAAACACTGGGGGAGTGAGGAATTGCAAATAGGAATCTAGCCATACAGCTGCAAGCTGTATCTCAGAAGCATTTTCCACTAGCCATAATTTCATCAGCACCATTTTCAGCTTAGCTTCAGTCACCCTGTCCACCAGCCCACACGTGCATATGACCTGTTGAACTGTGTTGCTTTCCCCCAAACGTGCGTGCTCTGCCCTGTCCTGCCCTCACACCCTGCCGCCAGCATGCCCACCGAAACCTTGCAGCTCAGCAACTGTGAAAAGATACAGGTATGCCTTCTTTCCAGGCAGACTCTGCTCCAGCGTCCAGTCATAGGCTGCAAAGAAATCAGAGTGCATCAGGCCTCGATTAACGTTTTCCAAAGTGAGCTATTCACTCACAACATAGCTAAGAGTGATTGCCCAGGCAAGAAATTTTGTTAATGGAAGGTTAAAACAGGAATCTTTTTTCCACTGGAAAATACCAGCTTGGAAAAAACTTTGCCCAAGGGATTGGTATGGTACGTTTAGAAATATCCAGGAAAAAGTATCTTCAAAAAGATTTTTTAGAAGCTTTTTATAAAAGTGAAAATATATGCTAACCGCAGCAAAGGACTGATATTTTCATATAGGTTTTAATAGTCATTAAAATAAAATGTGTTCAGTCAAACTTATTTTGGATTTTCAAATTCTCCAATTTAATTTGAGAATTAAATTCCTATTCATTTTGGGCTGAGGGAAAAAATTAATCAGCATGACATTTATCTTGCATGCTTAGAATACAAGACAAACGGAGCACGCTCTGTCTGCAGAACCTTCTCCTTCCTCTCATTCACCAAGAACTTTTGAACTCGTCCAATTTTAGCAAAACAGTATGGAGTGAAAAAAAGTTTTGCTTTCTTTTGATACAAAGGCTGCAATGTGAAGCACCTGTTCCTGAAAGTCAGAGAAGCCTCTTGCAGCTGAGCATAACCCAGAGGAAACCAGACTTTGCTAATCTTCATGAAATGTGTGAACATGACTTCTGTGGCTGCGAAAAAGACTTTGTACCCAGCTCAGATTTCATATTTTTAAATTAGGATCAAGTCAAGGAGTTATAGGTAAGGATGACACTGCTGAAGAGACCCATCCAGACTAATGAGGTAACTGGGAAAAACACCTCTGGTTGACACCAGCAACAAAAGGGGAGTGCCTTTGTCTGAAGGTGTGCATTTGTAAGGAAGTTACACCCTCAATAAATACACATCTACCACAAACAAAGTAGTATATATAACTAAGGAGTCTGTGTTTTCTGACTCTGCTTTGCTTCATGATCTTGGACAAGCTGTTTCATTTCTTTTGGATATCTTTGTTAGGTGGCGTGGACTTCTCACTTGCATGTTTATTCAGGATCTATCACAGTGGGAGGCCCTAGATGTGACTGCAATACAAAAACCACTGACAAATCTGTGTTTCCATAGTAGGCTAAAAATCTCTTCCTTCTGTACCAAATAATGGCAAGGGTAAAAAGTACTTACTTTACATCCATAGATCAAAAGCCTTCCTGAGCACTTCCTGTAAAAGCCTTCCTGTAAAGTGGCACCGACTTAAATTGTGCTATGTGAATTGGCAGCCGGTTGTGGTCTGAACTTTTATCTCCTGGATGCTAATTTTGTGAACACTGTCAGTTTCTGTGGGAAGAAAGACAGTAAATCTTATGCACACTTTTCCAAAAAACAAAATAAGGATACATCTGTCAGTTGCTATGTCCAAAGATAAATAGTTGCACCGGTTTTTACCCATTCCGGATTACCAAAATCCAGCTTCTGCATCCAAAAATTCAGAGGAACTGTTCCATGATGGAAGACCAATCCTTAGTAGTGCATAAACAAGTCAATGTTTGCTAAGAAAAAGGGAGGGCATCCTCCTCCTTGCAAATACAAAATGGTTTTCCTTTCACTGCACTTTAGAACAGTGCAAATACATACTACATGTCCACCCTTCTGTGCTCTGCTGGAGAAACATGGGTACAGCTCATGTCATGCCTCTAAATCTGGTTGCCTAGTGTTCTTGAGAGTGACTCCAGACCATGGCATGGGTCTGCTTCCACTCAACACATAGAGGTCCCTTCCAGAAGGGCTGCCCCTCAGTGCTGGGCTCCACACATATCTGCGCTGGACTTCACGCAATAACTGTCTCTTCCTCTGGATTAAATTGCTTTCTGTGAAAAATATTCTGCAGCTTTTTCCTCATCAAAATACAGGTTTTTTGATTCTCAAATAGAAAGCAAGAATTCCCAAGAGAGTCCTTAGGCATGAATAGGAACATGACAGGTAGAAGAGCTTTGCAAGACCAGTGAGAAAGCTGTTAAGTCTCACCTTTCCTTGGCTTGGTTAAGAGCGATTTATTTCTATGCTCTGATGCCTGTTTGGGGCACATAGTGCTTTTTAAGCACTGCCATCAAGTTTTCTTAGTTTGAAGCACCTGAGTCTTGAGGGAAACATCAGTCTTCCAGGCCTGCTACTGTCTCTCTTCCAAACACAGTTCGGAAAATGGATTTTTTTTCATGACAATCTTCAGTAGTGTTGGAATGAAAATACTGCAGCAGCCTTTAAGCATAAACTTCAGACTCTTCTTGTTTTCAGCAAATTTAAACTTCCCATGCACTATCATCTGTATATTAGTCCTTGATCTTGATGCTGTTGCCTCTCGCCTGGATGTCATTTTAGACCCAGACAAGTGCCCCAGCCAGCTGACTCCATCCTTCCTCAAGACCGGGTCTTTCCTTGTTTCCAAACCAACGTAAGACAATACTGTCTTTTTACAGGACTTGACTACCACCACTCCACAATCACAGAGCATATCCTCTTTCCAAAGGTATGGTTATCTCCATTCCCCGATTTCATATCTGAAGACTTCAAACGTGCTGACTCTGCCCAATGCATTGTTCCAGACCTTCAGATATGGGATGGCAGTTCTTAGAGCTCTGTGCATCCATAAAAGCAGTGGTGCTCCCTCTGGACTCAGGAGGAATTTGTGTCACTCTCCACACTTCTTCTTCCTAAATATTACAGTTCAATGACATCTCTGATCATCCCAGGGAGCATGGGACGACCCCTCTTGCAAGTTCTGCTTTCTCTTAGCATGACCTGTGACTGTAGATGTCCTTACAACATCTCCCTGCAATATTCCTCCTGAGAAGGGAACTGTGTGCTACTTTGATGCTTATATTCTAGCTTAGAGTTGCAGGAAAGGGCTGGAAGATCCATCTCCCTCTTGAAGCTGGATGGATGAACTGAAGCAGCAGACAGAGCCTGGAGGGAGAAAGGAAAGAACTGGTATGAATATTAAAACATATAAAATATATACTATGTGATGCATCTCTCTTCTCACACATCCAATGATCATCTATCCTCTCTCACTCCCCTCCCCTCTGCTCTGCCTCACTCTGTCTATGGAGTAAATGTTGGATTTACATTTTCAGTCTATTTAAATCTCTCATTTTTGCTGCAGTGTAGCAGGGGAAAAGCCTTAACTCTCTGTTTGCTGTGCTGCATCTGTCAAACAGTGGACGAGTGAAGAGCTTTTCTCCAAAGCCATCTTTACTTTTTCTGCAAACTTTTGGTCTTTTTTCCCTGTAATCCTGCCTGTGCAGAAGCCACTGAATCTATCTGAAAATGTACTGTACTTTTATGAAGCCAAGACCTCCTTTCCACCCCTTTAGATCTTTAAAATCAAATGTTTAAAATACTGGACTGTTCTTGGAAGCTTTGCAACGGACATCCATCTGCATCTATTTGTTTTCTGCAATGCTGAAGAGAATTAATGCACTCAAGCATGCATTTAAAGAGGTTCAGTGGTGCAGTAGCTAGGCTTGCCATTACTTGTCTGGGAGATCCCAAGTAAAAACAATGTGGATGTATTTTGCGTTGAGCCTTCTTCCATGAGTTGCCAGGGTCAGGGTGCATGAGCTCTAGACCTGCGCCTGCTCTGTAACTGTTCATGCACTTGTGCATTCTGGATAAAAGTGCAAAGCCTTCAAATTCTGCATGAATAGACATTTTTGGCAAAAATGCAGATGTGTCGAATAGAATGATGCATTATAAATCTGACAGTTATCTTGTTCTCTGTGGGTGTGCAGGAGTCTTCTTTTTTTGTTTTGCAGCAGGACACTAGTGAGTTCTCAGGAATGGCTAAAGGAACCAGGAGCAAGGAAGAAGGCAGGGGCTAAAATAATCTGTAGTATTCAGGTTATCCTGGATTTGGGCCCCCTTTTAGATCTGACTAAGCAAAAGATTAATCTAGTGAGAGCTTTGACGTTGGCTTACAACATTCCTCTCTCCTTTGCAACCTTCCTTACAAGCAACTGCATGCAAAAGGGGAGAGGACATGGATGCTCTTAGGCAGATGTGCCTCTGAGGCCATGCTGCAAGCTCTTACTGGGAGCTGGGGGGACATTCCATCAAGAAATCAACAAAAGATATGACAACTTAAATCACCAAGCCTGCGATAGCAAGTGTTGAACAGAGCGCATGTCCTATAACACTGAAAAGCATCTCATGGCCCTGAAGGATGCGGTCAGCTGCCAACATCAAACATTGACCCAACAGTTAACAGCAATGCTTCAGGAATAAGTAATCTGCCATTGTCTCTTTTCCACTTGTATAGAAACAGGAGCAACTAAAACAGTTGTCTGGTCCCGGCCTGGTGGGCATGGTGCTGCCAAGGAAAAGCTGATAACTGGCTAATACTCTGAAAACTACAACTTCCACAGTACTGTGTGACATGGTCACAGCTAGTTATATGGCTTGGTGGGAGTGAGTAGCAGGGGCATAAGAGCAAAACAAGGACCTTGTGCTGCTACTGAGCAGATCCTACAGGCCTCTTAAACTCCATTGTTGCATTACGGCACATACAGAGGCCAAATCAAGCCAACTACCTTGGCTCTGCATCTCAGTTTAGGACCTCAGAGGATCTAGGGGCTCTGAAAGGCTGCTTGTCTCCCCATGGCACAGGGTCAGAGGAGGAGCAGGGTACCCCTGCCTCTCCTGCCAGCCAGGGTGCAGACAGAGCAGTCCTTCCTGAGCAATTCCCTGAGCCGACTCCTCTCCGTACCAGCCTGGAGGTAGAAGGTGGTAGAGTATAAAGTATATGAGTATGAAGTATAAGGGCTGCTGTCTGATCATCTGGGACGCAGAGTCTTTGGGCTGAAGGGAAACAGGAGTAGCCCTCTATCTTCCCCTTCTGCCAGTTTGCAGTGAACACTTCCAGCAGATGCTGGTTTTGTAAGATGTGATTTTGGTGTGTGAAGTGCTGGGTTACATTTCACTATGATTCTTGTATTGTGGCTGTACCCAGCCATTGCATGCTGCATTGCAATAATCTCTTTTGCAGACGTACAATAGCAGGTAGATGGCAAGTAAAGCTTCAAGGCAACCCAGTATATAACCGAAAATAAAATAGCGACTAGCTCGTGGGTCTTCACAGATCGCTGCCCAATATGTGTGCTGCGTGTGGAATGGGCTCTCTGTACACTGTGGTAGGACAGGGTTATTAAAGGCCTTGGTAAAATATACACGCAAGGTGAATTGTGGGGAGATGCGAAGAGGAAGAAGGTGAATTAAGCTTCCCCAAACAGGTTTAGGTCTAAGTGTTTGCTAACAAGAAAGTGCTTGGCTTGGCAACATTAATAATATTCTTTTATGGTAGGTTTATATATGAGGAAGAGGGAAGATGAATCACTTTGCAGAAATAAAGTCAAGCACTCACGATGTTGAGAATTGGCTTGGCTGGTTAGGGAAATAAAGGGCCCTTCAATCAGGGAGCAGAGAGCTAATTGTCTCATTAGCTTATCTGCCTGGGTTGTATTCCCCTGAGGAGAGGGTGGGAGATGGAAAGGAGACAAATGAAATAAATGAAGCAGTCCTCTGGGAGGAGGATTTTCCATGAGAAGAGCAAGGGGCCAGTGGCTGTACAACAGCATCCTTTTCTGCACCGATTCCACTGCTTGGCTGCTTAAAGATGAACATGGAAAGCGGTAGGAAATACCCTGGAACAAAAGGGCTAGGGAGGGGTAAAGGAGCATGACTGGGGGGATCTCTGCTCTCTCTGCTTCAAGATTCCCTGCCCCACTCTCTCTTCATGTGATTTTAGTATCTTAACATCATGGTACTATGGTTTTCATATTGAGAAGTATTTAGCAGACTTGAGAGACCAAGCTAAAACTAATACCTCTGGAATAATCCCAGAACCTCTTGCCAAAGCCACTGTGGATCAACTTGCACTGCTACATTGGAATTTCTCCCCAAAATATAGCATCCTGGGAGCAATATTACCAGTGTGGTATTTCCATACTTATATATAGCTCTAGGATTTACCATTCATATTGTGCTTGATCCTGCAAGGTGTTCTAACATCCCTTTAATGCAAGGAAGCAATGTAACACAAGGGGCCTTTCCATCAACTTTAGACTAGGATCTTTGCACCAGCAAGTTTATATTCAGCAAGACATATCCTCTCTATTTTTTTCAGATCTACAAATCTACTTGCATGCTTCAAACGTCTTGTTGCTTTTTCTTTTTTTTTTTTCCTTTTCCTTCTCTCTTTTTTTTTTTTTTTTATTTTTGGAAAGGGACTATTTCTAGAGTTGCTTCAGAGCTTCCATAAAAGGTGTTGAATGCTGAATCACAAGATCTATTCTGCCATCAGAACTAGCAGCAGTGTCTTTTGGAATAGCTACTCTTGTGAAACTTCCTCACAGACGCTCTGTTAAACTGGAAGGAAGTGAATTTCAAGGGCTGTGCTCCTCAGCCTGCAAGCCCTGGGGCTGTGGGCAGAGGAGCTGTCAGGAGATGCGTTCAAATCCAGACCTTTTCTCAACTTTGGTGGTTTGCTGAATACCAGCCACTGAAGTTAGGCTTGCTCCTGAGATAATATGACATTAGTCCCTGTGGGTATCAACTTATAAGCTTATAGGGAGATACAGAAATAAAAGGAACTTTTGTAGATACCATGTACATGAATGGCTGTGAGTCAGGTTTCCTGTGAGTCAATGGATGCTGACTGCTGAGATAATTCTCCAAGCTACATGTTCTCTGTGGAACCTGGAACTGCATCTGAGCTGAGCGTTTCCAGAGAGCTTCCTGGTATTATCCACCACCATTATTAAATAGCCTAAGATCATCCTGAAATGAATGATGATGTGATCTCCTAAACCCTGGCCTCAGTGACATCTTGCAGTGTTGCGTTTCTGGAATATCACCTGGAGGAGGACTGGTTTCAGAAAATGACGTGATTAGGGGTAAAAAAAAAAGTTAGAAAAAAAATGTAAACTCTCCAATATGCTATTCCTGGCTTGAAATACTTTCCAGTTTTTACTTTTAAAAAGCTAAGAAACCAACCAATTTCCCTTGATAAAACTTTATTAACTGCTTATTTGATGGGAAATTTGGGATTTAACGTTCTGGTTTGGGATGGGAGGGATAAGGTGGGGACTCATTCAAGTCTGAGGCAGCTCACAGCAGGAAGTCATTTGCTGTCTAATTCTACTGATTTCATCAAGTCTGGAAAAGGCTTCCAGCCTTTTAACAGCTGGTTGCAAAAAAATCCAGCCAGATCATTCTAACTAGTATTGGCCAGTGTTTAAAAATGTCATTATGATTTCAAAGACAGATCCTCCAGGAAAAAGGCTTTTTGGGAGATTTTCTCAGAGACACCATCCTTGGTGATTTTGCTTCCTTGGATATGGTGCCTACAAAAATTACATTTTGAAAACCAAGGTGCCCCACCCTGCGGATGTCCATGGCGTGGAAGGGATGTCCACAAGGCAAGCTAGTGAGAAATAACTGCTCCGCCTTCTCTTCTCATGCTGACAGCCTCTCAGAGGGATACAGACCTGTTTCTATGCCATCTGCCATTTTATCTGGTTTCTCCCTACCCATGTATGTCTGTGTCTGTCTCTCTAAATCCCTTTGCCTTCTCCAAAGAGGAAAATGTCATGATAACAGGGTGTGTGGGGGTAATACAGGCTTTTGGAGTCTGCAACCATATTGGGCTGTCATCCAGCCCACCACTGATCTCAGAGGGAATGAATTCACCATCTGTAGAGAGTCCATGTCTCACTGCAGCCATCTGTTAAGTTCCTCAGCCCACTTGCACTCTGAACAATGGCAGTGCCTTCCAGAAATCCTGTAGGAGAGCATCTCTCCCTCCCTCCCTCCTTTGGGTGACACTCAGCACACAGTGCTGCCTCTGAACACAAGTATCAGTGGTTCTGCCAGAGAGACAGCTTTTCAAGGCAAAACTATTTGTGTTCCTAATCTAAGCATCCTAAAGGGTGTGAAGACCTAGGAAAAGCTACCTTGAAGTTCCTGAGACTCTGGGACTCCTAACTTCCTCGTTGTCTTTGGAAAATGAAGGATCTTGTAAGTCGCTGATCTTACCATACATAGATGGTTCTTCTCAACCCTCTGTGTGAGCAGGACAAAATAACATGAATACCACCAGCATCAGCAAAGGCCCTGCTCCCCTTTATGTGGTGAAGACACTGCAGAAGAAATCTTGGCAGCACCACACCATTGACTTCAAAGTGGACCTGATGCACAGACTGTCCCTGACAACGCTGTTATATTCTGGTCCGTGCTGGGAATCCTCTGTTAATCAATCCTTCATTCCCGCAAGCACCTATTTGCCACTCATGCTATAAACGGTCAGGCACCAGTAAAACAGAGTTCAAGCACTCAATGATTTCCCGTGTCACAAAGGCAATCTAGATTTTGTTCTTATTAAAAGGCTACCACAAGCTCATGAAACCAGTCTATTCTTTCAGACACTCTTTAGGGATGACTTAATTCAGACATCTCTCTTCAAATTCATTACTGCGCTGACCAGTCAGCCACATCGCCTTGATAAAGCTAAGTCAGAAACTGATCTAATGGACTGGTGATGGCTTCTCTCTAAAGCCAAGGACTTCAGCTGGCCCTAACACCAGAAAACTGAAACAGCGTCAGACAGGGCTGGCTAATTCCCCTACTCCCACATGTCATCTTGGCTTATTTCTGCTGCCTTCTGAGAGCTGCTGCCACTTCCAAAACCATGTGATCCCTGGGATTGCAGGGTGTTCCCAGATATCACTAGGTAATTCCTGTCTTCCTCCCACACCCACACACGTCACTTGCCAAATTCTGGAGGAAGGAAAACTTATCAATTAACTTTTAAGAGAGGCACTTGCCTTATTTCACAAAAACAGGGGTTTGCTCTTCTCGCTGTTATTCCACCACCTCTGTCCTTTCGTGGAGTTGAAGTGGGAAGAACCTCACTTTTCTACTCTCACCTGCTGCCGCCTAACCTTTGCAATCATGTACCAGCCCCAGGGCAGCTGTCTCTCCAAACTCTAGCTTGGGTAATGAGGCCCTCACAGAAGATAACACAGGGGACAAAACCCAGATCTGAAATGAAATAGGGAAGGAAGATCTGTTGCCAGCAGGGAACAGGGCTTTGCTTGCAAAGGAGAGGGTCCCCTGATAGAGATGTCTTCTGCCACTGAATTCTACTGTAAACAGGGGAGCGGACGTTCTGTCAAAAAGCTGTCAGGGAGTCAGAAAAATATTTAGAGAAGCAGATTTCCTTCTGAGGGTGAGGAAATGTTGCTCAGCACTTGACAGTACACCCTGGTAGCTCCCAGCCCTGGGGAAAAATACACTTGCAGCCCCTATATCCAAAGGATAGTGAGAGAGGGCAAGGAGTTGAAAACAGAAGGAAACAGCCAAGCAATTCCTACAAACGATTATGCCTAGATGAGAGTCCTATAGCTACAATGTGTCTACATAGAAATAGACCTTTCACTCTGCAGCCTTCCTGGGGGAATAGGTGTGTGTGCCTAGAGAACCCAACCCTCTGCCAGCCACCAGCTGCAGTGAGGCAACAGTACATGCAGACGTGAGCTGGAGGGCTACTGGACATGCCTTGCTACCTTGGGAAGTACACAAGGATGTTCCCATCAATTTACGTACAGATTTTTCCCAAGCCAGAGACTGAGACTAGCTCATACAGACGAATGTACTGTCTGAAGGGGACTCTTCCTGTAGAGGAAGGAACTATGTATAAAAATAAAAGGGCAGCATTTAATGTCCCAAAAAGAAATGAGGTTTCTAAACTCATCTTGGCAAATAGGACAAAACAATTGGTCTCAACCAACCTGCCAGGTAAGCAAATTGCTCTGTGTTTGATAAGCAGCTCATGCACCCTGAGTGGCTAAAATCCAGGTCAAAGCTACACCTGTGTCCCTTGCTAAGAGATGCCGGTCTAGCTCTCCTCTACCTGAGACAGTGTGTGTGAGCTGACCAACTAGCTATCCAGAGAGGTGAGGAAAGGATGCTTTCACACTCTGCAAATGCCTTTCTGTATGTGATTTCCCTTCCCACAGACACTTACCTGAACATCACGCTTCCCTCAGTCCTTGCAAGAGAAACATGGTTGTGAGCCTGGGCTCTGTCCTCTGTGAGCATCCGCTGTGGGAAATTTAAATATTGTCCCCTTTGGCTATGCTGTCTGTGGAGATTAGTAATCTTCTTCTTTCCCCGCCTCCCCCCATGTGGGAGCCTGACGTTTCAGCTCCTTCCAAGTCACTTGACCTAGTTCTCTCTGTCCCCAGGGACAGGTTCTGCATCCTGGTCCATCCCATGTTGAAAGCTGGGCCAGTGCAGGGGCAGGATGGACGCTGCCTGTGGATTGGTAATGCAGGCAGCAGCAGAAGCACAGTGCACACAGATTGAAAGTGGATTTGAATATGGGCTCTTGAAAAATATGAGATAGCGCACAATATGTTTTCCTCGGTGCTGTAATGTATTTCAAACAGCTCACTTCCATCTCCTGCACTTTAATTAGCATGAAAATTGGCCAGTTCCACAATCCCTTTAAATACATTCGGTGTGTTACCAAATATATTTCAAAAGCAGTTACACACAGGGAGGCCAGGGCCTCAGCGTGGGATACAAAGGACTCCCCATTTTGATCCAACTGATTACTAACCTGTCTTGTGGCCTCTGTGAAAGTAGACTGGTAGGTTCGGGCTCAGCTTTTAATGGGCAAATGTCACCAGGGGAAACCTAAGCACATCAGACAGTACCTTTGGCTGTTGGCCTGAGGGGCTGCAATAAGAAGGCAGGAAAATAATAAAACCCTCAGCTCCTCATGTCCTGCTCTCTCCCTAACCTGAGGGAGGACCATGGAAGAAGCTGTCCATTCAGGATGCTGGCTGGTCCTGGGGGTAGGTTACTCCATGGTCCCCCAGCTGTCCATCCAGCCAGCCAGCAGGATGATCTCTAGAATATATCTACCTGCTAGAAACACAACTGGAGACCATTTTGTGATGACAGTCCTTCAATTAGATGATTTGTAGCTGGGGTTCCCCTTTCTTTGTGATGCTCTGGAGACACATCTTCTGCCTGGAGATAAAAGCCAGTATTGCCCATCCTTTTCCAAACCTGCTCTTGGCTCCAGATGCAAACACTACCCAACTCTCGGCCAGTCTTTTCTCCTTCCATGCACTCCAGAAAGCCCTAGGACTGTTCATTTTTACCACCAGACACTCTTTCCTTCCTTCCCCAACACATGATGTTGCAGAGGGTGCCAGTGGGTTGCCTTGCCAGCTCATGAGGGGCTGAGGGGAATCACTGATCCCCACAAGGACTGGAGCCAACACATGGCTGGTGATGGTATAAGCACCATCCCCTTGTTGCAAGTGGTGAGGAACAGGGACAAGGAGGAGAACAGACTTTCTTCTACCTGCTAGAAGTTTTCCTCCCCAGCCTCCTTCTGGGACTGCCAAGGAGGAGAGGAAGAGATGGGGAAGGGGAAAGGGAGAGAGATCTCAGGGAGACTTCCAGAAGCTGCTGGCCCATGTCCCTGGTCAGAGAGCAATTTCCACTGGGCTCTGGAAATGCCCCAGCAACTCCCTCCCGGATTTCCTCAGTGCCTTCAGAGCTCAAGGATGGCAGAATTAATGTATTGCTGGGCTGGTGGGAGAAGCCAGGATTTGGGAAGTCTTGGGGAGGAGCTGCAAGTCCCTTGCAGCATCAAGCATCACTATATGCAAATGCAGGTAATTTCATGGAAATGTATGTAATTTTATGCAGATTTAAAAGCTATTGACTTTCTGTCACAAGATGTTGGCAGCTATGGTATTTGTTTGAGTCTTTTTCTTTCCCTATTTAAGCCTTTTTTTTTCCTTTTGGAACTTAAAAAAATTAAATATTCATGGAAACATTTCTATGAGTCACAGAGAGAGACTACATCAAGCTGAAAAGTTCAGATGTGTATACAAACTTCCTCAAAGTGCTTTGGGATAGGAAGTGGGATTTGAGAGTGGGCAGTTTTCAGATGCAGTCTGCAGAAAAGCCTTTTCCACCATAACTTAAATTTGAGCTTATGGGTGACCCAGCAACTTTTCTAAGAATAAATGAGGCTGGCTTGTTCTTGTTTAGTCAGAAAGCATCAGAGAAACTCTAAGTGGAAAAGCACAGGTTGCTCCAGCTTTTAGCACAGAAGCCAGTCCCAGGAAGCAAGTGAGGGTTTTGCTGTTGCTTTCTGCAGCTTTCATTGTATTGCCTGGAGCTGGAGGTGCTCATTATCGAGACACGGAACAGTAGATAAAGGAATAGAAAGGATTTGATTGTCCATGAACAAAATGGGCGTCAAAGCAGAGGCTGCATTCCTTGTTTATTTTATGCCCTGGTGTATTTGTGGGGCTAACTGCCCTTCTCTGAAAACTGCTGGATAAGACTTGAACCTCTAGATATTTCAGGACAGATTGCTTTGTGCAGTTTTAGGTGACCTATAAGACTATGACAGTGGCTTATTGGATCACTGCTCAGTTGGTGCCACCTATGTGGCAGATAGAGGTGGACTAGATGGTTCCCTTACTTGCAGACCATTCTCCAAGAAAACATGGGGACCTCAGGGAATCACTTTCTTACTGGGGTGTAAGGGCCTGAATTTTTTGGCCTTGCAAGCTTCATACAGAAGTCACGTATTTTTAAGAGGTGATTTGGCAATGGTTGACAGGATTTTTCCGAAAAGGCAGTAACAGAAAGGAGGTCTTTGCAGCTGGTTGAATTGATATGAGTTAATTTGCTCCCATCTAAATGTTTGTTTTTAATGATGCTGGAGATATTATTCTGTTGTAAGACTAAAGTATTAAGCATGGCTGGAACTCTTGGCCGAATTACTATTTAGCTCCTAAGTAAATCTAATGAAAAGTAAATCATGTACACCCAGACTTTAATAAAGCGTGGGTTCACTATATCCTTCTCCCCTTGGTTAGAATATCATGTACTGTCTGGCGTAAACCTTGAGCTTAAATAACAGAAAAGATTAGCTAATGAAGTTGTGTTTCTTTTTTTGCCCTCTTGATTCAAGAGGTGTCTAAGCCCACACACTGTAACATTTGTCCTCTTTTGACTTCCTAACTGGTGAGACTTTTTAATAAGTTAAGGAATTTGCATCTGGATCTGAACTTGAGACACTCTGATGCTTGGGAGAGAGAAGTTTGTGGTGAATGATATAGTGGTGGAACAAACTGCTAAGTTTGGACTGAGATTTTGCCTCGTATTTCAAATATCCTAAGTCCAGGGTGATTCAGCCTGTACTTTCTGATTGAAGAAATTCCTTATTTTTTAACTTTATAATAGATAGAAAATGTTCTAGCCATGAAAAAGCTAGGTTTTATAAAAGCTCGTAGTTTGGTGGGTTTTTTTTGTCTCTATTGCCATGGAAGTTGCCACAGCATTGACCTCCTGTCTCTGAATTGTTCTTTGTTTCAGTTCTATTTTTTAAAAATACTTTTTCTGCTATCAAAAAAACTAAAACGAACCTTCAGAATATTAGTTGAGGATAAGTCTCTGCTCCAGTGTTTTCCAGAATACAGCTCAAAAACAGTGGTTCTGAACAGTATGAATCTCATCACCTACCCTAATAAAGAGCTAATTCTGAAACATACTGATGTCATCTTCAACAGCTAGTCTGGTTCTACTTTTTTGTTACTGTAAATGTCGTGAAATCCTTTCTTTTCTGTTTGAGGCTACCTGCAGCTGCCCATTTCCATCTGCTGAAACTTCTCAGTTTCTGCCATCCTGTCACACAATTCAAAAAATAAAATAAATCTAGTGTCATACTGAAAACATAAGGGCTACATGTACCAATTATCTGGCCAGGCTGTCATAGTGCACCTTATATGTCCCAAAGACTTTGTGAGGTGTTTTCTTACATATGATTAACAAACAGAATCTCCCATACTCTCAATTAACTGATATGCAAATGTCATCCCCTTGAAAAACCTTTCCTTTTTCTTTTTTTTCTCAAAACATCTATAAGTTGTCATAGTTCAATATATGCAGCAGCAAGACAGGCATCTCTGTCCTACCTTCCTGATATGAGTCAAATTCTAGACCTCTTGCTAGAGCTCTGCTGTGGACACAGGATGCCTTCCAGGAGCAGAAAAGCCTTTTAGACCTTTACAGCTGGTCATTGTTTGAGGTAGGCTAACACAGAATGCATCTGCAAGAGACAGGATCCCCCAGCACCACAGAGTACCTGTGGGGAAGTGGAGAAATGTCTGTTTGAGAAGTGATTCAGAAGAGACTATCAAAAGGAAAGGTAACAGCCAAAATAAAAACCACACACTCTGTGATAAAGGCTGCTTGAAGCAGAAATGTCAGGGGTTTTGTGGTTTTTTTTACCACTGTTCCTCTTGTCTGTATTTGAATACATGTTAGCGAATGTGGGTTATTTGTTTTAAAGTCTCTTTCTTCGTTATCAAAGGCTGTCTTCTGACTTCACTCTGTGTTTTTGCTGGAAAGCTGCATTTAGTAATGTAAATGTGATTCTTCCCTGAAGCAGCTGCAAAGAGTGGCACAATTCTGTCTGTGCTTGCATCAGTAGCACACACTAGCACAGACAGAGCGCAATTGATGGATGGAAGGGATGGCTCAGAAGATTTATACTGGGTTGTGGCCCCACCCCTTCAGCTCCAGGACATCAGCTTGCACCCATCCCTGGATGAAATCCAGTTTCCCAGCTAGAGGAGCAGAGCAGGACAACTCAAAGCTAGCAGGAACCAGTGAACAGAACATGAGGACAGAATAAAAAGTTGGTAGATCTACTGTAGCCTTAACAAACCTGTAAGTAACAGCAATCCTCTTTTCTAGGTCTTGGTATAAATGCAGTTAAACGCAATGATAAGTTTCTCCCTTGCATGTAGTTCCTTGGTGTGCAAAGAGATAACAGAATTTAAACGATGGAACCATCCTGCCAATCAAATTTTGAAGCCTTATTTGTTTGTCCTCTGGAGTGATTCTTTAAAAAAACAGGCTTGTCAGATCTTACAAATTTGAAGAAGACTCCTCTGTCCGCCCCCATCCTTGTGCACCCTCCAGCTTGTCCCATACCTCATATGCTTCCAGTGCAGCATCCTGCAACCTCTCCACAGGTGCTTTTTTGCTCTAGTCTGGGGTAAGCTGATTTCACTGTACGGGGCCAGAGAGCACAAGGGGGTGTTACACGTGGTGTTGTGCCATTAGGATGCACGCTACCAAATATGTGGTCCTGCTGCACCACTGCGAGACCTTTGGAGGCCACACAAAACCAGAACTGTAGGTACTATAAAAGATCTCAGAAAGCCTGGGAGAACCAGAGACTAAAAGGGTTAAAATCTAATTTCCCTACTCCTTTTTCCCGAGGGAAATCAAAGCCCCAGGGATTTTTCAAGGCCTACACCTGACTATAAGAACTACGGGGGTTTTGTTTTCCCTCCACCGGGGGAATGGAAACCGTACTATGAACCTATGATTAATCACAACAAACCAGCAGCTCATGGCTAGAATACTAACTATGGAATACAGAAGCAATGCTTTTGTGATCAATCTGCAAGGGTGTTTTTTTTAAAGGGGGGGGGGAGAGGCCTGCCAAAAATGTGTTGAGTATTTTCAAATAATGAGCACATTCGAGGAAATTTTGATTTTGCTCAGGGACCATCTGCGAGCAGAGAAAGGGACTAAATTCTTTCAGCAAATTACTGGCTGGAAATTATTTTCTCAGCACTAGTTATGAATGTTGGAACTGCACAGCTGAAAATGTATTATTAAGCTGAGAACTTGGGATTTAGGGACCATAGATTGTGAATTCTTTACTTTCAGGTAGTTGTGTTTTTTTAAGTGTCCCATGGCACAAAAGATACATTCAATTGGAAACATCAGGAGGTTCAAAAGGAGCACCACAAGCTAAAGTACCCCAATATGATGGGCAACAATAAATTTTAGAGCATATTCATGTGGCAGCATCCACAGATGTGTAAGGGGCGGGCTTTGCTTACAAAAACGAACTATCTGTGCTGCTGACATAGAAAGATATTGGAAATAAAATCTGCTTAATGGATTTGAAGCAAGAGAATTTGACGCTTAGGAGCTCAGCTGGTTGTTCAGCTCTGGGACTGCCATGACTGGCAAAGCCCTCAGATGGGCACTTAATTGAGGACTGGTCCAAAGTTATAGAGTGAAGTGAAAGTTTCCTTGTTGGACCCTGCAGGCAGCAGCCATTTAATTTCACCAAAGTGGGGGAGCGAGAGAGATGGTGGAATTCCAAAATGCACTCCAAGGACCACCAGTGTGTTGGAAGTCGCCCCCAGGCTGTAGGGATACAGATTTGATGGGTGGACTGTTCAGTGGATAAGGAATTGGCTGGATGGTCACATCCAGAGGGTGATACTCAATGGCTTGAAGCTCAGATGGAGACCAGTGACAAGTGGTGTCCCTCAAGGGTCTGTGCTGGGACTGGTACTGTTCAACATTTTTATCAACGATATGGACAGAGGGATGGAGTACACCATCAGCAAGTTTGCAGATGACACCAAGCTGTATGGTCTTGTCGATATACCTGAGGGACGGGATGTCATCCAGAGGGACCTGGACAGGCTGGAGAGGTGGGCTCAAGTAAACCGCATGAGGTTCAACAAGAGCAAGTGCAGGGTTATGTGCCTGGGCTGGAACAATTCTTGGTATCAATACAGACTAGGGAATGAGGTATTAGAAAGCAGCCCTGAGGAAAAGGACTTGGGGCTGCTGACGGACAAGAAGCTGGACATGAGCTGGCAGTGTGCACTTGCAGCACAGAAGGCCAATCGCATCCTGGGCTGCATCAAAAGAAGTGTTGCCAGCAGATCCAGAGAAGTGATTCTGCCACTTCACACTGCTCTGGTGAGACCTCACCTGGAGCACTGTGTGCAGGTCTGGAGCCCTCAATATAGGAAGGACATGGACCTGATAGAGTGGGTCCAGAGGAGGGCCACAGAAACGATCAGGGGTTTGGAACACCTCTGCTACAAGGACAGGCTGAGGGAGCTGGGGTTGTTCAGCCTGGAGAAAGGAGGCTCCGGGGACACGTAATAGCAGCCTTCCAGT
>JAOXNO010000001.1:87590240-87604005 GCA_028565335.1 Limnodromus scolopaceus
GTTGAGGCCCCTTCCCTGGAGATATTCAAGGTGAGGCTCGACAAGGCCCTGGGCAACCTTGTCTAGTTGGGGGTGTCCCTGCTGACTGCGGGGGGGTCGGATTAGATGACCTTTGGAGATCCCTTCTGGCCTGGACCATTCTATGATTCTATGATTCTATGGATGTAGCTGCATCACACATGGGGGTGCCCACTGCCCAGCCTGCCCCTGGCTTTGGTGCTGACCATCGTTCCAGAGGCAGTATATAGCAACATAAAACCCTGTGGCTGTCCGCACTCAGGATTCAGATTTTTGAAATATGGGCTTGACACGGAACTGGAATTAAAGCCCTAATTTTTTAAAGATGTTTTCTATTAAAGATTGTTCTGTGGAAACGACTTTGTGTGCGTATTTAACACTTGATTCAATGTGTATTTTATTTTGATGAAGTGCCTTTCATTCAAACTTCTTCTGTTATGTAATGTGCTGTGAAATATACTTTCTAGAATTATCTAATGAAAAATAATCTTATGAAGGAAAACCAGAGATATTTCCCCCCACTCCTAGCTTCCCCCAAGAAATTCTGGTTAAATTGACCTAATTTCATGTCACTTTTTTATTCCAGTGGAACAGCAAGAGCCTGCTGTATTAAACCCTGTAATCACTGCTCGCTCACTTTACTGTAACCAAAAAAAATCAGATTGCATGTTGTGAAATAATCCCATTATATTTCAGTTAATTGAATCTAGGAATACTTTAATCAAGCTGGGCATAGACCAAAATGCCTGCTTGAAGACCTCGGAGATGTTCAGATCTCAATACAAATTTTTCAGATTAGTTTGAGCCTTGGAATATCATTTCCAACTCTTGAAGCTTCAGCTGAGCCCTGATGGGTAGGGAAGAGGAGGCAAAATTATCTCACCTGCCTTACCTGTGATTCCTATTCTTTCTCTGGTCTCCTTCTACAGATTGAAATATTGAAATCTGAGCCTAAATCCAGAATTAACACTAATTTGTAGTCCTGTGCAGTTGAATTCCAAGCAACATTCCAAGGATTGCTAGTTCAGCCTGAGATTCAAGAGTTATTTGAAGATTACAATAAAATGGAATTCAGCAAGATTGTATGAAAAGTTTTCAATTTGAACTACTTGTATATACTGCCTGTCAACCCCACCCTCTCCAAAAGTCCAGATACCTTTTGGCATTTTGCTTTTCTCTTTTTTCTTCTCTTTTCTCTTTGTCTCTCCTCTTTCATGCTCTCTCTCTTTCTTCTTTTCCTTCCTTCCTTCCTTCCTTCCTTCCTTCCTTCCTTCCTTCCTTCCTTCCTTCCTTTCCTTCCCTCCTCTCTTTCTGTCTCTATTTCTTCCTTCCTTCCTTCCTCCCCTCCTCTCTTTCTCTCTTTCTTTCTCTATTTCTTCCTTCCTTCCTTCCTTGCATTCAGAGGAATGGACCTCTGAATTTCTTCTTTCCCTACACTGGATTTCAAGTGCTGAGACTTTTCTGATCCATGAAAGACTTCATGATTGATAGGAGAATCATTTACTGATTCAAGGGACATGCATAAAGATAATATTGATACCAGTAATAGTATACCCATGGGTTTGAAGGAAAAAAATACCACTTCTGGGACTTTACTTGTGCACCCCAAAAAGTGACTTCACTCCTGTGAAACAATGTAGAGTCTCCAAAAAGAGTGAGGAAGAGGCAGAAGCTGAAGCAATCACTCAAAACAGTGTGAACATGCTGGGAAGAGTAGAAAAAGAGAGGAGAAAGGAATGAGAGTGGTCGTGAAGACAGGGGAACGTTGAAGGCAAGGGGAAAAGGGGAAAAGTGATGGGAAAGATCAAGAAGCGAAGGGGAAAAGGCGGCAGCATGTGGGCACCAGAAATGAATGTAGAGGATGAAGAGAAAGCAAAGGGGTGTGTGTATGTATGTTGGCAGAGATTAAAAGAGGCAGTAACAGAAAGAAGTGAAGTTGTCTAACATACAGAGATGGGAAGTGACATGTTTGCTTGAATTCTGGGGCTGCTCAGCCTGGCTGCACTCTGGTTTCTGCCTTTGATCAGCTGCATGGCAGGCTTGTGTCAGATCAGAAAGCAAATGAGATGATAAAGTAGCTGAAACTGCAGTGAATTTAACAGCAGCAGAGTGGCAGGGGGTGGGAGGGAGGAACTGTTGAATGGGGCTAATGCTCCCTGTGCTTTAATTCGTAGAGTCCTGGTGGGAATGCAGCTGCCTCCCCTGCTGAGAGGTTGCTGATGGCCAGAGCAAGAAGCTCCATTGCACTGGTCACATACAGAAAAAGGACTCATCTCTACATGCTGGCACCGTCGTCAGCAACGCTCTTGCTGACTGTAAGCCTGGTTGAAGCATCAAAGAGCGTTAGTGGGCTGATGGAGCAATTAAAAATATCGATGCCTGCTTTAGCTCTGCCTGCTTTAGCGCTGCTTGCTTTCCAGCTTTTGGGTTTGCTGTGGCTAGCAGAAATGCAGGCAGCTGTGAGAAGCTTTCCCGTGGCTGGCACTTCTCAGCTATGAATTAGGGGTAAATGGACAGAAAAGAGGGGCTTTGCTCAGGGGAGAAATGGTGACTGTCTCATCGGCCATCTCAGACAGTCCCTGGGGTTGACACTGTCTTGGGAAACCCTGTTGTCTTGGAGGATGGGAGAGCTTGATCTGTGGGTGGAAGTTCAGGTTTGTGGAAGGAAAACAGAAAGGGCAAGGATTCTCAGCAGCCAGCTTGATTCAGCCACATGCTGGTCTCGCTGTCATTTTTGGTAACTCCTGGTGCAGTGTCCGAGCACAAGCCTTGGAGGCAGGGCCCAGGTCTGAGATGGACTCAGTGGAGCTAATGGGAACTGCATGGAGCTGGAGGTGGTGTTTTCTACAAGATGAAGCAGGGCGGTTTTTTATCAGGGTCGAGTTGACAAAGCGTAGGGTGCCCAGAAGGCATTACCTTACTGGTTCCATACAAACCTCTTTCCTCCAGTGCTAATTTACTCTGCCTTTTCTGTTCAGTGTCCTTGGGCTGAGTACCTTAAGGTGATCCATGAGAATATAAGCCCTGTTGCAATGAGACTCACAGCTGGCACAGGGATGCATGGCTATGAAAAGAAGATGCTAGGAATTAGGACTACTTGTCCCACAAGAATCCTCCTCACCTTGGAAAATCCTTGTCTCCTCCCAGCAGGGGAGAGCAGGTACCTGTCCTGGCATGGCTACTGATACGCCAGACAGATGCTCTGAGAGCTGGTAGCTTCATATCTCTGCCTCATTTGTCCCAGCTTGTAAAATGGGGCTGAGATTTCCTATTTTTGTTCCTCTGCAGAGCATTACATTGCTTCATTTTCTTGGTAGCAGAGTATATTCTAGGCAAGTCGTGTCCCGATTCAGGAATCCAAGTGCTCTAAACACTTCCTGGCACAGATGCTGGGTTTTTGACAGCTCCATCATGCCATTCCCGGAGTGAGGATTTCTACAGCGATGTTCTGGGGGCGGAGGTTGAAAGAAGTTTAGGATATCACAGAACTAATTAAATGCAAACTAGGCTGCCTGCAGAAAGCCGTGCGTGCTCGTTGCTATGTTTCTGGCAGGAACAGACTGGGAGAAGGGGGGCTGAGGGGGTGCTGTTTGTTTTTTCAGTTTAAAATGAAGATGCAGACAAAAGTTCTGGTTACTCACCAGCCTTTGAAATGTGGATGAAACATGAATTCTTGCAACCATAAAAATAAAAGAAGTGAGAAGAGGAGGTAGAGTTAGAATGGATGAATGGATGGATAGATTAGATAGAAAAGGGGAGTAGGGGGTTGCTTCTGTTTGTATTCATACATTGTTATCTGTGCGTTGACAGATGCTTTGCCTTCTAGATCACCCCCAATTAATATGGAGGTTTTGTGCTCTCCTTTCAAAACAATTCCTTGTAAATTACACTGAATTAGAAACCTTCAGAGCACTTGAGGCTCGACAGAAATGTAGTGTGCCTATGCCAGCTCCCCAAAAGCAGCAGAGTTCACCAGGGGCCAGCAGGATTTGGTTTCCTTTGTGAGGGGAGAACTAAAAGAACTAAATGAGCATGCAAACACATGTACATCCAGACTCACTAAATCTGTCCTTATTTCATTAGTCCTCTGCGGGTAATCAGAGGACATGTTAAGCACAGCTTTCAGCAGCTTCACCTGAGCAACACTTGGGGGGATAATTAAGCACTTGCCTGAGAGAGCAAAGAGAGAGGGAGAAGAAAGAATGAAGGACTTTGAGAAGGAAATGAATACGCTAACTGGGATCACTTCAAGAGTGAAGTTGGCTTTGAAGAACATCCACTGAAGGTATTTGACCTGCTGGAACAAATGCATTTCTCAAACACCCATGTGGAAATCAGTATTGAGCTACCTGGGGCTGCTAGGAAAAAGAGAATAGACCAGTTCAAAGAATGGGTTTTCGATGATCACATGACATGCTTTAAACATTGTCCTGGATCTTGACACAACCTGGCCAGTGATAGAGGCCAGAAAGAATAACAACAGGCAGAGGCAGCATGGGATGGGAAAGGAGTTGCAAGCACCACTCAGTCAAGTATGCTCAGGAAATCCCATCAAGCAGAGGACAAGTTAGAGCTTTACCAGATGGTTTGAGATCTATGAGAGTGGCAGCTATAAATGTTGGGGGCAGGGTGCCAGGTGCACTGAATAAGGATGGCCAGGATGATTTAGAGACAACGTGCCACCTGTCACAAGCAAGGAGCGTCCAGCCAGCTGGCAACCTCTGCCATGACATCCCAATGCATGTGTGTTAGAGGGTGAGCACTTTGTGCTGGTGGTGAGGCAGGATGGCATGCCAGCAGGCAGGGCTGCCTGCTGGCTGGTCCAAGTGCAAGCAGGGTGTGCTGGCACGCCACAGCTGACCTTGCAGTTTCCTCTCAGTGCTGAGGAGTTGTGTGCATTGACACGCTGAAGAGGCACGTGTTGAGGGCAGGTCAACAGTCCAGGACTCACAGGAAGAGTTTTTCTGCTCCCCTTACTCCTTCTGCTGCATAGCTGGTGCTGCTCGAGTTCCCAGGATGCAGTCACAGCTCCTCACTTACCCCCGATCCCTTACTACGGCCCTCTGATGAGAATGTGAGTGGTGGCAGTGTCCCAGCAGAGAACTGGGAGCCCAGAAGAGGGAGAGAAAAACGTGGTTTAAACTCATGGTTGGCATGTCCAAATAGTCTGGGGCATAGACACAGCTGCAAAGGGCTTCTTGCCACATGGAGAAAATGTTAGGCTGGCGCCAGTCATTACAGAGGGTGGGAGCATTTCAGAAGAGCACAATGACTCCTGCCTTCCCCAAAGTCCCTAGCAGTCCCTTCCTCAAACTCTAGATCGCTCACCACTCCTGCAAAGGCTGTACCCATTGCACAGACTGTAGCCAGCCCCTCACTGCTGGAAACCTCTTCCCTCTAATGATAGGGCCCTGCTCTAACGAACGACAATTTCTGTGACAGCACAAAATAAATGGGGAACACTCTCAATCTGAAGTTTGTATTGAATTAAATATTACAGCATTGATTGGGTTATTCATTTAGCATCTCACTCAATAAACATCTCTTGCAGCGCATGTTTCTCCATTTATCTTACCTTGTCGTGGAACCTGCGCTTACACACCATGCAGCACTGCTGCCCAGCCGAGGTGGACCAGGAAAGCTGCATTCAGCATTTCTTCCAAGGATCGAGAGCTCTGCTTGGGATTCCAAAATAGACCAAAGCTCTGGTCTGTGGAGGAGAGGTACTCACTTCTCAGAGATGGCTAAAGACAGCACAGACTTCTTGGGTCTCTGCTGAGCTGTGGCTCAAGCTCAAAACTCAGGACAACCAAGACAAGGGAAGAGCAAATATCAAGGAAAGCTAATGCAGCACTGAGGGCTTATCTATAATCTGTGCACGTGTTTCTCCAGGGGCTCTTGTTTTAATGCCCCCAGTAAGTCATATCTGTGGCTGAAAGAATGCAAAACCTTGTCTGATCCTCTTACTTAATCAGGAATATTACGAGAGGACCGGAGCTATTTTAAACTTCACCCCTTAGAAAACACTTGCAAAGCTAGAAAGCCCCATAAAAATGTCAATGCAAATGCAAGCACTCAGTGATTTGGGTGTAGGCAGTGAATCCGCTCTCGTAGGCAGAGAATGGACATAGCCTGTAAAATGCTTGGCAGGCTTTTGGGCTCCGTAAGTAATCCAGGAGCCATTCTGGGAGATGGAATGCAATTACTAGGACTAGTTGATAACAATTTATTTGGTGAATTTGCTTTATTCTGCTCAAGATCTGATCGCAGCTGCCCAAATTTGTTTGTTGTTTGTATTTGTTCATTGAATTATTTGTGCAGGTAAATTATAGCCTATTAATCATGTTTATTATGACAGTGCCTAGGGATTGACCAAGAATGCACCCCCTCTGCCTGTTTTCTGGGTAGTGTGCAAAGACAGAATAATAGGCAATCCTTGGCCTCATTTATGTTTGAATTGAGTGCTTTGATTATTTGCTATTTGTCAGTTGTTGGCCGTTTAAGTTGTTTAGCATTCTTTGTTTTCCTTAAACCCGGTAACATAAGCTCTTCAAGTAAGAATTAAATGTTACAAACAAATCACTGGAGCTTTGGTTTTCTCAGAAGGTGGGTGGTGGGTTGGGACAGTGGAGGTGAGAAAATTCACTAAGAAGAGAGAAAGAACAGTTGGACCCCAATTTTTTCAAATAGCTGCGTGCCTTGCTAACTGGAGGAGTGGGAAGAGTTGTATGCCGTAATGACCTTGTGTTCCTTTTTCTCCCATCACACTGTTTTGTTGCACATACCTGTATAAGCATAATACAGCATGTTGTAATTTAAGCTAGATTCTTCCTTGTTTGGTCGTTTAAATAAAGTGTCTCATCCTCAGCCCAGCTCTCACTGTTTCAGCTACAACACTCTGCTCTCCAGTCAGCAACATCACTCCTTGGTGGTATACGTTTTCCAGAACCCTCCTTGCTGCAAAAGCTAGGGCTGCCGTATGGGTCTGAAGATGTGCCTTTCCCAGCTGATAAGACACATGTTCCTACAGCATCTGAAGGTCTGATAAGTCCTCTCCTTTGTCTCTTGTCTTCCTTGCTTCCAACATGGTTTGCAACTGATTCTGTTCCTGAAGTCTACTCTCTGAAGTGAGCCTCAGTCTTTGCACCCTGTTAGACCTTTTGCCTTCTTTGTTGTCTCCTTCTCTTCTCCTCCATGTTTTCATCCTTTTCCATACCTTTTCTTCTATTCACTTCTCCACACCTTTCAAACATGGACATACAAATCTGTGCCTAAAACTTTGTTAAAGATTCTTTTCCGTTTTTTTTTTCAGTGGTTAATTTCATCTCATTTCCTCTTGATCAGATGAAAATTCTTGAAGTGCAATTATGCCGAATGTCAAAGGAGCCCAAATAGATTAAACCAAGCTCATATCTAGTAAGTTCTTGTTCACCACAATTTTCACATAAAGCTGATGTCAAACATGATTTTCTACCAAAAAAACCCCAAACCACCTACTCCCCTTAAAACTTCAAACTGGATCTCCACTTTCCACTTAAAACATTGCATTTGAAATATTTTACTTCAACCTTGTAAAGCTAGAACTGAATATGGCACCACAGTGGCAAGTGCAGTTCTTCAGACCTTCACCTGAGGACTCATCTCTAAGCAAGACCCTCTCCCAGAGGAGAATGGAGGAAAGCTCAACCCTTGCAGCAGCTTCCAAGGCATAACACCGCTTTTTGCTTCCATTTTCTTCTTAAATTTTAGTTAGTGAAAATCCCAGGGATTTAAGGAAGACATAAACAATTCCAACAGGTGCCTTCTGACCCAAGTGTTATTAAGACCTTTGACAACCTCTTGTATTCAACCCTAGAATTCTGCTGGGTATAGAAGTCAGATCCTTAAAGCTTGTGTTGTCCTTAGCTTTCCTCCTTCTCTTCCTCTCTTTTTCTCTGACATACAACTGATCACAGTGAGGCTTTATTTGACAATTTGCTCATGCTTGTTATTTATCTCCCCTCTCATGCCTTTCAGCACCCCTCTTTCTTTTCCAGATAAACAGTGATCCTCAGGGAAAGCAGAGAGTTGGCTTTGAGAGAAGCAGAGGGAGGATTAGTCCCAGAGGATGCCATGATCAGCTGAGTTCTCAGTTTGAAGTTCTGGAGCTGAAGGGCTGTATTCCCCGGTGGACTAGAAATAACTGTAGGTATGAAGCTTGACATTAACGCATTGTGGTTAAAATCCTTTTGTGTTCACAAACCAGGAGTCACTGTAGCTACATGGCACAATGAAGTGTGCACGCTGAAAAAGGTAAGTGCTCTTTGTCTGGAGAGGGAATAGAAGCGTTTAAAATTATCCCTTTGAAGAATAGTTCTTCCTGGTGCTTATTTGATTTGGTTATACATATACAAAGTATTCAAGCTAAATGCCTTTGCTAGCTCAATTACTACAGTTTACTTACTAAGGCTCTGTTAAATGCTTTCAAGCACAAGTCCCTTCTGTACCATTAAAGAAGCTTTCCATTTCTGTGATACTGTATTACGCTTCACACTTCCACTCCCTAGTGGACTTTGCCTTGTAACTGGATCCTAATACATCCTATTATACAAACCAAAGAGATGGGGCAGGCTGTGCTACAGAAGGATTTTTAGGATCCACTGTTCTAAATTTCTTGAAGCGGTCAATTTTGTGCCGCTCCTCATTTCCCATATTTTCCAAAGTCAGCTGTAAGCCTGGTTATTACATCACATTTTCCACTTGTTCACTGCATCTCGGTTAACATGGTGGCTGGGATGAGGAGAAACACAGCACAGTCTCCTCTAAGGAGACTCTTTGACCCAGTTACTGTGCAAGCTCTTCATCCTGCAGTCTCGAGCGATACCACAGGCGGCCAAGTGTTCAGCAAGCTGTAGTTGTGAGGGAATATTGTTATTGACAGTAGGAGGAAAGGGGAACTCCAAATTCTTCTGCTAAGTCCATGACAGAGAGCCCTTCCTGGACAACTCTTCCCTGCGTGAGTAGGGATGAAACTATACCTCTGGCTGCCCAACAAATCTCTGTCGTAGTTCCTCCAGTGCTGCAGGACCTGCTATTCTGTCGGCTGGTGTCTCCAGAGCGTTAGCTGTTTGCAAACTTCCTGCTCCCCATGTGTTTACTCGCAATTGTCCCAAAGGCATATCTGCATACCCAACAGGCACTTCATGTTTTAGGTTAAAAACAATCATATGGAAATTTATGCAGGTAAAGACACTAGTCAGCGTGTGGTGTTTCCAAAAAAAAAAAAATAAATCCATTGAGAAGGACTGGGCTTCGGTAAGGCTTTAGCAACTAACCACAATGGAGGGAAACAAATAGACACAGTGCAGGTGAATTGCTCAGCCCGTGCTTCCTAAATTAAAGTTTTCCTGTGTGGGGGCCCTCAGCATTTTCTAAAGTGTGGGCCACCTCCTGTTTGAGAAGCTGCGTTACAGATGCCTCCCCTTCCATTCAGAACCATGGGGAATGTGTTTCTTCTCCTTGGCAATTTAATAATACCCTTGTGACAGCTCCAGTGATCACTTGCACAGAGAAGTCATATGCTGAGGGTATTTTGTGTATTGTTAACATCTTTAAATGTGGTTTAGCAGCTGGAAACAAGGAGGAGAAGCTGGAACCACAAGACCATCAGATCTGCATCGCCTGTGTTTAACATCTGTGAGCTCAGAAATGGAGGGAAGAAAGATATTCTCAGAGATTTTCCCTGCGAAAATCTGACACAAAACAAATGAGGGGTTGTGGTAGGAATGCTTGAATGAAGTTGCCCTTTTTTGCATTCAACTGAATCCTACCTGCCTGGGCAGAGGTATCCCCATGGCACCAAATAAATAAAAAAATAAATAAACAAGATAATATCTATTTGAAAAGAGAAATATGTCCTGTTTATAATGCAGACAAGATGCATTTGCCATGTAAGTTCCTCTGAAACATTTCCTGAGGCAAAGAGACTCTAAGTGAACAACAAACTCCAGCCCACACCTCAGACTATAAGGCAAACCATGGTCTCCTTTTCAGGGAGGTCCAGGGACAAAATAGTCCAAGCAAACAAAAGTTAGTTTAACTAGAAAATTGTCCACTCTACTAGGGGAGAAGCAGAAAAAGTTAACTTCTTCATATGGAACCCAGGCCACCTTAATCTTTTCCTCGGTTGTGTGTGTCCTATAAAACTGGGATAATCCAGTGTGTGGAGAATGTTTTGAGGGATCCTTCACTTTAAATTGCTGGTAGCAGCCCTCTGACCCCTGAGATCTTTCTGCGTGTGCCCCAATACAGCGTTATCATGATGCCTTCAGGAAGGAGGCACAACTGCCCCCCTGCTTTGATGCGGCAGGAGTGAGCATCACAAAGAAGTACCGCTCTGGAAACTCGAACCCTCAGCTGCAAACAGTCTAACATACAGCACACTGTAGAGGAAGGCTGGGAAGCCTGCAGCATGGTTCAACAGTAGGCTGAACCAGCATTTGGGATCTTCGTACCTGAATGGCAAAACTGCCAGCCACACAGTGGCAAGATGCTGATACAGTGCGAACTCATACTGGTAATGCGAGCGGGCTGATGGGGGAAATGTTTCTGCAGGCTTTACTCGGGAATAGGGAATGACTGTGTGTGTTCTTTTCACGTTAAACCAGAGCATTTGGTGTCCTGTTTTCTCGTAAGTGGCTTAAGGCAGGCATGCACTTCTTATTGCATGCACAAGTGACAGCACTGTGTGCCAGTCCCTTGTTCAAGTCACATTTACACAACTGCATTCACTGGTACTGTACGGATATGGTACTGAAAGGCTTTCAGGCGCACAACAAGAAACCCTGCAATATCATCCCTTCTCTCTACTAACACAGCATCGTGGAAACCCTAAATATGAGGGACAAGGAGACAGCTTTTATTTTTACTGGTATACCAACATGGAGCCTTTTGTGATGGTGTGAAATCCCTGCTCTAGGTGTGCTGGGACTTTGTGGCATTGCATTGATAGAATAAGCCTAGACTGGTGAAGTGCTAATCTGCAGTAGTTATACTCATATAAATTACCTAGGCAGAGGCAAAACTTCACTGGTTCATGCTTCCTTCAAACAACCCACCCCCCATGAATTTCCAACCCTAGTCTTCCTGTCAGCTGTTTGATATGCCCAAAGTTCTTGACTTTTGCAACCTGTGGCAAGTACGAACACTCACAGAACAGTACAAATTCATCTCGCACCTGAGGGTTTTCTCCTTGCAGTGGGAAAGCAGGTGGAAGTGAGGATGAGCTGGATTCCCAGGCAGGTGATGAGCGTGGCAGGGAGGCAACAGGTCCACGTGAGCCCCGATGCTCAAGCCCCCCCCTCCCAGCCAGAGGACCATCGGAAAGGAGGCCATTTAGCCAATACATATTTTCCTCTTTAGTACATAATGGTAACCCGAATAAAAGGTTTGAATTACAAAGCAGGCTCACCCAGCACATTCTCTGAGCAATGACTGCCATTTGTGTCAAGAAAATAAAGAAGGAGAGAGCGGGCTGGTGCACATGGGCAGGAGTGACTGAGAGTAAGGCAGAGCAGCGATTGAGGCAGTAAGCTGGAAGTGAGAGGCTTACCCTGCCGAAACGAAATTAAAGAAAGCCACAGCGACGAAGGAAATTTGATTAAAAAAAAAAAAGTAGATTGTTATTATTGGAAAGTCGAGTGCTTTGTTCCAGCAACAAAGCAATATCGTTCACAAAAGCCTAATAACGATTGCTTCTCTTCCTCTCTCCTGCGGCTTCTTGCCTGCCATGCTGTTCCCCACCGCCAGCCAGTGAACCAGGGCCATCGGAGGTGCAGGAGGCATGGGAACGGGCTGTGGGGTGGGAGAGCCATGGGGCTGAGGGAGCCGGCATCCCTCTGTAAGTCACGGAGAACCTCGTCTTTCCTCTCCTGCCGCCTCTCCTCTTGCATCTCAGTCCCTTTGCCTTTCTCTTTCCCTGCTCCACTGGTGCCCTTCTCTCCTTCTCTATCCCTCTATCCATCTTTCCCTTCCTCCTTCCCTTTCTCCTCCCACCTCACCCTATATTTCCCTTTCTCTGCCCCCTCTATCTCCTCTCCCTTTTCCTCGTCCCTGTCACTCATCTGGTGCCTCTCGTTTTCCCACTCCCCTCTCCCCCTCTCTCCCTGGCTGAGCCGTGTTACTAATGTGCAGTAATGGTATGGCTGGAAAGTCATTTGCGCTCCCCTTCTCTTTATTTTTTTCCTGCAGTATTATTAAAACTGCTCCATCACTGGCTGTAATGGGAGCGTCTGTATTTTCTCCCTCGCCCGTATCCCTGACATGACATAATGCCTGCCCTCACCAAGACGCTATAACACCGAGGTAATTGAAACATAACTCACCGTAAATTACAGACTGTTGTTCCAGGCAGGGCCCCGGCCATGCTTCCTGGAGCTCATTCCAACTGGAAGCTAAACATTGCTTTAAAAGGGATGCTTAAGCAAAACAAAGCCATTTAAAGAGCAACACAAACAGGGAGAGGGAGGGAAGCAGGGGGCTTGGGCTCTCCTGGAGGTGTGGGCTCCTGCTCCACCGTGGCAGCTGGCAGGACTGTTAGCAGAGAGGCTGACGACAGAGAAGGCTATGCAAAAAACTTCTTAGCTAAACAGTGCATTCAGCAGGTCAGAGATCTGAGGCTTTGGGGGGATGCTTGAAGAGCCAATGTCCCCTAATGCCCATCATAAATGTGGTAACCTGAGGCTTTATCCATGCCGGCAGGATCTGAGTTCTTCTTGTTGAAAGTGATGAGGCTGCAACCTCCACAAGATCAATGTGGGCTGCAGGGTCTTAAACGCTACAAGAGACACACATACCCCTTCATCAGGCTAGCAACAGATGGAAGAAGCTGAATATTTGCTGGCCCTGAGACCTGAAAGACCTTGGGCTCATGAAGGTTCATGGTTCTAGTCCCAGATGTCCCACTTTGCTGAATAACCTCAGGTAAAAGTCCCTTCATTTCCCTCTGTGCCTCAGTTTCCCCTTCTGCACCACAGGAGACAAAATACCAGCGTCCTTTGTCAAGCAGCCAGTGACCCAGTGATATATCAAAAGTATATGAGGGTGAGACAGGGGTAATTACCCCACTGATGATGACAGGAGAATGAGCTGCTAGGAAACCTCATTTTGCAGCCAGAAGACACCTCTGGAAACCAGGACCTTTGGGTTTTGGATTCGACCCTTGCTTTGACTGATTCTGTGACCATCAGCAAGCCCCTCCAGCACCCTGTGTCTCAGTTGCCCCTGAGCCTGTTGCATTGCCCAGAGAACTGGCTGGTGTGGAGTTTGGTCATCCTTTAATTTCTGGAAAATTTTGAGCAAGACACACAAAACCTAAAATTTGCAGTGATTTTTCTTTAGTAATGGAAGTGAGTATTTGGAAACTTTGAAAAGGTCAGGATTAGACAGAACAGCCTATCTCTCACAAGCACAAATTGAAGTCTGTCCAGGGCCTTTCCATTTATTGTCAGTGGGCACTGTGGCCCAAATTTGTGGCTTGGTGTCATGTGGCTCATGTTATAGGAACAACAGGGTCTTGTGAGAAACAGTCCTTGGTTCTTCACAAAATACAAAGGGCTTTATTTTAGGGAATGAGATTTACTATTTGTCCAGGATGAAATGGCAAAAACTCAGGGAACTACGACCCTGTGTGACTGCTCCATTTTTCCCTGGAGCCCTTCACAGTCAAAACTATTACAGTCAGCAACATAGCAACCACTGTAAACTGCCC
>JAOXNO010000001.1:87606354-87627754 GCA_028565335.1 Limnodromus scolopaceus
TGAGGTAGGACAGGTAAAGGGGATATGCTTTTCCCTCTGCACTCCTCTTACAGTATCTCCAGGCTTATACTGAAATCAGACTGAGCTTACTCATCTCCTGACACTGTTTCCTGCTCTCTCAGCTTCTCCACTTCTGTTCTTCTCTGTGGGTAGCTAGTGTGAAACATACTGTGTCTAAGATGCCTCCTGTCTTTTTGCCCCGCCATGGGGACAAATGGCTATCCAGCTACCAGCTGTCCAAGCAAAAGGAATGGCAGGGCCAAATGATCCACCTCTTGAGAAGGCCTGGTCTTTCAACATCCTCTCTTTCCATCAACCCTCTAGAGATCAGGTGCTTGCTCCCCTAGGAAAGTACAGAATTGTAACTCTCATTTCAAATCACCATTTCTAAATGAAATACTAAAAAGTCTTAATGTGTCATTTCATTTTCAGGGTATTGTTCCATTAAAAAAAAAAACAGAATCTGAACACATATTGTAGCCTGTTTGGTGCAGGGAAAGAAAAGCATTTGAGGCTAAAACAAAAATTGAGCTGTTGATTTTGAAGTATTGATTCAAAATAGAGGGGAGGAATTAATTTTGAATCAATTCAGGATTTCTGGTGAGAACATGCTCATTTTTCCCCTGTCTTCTTTCTCCTTTTCCCCTCCCCCTACAGTAGTCTATCAGGTAAATTAGGTAAGAAAACATAACAGCAAGCAAGGACACATGTCAGTGTAGCTAGCTTTTTCATTAAAATCTTTTAAATTTGGACAATGACTCTATACATCTTCCACCCTCCATGGGAAAGTGTAGCCCACATGCCTCCCCTGTAGTGAGCCTGAGAACAAAATGGCTGTTGTCTCAGTAAACCAACCAAGATCCTAAATCTTTAAAGTGCAGAAAGGTCTCCCTTTGGTAGTTGCATGGATGGATAGGTGTATGCAGTACTAATAGTACCACCATGCCCTCTCTCTGCTCTGCAGGGAGCCTTGCCACCTGTATCTCACCTGATGGCTCTGCAGGGACTGAGCTCCAGGCTATGGGCTTCCCCGGTGTCCCTGTCCCCCAGAGCCCCTGGCCCAAGGGTCCTGGAGCCAAGCTGCCTTGCATTTGTTTTGCCTTCCTCAGCTTCTTTTCTGCCCAGATCCCATTTGTCCTGGATCCCTGAGGAGAGCTCTGGGCTGCTCAGTTAATTGGAAGTGGCTAAAGCTGTGGAAGGCAGCTATGGAGGTGGAGGGGGCATTGTTGGGTTCAGTTTGTGGAGAGTGTTGAAAACCTCTTGGTTAGTTTAACATTCATTTGCCATTAGGGTGAGATGCTTGTCTGGATACCTGTGAGAGATTTCTGAGATGTCCCAGGGGACTGTGGAAGTGATGGCAATTATCTTCACCTGTGCTGTGTTTTATTAAATAATGGTGAAGACCACGAGACCTGGAAAAGAAAAGAGAGGGTAAGGCTGAGGACATGGGAACAAGGGGTGTGTTGGAAAATTAAGAGATAAAGTACCATGCTCATGTGGCCAGGTATATAGAGAAGTGCATGATTAAAAAGGAATGGAGGGGAAAGAATTATGAGCGTGCTGGCTTAGTCTGCAACAGACAGAGGGTAATGGCCAGGGAGGCTGGGCTTAATAAGAAAGAAGAGATGGGGTAGCAGTGGGATGGGACTCAGTCAGGTCCCGTGTGGGAGAAAGGCAGAGAGGAAAAAGACACGATGTGCGTGTGTGCGTATGATATGTGCACGCGTAACACAGGGGAAGAAAAGAGAAGGGGATGTGTGTAATGACAAGTGCATGGTAATTGGCTCTGCTGGGAGGAGGGAAAGGGCTGGAGCCAACCAAAGGTACATGTGCTGGTGAGGCAGTTCCCAGTCCTGGAGTCCAGGAAGAATGCAGCATTTAGGTTTATGCTGATGACACATCTTTCCACTTGGGCAAATGGACGGATTCCCTCTCTAAATCACTCCAACGTGATTTTAATAGCAGGCAGAGGTGGCTTTTGGATAATAAATGGGTACTAAACCCTAAAGAGACGCAGGCTGTGTCATACAGAACAGATGGTAAATTAAAAAGAATGGAAGCCCGTGACTTCGCTTAGCTCTGCTCTGAGCCGGGGAGCTCTCACTCTTGTTATGCTAAGTATTTAGTATTTACACTGCAAGGTTGCTTCCTTGCCTACCTTGACTTGGAAGATGGCAATTATGTATAATAGCAGCAAGATCACACTGATTAGAGAGGTGGCAGGAATGGTGAGGCTGCATGACGGTGATGATAATCATCATTCTTATTAGAGATCATCAATAATTAATAATTGCATTGTTTATTCTTCATCAGTGGCAGTAAAGACACCCAGACATGCCAAAAGGTTTAAAAATCATCTTGCTTTGTTTTGTTTACTGACAGCTCAAGTCTTCCTTTGCATTTGCTTTTTACTTCGGGTTGCCAGGGCCCTGTGGCCCTGTTCACCTTCCAGAGAGTATTTAAGCCAGTGCTTAGAGCCCTTTGGCATCAAGATGAAAGGATGTGTTAAGGGCTAAGCACTTACCTAAACACAATGCAGAAGCAGTGACTGAAGTGAGTTTGTGTTTGGCGTCAAGGGAGCACTGGGGCCAGAAAATGTATTAACGAGCAGCACCAGCCCAGAAATGCAGCAGCAGTAGAAACCCTCACTGTGAACACACGTGCATGTGTGTGGGCATGATGTGGTCCTCTGAGGTTGCTTGGGTGGTTCAGATTTGCCTGTTACTGCCCTCTTTCCACTGCTTTCTTCCCAATTGCAGAGTAAGGTGGACCCCTCAGGTGAGGGGTCCCAAGCTAAGGTGCTGCAGGAGGCCACATCGGAGCGTAAGCACAGACCCCCCCAGCTGGGATGTTCTTCTCAAGGGCAGCCAGTCCCTCTGGAGGGGGACAGCAAACAAGCTACTGGACTAGCTCTAGCTTTGACAGCAGCACTGCAGAGACCATAATGTGATTGTCACAGCGTCAGTACGAACAAGTGCATATTCATAAGCGAAACATGTGTCACGGTGCGTCTTGCGCTATTTCACGGCCCCGTGAACTGGGATAACTGGGATTGTGTGATAAAATCTAGCAAGGGGTCTTAGTAGGAAAGTTCAGAAATGCATGAGCCCAAGAAATCACTGCTTTAAACACAAAAGCAGCCTGTTAAGGCAATGCTGTTATTGCTTCTCTTCTGATATACATGAGAGGGAGCAAATCCTAAAAGCAGCTGAAGTCATAACAGCAATCACTTACCAAGGCCATAAAATATTGATCTTCTCCCATCTGAGACCTGTCAGGCTGGCATATTGGAAGGTGTTTGTACCTTTTAAACAGGTATATGATGAAGAGAGAGTGAAGACAGCACTATTAACTTAGAATGTTACTTGGAAGATCTAAGAAAAAATCCTTCATCTTCTGGGACCAGAGTTCTGTTACAGTCTTGCTGGAAAAGGAGCTTTAAAGGCAAGTACTCCTGGCTCTGCTGAGCTCTCAGAGTGGGAGGAAAATGAGGAAGATGAGTGCATTTATGTTTTGATTGCAGTTCCACATAAAAGGCACCTTGGGCCCTAACTTCCCTATTGTGCAGGCTCCTAATCCAGACTAGTTTAGGGCAGCATTCTTGAATTTGTCAACCTAATAGCAGATACATAGACCCACATACAGTTAAACTATCAGAGAAGCCCATGAATACTAGGAGGAGGAATTGGAAAAAGGAATAACTTAGGCTGAATGTCTTTTTTTTTAAGAAGTATTTTTAATTCTTGTCCCCCTCAATTTATGCACTTCCTTTAAGCTTTCATGATTGTATAGTATATGTATGGTTTTTAAAACAAAATAATCTTTACAAAACATAATTTACTTTAAAATTTTGAGGAAAAAATGTCCCAATGGGTAAAGGAAACCCTGATTCTTACACTGAGTTATTATTTTCTACCATTAATGATGAAGACTACAGACACTTGTAGTGGTCATCTAAGAAGCGATCTTCAGTGTATTCAGCGCCACAGGAACGTGAAGAGCAGATGTTCTCTTCCCCTATAAGCTTATCATCCAAACAGACAAGACATTCAGAGTGTGAAATGGATCAGTCACACACACTACACTCAAGTGGGAGATCCAGGCACTCTTGCAGGAAGCTGAGCATCCAACTAACCTGCTAATGGAATAGTACAGTCTTCTAGGATGATTGAAGAAATTGGAATATAAATACATGTCTGTTTATTTAATCAGCACCATAAACAGGCTTTTAAACAGCAAAAAACCCCTAGGAATATTCCGATGAGTGGAAAAGAATACATGGCAACAAAGAGGGGGGAAAAAACAACACCAACCCCCCCCCCCCAAATCCCAATAAAAGCCACAAAAAAACACAACCCAAAACCCACAAAGCCCCAAACACCTTGAAAGTAAGAACATTTGGGTTTTTGTGGGGGCTTATTTTGTAGGGAGGTTGATAGCAACTCAGCTATGCAAAATTAGTTTGATTTGCCAGTAATTACATTCATAGTAGAGATTTACCAGTTTTCATGAAAACAAGCAAAGCAAACCCATACTTCCTCACCAAAAAACAATTTCAATAGGTTTTCCAATAGTGGGAAATGATAGGCTCAACTGTGAAAAGAGATTCAACGAACAGATGAGAGGGCTCCAAAAGAAAGAGAGGACACAAATATAAAAAATTGAATGGAATAAAGACTGAAACTGGAAAACAAAAACAAAAGTTATTTTCTTCAACTTTGAATTTTTCACAGCTTCTGACTAATTTGGTAAGTTGTTCCTACCAGCTCTGATATTTAGGCCTTTGGAAAGGTACCAAGAACAAAGACCCTTTGGTCATACCTAAGTACCCAGAAGCTAGCATTCAGCATCTCAGAAGGGCACACTAATACAAATGCTTCAGTGCAGGCTGAAGCACCTCACCGTGGTTTTCAATGCTATTTATGGACCTCGAAAAATTGCCTGGTAATGTTACGGATCCGTATATCATTGACTTGGGTTTGGAGATATTAGAGTGACTTTTCTTTACCTTTTCTGTTTCCCTTTGACATAGCCCATAATCCATTAGCAGAGCTGAATAAGTTGAAATCCACTGCATTAGAAAACTGTGGTTGAATGGAGCCTTTCGAGGCTGGTTCTGCACAGGAGTGACAACTTTCAGCATTAGCTGTGCATGCGTTGCCCGTGAGGTCACATCCCAGGGTCTGTTTGTAGAGACAGACTGCTGTGTTGCTGGAGCAAGATGTTAGTCAAAGGCAGGGAGAGTGTTAGAGTCAGCTGAGAAGGTTAAAAAGGCAATGCTTTTAATGATTAGAAGTATTTTGGGGTTGTAACAGCACTCAAGCTTTTCTGAACTTTCCTAACATGTTTTTTCCCCTAAGGCTGTTAAAAATATATTTCTTCTTTTAAGATTATGACAGAGGTATACAGATAGCTCTGTGAAGAACTTTTTTTTTTTTTTTCAAATTTTCAACTTTCAGTGTCATTTCAAATTTCAGAAAATAAGTCTAGAAAACAGCCTGATGACAGCTTTGTGACATCCACCCCTCTACCTCCATGTGCCTTTTATCCAACAGGAAAACAAAACATTCAGCTAAGGAAGACTGAAAAAATTAAAATGTGTGATCACCCTTTTTCCTCCATCCACTTCTCAACTACCTACATTTATGATTTGTGTACTGACTGGAATTTTGTCACCTTTTCTTCACTTCGTATAGGTCTTAATCCCAGACTGTTTTCTTATCCCTTGTTGCACGTGTGACCCTGCAAGCTAGGATAGGGAGTGGAGGGGATGGGAGTGCTGGCAGCGTGGGACACAAGAAGGAAAAGGCCATTGTACGAAGGTGCAGGACGATATGGCTGGAGAACATTCTAGGAGACGAGTGCTCAGCACAGCACTCACTCAACTGTGCCACGAACCCACCCAAGCCCTTAGATGGACCCGTTGCTTTGGGGTGGGGAAGAGGTCGTGGTCCTGTACTGCAAAAAACCTTTCAACATTGCTTTGGGGAAAACATGAGGTAGAAGTCTGTTTAATGAGGTCTGAACCTCAGTTTAATAGGTGAAACTTTATCTCACAAACTCCATCTCATCTCCTACCTGTTTCCTGCAGAGCGTTAAAACTCAAACATCAGCCCCATTAAAATAAGGATGAGTGCCTGTTATATTACAAGCAGCCTTGATTAGTGACAACGGTATTTTCACATCAGCAACAGCAAGTTCAAGGCAACTGCTGTTCACATTAAAGTGAACACAGCTTTGCAGTGGTGTTCACGAGCGTAGAAAGCATGCTGCCATCTGTGCTTAATTACATTTGTATGGGGTCTTGCTCTTCAAGTCATTTTTGAGAGTCCAGTACTATTGATTTCATAAAAGTTACATAAATCTAACTGCCATTGCTGTTATTAAATTTCACTAGCCGTTTCACTATGGGACCTTGAGATCTGTCTCTTCCCGAGTGCTGGTACTGGAATATACAGGGACATTTCTGTGATTTTGTTTGAGGTACACCTCAGTGGGCCATTTTTAGGCTCCAGTTAGAGTGATTGCAAGGCAATTAGGATAGACAAACATAGCTGCTCTCAGCACATGCAGAAGGAGGGGAACTAGTCTCAGTCAAAATAAAGGGGAATTTTTCTGCCTGAGAGACAGAAGAGGTGCCCTGGCTTTGCTGAATTGCATCAGAAGTCCCAGCTGTATTGATCTGAACAGACCGTTGCCTTATCCTTCAAGTGGTAATCTACTGGATTTCTGTACAAATGGCTGCTGCGGCTGTGATTACGGAAGTGCTACAGATGCAGCTGATGTGTGCAGGTCGGTCTATGTGTGCACAGAGGCACCAGTGTGCAATCCATGAGACCTACTGCTTTTACATCTGCCAATACCTCATCTATCAGCATGCCTGGTCGCTGGCTATCCTGATCAGTTTGCAACCCTGTTCTGCAGAGGAGATGAGAACATGAGAATGCAGTAGTATTTGGCTTTCTTTTTTTTTTTTTGGCTGGTTCATGAAGACTGGAAACCTGGCTGTCTTAAGATACTCAGTGTTCCTCTGGTCACACAAGATCCATTCAGCAGCAGTGAGTTAGATGCGGTGGCTTGTAGTCTGGTGCTAACAACAGTGCATGACCTCCATTGTCATCTGCTGGTGTTTGTTCTCATGCAACCAGTGGGCTGTGTACATATTTATTACAAGAGAAATATTGGAGGCTTTTTGTGCTCTGCGTCTAGTTTGAGGGCTTTGTTGATGATCCTGAATTGCTTTCTGAAGCTTTTGCTCATAACCTTATCAGCTAAAAACCTCCATTTTTTTTCATATTCGTCTGTTGCAGGCAAAACAGTCTCAGTTCAGGGAATTTCACTGAATTTGATTTATTTCCAATTAACATAAACTTTTATTTACTGATTTGGGTGTTGGAAAACAAAGAAGACTTAGATAATTAAACGCTGAGGGAAGCCCCTTTTTTCCCCACTCCCCAGGCTCAGCTTCAGTTTAACAACTCTCCCCCACCAGCCCCTTCCCCCCGGCTCATTTTCACTGCATTTTACACTCAGTCCCTGCCAGTCACTTGCGTGAAGCAATGGGCAGCGTAGGGGGCTAGTTTCTTGCAGTGACTCCTTTTTGGTTTTCCCTCTTTTCTTCTCCTGCTTTTTCCTTCTCACTCATTCCCTACTCCATTCTGGGTTATCTACAGGCTGCAGTCCCTTCAAGGGTGTCCCTGCTCCATCATGCGCCTCCCAGAGGCACAAGTCCCCTGCCAAGGTACCCTCCAGTGAGGAGTCCCACCCTCCAAGAGGCATTCCCAGCCCTGTTCCCTTCCACATCTTCCTCCTGTATCTTCGGGAGGAGAAGAAATCTCACATTATATGATACAAGGCTTAGGTCTCACATTATATGATGCAAGAGTGGTCATGGGGCAGAGCGAGGGGTGCCATGCTATGGGTGTCAGAGGAGTCACTGCTGGTTTCCACCAGTGAGAAGGAGCCACAGGCAGACTCCTGACAGACATGCCCCTCCACAACCCTCCAGCCCCCAGCTCCCTGCCCAAAGAACCTTTTTTCCTCTAGCTGCGTGCATCCTGGCCTTTCTGCAGACAGGGGTATTCAAAGAGAGGGATCAGAGGGAAATTCCACCTTGTAAAATGTTTCATCCATTTTCTTCCCCAGAAGAAGTCAAATTTGCCAAGTTTTTGGTACTGGAGTTGTCTAACAGGAATAATGTTGGATAGGAAGTCACCAAAAGGTGAGGTCTCCTCCCAGCTCTGTTGATCGCTTGCTGGATCCAGCATTCAAAATGCTTTTTTTTTTTTTGTAGGCACCCCAGACCATGTCTGTCACCACGTGTTTAGTCTGCAAGTTGTGCTGAACTGGGTCTGCCTCTCACTGCGTGTGTGACACCAGGCACAACAGGGACCTGGTCCCTGCCGAAGCCTTGAGGCACGACAGTAACACAAATAATAAATAATAATTCCATTAGTGAGAGAACATACATATTTATTTGAAAATGTACTGATGCAAAGCACTGGTGATTGACAGCAGTGCTCAGCACACACACAGTGATGAGATTGCATTATATCTGTGGCCATAGCTTTATACATAAAGCGCAGCCCATAAATTAAATCGGAGATGATCTCTGCCAACAGCACTGGCATCCTCACTCATTGCTTTCACAGGACATCACACCAGTAGCTTCTCACCAACCCACGGCCCCAGAGCCACCTGAAAGGAGAGTCAGGACAGGAGGTCCTCTCTCCAATTCGTCTGACTTCAGCATGCAAGGTCTGGGACTGCCCCCCTCATGGGTTGCCTAAGTATATATGACAGCTCAGTGGGGAACAGCCCTGTCTCTCCCATCCTTTCTTCTCTCCTCATCTCCCGTCCTCCTGTCCTCAGGCTGTGCAGCTGGCCAGGCAGAGATGGCAATGCTGTGTTCCAGACCTGGGGAAAAAGAAGCACAGTGTGTTTTCCCACAGCATCTGTCATTGTGTGTGGACCTATTTCCCACCCATTTAATCCCCTTGCTCTAGCAAGGTCCCCCCCAGCTGAGGCCCAGAGACCTGGGCATTAGTGCAGAGGAAGCTCTGAAGAGTACACACCAGCACCCGGCCATGCTGACAGATCTTTCACGTCAGTGGTGGCATCTTCCTGAGTCATCAGTATGGAACATACTTCAGGCAGCTCCGCATAAACACCGCCTTCAGACAGTGAAGGGAAATATTTTAACTCACCCACATCCCATAAACACGACTACAGATCTCTTGATGGCAGCAACAGAACTGTCATCACCCTCGATAAATAGACAGGGTGTCACTTGTTTTTCCACTATTTCTTCTCCATAGCCGTCTTCCATGTAGCATAGGGGTATGTCAGGTAAATCTGTGCCTTTTCCCCCTCTCCAGGAAGTGTGTGTACGTGGTGGGGGAGGCAGTCTGCCTGTGCACAGACATCTCGTCGGCTCCAGTTGGCTTCTATGGGAGATTCACATAGAAAGGAGAGCAATAGGGTCCCAGATGCTCGAGAGAAAACGGCAAGCTAATTCTCCAGTGTTGCTTCCATGTGCTTCAAAAAGACATTAGAAAAGAGAGAAATGCATAACTGAAAGGTGCTGAATAATTTGGGGAAATGGGGTCACGCCCACCCACCCATTTGTAGAGCTTAGAGATCTGTATAAAGATGCAAATGAATACATCTGTTGTGTCATTAAATGCAACTGCAGCAACCTAGATGAAAGGGAAAGGGAGTGAGGGAGAAGTGCTGACTGGTAATAGTACCACAAAGTTGTCTTCTGTGATGAGGATCTGCCAAGTGCAAAGCCCTAGGCTAGTACTCCGAGTCATATGGGTTCAGCACCCATTTATTCTATCTCTCCTTCTCTGCTGCTTCTTGTAGTCTCATGGCCTGATATCAACCCTTATGCTCTTCTTATGAAGGCTGTGGGAGTTGATGGGTGTAGTGCCAGTGGTTCAATCCCCTCTTTCACCTGCCTGTGGAGCCTGGCTAACTCAGCTGGCTTTTTGCAGGGAGGGGAGAGGATGGAGGCACCTGCATCTCTGACAGACAGCAGCCCTCTGCTGCTGGAAGCACCTCTGCCTCTGGGAAGGGATGGGGGATGAGGTCAAGTGACAACATGTGTGCACAGGCTGCCGTGAGTAATTGAATGTGGGAGTGATCCTGACAGCACCTCTGTCCCTGCTCACTGCCCGGGCACGAGTCAGCTGTGACGCCAGGATCTGAAAAGACACTTGAGAAATGTCACGGCCAGAAGGACCCGTGAGTGTGACACCCATCATCAGGCTAGCGCTGCTGCCCAGCTGCCCCAGCTCAACAAGGGGAGGGGGCAGAAAATTCCCCCACTCCCTCAGCAAAACAAAGAGGAGTCCCCTGACCACCCCTCTCCCCTCCCCACCATCCTCACCTCACTTCCCTGATGGAGAGCAGAGGTCCTCCCACTTGCAATTACTCCAGACTCCCTCCATCCTGCTGGTATTCCCCAGTCAAGGACGCACCATGGGGGCAGGTGGGGAGAAAGATGCAATTTAGCAGAGTACCACTCCTGCTCCTGCAGCTTGCTGTGCTCTTCTGTGGCAAGGCTTTGTACAGCCCTGGCAATATAATCCCTTGGCTCCTCCTGAGGGGCTTGCACAAGATTGCTGCAGGCGAGCACAAGCCCTGGCCCCCTTTCTCCTGGTTTGCTGGGGCTGGAGGTTTTGTCACTAAGTTCAGATCTGGTGCCTGATTTCCCCCAGTACCCGTGCTTGCCAGTGGGAAGCTGGCTGGGCAGTTGCATACACCCTCGGATTCCCTCATTGTGGACATGCTTGCTTATTTGCTTTTCCTTTACAGGGCTATCTAACAACATAAACAAGGAATGCCCCAGCTCTGACAAAATTACTTTTATGTATACACATTTTCTCCTGGGGCAAGTACAGAGGGAAAAGCACAGATCCATAGAAAAACAGTAAAAAAACCACACACAGCATTCATTCCTGTGGTGTAAGTGTTACGCTAGAAAGCCATTTCCATTTGGTTAGGTTCCTTGCAGGTCCTTCCTGCCCAGTCTGGGCTTTTAGTGTCTGCGAGGGACATGGCAAGTGCCATCCTTGTATACTTTTATGACTTATGAGTTTTATGACTTCTTGTTATTGTCTATACAAAGGCAGTTAGATTAAATTTAGAGTGATCTTTAGGTTCCCATATAACTATTTTGAACTTCAGTCTTCTAGTTAATAGTGGTTGTTTCCATTTCCCCCTTTTTTCCCCAATGTGGTACATAAACACTCTGAATTTCACACTGAGTCTCTCACTGCTCAGTCATACTGAGTTTTAATCCCCAGTCATCTTCTTACGTGACTGTGCCACAGTGGCCTCTGATAAACTTTGCTGAACAAGCTCCCAATTCTCATTCACACAGAAATGAGTATTTACACAAATATACATATACATGTGTTGTGCTCTCTCCTAATAAACTTTACTTTTGACATTTGGGACGTTAGCCTTTTCAGAGGCCCAAGTATATATATCTGTATATACTACTGCTTGGTGCCATACCTGCGGTGCTCATATTCAGTGTAATCAAATCATGGTCACTGCTCTCTGTAGCTGCTTCCAGGGGTTGACAGCTTCTGCTGCAACAGGTTTGAATGAGCATCCAGTGAGTATAACCTTTTATTAACTCTATCAGCCAGGTGATCAGTCGGACAGGCGTGTGCAAACCCTTTTGTATGTGTGTGCAGGTGCAGGTACACTCACAAACGTAAAAGCAACCCTTATTGCTTTTTTATATCTGTTTTTACTGTCAGTGTTGTCCAAAAGCTTATGCAGATGCATATGTCTACTTTTCCCAGTGACATTTCTCCACACTGTTATTAACCAGTCATACACTAATCATGCTGTTAAGCATGGATCGTTGAATAGTTGCTCATGCCAATTTGCAGTCCAGGAGCTTATCATTCTTTTAAGTTATTTATAATTGTCCTAAATGTTTGTCTCTCTTTATTTATGGCTCCCAGGCTGCTTCCTATCAAGCCTGCATGTATCAGTGCAATGTGTTCTTGAATACATTCAGTAAGTCTGAATTTTTTTACTTTATACTGATTTCCACATCTATCTGTCTCAGGCTGCATTCCTCATTGACTTGAGACCTACTCTCCAGAGGCAATCAACAGCTTCCAGACCAGCATTTCATTCTTCTTTGTCCTTCCTAATGAGAACAGTAGACTTTTACCTCAACCTGAATGTAATGTTTTCACAGTAGAAAATTATCATCTCTACACTTCAGAAGCATCGGTGATGTTTCCTGTTGACTGCATAAAACCTCTAGCATCGTTTGAAATTGGAATCCTTCCATAATAACTGTATTTTGTATTTCCATATGCTACAGAGATGGGGAAAATCATTATTAAATCGTTAATTCAGTGGTGTCTACAAGACCCCAACAGTCACCCTCTAAAAGGTTTTACAAGTAAACACAAAGATCAGACTGCTCTGAAGAACTGAGTAACTGAAAAAACACAGTGGCATCTTTAATGCAGAGCATCACCCCTATGCCTTTACTCACTCTGCTTTTCCTTAAATGTTTGTAACTACACTGTTAAAAATTTCAAGTAATGTGACTAATCCCTGCAGGTTTCGGCAGTGACAATAATATCAAATTTCTTCTCATCAATGGGAATTTCCATTTCAAGCTTGCTTGTTCCTCTGATGTCTAGGACTGCTGTATAAGTAATAGGAAAATTTCTTTTCTTCACAACTTTAGCACAGCAGCTCAATTTGTTTGCAGCATGCTGAGCTTGAGTTCGCATTGCATTTGCCTTCTTAGCACCTTCCTTTTGTGCCATTAGTCAAGCGACCGCCTGGCTGCTCCAGCTTGTTTCTGACAGAACGGAGTAGCTTTGAGATGGAGGCCATTCTGCTCATACGTGGTTGCGTATATATATAAAAGACTGAAGGCAGCATTATGAAACCTCCAGCAATTTGACTACAACACTGCAGCCACTTATTTTCCACCGACACCAGAACACTCTTTTTTCCTACTCACCAGCTGGTGAGAAGTGTCAACTGACAATGCCAGCAGATCGCAGGAGGAATTGCTGCCTTCAAACACCAGACTTCATTAGCGTGGGGCCAACTGCATCATCCCTGCTGCTACTGCTCCTTGAAGGGGCTTTACACCCGGAGTACCCCTGTTCCTCATTTCATTCTGCAGTAGCCGGAGGGAGGTGGGAGAAAGGGTGCACATAAACCTCTGAGCAATCCACGTCTCAGCAGAGGATCTGCCGAATCAGATATCGTCTGGGAATTTTTTCTTCAGCAGTAACACCTTGCGTGCCAAGGAATTGTACAGACCGACTAGCGCTCCTCCTCCTCTTCCTCCTCCTCCTCCTCCTCCTCCGTTATACTCACAGCTGCCGTGCTGATCTTACTGTTTGTCGTTTGTTGTGTTGACACAGTGCTGGGACAAACCAGGAGCATGGGAACTTCTGCCACCTGGTCTGGTCAGCCAAGAATGTCTCTATCCTCTTTACAGGAGACCCACATAAACTGAAATTTGATGACCACAGGGGAAAAAAAATAAAAAGAAGGTTTCTGTTGGTAGCCCTGGACTGGAAGTGGGCGATTATCAAACAGAGACCAATTCAACAAACCCTTAATTTAAGAAAGTACTTGAATATGTAGTTTCCTCTAATCATGTCTCTAAGATGTTTCTTGTCCAGCAAAAGAAGTAAATACAGGCAGCCTCCAGCATGCACTGAGGTACTCTGAGGTAGCAACCTCAACTGTGTAAAAAAATGCTAGCCATACTGTGGAGGAAAATGACGACATAAAGCATTCCCCCAGGGCTGCCTGGCACTAATGACTTTAATACAGTGAGTTGAACAAACTTATGAGGCAGCAGTGACTATGAAGGAGGACTTTTAACTTGCCTACAATAACTACCTTACTAGGAGCTGAGTGTTTCAGTCAGTGTGATGAATAGTGAATAGGAGCCATAGGAAGGGCCAGCGCGGGGAGGCAGCGCCGAAAGCGGACCTGGATGGGGCAGGCTGCAGGACACAGCCGTAGGAGAGCACCTCTGGCAGCAGTGCAGTGATGTGGGGAGGCACGGGGTTAATTCCTAAAGCTTGCATCAAAAAGCTTGGCTGCACAGGGGAAGGATCTGCCAAATCAGGACCTGGAATGCAGAAGTAATACAGATAAAAGTGCGTGCATGAGTGCTTGCTTCCCTCAAGAAAAGGACGCGTGGGTAATGGCTGGGGGGTGCTGGCAGAGGGCCCACAACCTCATATGAATCTCTAGGAGATTCCAGCCATACAGGAGTCTACGTATGAAATAATGTGATGACGGTACAGGTGGGCATCCTAACACTGCTTATACCACAGATGTTCTTGTGCGCTAGCAGACAGTGACAGGAGAAGCCGCTGAGTTACAGGAAGCAGCACTTGCTTACAGAGCTGATGGAGGACTGAATGCAGAAAGTCTCTTGCTTTTGTGACTCTGTATCTATCCCAGGCTGATGTTTCCATCGCCTGCAGGGCTCCTCCTGCAATCAGTCTCAGTACTGTTCACCAGACTGAGCCGTACTTCCAATTATATTTATAGGCCTATTAGTAAAACCGGTGATCTATTCATAGACAAGCCATGAACACAAGAAGAGAGTCAAACGCAGCCAATAAATTGCCTGCAAGAAGTAAACTGTGCCATCAGCAAAATTTTGTATCTCTGTTGTTCTCCTCTTTCTCTTAGATCGTTAATAAACATATTGAACATCCCTGGTCCTGATGCTGATCCCTGGAGCATCTTGCTATTAACCTCCTTTCATGCAGAGAATTGGACGCTTATTCCTTTCCTTTGTTTGTTACCTCTTATCTAGGTTTTAATCCATGTCAAGACTTTGCCTCCCACCCTACGGGTAACAAATTTCTTTAATGGCCTCTTGTGAAAGACTTTATCAAAAGGCTTTTGAAAAGTTTAAATAAATTATATCCCCCGCACACCCTTTCTCCTCAGTCCAGTATTTCATTAACTCTTCCCCAGAATCCTAATAGGCTAGAGAAGCACAAGTCACACTTACAGAAACTGGCAGACAGGTTTATCTCTATCAAGTTAGACTCATCTAGCTTTCTAACTCTATCTTTAATGATTTTTTTCAGTGTTTTCTCCTTGTTCCAAGGTAAGGCGCTCTATTTTATAATTGGATCATCTTTAGCCTCTTTGTAAAACACGGTTACAATAATTGCCCCTCTCCCAGCCCTTAAGTCCCACGGGCATTTATACAAAAAGTTGTTTGAATGAGCCACTGCCTGCTTTGGTTAATACCTCCACTACTCTGAACTCCCATTCCCAGGGCATTCGCAGACGCTTATCATCCATTCGGAGGTTCACAGCTTTATCTGTTGTGCTATCTTCTCATGCCTCTGACCCTTCTCAGCCTGGGACTTTCACAAACAGCCAAGATTTATTCTCTCCTCTCACGTTTTCCCTCACCTCCCCAGGTAAAAAAGCCCAGGAGAGAGAAATTCATTGTTTTCCATGTGCCTGGTCCCACTCTAGCCATGGATGAAGTGGCAAGTTGGCTAAGGCAGCAAGTGGTTCGGTTTAGTCAACTGGTGTTGGCTCTTCTACCTTTTCAGCTACCAAAACAGTTTGTGTTGTTGGCACTTCAGCCCTCTAGCTTCAGCCTTCTGGTTAGCCAGGTGGTCCTAAAGACAACATTGATGGCCATTATCCACTTGCCTGTCTTTGCAAGGCAGCAACTTTCAACCACCTTGTTTGAGAGAACTGATGGGCAGAGTCCTGGGCACATGAAACAACACACACAGAGGGAGAGCTGATTTCCAGCAGTACAAGAGAAGAAGTCGACATCCCCAAAGTACCTGTTTGCACGGCAGGGTGGGGGGATGTTTGGTTTCTCTTTGCACAGAGGCAATTCTCCTGCTGTAACGAGGCATTTTCAGTCCAAAGTGCAAGCGATTCACCCAGCCCCAGGCAGAAGAACATGTGGCCAAGCTGTGGCTGTCATGAGAGAGGAAAATCAGGCCTGCAAAATGTCCATTTGGTGTTACAGACACAAAGGTCTCTCTGCTGACCCTCACAGCTGCTGCACACATGCCCAACAGCAGTTTAGCATACTGCTTTGTAGCATTGGGCCCAAAGGTTGGCTCATCCAATGAATGACATGTACAGCTCTCCGCTGTGTGCAGGGACTGAATTAAAGCCTGGAAGACATTACAAGTTACTGCAGGCCCTGGATCAGGCCCAGGAAGGAAGATGACTTGCGAGGGTAGCTGAGCATCCTGAGCCTGCCTGCATCTCACCAAACCAAGAACCTTCTGTCCTTCCTCCCCCAGAGTCTGCTACTCACCTGGAACATCCTGGGTGCTGTATGCCTCACATCAGAAGGCTACGCTCCCACAGAGCTCTCATGCCTGAGCTGCTTTGGACTAGAAGCTGCATGTTGCCCCGGTGCAGATGGACGAGCTGCTGCGCATCAGCTGGTGCAAGGCAATGCCTTCCTGTGGGGGACATTGGCTCCTAGTTCTTATCCTCGCTCTTTTTATTTCTGTGCAGGTTATCTCTAACAAGCTTCTTCCACAACACTAAAATGTGATGCAGCCTAAAAAAACGTTGATACTTTTAGAAAGCAGGCAACATTTGGCCTCCTCTTGGGTTACACATGGCTCTCTAACCACAAAGTCACTAGCCCTACTGTATCATTTTCATCTCCTTCATAGACAGAAACCATCACCCTAAGCAGAAGCTGAAGTTGCAGAGAAGACCAAGGAGTTTTGCAAGTTTTCTTCATGTCCCCACTCCTATGGAGCTACAGTGCTGTCAGTCTGGGGAGGCTGTTTTACTTGGATGGCTGAGGAAAATTTTTATGCACCCCGAAAGCCTCCCTGGGGTGAGCCAGCTGACAGCTCACCATGCTTATGTCCTGTGCATCGTTATGAAGGCTGTCTCTGCAGGGTGGCTTCTGTGCTGTGGGAGGGATGGCTCCCTACCCTGAGCTGTCCTTTGTAACCAGCTCTTGTCTTCTTACTCAGCAGAACTGCATCGTTTTGCTCCCAGGGGGAAGTCAGGTGCCCACAGAGTTTGGGCATGGATTTGTCACGGTATGATTTGTTCAGCCAAGCTCCTTATACCCTCCTTAATCTCCATTTTATATCTCCCCTGCTGCACTTTACAATCTCTTATGTTACTATAATTTGGGCTGGATTTCCATATTTTAGAAAATGCCTCGTTAAATGACTATATCTTTCCCTTTATCCATGGTGTTACTTCTCAGCATTACTTCCCACCTGTGGGGAGAATGTATATGTATCATATGGAAGTACGTTATGGCTGTAGTAAATGACCTCATATCATCTGGCTCTTCACCACTCTCCCATGCATGTGTAAATTGGCTTTAGAGATACAACTACAGCATTTCTTCCTGCAAGCCCTGACACCACTCTCAAACCAGAATAGGTTGTTGTACCTTCAGGGTTCTCTTGCACATCTTCTAATGAGGCCAGAGCATGGTCTCCAGGCTTTGAATGCTTGAGCACATCCATCATCATCACCAGCTGCCAGGCTTTCTTGCACCAGCTGTCCCACAGGCTCTATATGAAGCAGCCAGGGGGGACAAACACCATGGGCAGTGCTTACAAATTCCTTGGACGTTGCTCTTCCATTACAGTCACGAATCCTCAGGATCCAGGATTCAGAACCCGTGGTCTTTTACACCTTGAAGTTTCACATATTTCCTGTTCCACATGAGTCATTAGGAAAAGTTATTGACAAACAGGAGCTGTTCAAAGGAGAGCAACTGAAATGATCAAGCGAGTGGAGGAATTGATTTAGAAAGAAAGATTAAAAGGATAAAGTCTGGAGAGATTGGTTAAACAGCAACTACTGTGAGCGTGATAACCTACACATACTTAAAAAGTATTTCAGAAACAGGAAAACACTAGTAGCATGATACATGGGGAGACAAGTGGAAACAGACAGAAATTGAGAGTAACTTGAATTTTCCCTTTGAGATTAGCTTTCAGACAATAGGAAAGGAAATGTTCACTGTCACTACCCTAACCTGATGCCAGCAGGTAAGAAACCCAGTTCCTCTCAATTTTATAAACCCTAGGACAAAAAATACTAGTAAATGCAACACAAGGTAAGATGTCCAGAGATGGCACTGAGTCAGGGAATGGTGTGGGCATCCAGGTGAGGAGACAGATTTGGGAAAAACTGTGGGCAAAGCAGCACTCTTTCCAGAGGAAACCCAGGGGACTCCACCTTAGACAGGTGCAACATACCTCTCTGGGAGTCTGCTTTCCTTAGCTTGAAAGTGGAACAGCTTATGGATAAAACCAAGACTTCTCCTGTTATGGCCATGTGCACGGGTGAGGTTCCTGCAATCCTCACTCACCATCTGGTCCATGAGCTCTGGTGTGCTACAGTCATTTGTTAGTTTTAAACTTGACTACATTGCATGCCAGAGTGTGCAGCTGAGCAAGCCTGACCAGATGCTTATCAAGTATAAATCGGTGAAAATGTCTATTTATATCAGCTGAGGCTGTGCACTACTCTTTATAATGAACCTTGTGTCCATTGTACGTTCATGGACTCACAAAGTTGAAGGCTAAAGGGACTACCAGATCATCTGCTTTGACCTTCCAAGTATCACAGGCCATTAATTTTCACCCAGTTACCCCTGGATTGAGCCCAATAATTTGTCAGGGAACTACTGGAGAGAGTCCAGTGTAGGGCAACAAAGATGATTAAGGGATTAGAGCACCTCCCTTATGAGGAAAGGCTCAAGGAGCTGGGACTCTTTAGCCTGGACAAGCGAAGGCTGAGAGGAGACCTTATTTATGTTTATAAGTATCTAAAGGGTGGGTTGAAGGATGTTGGAGGCGGACTCTTTTCAGCGGTTTCCAGCGATAGGACAAGGGGCAACGGGCTCAAGCTGGAACAGAGGAAGTTCCATTCAAACATGAGGAAAAACTTCTTTACGGTGAGGGTGATGGAGCACTGGAACAGGCTGCACAGGGACATCGTGGAGTCCCCTTCTCTGGAAATGTTCAAGACCCGCCTGGATGCAGTCCTGAGTGATGTGCTCTGGGCAATCCTGCTTTAGCAGGGGAGTTGGACTAGATGATCTCTAGAGGTCCCTTCCAACTCTGACAATTCCATGATTCCGTGAAAACATAGTATGTGTTTAGCTAAAAAGTATCTCTTTGAATGAGTTCTGTTGTTGATCTCGAGACATTCAAACATAGCTAATCGTCTCCTTCAGGTGGGAGTTTCTTGCTGTGGCTAATCACCTTTGCTCTTTCATAAAAAGCACGCAGTTTCCATTTGAACCTGCCCTGCTCCTTCAGATGTTATCTGCTATTGAAGTCACAGTTCGTTCATGTTCAAGCCACAATGTCCAATAATTTGTAATCGTTTTTATGTTTGCCCAGAATTTTCAGGCAAAAATATTTTGTGGCATGGGTTGAAAATAGTTTACTGTGAGAGTCACACAGAGTATTTGATATTCTCCATGAAGATCACTGTATGTCAAAAACGTGTATATTCCTTGACTTAAATGAGAACAACTAATCAATCAATCTGTTTGTCTGATCAATCGTAGTATCACATTCACCTGAATATTTGAACACCACCCTGTGATATCAGTTGCAACAGCAAAATCCCTAATGGGTTTATACTGTGGCATGCTTGTCTTTGGGAAAGCAGTTTCTCTGTTCACACATATCCTCAAATTTCTTCTTGTGGTTGTTGCAGGAGATTGTACACTGTGGTAGGTGAACATGTGGTCTGAACCAGTACAGCTGTTCCCATAAGTAAAACTATGTTTAAGAAAGGATGTGGAAGGGTTTTGCTTGCTATTGGTTTTCTCCTTTAAGCTACTAAGGGTTTTGGGGTACAAATATGAGATGGCATTTTGAGTTTCATTCTTCCCGTGGAAATGTTTTTTAGTGGAGACGGTGAAAAACCTGTAATAACACATCCAAAATGCACTTTCTGCAAATACTATGCAACACTGACTTAAAATTTGCCATGTCTACAAACATCCCTGCCAGTAAACTGATTTGTGAGGTTGTTCATGGAAACACAGCAAAAAACGGGAGTGAACTCAGCAGAAAGGAATTAATTAAAATTTGAAAGAAGATTTGTGGGTCATTCCTCGGGACCTGCTAACAGATTTAAGGCAGCTTAGCAGAGAGCTGGTCTGGGGGTATGGTTTCATAACCCCAAGCAGAGCTGTGAAAATGTATCTTCGCTTGCATGACTGAGGGTACTGTGGGAATCTCTCCCAGTACTCACAGGAATTCCTGGGTGACTTATGGGCTAGAGACCATATAATGCTTCTGACTACAACAGGTTTCCTGTTTGTTCTGGCACTTCCAGAGGCACGCCATTTGAGAATGATCCAAGTATTGGAAAATAGAAACAAAAATAGCAAGCTTTCTATCTTTTTCCCTCCTCTGCCCTGCAGGGGAAAGAGCCTGGTTAGTTTATAGGGTGATTTCTTTGTTTAGACTTTTAGGTGTGCTAATGAGAGGGTGTGTGGATGTCTTGTGTTTTGCACCCACGTGGTGGGGTGCAAAAGGTTCATTGCTGCAGGGCTATGTTGGGGAACTGAGCTCTCCATGGAGAGGGCTGGAACTACCAGAACAGTTCTCAGTATTCCTGAGAGTAGTTCAATGCACCCAAAGCCCAGGGAAATCCTGTCTCCAGCATACACAGACCTCATACTCTAGTCAACAGTCTGCTTGTTCGTGCATGGCGTAGTTAGCGTGGGGTTATGCAGAAAGGTGAATTTCCTAAGCAACTCAGACAAAACCCACGGCAGGGGCAGAGTATTGGGGCAGAGACCTTGAAGGTGATTCTGTCTTCACTGGTGGCCAGTACAAACGAGGGAGCAGCAGGGTGATGTTCTCACAGTAATCGGTGTTGCTAGGGAGACCAGAAACTGTGTTTTGTCAACTGGAGCTTTTCCAGGATGCCTGGCTTCTTCACTAGATATTAGCTGCAATAATCAGTCACGAATGCCTGGATCACTGTGCTGAGACCTGTGTCTGATAGGATAGGACACCATCTTCTGGCAGGTTGCAACTGGAAGTGGGAGTGTTTTAATAATATGGTTATCTGGGAGTTACATAGCAGTAAGGCATCCAAAGGGACTTCAAAGCTACAGGCAGACTTAACAGGCTGGGGCTGACTCCCTCAGTGGCAGGTGGTGCTATGGAAATACATAAGCAGTTTGAAATATTTCACTTCTTTTTGCAAGCATCAATTTGGTTGCCACTTTCCTGCTTTCTCCTGGCACAGTTCTTTCTTCAAAGGCTCCTTTAATGAAGGCACAGTGTGCAGCACTTCATAACAAAATATACCGCTCCCTGCCCATAGAGGCATTTCATAGAATCATAGAATC
>JAOXNO010000001.1:87627854-87657003 GCA_028565335.1 Limnodromus scolopaceus
AAGGCACAGTGTGCAGCACTTCATAACAAAATATACCGCTCCCTGCCCATAGAGGCATTTCATAGAATCATAGAATCGTAGAATCATAGAATCATTAGGGTTGGAAGGGACCTTAAAGATCATCGAGTTCCAACCCCCCTGCTAATTTCCTCAAGAATACCTGTTCTTGCAGTATAGCCCTAAACAGGTCTGGAACCTGTTTGTGCTACTTAGGTTTGCCTAACTGATCAGGCATCTCTTCTTCCCTGATTTTAAACATTTTATCAAGATGAGTGCACTTTGATTAAAAAAATCCACAACAACCCAAAGGATTTATCCCAACAGTAGCATTTACTTCCCAAACAACTAACAGAAAACCTAAAACACATGAACTGCAAAATGAAATTCCATATAAAAACATGGATCTAAGGCTGCAAAGGAAGATTAATAGAATTCAGGCAAACAAAAATAATCACAAAAATATCTTTCCAGAATGATATGCTTCTCTAAAAAAATCTTCCAAACCCATCAGTCACTAAAAGCGTAGGAAATTCAAAGTGAGTGTGAAGATATGAGAATCTCTAATAACGGTAAATACAGAATTGCACGGTGAAGCAACCTTAAGTCTGACTCCAGCAATGATTTGAGAAAAATCAGACATTCTGAGACTAACCTTGTCCATCCATTACCCACAGTGTCATCAGATCAATGGCCACAAAACTAGAATGCTTTATTCTCCATCGCTCTGAGGTTGTGCTGACTCTGGCCCTTCTTTACAGCCATGCACTCTCTACAGAAAAACATATTTCACAAATTCCTCACCAGACAAATAGCACATCGAAGCCATCACTCTGCACTTGTCATTCTGATTCTATTTACCCCAATTAAAAAAAGGACTGAAAAACACAGGGCTAGCAGAAATGAATCTCCTTGGCTTCGTTCCCTGCCTACGCTTGCCATGCAAAGGAGCCCTTCATCAGAAAACCAGAGCCCGGCTCTTTGGGCAGCACTGGGTGACTCTCACCACCTAGCACTTCCCCAGTACAGGGTGCTGCACACCAGCAGAGATACCCACCGAGACCCCCCAAAGCGTAGAAAGCCCACTTGCCTGGCCCTGCCTCAGCTGAAGCAGACCCCACGCTGCTGAACGGGTGCTGTCCTTCACGCTCCCTGCCAGCCTGGAGAATCCCTGCCTGGTGTTGTGGTGGGCTCTGCAGATGCTGTCTGAGTTTTGCAGTAGAGAGGATGTTTAAAGAGGGCACTGGTGCTGTGTGAAACTTCTCTCTCTTACCAGATTGCTAGAAAGAATACCTGGACAACATCATTTTTACACGTTTTATCTGGACCTAACTTTCTGCTACATGCCATTTCCGTTGATATTTTTAGTGCCCTGCAATAACTACAGCTTCTCTCTCTAATTTACAGACAGTGCAACAGAGGGGAACATAGGAGTGGATGGCCAGAAACTGGGAACGTAGACTTTGAAGTGCCCAGAGGATGTCCTGGGGTCAAAGTGACCTGATGTCTCCTTCCAGACAGCTGTGTAGTGGCATTGCATATAATGGAGAGATCCTTGCTACAGACCTGAGCCAACTCTGCAGGTGTCAGTGAGCAGCTAGAAGCAGAGAACGAAGTCCAACATTGGACTTGACACATAAGACTATGGCTAGATCCAAAAAACACAAACCATTATTTCTTGGAGATCTCAAGCAAAACAGAGCTGGAGCATCTGTTGGTTTAAACAAACCCTGGCCAAAGGAAGGCTGCAATGCACTGCAAACACAAAAGTGCTAGACTGTACGTTGCTGTGAACAAACTTTCATACTAGAAAACACTTTTCTAATATCACTGTTTTTCTGAGTCTGCTGATGGCACTGGTTGTTTTCTTCACAGTTCACAGAGAGGGCCATCAGAAAATAGCTGACTTTTCCCTCCTCTCTGTTGAAAGTCTCCATAACCTTGGTGTGAATTTATAGTCTGTCGTTGTCTTTTGAGATGCCATATGTGCGAGAGAATGAGAGGGAGGGAGACACTTTATTTTTGAAAATGATGCCACGCTTAGCACTATTACAGCATTGTGGACAGTATGTATCATTTAAAGCAGCAAGAAGAGGTCTGGGGTGAAGGAAGACCTTGTGGCAAGCACAAATGTCTCATACTTGGGGGCAAAGAAAAAAAAAACCACAAACCCATCCCCCACCCTCCACTAATGAATGTAATATAACCTATTCCAAGAAGAAAGTTCTGACTTGTTTTTGAATCATTTCCCATGTATAAATCTCTGACAGGAAAGATTCAGCAGTACCCAGTGAATGGCAACTGTTTCTAAGGGTAGGAATTCATTGAAAGCTTCTATTCAGCCTGAGGGTGACATCCTAGCTGGGAGACTTATGGAGAAACTACCATCATATCTGAATTTTTAGAGTCCCTTTATTTTGGTTGACCCTAATGATTTGGTGTCACCTTGTGTATTTTGTTAGTCCTATCTTACTTTGCTCAGGAAACAAAGTCCAAAAGAACCTACAAACACTTCTGCCTCTGTTTTTGCTTTTCCTTTGGCTATTAACTATTGTTGTTGTTATTATTATTATTATTAATTATTATTATTACTAGTATTAAAATAGAAGCTTCCTAGAGGGCCCTGGACTAGAACTCCACTGAACAATCACAGAAGAAAATTACACGTTTCTTGACCTGTAAAGTTTAGGATTTATTTGCTGGCATCTTTTGGACAAATGACCCATGGCAAAGTGGCTTAGCCTTCACAGGCACTGAAGCTGAATTGCACCTCCAAAATGCACTCCCTTATGCCTGCAAATTGCATCACCATGTGGGCAGTGTCTGGCTGTGTGTGTCTGTGTGTGTGTGTGCTGGTGATGTGCCTCCTACCCCTCTGACCCCTTCAAGGAGAAGCAGTGATGATGGTGGCACATGCTGATAGCTATAGGCCAGGCTGTCTCAGTGCCAGAAGAGTCTTCAGCCATTAGCCAAACTCACTTATTTGTTATTGTCCTATTAGGAAAAGGTTGAGGGCCATGCGGAGACATATGGAAATCTAAATCTGGGTTGTGTTGGGAGGAATTAGGATATGTTGAACACTGCTGGTCCAGGCAGTCAAGCAAGCTGGTTTGATTGTACTCAGGTCCTGAACCATAGGGTACATGCTCCTTGATCCAGGAGCTCTGAACTGATTGAAAGCTGCATTTGTCCATGGGACTCATGGCCAAGTCACAGATTCCTGCTGCATGACGGGGCAGATGAGCTAAGTGTACTGTTATGATGCCATCAGTTATGGGTTAGCTTGTTTGTTTTCTATTTGTCCCACCGCTGGTACAGCATACAGGTACGTGATTAGGTGATCAGACCTGCAGAGTAGAGTGAAATTGGATGCAAAAAATAAAAATAAAAAACAAAACAAAAAAATCATGACATAATGACAAGTGTCTAATGGCAAATAATAGTGATCAGTAAGGGTAGGAATAATCTTTAGCTCCTCTCATAACTTCCTGAAATGTTCTCAACCATCAACATGCTGGCAATACTTTACCTTGGTATTAGCATCACCAGCTAAAAGCAGCTTTGAAAGAACATGTTTTTCCAAGAATCTGAATGCTGATATAAATGGGCAAGTTGCTATGACTCTTCTTTAGAGTCTTGGCAAGCAACTACAGGTCAATTATGACGTTATTATTATCATTACTATTAATCATGGTATCATTAACTGTAGCAAAACAATTGTGGTTTTTCTCCCCAAGGTGTTATGATTTTTGTTCCTCTGTCTCTTTTCAAAAAATGTATTTTTAATTTCCTCCTGAAGAGACACAAGTCCTCTAATAAGACTCTAACCTACCAGTTTGGGGCTAACTTCTAGACATTTTTGACAGAACCCTTAAAAGTAGGGCCTGGACTGTCCTATGAAAGCTACTGGAATAAAACTCAAAAGAACTCCAGAAATAGTCCCCATTGCCCACATGTAAATATGAATATCTTTGTGGTTTGTATTGTGCTCAGCACAGTAGGAAGCTGGTCCCAGTCTAGGGCTTTGAGGTGTTATCACAAAGACAATAATGCACAAACAAGTAAAAATAAGACAAGGGAGAGAAAGAAGCAGATACTAGTGAACAGGAAGAGCACAAAGTAACAGAATGATGATTAATTAATGAAAAGCTGAATAAGCAAGCAGTTCACCTCCTCTTCCAGACTATTGGAAAATGATGTCATAAGTGGTGCTTCATTTTTTTAAGGTTCTCTACTGTGAGGTCATCCTCCCTTCATGATAACAATTAACTAGTGACTTGTATTATTTAAATACAGACTATATAGACAGCAAGGCACATAGTTCCATTTTAATGGATGCACGTATAAGCCTAAATCAATTCATCTGGCTAAATAAAAAATAAACATAACCAAGTCTGAATCAAACAGAGCTAAGGAGGGTTCACTGCCTGTATGAACAGGGTTTGCATCCTTGACCACTAGCTAGACAAAGCCACAACTCTTTGGGGGATCAGAGGCTGAGGCTGCAATTCCTATGAGGTTGTACTGGAGAGGTCTTTTTGGAAGCTTTTCACATGCCTTTCAAAGCTTTGTTGATCATAAGTGTGATAGGACTTCTTCCCACTGTGCTAGAAGCAGCAGGAGCCCTTGAAGCCCTCAAGAAAGACATTAAGGCTCATTATCATCAGGTGGCTCTGTCTGGAAGGTGGGGTCAAACAACTCACCTAGCAGCCCTCAGGACCTTTAAAGGGCCTAGCAGGGGCATTCAGTTGGTTTTGCTAGATTTTGGTGCCTGCAGGAAGGGTTGTGGTGAGCTGCAAGAGTGGGTAGGGGAGTGAGCTGGTTAGTGTGCTGGTGTCTCCTGCCCTTCAACATAAAGGGCTAGTGTTTGGTTGGTATGTTAAGTAGGTGAAAAGAACCAGCCTTTCTTTCCTGGGCTGCAATCAGCTTCAGAAATATGAAAGGTCCAGCTTTACAGCAGCTGTGTCAGATGCTTTTGGAAATGCTTACAGGCTAGATTCTAAAAATGAGCTAGGGAAACAAAAGGGAAAGACACAAAGACCTGGACTTTAGGTGCCAGGCTTGTGGAGCGTAAGCAAGGCATTTCAGCTCTCAGTGCCCTGTATGGAATAAATCAGTGTTTGAGAGGAATAACAATATGTAACTGTCTGCCAGTCTCCCCAGAAAAAGAAGGCAATCGCCTCCCAGTGGAAGCCTATGGGGGTGGGAAGCTCTCCTTGATGATCAGCGTGAAAAAACTGTGAGCCTGGTGTGAAAAGTGCCAGTGTGCCTCCCTGCTCACGGAGTGTGTGCACGTGTGCAGGTACAGCAAAGGTCACAAAGCGCTCAACCCCTGAGGTGGTGGGGACAACCCCTATGTTACAGCTGGCTTTGCCAGCCGGCTGGAAGGAAGGTATTTTTAGCTCATTGCACACATGCAGCATGTAACTACTGCTACAGCCCTGTGGAAGAGGAATGGGGCAATGGACCCTGCAGACCATTGCTGCAGCCTGAGTTGTGTGTATTGATTGAGGGAGCGGGTTTCTTCCATATATTCATAGAGGCTGGTTTAGCCTGAGCTGGGACTCGGAGACTGTGTCTCTCTTTCTCTGGTTATGATTTATGACTTCAATCCAATTTATGGCCATTTACAAGAATGCTGAACTGGCTGTAAATCAGTAAAAGACCATAAAATACTCATGAGAACTGCTGAAATCCATCTGGGTGAGCTTCCTTCCCTCCCAAGAGCAGCCAGCTGAGGGCAGGAAGATGCAGTCCTCCCATCAAGCCTGCTAGCGGGGATGGGGGGTGGGGGTGAGATGTAGTGCTCAGCTGGAAGAAAAGGTGAAGGCCAAGGAGGCTTGCTTTCTGAGAGCATACAGGAGTCAGATGAGCCATTGCCTGAGGAGCAGAATAGTGATCGCAGCAGCTCTGTAGGGCTTCCTCAGAAGAACTTCACCTGAGCACAGGGCTTAGGTGAAATCCATGGCTTCAGCAGCCCAAGGGGAAGTAGTGAGTGAAGCCACCTTTAGTGATCTACGATTGTCTTTGAAGTGGTCAGTGTTTTATTAAGTTGCTAGTTTCTGTGGACAGTTCATGAGGAACATAGAAATAAAATTCCTGGCTGTTTTCATTCTTACCAGCTACTCCAATGACATATTTCTGGGGCACATTGGTTTGGCTGTCACAAGTTAGAATCACTGTCCTAAGGAATTTTTTAAGGTAAGTGTTTACCTGCCTATCTCAACTGAAGACCATGTTCAGAGTATAAGGAAGCCCTCCAAGCAAGGGACCTGATTGTACCAAATTGCATGCTTACCCCAGCAGCAGGGGATGACACAGTGTGTTACAGAGCCACTAGGATATATCTGTTAAGATTCAAATCCGAACTTTGCTTTGTTTGCAATGCAGATTTCCCCCCCTTATCCTAAAAATGCCTTTCTTTCCAGACAGCAGGTGGAATTTTATGAGAAAGTTTGCAAATCTCCTTCTTCCTTCTTACCCTACTGTAAGTTGATGATCAGGCAACAGTGGAGCACCAGAGAAGAAGGCATTGCAGGCGTCAGCAGGCCTCGTTCTGCTCTTGCTCTCTCTAGCAGCAATGGAGTTGGAGAACAGGATTGGCAGAAAGTAACTAAAGGATCCAGAAGTATCCCCCAGCCTCTCTCGCTGTAGCAGAGCACTTCCCAGTGCATGGCGATGTTCAGTTCTGTAACAAATGATCAAAAACCAGAAACCCCAGTGCACCAGAAGGAAACTAAACACTCCCCAGACTTCTCTGCTGTGAATAGCAAAGAAAGGAAAGCTATTGTTAAATCCTTCACCTCGCCAGTGGGGATATAAGGTACTTGGGTGGAAGGGGAGCTGTGATGATGCTCTGCTTTTCTTTCCTCCTGTATAGTGGTGAGAAGAGGACTAAGGTCTATCAGGTGCTTAGGCAGTGAGATTAAGAAGGGGTTACAGTCTTCCTCCTCCTGAGTAGAGGGGCTTAAGCCATTGGGTTCACCTACTGAATGTCTGAGAAGCCTCAATATGGTAACCAGCTGAGACAGGCAGATTTGCTTTGGTTTCTGTAACACCGGAAGACAACAGAGAGGGTAAGAGTGCCTAAGATACTCTGCTGGCTCAAACATGGAGGAGGGACACAGAAAGCCCTCACAAAATTAGTCCTGTATATTCATCACCCACACTCCTGGACTTTCTCACACCGTGGTCACTGTGTGATGAGGATCCCCAGGTTAGGGGGCTGTCTGACACAGGATGCTTGGTAGACTAGGCTAAGGCTAATACTAAGACTAGACTAGACTAAGGAAGACCAAGTGTTCACCCATCCCAGTGCTCCATATGACACAATCCTATGAGGTAGCTCTGTGATAATTCCTGCCTGAAGTCCTGGGTTCTGTGTTTGGAACACAGCTCAGAATAATCCAGGCTTGATTCAAAGGCATCCCTGCAAGGAAGCCTCCTTGGCATGCAGTCCCAGAAGGTAATTACCCTTGCTGTTAAATGTTGCTAGTCCAAATCTGCCTAACTGCAGATCTGCAAATGTCTTGCCCATCGGGTATGTGCCAAAGAGACATGGTGCTTCACCTCTGAGCTGGTATTTCTGACCAGGTTGGCTTAGGAAGCTGCTCACCTCTGGGATGCCGCTGCAGTTTGCCAAAAGCAATGAACCCTGGCCAGCACTGTGTGTCTCTTTCCTTTCTTGTGTGCAATGCCTGGGGGAGAGATAAGCGATTGTGCTGTCTATGCACCGCCTGTGACCCTGTAGCGCCCTGAGAATGAAATCCAGGCTCCGCTCTACTTCACATTCAAAACAACAGCAGAAAATAACTTCCACTTTCTTCATTTCTGTGGGCTCGGGCTCATGGACAATGATAACGAGGAATTGTTACAGCCGAGTGGTGAGTGAGCGAGCAAGCAAGCCTGAAGAATGTCTCCCTTATCCCTCTGGCCAGCACAGGCTTAAAAAGCAGTGCTGATCACCTGGCTGCTTGGACAGGACTAAATCAATGCCAGGAGAAGTCTGTCTGAGAGCAAGGGAAGGAAGGAGGGAAGATAACTTGCAATAAGCTGCTGAAAAGCTAGGAGGACCCTACAACTCCATGTTGAATGAGCTAATGAGCTGTCCTTTGGCCACCTAATGTAGGATGCAGGCCCAGGGTTGGTGCCCACTATTCTGTTCATCACTCAGCTGCTGTGAATGCAGGACTTCTGGGAAAAGAGTGACAAAATAGGTCAGCATCTCTGAAAACTGCAGATTCTTTGCTGATAGGCTCTTGACTGGGCTCCTTTCAGGGCGTCACCTGAAGCCCAGGTCTCATTTTCTCTGTAGTCTTATACCTACCTGGAAAATAAGCAGTCTTCTCCTATTACCACTTTTTTTTCCTAAGGAGAATTCCGTCTCAAGGGATTCTTTAGAGACAAGCCAGCAACCTCACTGTTCTGTGCCAAAAGCTCCCAGGGTTGCAAGTTTCCTTCACACTGACAGATCATAAAATCATAGAATGGTTAGAGTTGGAAGGCACCTTAAAGATCATTGAGTTCCAACCTCCCTGCCATGGGCAGGGACACCTCCCACTAGATGTTTTCCTTCTTTTCATTACAGGAATTACATACCCCTCATCTCATAGACCTACTACTCACCGCATGTGCCCTTAATGCTTTGTGGAGAGTTCACCTTAGTATCAGGATACCTGAAAGCTGGTGATGTTATGAGAACATGAAACTACTGCTAAAGGTTTGGTTATAATTAAGGGATTATATAGTGTGTGATTCCCTGCCAATGGAATATTCTACCATGTCTCCCATAGCCTGACATTTTAATTCAGAATCTCAGGAGTCTACAGCTGGTTTGCTCTTTTATTTATTTCAGATTGAGTTGTGTGAATAATGGATTTTTCAATTCGATGGCTGGACCAAAAAAAATAAAGTAAGCTGAAGGAAAAAGAGAATGGTGGGTTCCATGGACCAGAAGTACCTTGTTTAATCCAAAACTGAAAAAGAAAAGTTTCATTTAATTGTGGGGAGAATGTTAACTCATTTCTTGTAAAAGTTTTCTTTTGTTAAGACTGGACTGTTTTTAAAAATGGTAATATAATTTCAACAATTAAAAAAAAAGTCTTACTCTCTTGAGATTTCTTTTCCCCATCTTTTCTCACACCACACTTTTTTCTTTTATTCAGAAGTGTCTGTCAAAACTGACCCAAATTCACTCAGATCCTCACAAGCGGAATTTTTGTTCTGCTCAAGAAAGTTATGCACAGCCTCTCCTGAGGGTGTCCGTTTTGTGATGTGGCAGTTCCAGTGAGTTTGCAGGGTTCCACATTTATTTCCTTCTGGTACCATGAGAGCAAATAGTCTCCGCTTGACTGAAATGCAGTTCCTTAACAAGTTCTACAGTGCTTAACTGTAGTTTCAAAGTAAAACCTCACATAAAGTAAAAGCTTCTGCAAGCCAAAATGAGGTGCACTGGTATGCTGAAAGCTTCCTTGCTTCAGCTGCTTTACACAGATGTAGCTGATTTGAACAGAGTAAATAATTTGTTGTATAGGAAGGTGTAAACTCTTGTTCCTTCTCCCAGAGCTAAGCTGGCTGCGTAGGAGAAGAAAAGTTACTTTGGTAAGTGAATGCACACAGGAAACAGATTTGTTGAACGTGAAAGAGGCAAACCTGCCATCTGAGAGTAACTGGGCAGGTGGTGATCTATGATTACTGTTCCTGAGTAGCTGAGAATTATGCACATCCTATTATGTTTGTTAACCCATCTGTCCTGCTTTCCCCCCACATACTTTTATACTGTTCTCCTCTTTAAAGCTGTTAGGTCTTTCTGTAAAAGGTGGTCATTTAGTCCGCATTTGTACAAGGAATATTTCTGAGTTATGTCACCAGTGTGTCCCCTATCTTTATGTATGTCTTTCTTGGCTTTCACAGTCTTTGGAAGAGTTGATGTTGTCATTTTGGCACCACTGATCTGAGGAAGCAATCTGAATAGCTGGATTTTTGTCTAAATGAAGGTAATTTTGGGGTAACAGTTGGTCCTTGGGAGCCGGGCTTTGGGGTTTACTGGAGATTTCTAAAAAGGAGATGGCTTTGCACGCTGTTGGTGACTGGCACATAATGGAGAGGGTGGGGGTGGCGTTTGTGTAGGGACCCATTTATTTGGAATATGCTTCAGCAACATGTTTGACTTCCCCTGGAAGCCAGCCTTTAAGGTGCCATATATTGACTACCTGTCGGCAATAGTAAGAACACATGTTTATTCCAGTCTTTTGTTTGCAATTTCCAACAAGACTGTGGCAGCAGACATATCTATGATCAGAAAAATACATAGAGGCAGCCCTTTATCTGTCATCCATCACCTGGAAACCTGAGGTGGCCACTCAAGTCAGTGTGGATATGGAGGCCCAGGAGTGAATAAGGTCAAAGCTTATTCAAAACCAAAGCAAAAAACCAGTGTAAGGTATAGGAAAATGCAAGGCCCAGGATCCAGCCAGAATTAAAGAGGCCAACTTTGTGCACAGTGTCTAAGCCATTAGTGACCAGCAGGGAAGAGCTCCTGAGGTCGGTTCAGACCTGGCATGCAGCAGCTCACAATTGGCTCTGCTGTGTGCTGGTGCAGATGGTGGCAGCTGCTGTTGTACAAGGTTTCCCCAGCCCACTGTTATTACCTGTTGCCAAACAGAGGAGGGGAAAAGAACGGCAGAAAGTGGTGTGGCTTTTCTAAGCCTCAGCCTTAAGCCAACTTCACCTTTTCATGATACTGAAATTGGGAAATGGCACTCAGGGCAGTGCATGCAAATCGTCTGAAATGGGATCAGCTCTTTTCCATCCTGTTCTTTTGCTTTGATTTCCATGTTAGCTCTCATTTTTCCTTTGCCTGTGTTTTCCCTCAGTGTTTGACCTTTCCTCCCCAGTCCCCTGGCCTTTTCTATTCTAAGCTGATAAGAGGGAGCTCAGAGTTGATATGCAGGAATCCCTGGACACAGCTATTTTTTTTCATCAGTAGTTAATTTTCCACTTCTTTTATTTCCTTTGAGATTCAATACATCTACTTTCATGCTTCTGTGATTCAGTTTGTGGAGGAGACAGACAAGGAAATGCTGAATAAATCTCTTGCCTTCTCTCTCTCTCTCTCTCAATCCTTTACTCCCATCTTTGCATTGCTCCCTCTCCCTTTCTTACTTCATACACCACTGTTTTCACATCTGGGTTGGGTTTTTTGCTTCCTGGGACTCTGGCTTAGGAAAATTACAGATGCTGAGAGGGAAGTCAGAGATAGTCATGTTTGGTTGACTAGAAGCTGTTGAAACTCCAGCCCTCCCAGACTTTCACTGTGCACACTTTAGAAAGAAAGTTGCCACATGGCTTCACTCAGAAGCTTCATTGGTCCTGCACCGTGCCAGTTCCTGAAGAGTATGCAAGAGGGTTATGTTCTCCATAAATACCATCCCTTACAAGGCTTTCATCTTGATGATAGAAGAAAAAGTTTATTAGAGAGGAAAGGCTGCATGCTGTGGAAATGCATCTCCACCAGTAGGAAAATAGGAGGAGGGAGATGGGAGTGAAAGGGAGGGGCAGAAGAAGGAGAGAAAATGATCAAAATGCCTCTCCCGCAACATTAAGCTCAACCCTTTGTGTATAATTTATCACCTTCTCGTATGCCCTGAAACTGAGTAAATACAATTCTTTGGACTGCTATGTCTCTACTATGTTCCCTGCTAGTCTTTTACTTGGTGCAGAGGTAATGATTTTATTTAGGAAATAGTCTGCTTAGTTTATTATCTAGCATAGTAATCTGCTATTTCATTACTGATAGAGGGTTGCCAGCTAGCTAAATGTTATTTTGTACTAGACTCATGTTTGTAGCATCTGACTATGTTAAAATAGCTGAAGTCACAGGCTAACAGTACCTGTCATGTCTGAGGGGAACACGTGTTGATTTCTGAGCAACTCTCTAGTTGTGTGATTTTTAGGAGGCATGTCTGAGGGAGCACATATGGGCAAAGAACTGCCAAATGCATTTCAAACTCGTCTGGGAGAAGTCTGCTCAGCAGCCAGACAGGACTCAGACATTGCATCCAAATAAAAGCAAGCAAATATCATTCAGATTATTAACAGAGTACAAAAGGATACAGAATTGTTTCACACATGCACTAGAAAGTTTTTTGGATACAGTTGTCCAAATGTCCCTCATTGCATAATGGAGCCAATGATGATGAAGGCAATGCAATATGAAAAGGATTAGCATTTGGACTGTTCAAGGGCTAAAAAGTTTTCTTGTATTTCTCTGATTTCTCTGGTGGTCAGATAAGCCAAGAGGTAAAAGTAGTAGTTGTTGAAGTGTTTGACTCAAGCTAATACAAACTTTCTTGCTCTTAAGACCATAGAACAGAAATTGGTCTCACCCTCCAGCTAAGCACTGATAGAAATATTCATAGCAGTTTCCAGTCTACCATAGTGGGATACTAATACTGCGTACTACAGTATAAAGCTATCTCTGATCTGTAGTCTCCATCCTTAACCCATTGTTTTCACCTAACTCGGGAGAAAAGCTCTCCTCCCTGGATCATCTCCCTCTAACAACAACAACAAAAAATCTTTCCCTAGCCTTGATTTTATGATCTGAATGAACTACAAAGAATAAGCCTGTGCAGCTGATCTGATGCACGGATCCATTGCAGTGTTTAATGCTGTGCCTAAGCATCAGGGAGGTGTCCCATTACCTGGTATCATGAGTCATTATTGGCTTGGCTTGACTGCAGGAGCCCCTTGTTCCTAAAGGGAACAACCCTGGCAAGTCAGGGGAGCATACTGACCCCAAAAGGAATAGCATAAGGTCCAGCAATGAGCTAAGTAGTTGCTTAAAGAGGCCCCAGGAGGAATTAATTCTCCATTGCTTTCTACTGCTGAAAAGTAGGAGATTTATGACATTTTTATTCAACTATGCAAACGTGACCTGAGCTCCAGGGACAGGAGTGTTCTTTAAATCCAGAAAAAGATCAGTCAATGAAACAAAATGTTTGTATGTCTCAGAGAGGAGCCCTTGCTACATGGTGAAGTGTCAGTTACCTTGAGCTGAGCATCTTCTGCTAAAAGTTTGAGCCAAGAAACAAGTAATTCACTTTGGGTTCCAAACAGACCTGGCAGAGTAATGGATTATTTATTGTTGTGACTGGGCCAAAAAGTTAGCGGAAACAGTTGGATTTTAGCCAGGACAGAATTTTTTGTAATAGTGTTGCTAAAGTAAGGCATCTATGCCTTCCCCCTTTGGTATCATCTTGGTCAAATCCAAAATGCTTTCTTTAATTCCCCTCAAAATGTCAGCTGCTCTTTCAGGATAACTGCTATTGAAATGTTTTTGTTATGTAGTGCATCAAATATTTTTCAGCCCCAGAACACAAACATTCTTAGTTAAGGGAAGCGGGACCTAAATATCTACTGAGCTTTCCCAAAGAACATCTGTGTATGTTTGGGTGGTTTTTAAACCAGATACAAGTACTGCTATTCCTTCGCTTGGCAGGAGATCAGTCACGACTGATGTCCCCAAGATGACTTATGGTCTTGAAAGCATCTTATTGTACTAGACAATATCAGGAGATCCTTTCCAATCTTGAAGATCCTGTGATTCTGTAATTAAGGTGCTATTGATGGCAGCCCAAAATGAGTGACCAGTTTGGTATCTCGCAAATGGACCCTTTTGACCAGAGGGTAAGTGGATTAAAACCTGCCTTTGATGTGTTAAGGGAGTCCAAATAAATGAGTGTAAAGCTGGGCCATGCTTTGTGGATGTCCTGTTGCCTGAAAGTAGGCAAGATTCTGTCTGCATTATGGACAGCACCAAAATAGATAAGACATGTTATTATTTTAGCAGAGAGAGGATCTGGTAATCTCAGCTGTGTCTAGACTAGGTAAGGATCTTAGATGTGTCCAAATCTTTGGCATGTTTAAAATGCTATCTACAGTACCAGCTAGACTGGTCTTGTATTCTTGCACATGCTGCTGCTGAAGTACAGATAGGAGTCTGAAATTTGTTGATTAAAAACAAAAATCCCAAATTCAAAATTCAGTTGATGAGATACTTTTGTTTCATAGCGGAAAAAGCTGTTTGTCCTACTGTGTGCTTGCTTCTCCTGCAGCTACCACCAATCATTAAGAAACTTGGCTGTTTGCATTTTCCGTCCTCTATTTGCTACATTTACTCTGAAGATGAGTTCATCTCTGGTTTGAGTGAAATTTAACTGTGATTGCATTTGCCAGACAAAATCAATTTTTATATATATATAATGGAAATTGATATCTCTTGAGATTGTGTGAGCTTCATAAGAAGAGGTAGCAAGTCCTGGAATAGCAAGATGGGGACCACTATGATTGGCAGTAATGATGCCTCAGTTCAGACAGATCCGGGATAACTCAATGTGAAATGAGTCCTGGAGATGAAAAAAATGCGAAGAATGAATTGCAAGGTTTCATTGACAGTGATGTATGGAAACTGAAAGTAAGCAACTATAAGCTGACCAACCCACCTAGGGTGTTAGGATACTTTAAAAGCATTTAAAGGATTGGATACATTAGAGATCTGCAGGCTTGCTTAAGGGTGTAGGAGTAACAAGGGGATGCTAGTTAGGTTGGCTTAGGGATGTAGGAATAATAGGATGTAATTTATATTTCTTAAGAATGTAGAAGAAATAAGATTTACATAAGAGTGGTTTAAGGCTGTAAAAGAAATAGGACTTAACACATCTTGCAGGATGGTTTCCCAAAGGAAGAAATGATAGTAGCAGACTAGTTCTCTCTGAACTGGGTAAGTCACCAGGGAAGGTACCTTATGCTCCTGTGGCACCTTGCATGCAGAGGTGGAAACAGGAAAAAGATAATAATTAATAGGCTTTGATTGGTTTATCTGGTATATATTTTCTACTTTAGTTTCTGACCTTTAAGAGTCTCCTGTGTGTGCTGTTTCTTTAATGCATATGGTATGTAGTTATGTGTAATGCTATGGGTGAGAAATCAAGCACACAAAAGCCTAGAGAATAAAAAAAAAAAAAAAAAAAAGTGAGGATGTCTCTTGCAACATTAACTTAACTGTGTTCCGAATGTATCAAAGGCCTGTTGACAATTGGAAAGGGTTCAAGTAAGGGCCCACTGGAAAGACGCAAAGTTTGGAAATCTGCCTCAGAACGAAAGACCTAGGAAACTCAATCTGTTTAGAGAAGACTGAGAAAGATCATCACCACAGGCCCTGCTCACCTACTTAGGACAATTTCAGTAATTCTGGCAGACAAAAGGCTGACAAGGCCCAGTAGTTGCAAGTTGAATTACATAAATGAAGAGTGGGTCGGGGTGGGGAGTAAAGCATTTTTAATGGTGAGGATAACTTTCCATTGGGATGAAAGAACTGGAGAAATGTTAGCTTTCCCATATATCCCATTTTTCAAATCAAGGCTTGCCTGCCCTCTAAAAGAGAGATTATAGCTCAAACACAGGCACTTTGATATAGAAATTTTCAGTTGAAGTGCAGTGGTCAATGCTAGGAAATCAGGCAAAACATGATCTTTCCTTCTGGTCTTCATATATGAATTTGTGCTTTGTACTGCTTATTTGGTATCTCAGGAATAATACAGGTAGCTGTAAGACTGGGATGTTTTCTATTTTCTTGTAGAGCTTTGTGACTGTTTTGTTCTCAGGGGTTACAGGGACACTGCACAGAAAAATGTACTCTTCCCTAGAGTGCTTTTTCCAGTACACCACCACTTCCAGAACCTGCCATCAGTATTTTTCTTACTAGAAATATCTCTTTGGTCTGTATGCAAGGATAGATGTTGTCCTTACTGGTGCTGGAAGGCCATACTTGCAGGACCGTCAAGAACATGTCTTAAAACAGAAATGGCAATACCGATAGGGTCTCGGCTTTAAAGACTCTTCCACTGGGGACAGGGCAGGAAAACAACATGAAGGTGTTGTGATGTCTGGGAGGTGCTATGCTAGGCATAGGGGATGCAGTTTCTTATTAAACAGGGTGCTGCATCTCTACAGAATCACTGCCACAGAGGGTAGGAAGGAAAAATGATAAGAAAGGGAGATTTGTTGTGTGAAAGTAAGCACAAGTGCACCAATGTTCCTGCCAAGGTGAGCAAAGTTAGACATGTGGAGCTGGAGGTGAATTAGGGTACCACAAAGAAAGGATGTAGAATTTGAGTGGCTGAGAAACCATGCTGAGATACACTTAACATGAAGAAACAGAAGGCTAAGTGAATGGGTGGGGAAGAGTAGGAGGCTGTGTTTTTCTACACAGAACTTGTCACTGAATTTAAAACAGACTAGTCTCTCCATATCTCTCCCTCTGGGTCCTCTGTGTTTCAGGGGTCTTCACTATCTATCTCAGCAGGAACGTTTCCAGATGCAGGTCATGCAGTGGGCCTTCAGAGGAGAGCAATACTTTGCAAAATGACTTTCTAATACAACTGATCTGGCTTTCTTCTGGGTCTTTTACCTAGAGGTTTTTTCAGGGTGCTTAACTTCCTTCTCCCACTCATGTCAGGTTATGGAGTTGACCTGCACTGGAAAAGAGTGAGCTTGGAAAAAAGACATCCAGCGGCAAAAAGAAAGTGACAAGTCTGGACATGTACCTGTCAACAGAAGTGGATGATCACTCGTGAATGGAAGGAACGAGCTTCCAAAATAAGGGCCGTGCTTTTAAAAAAGGAGATGAATGGTATACATGGTCCTGGCAGCCTTCCTCAAGGCCTAAATCCTCAGGCTAAAAGAAACCTTTACTTGTTTCAGATGTGTCTTTATGCTGTGTTGGAATAAAAGGTTAAAATACAATTTTCACAGCAGCAGCTTGAGGCACTACAGGAGTTCATGGGAACTGTAGTCTGGGACATAATTTTTTTTCCTGCCTGACATTCTGTCTGCTGATGCCTGTCCCATAACTCCAAAAACCAGCAGCTGGTGTTGCTCTTGGGCTGAAATCTGATCAGACTGGCTGTCTTTACTCTGATGGATAAGTCCTGGACCCATTTAAACTAGTTACCGTTAACGCTTTGGACCTATTAGTATATACACAGTGATTTGTGGAGTGATTTGTGATGGTGGAGTCTCCTTCTTTGGAAACATTCAAAACCCGCCTGGACAAGTTCCTGTGCAACCTGCTATAGGTAGACTCGCTCTGGCGGGGGGTGTCGTACTAGATGATCTCCAGAGGTCCCTTCCAACCCCATACGATTCTATGATTCCATGATTCTATGATTTGGGGAACTCTATCATCCTGCATTTTTTGTTTTTAAAGCACAATCCCTAATTTCCTTATAGAAACTAGTAGTGTCTGCCACATTTATCTTTTTTGGCAGTGGTTTTAGCCCCTGGCCTGTAAATTAACTCACAAGGATGTGATCTCTTATCCCAAGGCCATTTCTACTTTCCTTAGAATCTCTATCTGCTGCAGAGGGACAGGGTATACCCAGCAGAAGGGGTTGAGCAACGAGGGATGGTATGATTCCCTCTCCCTCCCTTAGGAAAGAAATGAAAGACAAATGGTAGGGGTCCAGAGGAGGAGAAGGGAAGGTTCTTTTTCGCTGGCACAGAAAGATTGGCATGTAGAAATAAGCTGCCAGGGCAAAAGCTCCTGTTTCTGGGTGATAAGCTACCCAGTCAGAGTTAGATGGGAGGGATCTCCTGGAGAACAAAGGCCTTTCTGGTTTGGTGTGCTGAGAGTCAGAGTGATGAAACAGCTGGCTGAGTTATAACAAGCCCACAATTTCCAACCAGAACCAGCAGGGCCATAAAAAGTGGAGACTGTTGTGTGTGAGAGAAGTATAGGTGCTTGTGTAGGCATGGGAAGATGCTGGGTAGGACCTGGTGGAGTACAGAGCTGAGGGCAGGAAAGCTGGACTGACTGCAACTGGCTGTACTTACAGGGAGATGAGTGGAGGAGGAGAGGAAGTATGTAGTAAGATTGGGTAAAACTTTACTGCAAGTGCAGGTGATATCGGTGTAAATGCAAAATAGAAAATGTTCCCTTGGTTGGGACAAAATATTCTCGATAAGGTATGGAGTTTCATTCCCTTCTTCCTTAGTTACTCAACAGTACCACCTCCACATGACCGTTTGGCGCATAGGGCTTCTTTCCCTGTTGGCGAGGAGGCAAAGGAGGATCTTGGTCTCTCTTCCTGCCCTTGTGCTGGTGGCACCTTCTTTTGCTGGGTCTCATTTGAGTGCACATATGCAACAGAGCCTGAAAATGCAAATATTGCTCTGATACTTACCTATAGGCTCTCCTGCAGTGTAAAGCTCCCTTTGGAGAGGAACAATGTGGAAGTAAGACTGGGGAATGCTGAAATACTGAAGAATGAAAGGGCCACTTCTGAAGAGCCTGATCAAGAGGTAAATGTTCAGTCATTTCACTTCTGCTCCTCAGCCACTGCCTGATGCAGTTCTTCTCTTGAGAACGCAGCCAGTGACAGATTGCTGCTGGTATGATGTGGGACTGGACCATAAGAGCATCCTGTGTCACAACCCCTTGTCAGGAGAGACTTGTGTTCCTTAAAGTACTCCAAAATTACTACTGTTGGACCAAATCCTAGAGCCTTTATTCATTCGAAATTTTCAGCATCTTTGAATGATGTTTTGCCTGAGTAAAAACTGCAGCATTTTGCCCATTTATCAGCTTAAGTAATTCTATGGAAATGACATTATTTAGAGCACTCATCCCTGGCTTGCATACATCCCTACTAGGGCTGTGATTTTAGCCACTCTTACAGAGGAGTCATATCAGAGGCTGGTGAACTTGTGGAGGGGAATGGGAAAACAAGAAGCTGCAGAGAATGGTGATGGTTTTTCCCCCCGTCCAGTGGACAGGTAATCTATGAGGCAGTCAGGCAAATAGCAACTTGAACATAAATTTGAATGTATTTTTTCTTCTTTGCTTTTGACAGGAGTCCTTGTATTTACAGTATTAGATGAGTTTTCTGAATGCAGTTAGGTTGGAAGGAATCTGCAGTGCCTTCCTTAGCTGAATGGATGTGTGGCTTAAGTCCCTGAGTCAGCTGGAGAATTACCAAAGGAAGTCAGACAAGGACTTTGATAGCTCTGTATCCTGCCTTGAACAGAGGGCAACATCGACTATTTCAGCAGAAATTGCAAAGTGCAGGAACATGGAATAATCTACCAAAGAGATAGTTGCTGCTTGACTGGTGAAAGAGTTATGTGAACAAGTAAAAATGTCATATCCTCTCTAACCTGAATGGGGGTGCTTTCACTGGTAACAGCTAACGCCCTTGTAATTTACTTGGTCGTGTGCTTTGTCTGCCTCAGCAGTGAGTTCCACAGATAATACACTGAGAGGTGGGGTTTTTTTTTTTGTATCAGAAGGAAAAACCTTTTTGTAGTTGCAAACTACTGAGAGTGTCAGGGAATTTGCAGAAGACGAAGCCTGTGATATGCTAGTTTGCGACAACTGTATTTCTTGGTGGCTAGCCCCAGAAAAGGCAAGAGGTGGCTGATTATTCCCTAGCTGTAGTGATTAAGGGCTTAGGGTAAAAGGTTCAGCCTCTGGCAGGCAAACACTACCACTGCATATTGCAGCTGCAGCCCACAGTAGCTGCACTTGTGCAAGTAAGAAGTCTAGCAGCTGCACGTGGGCTGCAGCGACAGAGCTGACAACTGGGGAGGCCTGGTAAAGGAGCAACTTTCATATTATACTGATTTACTGCAAACTACCAGGATGCAACAGTAAACTCTTCCACTCTCTTCACATTACTCTTATTTATACTTAACATCCAATACTTTGGCTGTCATTCTTTAATCAAGATTTCTTTTAAACCTGTCTGAGTTGCTTGGGGAAAACCCTGGGTAAATATTGTTATTAGTTAAGTAATAAGACACAACAGGGTGTGAAATATTACCCTATAACTCATGCCTGCTCTATAGCAATACGTTAAGTGGCACAAGGCCAAATGGCTTTGTGTGTTATTTTTTTAGTTAAATCAAATTAAAAAGACACCAACAAAGTATCTGTGGCTGTTAAAACATGGCCATGGTGGTAGGGGGAAGAAGGGAGAAGTGTCGTTTAGTAAGGTGTGCTGTCAATTGCTTACTTTTTAATTTAGTGAATGGTGAAAAGTACTAAGTGGAGAGCCCTGGAGATAGGTGTCCTTCACTTATCTAAAGGACAGATTGGACAGAAGCAGCAGCAGTGTGAGCTCTGCCACAGAATTGTGGCAGCAGGCTTGCAAGTTCCACCTCTGATGGGTTAAAAGGGTCCATTTGCAAGATCCCATTCAAACTTTTGTCTCTCGGTGTGAGCTGCCATTAACTGTGGCTTAATAAGGTGCTTCCAGGACCATAAACAGCCTTGGGGGCATCTGTCACGTTGGAAGACTGACAGAGGCTTCCACTTAGGAAAACCACCAGATAGGTTTTTACTGATGACTTGAGATTCCAGCCAGTTCCCTGGGACCAAACTCAGCCTCTGCATAAGTCAGATGGTTCTGTCTCATTTGTGCTCAGATGGCAGGGCAAAGGCATCCTTAATGAGTAAGCACGGAGACCAGTGTTGCACACTAAAAGACCTGTGTTGACCGCTTTCTAACTTGTTCAGCATTAGGAGTCACATCTACAACCCTCTTTTCTAATTCAGCTTTATATACCACAGCATGCAATCTCAGCCGCACAGAATGGGAGCTTTGGCTGGGATTGTCAGGGCTGCACTTTGGCTGCAGAGATGAACTGGCCTCCTCCGAACTCTCACTTCTGTTTTAGTTTAGAATGACCTTTTTATGAGGAAATGGGTCCTAATGTCTTGCTCTATTTAATAGCCCATTTGCTAGGGGCAGGAGTTTGTCTTTCCAGGAAGGGGCAGGTGCCTGTGGGTTGGCTAAATTGTATATGGGCTATTCAGGAACAAACTCCGTGTACTGCAAGGAAGCTGTTAAATTTTCCTGTGATCTTTTTTTTTTGTTTGCTTTGTACAGACAGCTGCTGTTGTGTCCCTTACCCAAGGCCCATTAGCTACCCAGCAGCTTCTGATTCAGACAGTCAGGCTAGAAATGTAGAGAACCATATAAAAAGATGCTCATTAATCCTTATTTGGTTCCTCCCATAGGCATTTTCCTTACATGCCCAGCATTTCTCACATGCTGGACTCCCTGTGCAACAGGAGGCTTCCATTTGCTTTAGTCTTTAAAGATCCAAGCAGTTTATTTGTGGAGCTTGCTGTGCTGCCTATTCTCTGATGCGGGCAGGGGGGGGAGGAAATCTAGTCTAGTAAGCCTAGAGAAGGGGAGGATCCTTTACTTTCCCCTTCCCCATAGAAAACACTACCTCTCTGGACAAAAGAACATGAAGGCTAACAAAGTGCTTTCTCACCGTGGTTTTAGCCTGGGACAATTCCCAGAGCAACACCACGTCCTTTGCATGTGCTCATATGTGTATATTGGCTTGCAGTTAGCACAGAGATACATCAATATTCTTGATGACAATAAATACAGCTATTAGGATGAGTCGAGAGCTTATCTTAATTGGGTAACAGATGAGCAGGCGTATGTTGCTGTTGAATCCATCAGCATTAACTGGGCAGAGGTAAGTTTGATCAATACTGACACTTGAGTGCATGGGTAGCCACTGGAAAATATTAATTTACAATCATGACCGGCACCTCTCATTAACCAGAAATGTGTTAACCCTAATTGGTTCAACAGGGCCCTGCTGTACTGCACTGTGCTGCTCGCAGTCTTTCTTCTTGTGCCTGAGCCAGAGTTTTCTACTGATGGGAACTCAATGCTGCTTAAGTTTGTGCTTTGGGTGGCCAGGCTGGCAGCTGTACCGCAGCATCCATCAGGCCAGGAAGGTATGCAATGCACACCCACCTGGGTATACAGCCCATATGGCTGTGTAGACATGGGGATCTACATATTTGTCTATTTATACCTTATGGCCTTGTACCTTATGGAGTTAGGCTGAGTAGAATCGACACTGATTTATACCATCTGCAAGCCTGTGCCACAGATCCATAAGCATTCATATGCCTTTGTGTCTGTGCATGCACGTGGGTGATTGCATGCAGATACGGATGGAGTACACTTGTGAAAGCATTAGGTTGCCCTCAGAACTGTCAGGATATGTAAACACCACTGCTTTTAATGGGAAAACTGTATATATGTGTGTGTGTGTGTATGGAATATTTACTTATGAGGGTATGTGAAAAATGTTTCTTGTGCTATTATGCCAGCAATGGCAATTTGTTTTCTGTACCACAGCAAAATACTCACAGCCATCCATTCAAAGCAGTCATCTTTGGCATGTGCCATAAATATGCATAGCGTATATACAAATTCGAGCTGTGAGACTTGAAATCATCTTGTAATTAAGGTCCACACCTGACAGTAAAGGAAGCTGAATTTGCTGTTAGACCTTCAGTATCTGTGGAGATGACTGCTATCCACATCCACCAAGGAAAGAATGAGAAATGATGGGCTTAAATTGCAGCAAGAAGATCTAGGTTACACATTAGGAATAACTTTCTAGCAGTAAGAATAGTTAAGCACTAAAATAGATTGCCTGAGAAGGGTATTGAATTTCTTTTTTGAAGTTTTCACAAAAAAAACCCAAGTTGGATAAATATCTGTTGGGACTAGCTAAAGCCAGAAAAAGGTCTTTATGTCTTTTGGAATGCTTTCCACTTATGTTTTCTCATGTCTTTAGGAGCACAGATGTGTCTCTGCTTCTTCAGCTGAACATGGTTGGATGTTAGCGCTACTTATGCTTGCAGCAACCTCATTTGCTACAAACTTCTCTGTAAACTCAGTTGGCCTTAATCTTCATCGTTTGTTTTAATGACGAAGCTTAAGTACTGCCCTTTGCCAATCATCAAAAATTGGCTGCCCTTTTTTGGTACTCTGGAATGACACTGGGCAGAAGGAAGTAATTCCTTAGTTTCAAAATCAGAAAAGCATGTTCTCTTGAAAATTTTTTTTGTAGTTCTGACTTCTCAACTCCTTGATTTTTCTTTCTTGTTTTCTTTTAGTGAAGGGTGTTATGAAGCTTTAAGTAAAAATTAAATCCAAATATATCAACAGATAAAAATAATAAATTCCTGCCCTGCTACCTGGACTATGTTTTAGATGCTTTGTTTCTAGTGTGCTTCTGCTCATTTTCCAATGTCTCCAGAGCCTCCAGCATTTTTTTTTTTGGTTTTATTAGCCCCTCCCATCAGCCCAGCTATTTCTTTTTGGCACTCAGATGTCTATGCTATAATTAAGTGATTTCCAAAACATTTGTCATTAAAATAAAAAAAGCTATTACTTCTATATAATTCCACCATAGAATAGTAAACAGATCTCTTCTCCCTTGTGTGTATCAAAAACATTATGCACTCATCTGAAGTAAAAAAGCTGTTTTTGCCTTCCCGTACAACCAAAGAGGACACTATGAGGTGCCTGGAACCCAGGGAATATGAAGGAGAGCAACAACCGGTAAAGCAACATATTCCAGTAGCTGATAGTTTGTGTGTATGAATAATTCCAGTGAGGCTGTCTGAAAGATTTATTATTTGGCAAAAAGATTAAATGAAAAGGAACAACTGTTGGCTTGTTTGAATGCTTCCATAGTGAATGAGTATGGCATATGGAGATTGAGAAACAAGGTCAGACTCTTTTATATCAAACTCTTGCTGACCTGTAGCCTGGGTACTTGGTATTTATAATATTTTGTACCAATGCTGTTTCTTGGAGCATCTTTCACAAAAGCTCAATGGGGAATTTTCTGACAGTTTTGTGTCAGAGACTTTCAGTTTGTTGAAATACGAGAATGAACTGGTTGATTTTAAATGTAACTTGTGTTTGGAAGGAGTTTTTAGTCTCAGCTGGAAATTTTTGATGAAAGAGACCAGATGGACCTGAGTACCAAACAGCATGGTGGCCAAGGGTTCAACCAAAGAAGCTGGAAGTTACATAAAAGCTCCCGTTCTGCCTCTGTTCCCAATAACCATGGCTTTCCTCATGTGGGTTTTTTTCACCAGTTGAAGGTCTTTGTGTTATCTGTCCCTGTAGTCATCAAGTGGGGAGGAAGATGGTTGTGTAGGTCTGCTGGAGCACTCACCTGGGATGTGAGAGATAGGAAATACAGGAACGAGAACTAGGATCTCCCCAATCCAGCCAAATGCCTACCTATTTGTTATGCTTGAATCATTTTGTTTTTTTCCCCCTGGTGGGCAATGACTCATTGCTGACTGACTGACTCAGAAGCTAAGCAGCCTTACATATGCCTGCTGGGGAATTTACACTAAGGCGTCTTCCCTGGTTGGCTCTTGCACCTCTGGAAGTGGAGAGTTCCCCAGAATGTGTAAAAGCCATAAAGCTTGCAAAGACCATATCTGACCATATCTACTGACCATATCTGGATGCCTCATGGTGTCCAAGGAGTTTTTGGTGGATGAAAGTGTAGATGAAAGAGCAGCGATGGGAAATGCAGCATGAGTGTGATGATGCAGACCATCTGTAAATTTCTGGAATACGTTCTTATAAAATTGGATTCCTATAGAGGGAAATAACCTGTGACAGGGACCATTCACACTCTTTCTGGGGAAGTCCAGAGTTGCTTAAGGGTTCTGGGAGTGCTACATTATTTCTTTTTCATGTGTTGATGGGGCCACTCTTGTGATGCCCCACAGATGCCCTAAGACAAGCTAGGCAGTCAGAGAATTTGACCTCAGAGGTGTTGGCAGAAAGGGCTAAGAATATTTATGCAGACACAGTGGCTTGCCCTGCCTCAAGCTGTATTATAAATAGTGTGGAATGAAAATTTTTGGCAATATCTGAGAAAATAGTATGGAAATAAGATTTTCTGGCCATCTCTAGCCTGCTGTTCTCTTTTTCAGAGCAACATTTACTTCAGAGACAGTTAAAGCAGACAAGGCATTGGTATTGGGGATAGTGAGAAGGAAAGAGATAAAATCTCATGCAAACAATTGTTGGCAGTCAATGGAATTGTACTTCCTTTTCCAAGGGCTGGATCTGGCATCATGTCTTACAAGCTTTAAGTGATTTATTACCAGTTCGACTTGATCTGTGACACAAGATTTATGGCCAGGCTGAAACTGCCCAGAAGTAGTACTTCTCTCACTTTGTACCAGCTCTCAATCTACCCAACAGAAAAATGCCCACTAAGTCAGGAATGCACGAAGAGTGGACATCACTCAAGCCAGGGAGCTCAACTATCTCTATGGTGGAGCTATAAAGTTCAAAGAAAGGCCCTGTGCCCACACAATGGCTGTGAATAGCTCCCTGAAGGGAGCTCCAGGGTGAGAGGAATCACAGGTTCTCAGAGCCAGATCGAAACATTGCAAAGGTGTTGACACCTTCCTCTCACATGGAAGAGCCATGTGAGACCAGGGCAGACCTTAGAAGCTAGGGGACTTGCCTTTCTGGCTTTTCTAATATGCTTATTAACTGGTCACCTGAAAGGATTTATGGTGGAGACACGAGGGCTGCTCTTCCATTGGCCACACAGTGAATTGAAAGCTATTCTCCAGTGACCACCACACCTTTTTTCTGATCTTCACCCCAATTCTTCATTACACAGACTCAGAACTCTAATTCATATGTGATTGAAATTCCTTATAACTGACATTTCTGTATTTTACAATGCTTTTTATTAGTGCTACAGCCACAGAATTATGGGCACTTTATTGATCAGCCCAGAAATCCTTGTACATACCAGCCTTTCCAAAACAGACAGAGCACCCTCCTTCGTGATTCCCAATCTTTTGTTCAAGACAAAAATTGCCTTAATGTGTAGTAGTAGTAATCTAATGTTATTGACCTCTTCTCTCTCATCTCTCCCCTGGGACTCTAGGTGCTCCAGTAAAGCTGTGTATTCACAGATGTAGAGCCATGACCATTTCTCCAAGCCAAGGAGGTAGTCATTCCCTCTAAGCCTGACGGTGGGAGATATGGGATCTGGGGTTTTGTTTACTGACAACTTTAGTTAGCTGTAGGCTACTGGTCGATGAGAGGGAAGAAGCCAAAGCAGATAAAGGACAGTGGAGCGGTTCTTCAACTCATGATGGAGTGTAAAGGCTGCCTGATTTGGATTTTCTGAGCTGCTGTACTCTAAGTCTACCTGAGTTGACGGCTGCATTTCCACTCACAATGTGGTTTAACTGAGTGGAATTTTATTTCCTGAGTGCACAATAAAAAGCACAAAGGTTACCACATCTGTTAAATCCCAGGAAAAAGAGAGAGGATAGGGTAAGGGGAGAGAGAAAGAAACTTCCAATGCACACAGTTCATCTCCAGGGTGACAGAGAATAGGGAAAGGATCATAGAGGGCTTCAAAGCAATTTATTGCCTCTTCATCATTACTGATATTTCCAGAGCACACAAACAACACCTTCAACCGATTCAGCCCCATTGCTTCCCTTTTGTTGTTTTTCTGTTGGCTTCACCACTTCTTTCATCTGCCTCTTGGGTGATTTTTTTTCCACTATATTATTTTTTGTCACTTTGGATTGCCAGAGACCCCCTGGATTCTATACAAGGTGACAGTTCCTGAGCAGCTAAGAAGAAGAGTCAAATAGAATGACAGAATCACAAAAAAAAAAAGGAGGAAAGAGGAGCCCTCCAGAGCTGTAATCTTACTTTCTTTATTTTGCCTGGTTTCAGGGGCAATATAAACAGGAGAAAAATGACAACAGAGCGCTCTGCTTCTAATGACATCAAACGGTTTGAATCTGACATTGATGGGGTACTTTGAGAAGTCGCTATCAATTCTCTCAATTCTTCCTTTCCTTCTGCCTTCTCTCTGGGACTCCAAGCACAGGGCTGAAGAGAAGATGCCACAGCAGGTAGCTATTGCCCAGGAATAGAGCAGTGAATTTTTCATCTCCATCTATAGCCCTAGAATATTGTCTGACAAGCACAAGAAAAATATGAGGTGAGTTAGTATTCCTGCTATATTGAATAACTAGCATAAGAACTCAGGTTTTTCGAGGTTACATACTCCATGCAACCTCCAGCAAGTGTGTAAACCTGTTGGAGAGCTTCCATATTTTCCAAGGTCAACTGAAGCACTGCCTACATTAAGAAAGTTGGCACCAATATAATTACATCAATACAGAGCACGTTTTCTTATTGTAGAAAGGCCCTTGCTGTCCTTTCAGGAATGAATCTTGCATATAGATCTTCCTGAAGGGAAAACAATGAATAAAACAAAGATGGAGTTTACAGACATAGCTTGTTTTCTTCTGTTTTGGGGAGAAACCTTTGAAGGTTTTGAAAAAACTAGAAAAATAACCCTTTTACTTTTACAAGACTTCCATTTCTAAAAAATGTTTTCCAAATGGGATATAATTTTACCCCAGAAGCGTTTTCTTCTGACAAGTGATCTAGTCATGCTGAATTTCAGGAAGAAATTATGTTTATTGAGAAATTTAGATACAATTAAAAACTGAGACATGAATGGAAATTCACTGTTCTACCTTGAATGTTCTGACTCACCAGATGTGTAGGTTCTCCATATTTCTTGCCGTGTACAGAAGATCTTGCTTGCTGCTTTTGCAGAGGTCATAATGGAGGATTCAGAAATAGGAAACATTAGGATCAGAGTTTGCTATTTTTATAAATTTCAGCTTCATTTCTCCCCCAGGAGTTGCCTGTAGTACAGAGTTGCCTGTTGTACAGTAGTGGATGAAGAGTTGCCCTTCTTTACTCGCTTCAAACCTTATTACTCCACAAGTGGGATTCAGCTCTATATTCAGCCACTTGGATGTGACTGGTGCCTGGATTGACAAGCAAGACTAGGCTTTCGTTAAGTGACTACATTTTTGCTATTCATCTGACCCTTAAATCAAAATGTACTTGCATTCAGATAGCATGAACCAGAGGACGATGAAACATGTTGCCATTGTCATTCTCTTGTAGGCAGGGCAGCACCGGCAATGAAACAGTTTTCAATAGTAATGTTAATTGGAATTTAAGGATCAAGAGGATGGAGGTTTTTTGGTTTTTTTCCAACAATCCTAACAAGTGGTGTTGACTATGGTGAAAACAACATGATGAACTGTAAGTACAATTCTGGGAAAGTCTCCTCAAGCACCTCTTATTCATTTTCCATCTTTCAGCTCACTATCAGCTCATCTTTGCTTAGAGGAGAGTCAATGAAGGTTGTATTCTTCCAAAAGAGTATCTTTTCAGTTCCATTGAACAAGTTCTCTTGTTCATTTTCTCAATAGCAACAGTATTAACTGTACACCATACTCCTAAATCTACTGACAACATCTTCAGTGAAAGTTTTCTTTATGTGCCTGGGTAGACTCTTTTTGATGGTCATTCATAGCTGACAACTTGAATAACAATACCAAAATATTCTCAAATGGTCTATTTGATTGGAGCAACCAGAGAGTAACATATGCCAGGCATTACTCCAGGAGGGAGAGACATACGAGTCCTGCTTTCCTTAGCTGATCCCTGACTTTGTGCCTCTTGAAACTATCAAGCCTAGCCTGAGCTCAGCGATACCTCAGTAAACATGCTTGCTCTACAGAGTCAGTCATAAGGCTGGACTGTCATTCATCTATCTCATCTCAATGGCCCTCATGATAATTCTGTCTTTTTAGGAAAGGCTTTATTTTCTATTGTAGACCACATATGGTGGCAACCTGAACCTACCTAATGCAACTTTGTTCCCCTTGTGTATATGCCATTATGAATCTTTTTTTCCTGCCTAGTGTGGAATTTTCTGGGCCAACAAACAAATGAAGGACTTGGTCAATGTTAATTGTAGCCCAGTTTCTGACATTACAATGTTAGTTTGTCCCTCCATGATAATATTATTACTACTTCTCATGTTCTTAATAATCCTTCAGTTTCTCCAAATTTGGTAGCTGATGCAAAAGCATGACAAAGGATCTCTTTAGTGGAGGTATATAAGCTAGTTCCTGGCTGGCTAGAGGATGTCTGACCTTTGCCTGCTTCCTCTGTAGCCATTTTGAAACTAGAGTGACTTCTATCTCTGTGATCTCCCTGATCATTTTTGTGGCCCCCCTCTGGACCCACTCTATCAGGTCCATGTCCTTCCTATATTGAGGGCTCCAGACCCACACACAGTATTCCAGGTGAGGTCTCACCAGAGCAGTGTAAAGTGGCAGAATCACTTCTCTGGATCTGCTGGCAACACT
>JAOXNO010000001.1:87657103-87688799 GCA_028565335.1 Limnodromus scolopaceus
GGTGAGGTCTCACCAGAGCAGTGTAAAGTGGCAGAATCACTTCTCTGGATCTGCTGGCAACACATCTCTTGATGCAGTACAGGATGCGATTGGCCTTCTGTGCTGCAAGTGCACACTGCCTGCTCATGTCCAGCTTCTTGTCTGTCAGCAGCCCCAAGTCCCTTTCCTCAGGGCTGCTTTCTAATTCCTCATTCCCTAGTCTGTATTGATAGCAAGGATTGTTCCGGCCCAGGCACATAACCCTGCACTTGCTCTTGTTGAACCTCATGCGGTTTACTTGAACCCACCTCTCCAGCCTGACCAGGTCCCTCTGGATGACATCCCATCCCTCAGGTATATCGACAAGACCATACAGCTTGGTGTCATCTGCAAACTTGCTGATGGTGCACTCCATCCCTCTGTCCATATCGTTGATAAAAATGTTGAACAGTACCGGTTCCAGCACAGACCCTTGAGGGACACCGCTTGTCACTGCTCTCCATCTGGACTTAAAGCCATTGAGTACTACCCTCTGGATGCGACCATCTAGCCAATTCCTTATCCACTGAACAGTCCACCCATCAAATCCGTATCTCTCCAATTTGGCAAGCAGGATGTCATGGGAGACCGTGTCAAAGGCCTTACAGAAGTCCAGATAGATCACATCCATAGGTCGTCCCTTATCTAGTGATATAGTCACTCCATCATAGAAGGCCACTAGGTTAGTCAGGCAGGACCTGCCCCTACTAAAGCCATGTTGGCTGTCCTGGATCATCCCCCTGTCCTCCATGTGCCCAAACATGGCATCTAGAAGGATCTGTTCCATGATCTTCCCAGGCACAGAGATGAGGCTGACAGGTCGGTAGTTCCTGAGTGTGATGTTTCCTTTCTTCCAGTCTGCAGGGACTTCACCTGACTGCCATGACTTTTCAAATATCATGGAAAGTGGCTTTGCAACTTCATCAGCCAGTTCCTTCAGGACTCTGATGTCACCTTTGTGACAGCTACTTCATAGAGATAACGGAATGCTGGTAACCAATTAGATTTCGCTGATAGTGATACTATAGGATCTGTCCAACAGGGAGAAGGCACACGATAATAATATAATTGTTTGACAATAATAATATAATTGAAATGGCAAAGCCCACAGAGGCTACTGTAGTGTCATATTGTAAGTAACTGCATATTGTACAGCCCTAAAGGAAGGTGCTCATGAACAAGGAACGAGATGATCATCGAAGAACCCTTAAAACCCAGGCCATTCTACATACCAACAAATTTACAAAGCCTTAACCTGGTCACAAACTATTTTCAGAAAATCAGGCAAGAAGGACAGGCTGCATGGTTGACATATCTTCCCTCACAGGAGATAGGGAAGCAGCTATTCTGTCCACATTGCCCTTGCCTTTACTGTGACAGAGAAGCATGAACTGATCTGTGCCATGTCCCTGTATGGCAAGCAGGTAACTGTCCCTTGTGTGCCCCATAAAGATAGCAGGGAAATGAAAGAGGCTGCAAGCAGCACAAATTTTCTGGCCACTGCAAGAGCCCTGTGTGAGTCACCTCACACGTACTCGGAGAACAGCCAAGCGTGGCCGCTCAGACTGGGTGTTCTAAATCATTCTAACCTTTCGCAATGTTTTAAGTTTGCTACTTAAAAAAAAAAAATCTATTTCATTCCTACTTCTGAATTTCTGTCTTTACACTCTGGTGCGCTCTTCGCAGAAGCAGGGAGTATACAGGCACACTCTGGGGACAAGCTATTTTCTGTAGAATAAAATGAAAAGCATTGCACATAGTTTTTCTGGAACAGGGATGCAAAAATGCTGGTCTCCTGCCTTTGCTTTTCTCTTCTCATCCCTTTCTCTACAGTGGGGAATCTCCCTATCTTGTGATTAGTCCTCATGATTCCAATGCTAGGTGAAGGAATTTCTAGTTATTTGTTCTTGGCTTGAGGAAGTCTGGAATCAACTGTTCAAATCAAATGAATTGTCTAGAAATGCTTTTCTAAACCCTACTTGTGTTAAGTGCTTTATATCCAACAAGTGACGTAGAAAAGGATACACCTCCTTTGCTCTCTTCAGTGCTTCTGCATGCACAGTTACTACAGGTGTAGCTGCACATAAGAATATGAATGGTATAGGTGATTGTCCTTCCCCTGGACTCACCCAAGCAAGTTTTTATTCTGGCTTCTGAAATAGCACAAAAGCTGGTTTGTCTTCATCAGCCCTGGCAGGTAAATCATATTCACAGTAGCACAACTGCACTCATGGCTGACAATGGGGTGTATTTTTCATAGTGTGGTGAAGGCAGGAGGCCTCCTGCTTCCCTGTAAATTGAACAGTGTGTCTGTTTCAAATGATGAGACAAGCAAATAGACACAGTGATTTTGGGCATGTGCTAGATGGAGCTGCTGTTCATGCTCAAGGTAGCCTGTGCCTGCAAAGTCTCCCTTTGCTGCCTGAAAGACTTGTGATTCACTTTTAGAGCCTTGCTCCATATTGTGCTTCTCCTGTGTGATGTTTTGAGATTTGCATTTTAAACTCAAACTGAAATAAGTATTTTTCCCCCACTGGTGAAGAAAGAATCACTTCTGGATTCGTAGAGATGTCTTGAAGGTTTTGCTGGTTGTTTTGGGGACAAGGGCAAGCGAGTCTTCCTTCCTGTTTTCATTTTGGGTCTGGAGTGACTCAGGGCACAGGCCCATGAGTCTATATATAGAATGGCTCAGGGCGGAGTTGTGGTTATGGTCGCCCTGCAGCCACACCGCATCAGCTTTAACCTTACAGTTGCTTCACTCCTCCCCTGCACGGCGGTTTGCGTTTGGCAGGGCACGTGCCTATCAGGCAGACGCGAGTAAAGGGACATGTTCTCCTGGCTTTAATTCACAGAGAATTTCAATGGAAAGCAGGCTTTAGAGCTGTAAACTCACAAACAGGCAAGTTTTGCCCTTTGCTCGGTCCTGGCAGAGACAGCAGTGCCTCCCAGCTACCTCTCACCTGCGCTGTACCTGTGTACCCTATAGAAAGCCCTTCCATATAGGATAAGCCAGCATGCACGCAGCGGGCTTGTGGAGGGCTGCTTGCAACACAAGAGGCACATGAGCTCAAAGAAATGCTGTAAAGGAGTGTATGCTTTTCCAGGTGTCTGATAAATGCAAGAAGAGAGGGAGCGTGAATGCCCCAGATTACTATGCTGTTATCTGGCAGAAGGCACTGGGGTCAGCACATGGAATCCTTCTTTAGGTGTGAAGGCAGAACCCAGATTACAGTGGTTCCTGTTGGGGTGTTGAGCTCTCTGAGACGTTATTGTGCTGCTGTTTCCATCCCTGTGCATGTATGGGGAAGTTGGACAAAGACTGAGATCCAGTCTGCCCTCAGCCAGTAAGAGGCAGAGAGATGCTGGGATAGCTTGTCCCGGAGCAGGCCAGGGGCAAGAGGGAAAAGGGGAGAAGCAAGAGTGGAGAAGAGAGAAAAGCTGCCCCCTCCCTCTAAATTGGGGATGGAAGATAGCTGAGCAACAGAAACTTGTCAAGATAGTAACTAATAACAATTAATAATTTATTGTACATCAAATAGCTCTTTTCCTCATGGTTTCCAAAAGCTCTTTACAGACTATATATAGTGACTGCATTACAGTGTGGTATGAACTTTTCAGCAGCATGGTTTAGTAAGAGCCCTGCTGCTGAGGCACAGTGGTGCCGGTCCGCACAGAGGAACACTAGCAAAAGATTTGCACCCTCTCAATCCTACCTGCATGTCTCAATTTTGCTTTATTTAACAAAAAAAAAAAAAAAAAGAGTGCACTGGAACAATCATTTGAGTAGTGAGAAGGCAGAGCATTGTACAGGTGTTATTTCTGCCTGCCTATTAAGGCAACTGCCCCAATTAATTCAATTGCATAGACCTTGAGAGAAGGAGGATGGGGGTTGGAAGGTAACAAATGCATTTTTGAAAGCCTATGATAATGACTTAAAATTGCTTTTCCTCATAATTGCAATTTTAAGAGCTGACATCTAGTGATAAGCCAAGTGCTAGATGCTGTTGGCTCATAGAACATAGGGTCTTAAATACTGACTTACACACTAATTATTGCCTATCCTTGGACCTGTTTAATTCAGACAGGGGATGATGGTGCTGCTTATGAGGGAATTGGGGGAGGGTGAATTAGTGGAAGAAGAAAATGTGAGGACCCAAAAGGAGCAAGTCATCTGATGGACACACCACCATGCAATGTACCCTTTTGCCATTGCATCTGGATCTGCTCATCTCTACCCTAAATGCCACCTTCACCTCCAGGAGGAAGCACACACAGCAGGCGTCCAAAGGGCAGAGCTCAGCACTACAGGACAGGAGGTGAAGAAGCCTATGCCTCACTGAGAAGACTGCAGGGAGTGTAATGCGAGTAAGAAAGCAATTAAAAGAGCTGAGCAAACAAATGATAAATAATGTAGTAGGAATTGGTGTAATGAACCTCCTTAGGAAAGTTGGCCTAGAGGCCAGCCTCAAGTTCCCCGAACCTGAGCAGGAGAAACCCCACCTCATACAACCACCCAAGGCATAAAGTCACTTTGGATGAGCAATTAGGGAAGAAGCTACTTACTCCGTTGCTCTTCGATCATATATTGTTAAGTCTAGGGGGCGATGGAAAAACCCCAGTGGATTGACAGAGGCTGCTTTTGGTAAGTGAAAGCTTACTTATGTAAATGTGTTTAAGAGGTGCCTTTCAGTGAAACTGTTTGCTACATTTCCTGCAAAGAGCTAATGGAAAACCTCCCCTTAGAGATGATGCAGTTAGGGATGCATTATAGATTTCACCTGTGGATGCCTGAAACTCAGGTGACCGGTTACAGAGATTATCTTCTCAGGGTATGGCCTCACTTTTCCTGTTGATGAATACAAATGCTGAACCATCAGGGGACCTCCCATTTCCTGTTTGTTTTAATAGGCTTTGGTAGACATGTAGTGCTTTGAGTGCATTTTGGGTTGAATTTCTTGCCAAAGACAGTTGCAACTCCGAGGTCTTGGGATTTTCTAGGTTTTCCTCTCCTGCCTGTCCTTTTATTTGTAATTATAAAGTATTTCCACTCATATGAAGGTCCTGATGTTGACATGAAGCCTGCAGTTACCATTAGCAATAAATGGTCCCCATGGCTTTGTGCCAAGAGTGAGAATGAACTGCTGGTGGAAAAAGATGCCTGAAAAAAATGGCCTCACTTGGAAACCTCACCTAAACTCTTGTTTAGCTTGTGTTTGGGAGGAGGGTGAGAAAATTTGAACTCCAGGCTGCAATCCTTGTGTGGTGTTCTCACAACAGCCTTGAGGTTTTAGAAAGAAGGGATTGATTTCTCCATGTTCTTGAGGAATATGAAGCCAACTGGAGTGGTTCACTCCAACTTTTCCTGGCAGGCTTCATGCCTCTGGAAGGGATGGGAAACATCTCTGGGTATTGGAAGGGAGGCTATGGGATCTGCAGTGAGGTGAAACAGCACCTTCTGTGTGATCCAGCTAGTGAACAGGATGGCACAAAACCAAATCAGTCCCAGGATGGTGTCTTCCTGGACCAATTGTGCCAGCTCTGTGCCTTTGGGAAGCTGCCTTGTTGAATCGGGAAATCTTTTTTTCCCCTGTTTCCTTCATTAATTACTACTACTTTTTTTATTTTTTTTTCCTTCAGCACATTCAAATGGTTTACAACTATCAGCTTGAGTGTGTATAGAACTATCTTGTGCCACATAGCCAAAAAAATCCCCAAATGAAGGGGGCCTTTTCACTAGCAACAGGTACTGCCATTTGACTCTTTCATGGTGCTGACACTTCCTCCCAAATACTGATATATCCTAACATACAACGATGATGTTAGGTTCCAGTGCAGTATGCAGGTCAGGGTGGGGTTTCTCTGTCTTCCTCTACCTTCACTAAATTCCTGCTGTCCCTCTGGATCTCATTGTGGGGCTGAAATCTGTTCCTAGGTGGACTCATCCCTCAGTAAAGGCAGCACCCCTTCAGCCGTGGTCCTCTATGCCACTTCATGGCACCCTTCCTCACTCACCTGTAACCTGCAGGATGCCCATGGATGCACCATGTGGCATCTGTTGTCTGCTCCAGCACTTTTCTGGTGAAGGAAACATCTTTCAGAAGAGTGAAATATCAGCCCTTCCCCTCCAATGGAGCAGACAGTCCCCATAGGGTGGGGAGGGAGGGAAATAGAGGAAAACAAGAAGGAGGCTGTTTCAGTGGGGAAGGCAGAGAAAAGAAAGATACCAGACTGATAAAGCAGATGCTGTAAGACTGCAGTAGAGCTGTTCTAGTGGTGGTGCTGGTATCTACTGTGGCTGCCTACACTGGGAAGGGGCATGCGTCCAAATATTTGCTGCTGCTTCTTGAGCTTCTCTGTGTCTTTCATGTGACGTGGGGATAAGGTTAAGTTCTGAGCTCAAAGAAGGTCTGTGAAACTTGTAGTGTGCTTAGATTCCCTCTGTGAGGACCATCACAGGAAAATCCTGCTAAGTGGAAACTCAATAGCAACCCCCATTACTGGATTTCCTTCTTCCCTTTGTGGTGGTGAGCACACCAGTTGTCCTCTCTCCTGATACTCTGTTCCTTGCCTTGGGGCCTCCACTGCTCATTTCATTGCTTGCTCTGGGCCTGCCTCAGGTCTTAACTCTTGCCCTTCTTCTAGCACGCTGCCCTGATGGTCAGATTGTCCTCCCCGTCCTCCTTCTCAGATGTCTGTCTTTCCTCCAGACATCTTGCATAGGGTAGTTGGACTGTCTTAACTAGTCTAACACTCTGACTATTGGCCTCACTTTGTTGTGTCCCTCCTTGGCCCCTGGGATAAGCTTGTCCTTTAATTTTCTTGTAACTGACAGAGATATAACCCAGGTTTCAGCAATCTTGGGGATTTTTGCCTGTTCTCTACCAGCCCTGCCTGGTATATTGTTTGCCGGTCACCCATGGCTTCTGATGCATGTGTGTACTTCAAGGTCAAATGGGCATTTTCTCAGTTGAAGAGTGGCAATTCCTAACTTTTCAGTGTTTGACATCGTGACTTCAAGCACTTTGTTAACAGATGTCTCGCTATCTTTTAAATCAACAAAGAGAAAAATGAAAATGGCCTGATATTTCTATCTGAACATTTGTTTAGCAGAGCTTTAATCACTTCAAAGACCTCTTTCTCTTCAGTAGTACCTGTCTAACAGCGTCTTCCCTGGCTCAGGATGTGGGAACTTAGAGGCTTGTACAAGTACTTGTGACCAGAGATTTATGTCTCTTGGGAGCTTCTCCTAACTCTAGAGGGCTGTCCTGCAGTGAGTGAGAATTCTTCCAATGTTAGCACTCCTTAAATAAGACCTATTTACCTCTATCTTCTCTGCTCTGTTTTTATCCACCAGTCTTTCCCTCACCTAGTGTTTCTTTATACCGCTGCCAGACTCTTTACCTCATCAGTCCTTGTCCCTGTTGGACTTCTCCAAGCCCCATACTGCTTGGTGAGCAGATCTAAATCTTGCTCTCTCTGCTTCTTATGCTCATCTCCTTACCTTGTACTAATTATCTTTACAACAATTTCCATTCCTCTCTTCTGACTCTTTATTCATTTTTCCTCCATCTGGCTTCCAGTCTCACACTTTCTCCATACTGATTCACAACTCCAATATCCCAGGACACGCTACACCCAAACTGAGCTTCTTCCCTGGTTCTAGATCTCAGACCCTTTTCTTGCAACCATCCCCATAAGGGATCTTAGAACTAACCTGTGACTTTGGCCACCTACTAATTCATCATGTCTCATCTATTGATATACTCCGCTTCTTCTAACTGGATCTGGCAGCTGATTATTCACCGTACAGGCATCCCTGCTCTTCATTGAAGAAACCAGGCCTGTCTGTCTCTCGAGAACAGCAGTGTTTCTACTGGGCAGCCTCAGTGCAGGCAAAACCTTCAAAGCACATGCCACCAGATCTAACATGATTCTTCATGTGCCACCTGTGGATTTTTATTCATAGGCTTCTGTCATAGTAAATTTATCTGCATTTTTCTTGGCTGTATCAATGGCATATTTCTGGCATGAAGCCCATTATCCTGCCAAATTTCATGTTCTTGCTCCCATTTGAGACCATAAGAAGTTTCAATGTACCAGCTTTCCCTCTGTTTCCTTACTGTGTCTCTCACACAGTAGCTAAACTCTTGAAGTTTAAATTGAAAAGGGGAAAAAAACCAACACAAAAAGCCCAACAATGTTCGCTGCAGATATCCACTCCTACAAATCAAGTCTGGGAAAGTTCCAAGGAACTAAAGAAATCATGTGTTGGACACTATAAATACAGCCCTACCTGTAACAATTAATTTTAATATTGACTTTGTTTTGAGCATGTGCTTTTACAAGAGACTGTGGTGGGATATCTTCTGTCCTAGAAAGAGATCCCAAAGGGTTTGGGATCCTCCTGGCCCATCATCCTTCCTGACAGCAGAAGCGTGTCTCCCTGTAGTGAAAGGAAGGTGAGATACTGAGAAGGAGAGGGAAAATACAGCATTTAGGGAAGGGGGAGTCCAGAGTGGAAAATGGTTTCAGAGGTATTCAGAGGTTTCAGTCTCATTGCTCCAGCCACATCTTTGCTTTGAATCCCTGACTTTTCTTCTTGAGACTCGAAAGACACTCTCTTTATCCCTCTCCTACTCCTCCTGCCGCTCCCTGTAGAACAGCCTGAGAGGGGCTACGGGCAGCACAGGAGGACGGGACGGTGCCTCCGGCTCTCCACATGGACCAGCCTCTTCTCCTTCATTGCCGTTCCTGGCAATCACTCTGCATGCTTTTTCAAGAGGTTTGTTACTTTTGCACACTCCTTTTACACAGCCCCAGTCAGGGAGCTAGCAGGATGGGATGGGGAACATGGTGGTGGCAGGAGGGGAGTGGAAAATGCAGGATGGAAGAAACGATGGGGGCCTGAGGAGAGAGGATCTTTGCCTCTGATCTATTATGAATTCTCCTGGGAGACAGCCAGTAGGCTGGAAAGTGAATGATAGCCAAACCAGATGAAGAATTGTTCTGTGTCCCTGATGTATTTTATCCTCGACAGCGTTTTAGTTTCTTTAACTATCAAACTAACTATTTCTCATATATATATTACATAAGCTGTGAAAGATAAAGCACACACAGCATCAATCATATCTCTTGTCAGAATCTCTTTACCTCTTCCCTTCTCTTTATTTTCTTTTTCTTTTCCGCTCTTCTTTAAATTCTACTCAAAATAAGGGTATTGTTATAAAAAGTTGACCAAAAATATAATTGAAGGACTAATTGACCATTCCACAGTTCAGGAAAAAAATTGAAAGGACAGGCTATGGTATTGTTTTGGAGCTGAATACTGAAAAGAATGGAGCACTGATGTATGCTTTTTTTCCCATTTCTATCAGTTGAGAGAACTCCTTCTACAGAAAACTGGTTTGTTTGGGCTCCTTAGAAATCTAGCACAGGGAACATGGAATACCAGCTCTTCAGGGTTACAATAACTGTGAATTCCCCAAGAAACCTTCTTCACCTTTGTGCAGTGGGTTGGGTTTTTTTCAATTTTCAAATTCACTCGCATATAACATCTGCACCCTGACCCAGCCTCCAGACAGTGCTGCAGGGTGGTGATGGGATCTTACCTTAGCCCTGACTCTCCCATGAGGCACCCCAGTGAAGGAAATGCTTAAAGCCCTCTTTATTAATGTTACTGTCTTTCTGGCACACAGATTAAAGAGGAAAAAAAAAAAAAGGCAACAAGATTCATTGATAACCTTGTAATCTCTGAATACATTTGCATGTGCTACATAGTACATGTGCCCTGAGAATGTATGCAACAGGGTGTGCCCATAGCGTTGTTCCCTGTAACCCCTTGAACCAACTGCACTGTAATTGCAGATTGTTTGAGATTCAATATGGCACTTCTAATGTGGTGGGAAGGAAGAATACAGCCCCATTCAATTTTTGGATCTCAATTTCAGAGATGCTGAGTATCCAGTGTACCATCTAAAATCAGCAAGAGTGATGACGGTCTGAGAACCAGGCAGGCCCTTGTATTTTTCCTTTTCTGATTTCACCTTAAATTAACCAGACATTTTTTTCTGTGCTTCTTAACTCAGCCTTTTATTATGTTTGATAGAGTGAAAGAATGTTTTTTTCCTCCCCTTGTATCTTGCACAATGGAGAACATAATGCCTTTGCTTTGAAGTCTTTGCTGTTATCCTGCCTACAAAGTCAGGCCTCTCTTTTGGTTTCCAGTTTAATTAAATGTGTCTACATTGAACAAGAAAGCTGTCACGGGGAGCCTGAAATGGCCTCTTCCTCTTATGATAGTGTGCAACCTCTGACCATTTTAAAATAAGTTCACCTTGTACCAGTGGAGGCTAGATCTTGTAGCACACCTAGCCAGCTTCAAAAGCAGTGAACAGTGGGGAAGGATCGTGGCTATTTTCTGGGTTAAGGTCCTTTGCTGTCAGTCTGAGGCGACTACCAGGTTGGTACAGCAACTATTTGGCTTCCTGTCGACACTAGAAGAACTAGTTGACCTTACCCAATCTTAGCTGAAGGTGTTTTCTTCAGTCAAGTCTTGCAAGTAATAGTTGAGCATACTTGGGTTTCTCTGGAAGAGGTGTTCTTTTCAATGATGCCAGAGCTGTAGAAACTGAAGTCTTCTAAATAATGGGATGTTGTAACGGTTTTCTTCATCCACTTAATTTAGAGCAGCCATTTGTGTCTTCAGTATTTCTCAATGAAGTGTTTTCTGTGGCCACTTGCTGGACAGCATCCAGATGGCATAAAAAGGCTAATAACCTGGAAGTACACTGGATCTTCAACAAGTTTGTGGTAGAAGCTATTTGGTGTTTAATTCTGAAAGAAATATTTATCTCACTAGAAAATGTTGGATCTGTCCCATTCAATCTTACGTTATGCATGTGGAGCAGTGCAAGAAATTGCCCAAATGACTTAGCAGTCATTTGCTGGAGGATATCTACTTGAGTGATGATTGTCAAGAGAGCTACCTTGGAATTCATTTTAGCCTGCAGTTCATCTACTAGGATTGCATACTCTTAAAACCGTAGTTTTCCCTTCCTTGTTAGCCCAGTTAGAAATGGGCTCAATTAGCAACATCCAGAGTTGGACCTTTAGTGCTCAATGTTAGGATACCAAAGATGGCTTCCAGCCATTGGTTTCATCCCAACAACTTTAAGATGAGTGTCACATAATCCCTCTTAAAGAGCTTGTTGCAGCTTTTTGGGAATTACAGCCTCGATCCAACACATAAGACAGCCCTCGTCAATGCTCAGTCTATATGAACACTGAAAGAAAGGTTTAACATCACTAGAGCAATTACCTCTACCCCAAGAAACATGGCTAATTTAAAAGTGACTCTTTACAGCTTTCCATGTCTAATTGTGCATTTGTTGGGATGCCAAGCCTGGCATAGACGAAATACTCTTACTCCTTTTATTTAGGGTAAACTGTCCCATGTGTGCCATGGCAGGCAGGAAAACCAGTCATCAGTATTATGCCAGCCAATAAGTCTGTGATATTATTCTGATAGAGTGCTGACAAGGACCTTGTTTCCGCAATTTTCCCTGTTGCCATGAGATATCTTGCTTTGAAATTAGGAAGAGATTGGCTGGCCCATACTGTTTTACTTATTATTAGCATAAGGTCTCATGTGTAAAGGTCTTACTTTGTTATACCAGCTTTGGTGCTTCCCAAGCAGTAAGGTCAAAGTGAGTTTCCTCTTGCGTAAAGCCTCTTTGATACATAAACAGGCAATTAATTGCCATCAGTCATTGTAAAAAGGGTAACGGTATCAGTCTCACATGTGTTGACATCACAGGTCATTTTTACTAGTAGCTTTCATTTAAAATACACTAGAATATCTGTCAATGCTAATACATAGAAGACTCTGTGATGTACAATTTGTAAATATTAGATTTGTCAAACATGTTGCAGCTTTTTCAAGTGCTTGGCTTCTTAAGCTTAGGACATATCCTCAAATATGCCCACTCAGCAACAAGCAGCTCCTATTTAGGGTTAAAATTTGAATAGGGATCAGGATCTTCAAAAGAATTACCTGCTTATTTTGAAGCTTAGCTGGATGCCAAGTTCATCTGAAAACCTGGCTCACAGTCCCCTTGACTTTGCCTCAGTCCAGTTGGATATGATGTCCAAGGGGAGGAGTTCCTCCATATTCCACACAGTTAGTTACCATATGCCCTTTGAACATCACTCTTACTTTGACAGTGCCCTAGAGTTTCTCTGTTGTCTGTATGCCACTATTGCAAGCCTATGCCTGGTCAATTTGCATTTGCTTTGGAAAGCCTGAATAAAGGGCTTGAGTAGCCACAGAAGCCTTGGATCTTCTTATAAATTCTGAGGAACTTCTGGGCTTGTCACTCTGTTCTCTATTAACATGTGTCTTTACCCCATTTGTCCAGCTCTATGGTGCATTTTCACCAGAATTCATGTCAGCTGCTACAGTATAAAATCTATATAATGAAAGAGTTCCTGTCACAGGATATGGACCCAAGATGATGATCTCTTCAGTTCCTTTGCCACCCCATTTGCCATGATTCTTCCATGAACCCAGCTCTAGGAAACTTGCCAAGAACTCCCTATATAGCTAGCGATCTTATATATGCCATAACATCTTTCTGGTGCTGATCCCAACTGGCATGGAATAGCCAATTTCCATAGTATTCAGTTTTCTTACCCTCCAAAGAGGGAGCAACATCCAAACTTCCAATTGGGAATGGTCCCTGGACCCTGTGCCCAAGAATTGTTTAGGAGAATGCTACTTGGGCTGGTTCCAAACCATGCCAGGAATTGCTCTAACAATTGAAAAACATAGGTTATGAGATTCAACTGCCTGGGAACATTTCCTGACACTGTTATTTATTCAAACAGATGAAGCCATGATATTCACATACCTTTTGGTGTTGCCCTTTTGTTTATAGGGGCCCTTCAAGCAGAATGAGGTCTCTCAATGATTTACCTTATTAGTCATTAAGCATGGTCACTACTTAATGTATTGCAGTCAGATTCTCCTTAACATCTTTAGCTGCTATTTTCATTGGCACAGCAATACCAACTGCTTTCTGAAAGGTCAGGGCTTTTTCAGACAACAGTATCATTTGGATGCTTTCCTTATGTAACTGATATACTAGCTGGTCCTTTTAATGAATACTTAAATTTACTCAAAGATCATAAAACGTGGTGAACCTCTTCAGTTTGGGTACATAATGACCAGCGTATTCAGTGGGATTTTGATCACAGTTATTAAATCAAAATCTTTCTCTACTAATAAACAGCTTAGGACTAAGAAAGGCTCCCATAGCATCACCACAGTCTTAGGCAATGTGGTCATGTGCCTTTCACTTGTAATATAATCTGCAATATAACAGAGTTTGTTCTAGTGCAATAACTTTCCCCTCTCCGCTTCATTTTCATTACTTTCAGTCACGTGGCCCAGTGTTGCCATAATGATAGTTACTGAGAAGACTGCTAATGACAAATAAAAGACGAGGAAAAAAATTACTTATTTCCAAGACTCGCCGTTTTGTTTACTGGCTTTGTAACACACATTTTCTCCATGTTTGACTCCAGAGATTAAGGAAGAGAAAAAAAGCCTTAATCACAGTAATTGTAAAATTAACCCCATTTGCTCATAAGCTGTCACATAATTCCCCTGTAGAAGAGTACTAGTATGTTCTCCAACCTGCACTGTGTGGATCGAAGTGAGCCCAGGAAAAGTTATTAAGAAAAGCTTACTTCAGAAAGCTTAGGCTCACTCTACTAGGGTCCACAGCTCTACTGTGAAAAGCGTAGGAAACTTTTAGGTGCCACAAAACTGAAAAGGTTGAAAACCACTTTTTCATAATTAATAGCAATTACCAACTAGGCAAGCTGTACTGTCCCAGTGGAAATTGCCTCAAATTTCATCTTCCTGGATTTGGAGCTAGAATTTAGGTTTAGGCCCATCATGTTCTTCAACAGTTTTGGCCTAATTAGTCTAATGAAGAATTTTATTGTTTGTTTTACTGCTGAATCAAAGGATTGATATCTGGACTCTTTTTTTAATGGTGTAAGAAAGCTTGAAGGCTTTTTCTGATGGGATTTTTATAACCACCATGGAGATGAATGGTCAAGTGCCATGGAGCGTTATGCTGATCTTATGCTGTTTCCAAGGAAACTCAGGATGGAGTTTCTAGAACCTCTTTGTGGAGAACAGCAAAGCTACAGCCTGTCTCTGTCAGAAGGAAAGTCCCAGGTTAGGTTCATGACTTGGCCGAAGAACCGCATGCATCACCTAAAAGCAGAGATGTAGGGATAAATAAGCAAGTGGGGAACATCGCTTATTTGGTGCTTCGGGCCAATCTGTGAAGAGCAAACAGGTATTTGTAGCCTAGACAAGAAATGGTTAAGTTACCACCCCTTAATTTTCTGGGGCAGGAATTTGCGGAGTGATGCAGGTCACTTCAGAAGAGCTGAGATTCACAGGAGACTGCTGCCCTTGGTACCAGCAGGGAGACAACCAGAGATGCTGCTCCTGGGAGCCTTGCCTATGGCTTCTGTGGAGGGTGGTACTCAACAGCCCTGTTTGCAGATCTTGGCCAAGAGAATGAAGAGCTGATTTAGCTGTATATTTGACTGCGTGGGTTACTGAAGGACAGCATTTAGCATTGTCTAAGGGAAGGCTGGGAAAAGGTTAGGCAGGATGTTTGTTGCTGCTGATTGTTTGTGATTTGAATAACACAAACACACCCGCACACACAAAAGTACTGTGCTAAGCGAAAAATATAGCATTTTCTCAATTCCTTTCCCTTCCCCCACAAAATTAATGGCTTTACCAGTAGTTTCAACCAGAAATCTTTCAATCTGTCCCACAATATATTGGAATAGTTACCGCAATATAACTTCCCTTGTGGTAGACACAGCAAAATCAGTAGAAAGGTACTTTATATTGTACGGGAACAAGGAATGAACTGTAGTAGTATAATATAGGTTTAAACAGGCATTAGCATCTCAATAGAAAAACAGAGATTATCCATGCATAATTTTCTATAAATAAAACTGGTTTAGAGGATAGTTGCTTGAAGGTCAGAGATACTGGTAGGATTTTTTTTTATTATTATTTTTTATTTTTTTGTTAACACAGCAAGCTTTAGTCCAGAGGCCATCTTGTAATATGTGCTAATACTAGTCCCTAAGCTTTAGATGACCTAGCATCATCAGTGGTAGCTGTTGGACAATAGCAATAAGAAGCATATCTTCTTGGGAAATAATGCAAAAACCATTTCAGGAATTACTCAAGAGATGATGGAAAAAGCACGGGCTGAGCACAGAATTCTGAAACTTCGAAAGCCAAAATTGCTTTGAAGCGTGGGGAAGAGACCCGTTTTCCCCTCTCCACCCTACCAAAAAAGAAGTATCCTTTTCAGGCAAGACTTCTAGCAAAAATACTTATTGATGTAGAATTTCCTAGTTATCAAAAAAAAAAAAAAAAGCTTTTAGTACTTTTACAAAAAATTTCTCAGTGATTATTCTGATAAAAGAAGTAGATGGAAAAAATTAACAGATTTTTCAATGATCTTTACTGCTTAAAACAAAGTAAACAAGAGCTCATTCCCATGTCTTATTAAAAAACAACAAAACAAAGAACAAAAAAAGCCGTTAAAGATCTACCTACTTTCAGATCATAACAGATATCATAAAACTCATCTTTAAAATCCTGGCTTACTGCCATTTACAGAGCACAGGTGTCATCTGCTGCTATGAGAAAAGAACATGTTTCTTGAGAACGCTGCTATGTTCTCATTGTATGACTTGTAGGTAGATTTAAGGTCCAGGTGTTCCTGAAATATTTTAGTGGTGCAGTACAGAAGCCTGTCTAGATCCCATTAATAAGATCTCTATCTGGAATCTTGAGTCGCATGATTTTTTGTTGGTGGAAAGATGCTTCCTGGTCTTGGCTGCTCTCATGCCAGCTAAAAATCAGCTGAGGATCCAAGACTATGCCCGAGCTTCAAATGCAGGACACAAATGACAGGATGCACTTTATGCATGACTGTCTCAACCTAGGAGCACAACACCCATATAACTGGAGCCTCAGCCAGTCAATTCTGGGCATATGCAGTCTCTGTTCACTCCACAAATTTACTGAAGCATTGAACTCTTAGGAAATGATTTACAGTTTATCTCAAATTTATCTCCCTGCTCCTTGTCGTGCATGTTTGCGTTTCTTTTCTTCAGACCTGTTTTAATGAGGACGTTTTCTAACTTTGTATCCTTGGAACAGGCCCAACAATCATGTTAAATGATCTCTCCCTCCCTGTAAAAAGGGATTAGTGCCAAAAAACACTCCTTGAACCTTAAAACAACAACAAAAAAGAGAGTAAAACTAACAACCAACCACAGCAAACAAACAAACCATAAACACCATGGTGAGAGCTTTTAGTCAAGGCTTGTACTCCAGTTGGTTGCCAGCTCCTTGCATTCTGCTTCATCTTTTCTCTAAATTTTTATAGCCCCTAATCGTCTGTAAAGCATTGCATACCCCTATGGTGCTATATAAATGAAATAACAATGATGCTCTTGAATTAATTGGGTGCGTTTGCATACAGTAGTCTTATAATATCCTTTCCCCTTTATAAGACCCTCTCATTTGAGGCTGCGGGTACAATTGCCACAGATAATTCAGTGTTAGATTGAGGGTGTATATGAGGAATCCTATTTTTTCCCTTATGAGTCCTTTGTGGGGAGAATATGTTTTAGTGCATTAAAGATGTACATTAGGCAATTACTTTATCTTCTTCTCTCTCATTCCTTCCTCCTTTTTACTCCTCAGTTTTACAGGCCTCTTTACAAAACCCCAAATCTTATGGAGGCTTACAGATTTCTATAAATATGCCTTTTTTTTCCTTTTTTTTTTTTTGGCGGGGTGGTGGTGGTGGTGTGTGTGGGTGAAGTAAGAAACCTCTCTCTCCAGTGTAAGACACAGGTACTTTTTGCTCTCCTCAAGTGACTACAGCATACCATGCCTATCAGTCAACTTCTGGATAAGACAGATATTTGTCTGTTCACTACTGTTGTTTGCCACAGTCAAGGCAAAGTCAAACAAGCATATCAAACAAGTTGCAAGCTCCTGAACTGAAATGGATGCCAACCCCTAAATTTCTGCTCTTCTAGAGAATGTCCTATCTTTGGAAGGAAGGATCTCTTTTGCCCACAGAAGTGACTGCAAACTGTGGCATTGTTAGTCAGATGTCCATCAGAAGGAACTTGATACAGAGAGTCCCAGGGAATGGTTAGAATCGTTTATTCCAAGAACTGCATCAAGTGAAGGACAGAGGCTCTTTAGGTATGTAGAGCAGTTTTAGACGAAGGACAGTAGGATAATTTAGCCAACAGTCCTCTCTGATTTTTCTTTCCTTTGTGGAGAAGGAAACACCATCAGGTGCAAGTTCAACAGCTGCAAGCCCTCTCAGTTGAAGGTAGAGCGCCCATCCAGTAAATGTCTAGAGAAATCATTTTGCATCTTTCTAGGCAGATCCTTAGGTATGGTTTCTCATACCAAGAAGGCAATAGCACTCATGCCTTAGCACTTGGAGTCCTGACCTGATGAAGTGTTTTCATTTGTCCTAGCAAGAAGCTGTAGCTGTTATAACTCTTGAGAGTTATGACTCCTACAGCAGCCTACTATGGATGGGTTTGCAAGAGAGCTCAGTGGGGTTATGTGTGTGTTTTTCTTCGTCTTCCACTCTTCCCAGCAACATATTAATCTATGGCCCAAAGTCCATGCTATCAACGTACAAGTGGCAGCATCCAGAAGTCAAGAGTGACAAAGTAGATGTGCAGATGTCCTCGTGTTGCCCATTCAATTACTGGGTCACTGGCCCAAGGCCTTTATCTTTATTTTGAGGGTTTGACTCATGAAGAGAGCAGGCATCAGGAGTGCCCTTGCTGGCTCGTTACCAGAGCTCAGATGACATGGGTTCTGCTGCTGATTCTGGTAATAACCATGGGCAAGCTTCTTTATTTCCCTGTACCAGTATCATGGGCCATCTATTTATTTCAGCTTCAGTAAATAAGAGGTTAATCCAGCCATGGATCCTTGTTGGCACTAAGACATGATGAAAACTGAAGAAAAATGGGAGCGATCCCCCTTAACCAAGCTTCTTACAGTTCCCTTATGACACCTAATGATGGCTGTGATAAATAGCTTACAAGTGACTTTGACCATCTACAATTAATCAACACGTCCCATAGTGTAAGATCATGGCTCGCTGGGGTGCAAGGTCATAGGCTTGCTCCTGACTGCATTTGTGAATGAGCCTGATCCTGTTCTTGCCACTTGGTTTCACAGAGTTCAGACAAGAAAGGAGTCACCTATAAACTGGGAGCTCTCTGTCTTCCAAAGCAAATGAGACTGGCTTCCACGGGGTATCTAACACCCTGGGAATGCAAGGTGATCAGAGCCACCAGCATGGCAATGCTGTAAGCATGGGCATGAAGCAGCCTCAGCAGAGCTGTGGGACCAGAAGAGCTACTCATTCAGCTGGGACAGGCAGAATAGAATAGGGAAGTCCTAGAACGAAGCCCCACAGAAAGATGTCAGTGAGGTTTCAGCTCATAAACCTAGAAAGAAAGCAGAGGAAAATAAAATTCAGGAGTCCTCTCTAAGCTCAGAATCCATTTGAAGCACAACCTTAGAGACCCAAGGTAAAGCTCAACACGAGAGAGCACTGGCGTTGGTTACTCAGATCCTTTTCCTTTTCTTTTGAAGCTATGGCCTGTTTTCCCTTTTTTTTTTCTTTTTTTTTTTTTCCTTTCCATTTCCATCGTACAATTTTCCGTCACCAAGTTCCATACTCATCTGCCACTTGTCTGGGCAGCTGTCATCTAAATCTACACCTTCCCTGCCCCTGTCTTCACCAGCCTGACAGCTGAAGCTGCAGATGGCCTCTTTTCTCTGCCTTCCTCTGCAAGACTATTTTCAGATAACACCCCTGCAAAACGTACAGGAGAAAGCCACAGAACAAGGGGCTGATGTAGTGCTGCCTTTGCCAAGATACCTGTGAACACAGAAACAAACCAAGCTGCTCAGTGCAGAGGGCAGAAGAAAGGCTGACCGTATCTTCTGAATATCTTTTTCTAGCATTAGAGGATCCTTTTTCCTTGACCTGTACGTGCTAGTGTAGCAAAGATGCCATAAGACACACGTTAGTGCCTATTCTAGGACATAGCATCCCTCATATGCTGATGTTGGGCTGCCAAGCTTGCCTGTGCTAGCAGGCTCTGGAGGGCCAGGGAGACCTTATAAGGTTCATTTGTTCTTAGCACCTCCATTAGAATCTCTCTTATATTGATTACAGTCCTAGGCTGGATATTCTCTGTGAGAAAACATGAAAAACAACACAGGTTTTCATTTGCAGAGATGTACACTGACTGCATAACTCTGTCCAGGAGCTGTCTATGAAGGGTCAGACTTTGCAATTCAGACAGGCAATGTTTGGCCAAATAAAAGCATCTGGGAAAGAGAAAAAAGAGTCTCTAAAATAGTTCCTGATGTACCTCAGAACAGTCTTTTCTCTTTTTTAAGTCAAGCTAAGCTCAATTGATGCTGAAGCAAGGTCCAGCACAATGCAATTTCCAGATCTACTTTTCTGACAATAGCCTCATAAAGAACGTGCTCATTATTAGGAGAGAGAAACTAGCATTCTGGGAGCAGGAGAGATTCATAAGCTAAACTGAAGCTATGCCTGCACTGCTATGAAACTTTTCTTGAGACCAAAGACCATGCACGACATTTGCATCCTGTCCCCGTGGCTGCCATTCAGAGAGCCAACTGGATGCCTGCATAAACATGCTTGTTGACCCAGTGATTCACCAAGCGTGTTCAGGCAAACAGAGTGCTGGGGACTCTGAAATATGTGTCTGGTCAACACCTGAGCTTGCATTTATAAGCTTACAGTCTGCACCATAGAGAAGTTCGACCTTGGGGTAACTTCAATCTATCTAAACAGAGAGTAAGAGTATTGAATAAATTTAGTATCTAACTATGAATAACTCTGCTATGACCTTCTTATGATTGTGACCACTCACAGCTTCATGGCAACCATAGACACCTTCTGCCTTTAGTAGCAAATCTCTTCTGTTTAAATTGAAGGATGGTCCTTTTAGCTTTTTGTATTCTACATGTGGAAGAAGTACAAGCAAGTTGCTTCTCATACAGTCTCAAAATATGCCATGTTTTGCTTCATTGATTTCTCCAGTGAAGCTGTCTTGGAGGTGCAATCGCGCACAGCCCGATAAAGAGTCACTGTTCAGTCTTGCATTTGCCCCGAGATCCACTGGGGATGCAATGCAGCAGCCTCAGCTTTACGAGATACTTGCAAGACATAACCTCTCCAGGGCACATATTGAAATAAGATTCTGCACTGAGAGGGAAAATTTGTACAGATTAAATGCGTGTTTATATTCTTTCCAATTCCTTACTCACCATGAACATCTTAGTGATTTTTCAGGATACTCTCATCAGTGTGGTCTATTTTACCCATTTTAACCAATGAGAAAATAAAGATTGATCCAAGCTCCCTTAACACATGAACGTTGTGACAGAGAAAGGACTTAGAATCTGCTTTCCAAAATTTCTAGGAGCTCATGGGATTTCCACATCAGAAGTAATACTGTTGTGAATGTTTGGGCCCTGTAATATTGTAGTAAAATCCAACTGCATCCTGGGCTGCATCAAAAGGAGCATGGCCAGCAGGTTGAGGGAGGTGATTCTGCCCCTCTACTCCGCTCTCATGAGACCCCACCTGGAGTACTGCATCCAGCTCTGGAGCCCTCTGCACAGGAAGGATGTGGACTTCTTGAAGCAAGTCCAGAAGAGAGCCAAGAAGGTGATCAGAAGGCTGGAGCACCTCTCCTGTGAAGACAGGCTGAGAGAGATTGGGTTCTTCAGCCTGGAGAAAAGGCTCTGGGGAGAGCTTATAGCAGCCTTCCAGTACCTAAAAGGGGCCTACAGGAAAGATGGGGAGGGACTCTTTATCAGAGAGTATATTGATAGTATAAGGAATGATAGTTTTAAAGTGAAAGAAGGTAGATTTAGGTTAAAGATTAGAAATATAAATTCTTTTCTGTAAGGGCAGTGAGGCACTGTAACAGGTTGCCCACAGAAGTTGTGAATGCCCTGTCTCTGGGAGTGTTCAAGGCCAGGCTGGATGGGGCTTTGAGCAACCGGCTCTAGTGGGAGGTGTCCCTGCCCAGAGCAGGGGGGCTGAAACCAGATGATCTTTAAGGTCCCTTCCAACTCTAACCATTCTATGATTCCATGAAAAACAAGTTTTCCAAGTCAGTGAAAGTTGCATTTACCACTGGATTGCCTTCTGTTTCTAAGATGTTAACCTCTAAGGTTACCTACAATAGAAACATCTGCTGGTCTAATTAGTTCACAATGTTTGTTGACTTTGCTGTTGTTGGGGAAATCTGTAGTACAAATGCTGGTTTTTTGGCAACAAAATACTTTTAATGGTGGAGGATACTGCTTGGAGAATAAATGAAACCACTCTGGGAGAAACACAGCTTAAGGATCTACTTAAGGTCTCTTTGTGGACATAGAAGTAGGTCACCTTAGGGAAAGCTATTGCACCACCACATTCCTCAGTTTCCCCATTTGTAAAACAGTAATGCAGTGAGCTCTTGATCTACAGGTGGACAGAACTGTACAAAAAATGGTTATTTATGTCATTCTGTATGCTGCCACTTGTGTATTATTGGCCACCAATTAATACGTTGCTGGGAAGAGGGGAGGGCAAAGAGAAACACCACAGAACCCTTTTGGTATGGTGGAAAGTGGTGTTGTAGAGAAAACTGCTGTATCCCTATTTTCTGGCTGAGGAAGCAGGTCCCAGGAGACTGTATCTTGCCCAAGCTACAGATGAGGTTTGTGGTTACTATAGTTGTCCTCCTTCTTCCCTATTCTCCTCTCCTGCTACTGATACATGGTCTGCAATTCCTTATCATAAATAAGATTCGTGAGCTCTTTGGGGAAATGGACTGTCTCTTCTACTATACTTGTGCAGCTTGTACCGGGGTATAAATAATAATAGTCATTAATGCTAATAATATGGGTTTTAACCTCCTGATCATCCTCTGTATGATAAAATAGCTACAGGAGAGAAATCCTGCTTTGAAAGAGAAGCTACTGGCAGAAATCATTAGCATTGCAAAGGCTAGCAGAAGTCAGCACCAAACTTAAAGCTGTCTCCTCATGTTTTTCATTAAGTGCAATTCTGCAATTGCATCACAGTCTTATTTTTTTAAATAGTAGGTGGGCTGTAGGCTCTTCTCTGGTGAGTATGTTGAGTGTCTTTCTTAGCACCTGGTGTCGATTGCTTGAAATAATTTCTCACTGTCTTTGTGTAGAGCAAAGACCAACAGGCTTTGGTCTCAGAGAGGACTCTGCACACACCTACAGCACAACTGATAAACAGTGTCAGGGGAAGATACACACATACTCATAGAAAGCAAGTAAGGGAAAGGGCTGCCTCACTGACTTTGCTGTTGCAGGAACCTGGATCAGAGGCCACTGAGTTTGGTGAGAGCCTTTGGACTGCTTTTATTGGGTTTGAGAACAGGTCTTCAGCGATGTGTAGAAATGTGTGGAGCCCTGCCTACACAAATATTACTCTCTGCGCAGTATTGAAACCCAAGAGTTTTCATACCACAAATTGAGTGGTATTTTCCAGGAGCTGCGATTTGGCTAAATGAAGATCAACTCAATGCAACCATGTTTGCATGTTTTCTACTCCTCTGGGTAATGTTGCTCTCACCATCATAGGCTTGTCTTCCTTTCCAAGATGCAGTGATATTCTTGCTAGGATGAGCTAAAGACATAAATGAGAGCAGATTTGTTAGGGAAAAGTACTATCAGTCATTTGATATCATATAGTTAAAAGTCTGGATACAATTTAGGGCATGCAAGCCCATATGCCTGGAAAACCTGTTTTGTTTTGTTCTTTCAGCTATATTCTTTAGTTTAATAAAAGATATTGCCTCTTCCTACAAATCTCGCCTCACATTATTTGCCTTTCAACTCTCTATCCACAGTAATTTCTGCACTGGAACTGTTAAAAAAAGGCACAAATTGTTTCTTCCACTAATCATAAAGCACTCCCTCAGTCCCAAGTATCTTAAACAGCCAAACCCTTGCTTGCTCAAGCTTTCAAAAATCAAAACAAAATCATAAAAACCCATCCTTGGGTAAGAGAACAGGTTTGAAAAACATCAGCCTGGGAATTCATAATTTCAGAATGTTGTGAACTACTGCAAGGAGACTCTTGCAATGGGAATGCTCACATGTCCTGAGCTCAGGCTGCCTTCCAGACTGCTAAGTATGGATGCCCTGGCATAAAAAAAATAAAATATCTGTGGCATAAAAAACTCCCTGCTTTTCTGTGTTTCTCTCCAGGGATGTCAGGCTGTCTACATACATGCAGGTCAGCTCTCATTGCAGACAGCAAGACCGATGTCATCTGCCACCCATACGTCATTTGGGTGATAAGTACAGACTCAGCAGTCACTGGTTTGGGATTTTCTTGCGTCAGATCGGCTGGAGTTTCAGGCAGGCAGGCACAGCGGGCAAATGGCCACATTTCCCTTTCCAGCTTTGCCTAAAGTGCAAAGGATACATACGAAGGGGCATATGGTAGTCCTACCTCTAAAGTCAACCCACACTATATCTAGCAAAGCCAACAAGCCTTAGCCTAAAGGTGGAAGTACCACCTGGGGAGCATGATGCTTGACTTGTTGGGATTATGGGTCAGGAAGCTGGGCTGCAGCATGCAGCAGCTCCTCCTCAGCAGACATGGAGGGTTAATGGAGGGAAGCGCAGGGCCCTCAGCTGTGGCTAAAGACCTGAAAAGCAACAGCTGGGATAAAAGGCTGCTTCTGGACAGAGCAAGGTAGGTGCCAGGAGAGCTGGCTGCTGTTTGAAGGAAATACCTTTGGTATAGTGCTGCCTGGGGGAACAAGCCCTGAATCCCAGGAGGTGGTGAGAAAGGTCTGTGCTGCCGAGCTCTGGTGGAGATTTAAAGACAGGGGGGTGCAAATACATTGTCTTAAAAGGTGCTCTGTAGTGTTGAGGGATTGCTTGTGCCTTTGCACAGGCCAGTTAATACTGGATATGGCAAGGGTATTGCATTGTAAACACCTCTTCCTCTGGATTGTGAATTCCCTGCTGTTCATAAGAGCTGATCAGAATTATTTTTTTTTCCCAGCTTGAAAGAGCTGACTCTTTTTCTCACAGAAAACATGACAACTCAAAAAATTATCTGCCAAATTTTTTTTTGGGTGCTAGCCAATTTTCTTTTTTGTGTTGTTGTTCACACTTGCAGATTGCCAACAAAATCTTGCAAATGTTCAAAGAGTGGAGGCCCTTTCTGCAGAACTTTGTGTGTGTATCTCCCCAGAGGCTGGGTTCTGCATGCCTGTGTTTCAGACTTTCTCAGCGTGGCCTGGGTGAGGCTCCCCTTGGTGAAGGAGTTGGCAGCATGGATACAGCACGGTAGACATGCTGATAGCGTCTGCTGTTCCATTTATTTTATATTCTAATTATGCGACGTCAATGGGTGTGTATGTATATTGCTGGAAAATGCTTTTTGTGAGATACTCTTTATGTGACCCAACTTGTGCAGGATGTGGGTCTGCTGTGGCTAATGCTAGAGAAACTCCCTCAGTAGTTCATGCTGTACCAGTGCATGCAACACATTTGTCTCCAAGGATTCTCGGTTCAATCCCCACTGCATCACCACATGGTTGTTGAAACTAAATGAGGATTCTTCCCATCTCTTCCCTCCTTCCATCGCTCCTCCAGTGTTGCTGCTATCTCATTAGCTGGCTATTTCTGTGGATTTTTAACTTACAGAATTGCTATATAGCCACGTTACCTACCTTAGTTGCTGGCCTGCCATTTATTCATTAAAAAAAGCTACTTTCAGCTTGGAGCTTTGTAGAAACCCTGGTGGAAAAATCCTTCCCTTGAAGAAGCCTCAAAAAGACACTCTGCAATCTTTGATGGGTTTCACAGCAAGATTTTAGAGAAGAAGAGAGGTGGAATGAGGGGTGGGGGGGGAGGGCAGAGAAGCTGAGAGAGGGAAAAGGGAGGAATATAGATGAGTATGAAGTGGCAGAAAGCAAAGGGCAGGTAGGAAGTGTGATTTGAGCAGGGATGGCTTCTCTTGAATATCAGGCTGAAGGCAAATGAGAAGCGCTAACACCATTTTCTCAGCCTACATAAAGGGGGCTAATCAGGTGTGAGACTATTTATCATGGTCTTGATGCACTACACATCCCTTCCATGAGAACTCTCTTTTCTGGACTCTGTGCAGTCCTTGACCTTGGATAGTGCTGGGTTTCACAGAACCACATGACAAATGAGTATTTCTTGCTGAAAGAACATCTCCTTCCACTCCCTTTCCCAAGATCACATGCAGCACATGCCACAACACTCTTCTAAATCACACTAAAATGTGCGATTTATCGTAGATGCTCTAGTCCCAAAGACATGCCATGAAATCCCACAGATACAACACTCAGTAAAACAAGTAGTAATACACATATGTCAGACAGACATGCAGGACAGGACACTAAAACATCTAGAAAAAAACATTTCTGGTTAGTCTATGGCTCTTGTCTCCTGCTCACTTTACCAAGCTCTCTGAGCTTTAAATTTCAGAACCACTCATTCACTTATGTAAACCCTGCAAAATTTGCATGGCCAACCGTGTTTTCAATACTATTTCTATTAAGGTTAAAAAAACACTAGGCCTTTTGCTAATGCAACATGACATTTGCACAGTTAAATAACAGTAATTTGAAAAAATCTGTAATGGGAAAGTTAAAAGTTCCTCCATCAACTTTAGCATGTCTGCTTGCGAAGTATTTTATAGTAGGGTCAGTACCAAAACTTAGAAGAGAAAATATTATGTGTGTGCTGCAGAATCAAGTTAATATTGATACTGCATTAATTGTCTAAAGCTAAGATGCAATAGAAATGGAAGTATGGGTGCTTAAACAGTTAATAGCACAAAGCACATTTATTTATTAAAAAGTGGACAACCACCTATGCACAGTGCAACTAAATGTATTCACTCAGCCCTAATGAAATAGTTTTACTGTACATTAAAAGTAGCCAGCTTTCAATCATTCAGAGCTCTGCCAGAATTCAACCTTTTTTTCTTTTCTTTTTTCTTTTCTGTTTTTTTTAAATACAGGATTGTAGATGTGCTCTTCGAGCTGATATTTCTATAGTTCATCTGGCTTTTGAATACTGGGGTAAGTGGAAGAATTGCAGTAATTTAAAAATAATGGACTGAAGAACAAGGACTTCTATGTGTTTTGCATTTTGGTTGGTTGTTTTTGTTTTGTTGGTTTGGGTTTTTTAATGTTTAGGGGTTTAGGGAGAGTTGGGTGTAATTCTTGCTTCTGTTTTTGCCCTCACAATATGTAGGTAGTTAAGGGATTTGGCCACACGAAAAGTGGACTGATCTTTGGCTGCAAACCAATCCCAGAGAATTTCAGCCCACAGAATATGATACTCCTTCTCATATTTAGTAGCCTAATGTCCCGAGCAACCCCATTGGTATGACTCAGCATGAGCAAGGGAGCCAAAATCCAGCCCTGAAAGTTTTTGAAGGTTAGAAATATGTCAAATATAGGATGCACGAAGTAGCTGTTTCTCCTTTTGATCATGCTGACTTCTCCAGGGAAGCCTAAGATGCTGCTATCTAAGAGAGTGCTACTTCCTTTGCATCTTCTTTCTGAACTACCGCTGTCCTTTCTGGATGGGAACAATAGTGGGTTCAGCATCATCTCACACAAGTTTTATCCCTATGCAATTTATGGAACAGAGATCCAATTCTGTTATTCACTGTTGTTCTCTATTATTATTTCAGTAGAAATTTTATTACATAAATGCTTAAAGACTCCAAAGAGGACTGGACCAAACAGGTGACAGGATATTCATATCCCAGGTATGATATGGCAATGCAGTTGAGAGCTGCACATTATGGGATCATGCACAGGGTTGCGAGAATAAGTCTGTAGGTAAAGAAGACTTTAAATAGTTGCATAATGATCTGATTAGAGTGGTAAGGTTGTGGCGCCCTGTAGGATGTGTAGCATAGGTAAGAGATGAGGTTATGCATGTGACTGTGGGTCAGATTAACTTTGGCACAATGTATGGGGCTGAGGAGGAGAAGATTGTGAAAGAGTAAGAATGGATACAATACTGTATAATTTATCAGATGTAGATGTTGGACACCGAAGCAATGGCTGGTGAAGTTACAGGACAAATGAAAGGAGAGGTGCTGAGCATATGGGCAGTCATAAGAGTTAGAAATGCATTGAGCTGGTGTGGTATTAAGGTGCTGGCCTAGTTCATCCTTGAACCTGTGCTAGACCTTGGTGGGGATTTCCGCAACAAAAGTCAAAAACTATCTCCCACTCCAAGACTACAAACTGATTGTCACCACTTGATTTTGGTATGCTAAGTTTCAAACACATCCTGAGTGGCAAGCTTATTTTTGCCTGTGCTCTCTTTCAGACCATGCTCTGTTGGTATCTGTGGTGGGTTGTCCCTGGCTGAACTCCAGGTGCTGACCAAAGCCACTCTGTCACTCCCCTCCTCATCTGGACAGGGGAAAGAGAGTATAACAAAATGTTCGTGAGTTGAGTTAAGGACAGGGAGAGATCAGTCACCAATTAACATCACAGGCAAAAGAGTCTCGACTTGGGGAAAAGTAGTTTAATTTATTACCAATCAAATCAGAGTAGGATAATGAGAAATAAAACTGAATCTTAAAAACACCTTCCCCCCACACCTCCCTTCCTCCCAGGCTTAACTTTACTCCTGATTTCTCTACCTCCTCTCCTTGAGTGGCACAGAGGTCGCAGACAGTTCATCACACATTGTTTCTACCTCTCCTTCTTCCTCAGCAGGATGACTCTTCACACTCTTCCCCTGCTCCAGTGTAGGGCCCTCCCATGGGAGACAATCTTCCACAAATTTCTCCAATGAGAGTCCTTCCCATGGGCTACAGTTCTTTATGAACGGCACCAGCATAGGTCCTTTCCATGGGGTGCAGTTCTCCAAGAGCAGACTGCTCCAGCATGGACTTCCCACAGGGTCACAACCTCCATTGGGCACCCACCTGCTCCAGCGTGGGGCCCTCCACAGGCTGCAGATGGATATCTGCTCCACTTTAACCTCCATGGGCTGCAGGGGCATAGCTTGCCTCACCATGTCTCACCACAGGCTGCAGGGAAATCTCTGCTCCAGCACCTGGAGCACCTCCTCCCCTCTCTGGTGCCTGGAGCACCTCCTGCAGACCTTGATGTCTGCAGAGTTGTTCCTCTTACGTATTCTCACTCCTCTCTTCAGCTGCAAGTGCTGTTGGGCAGCAGCTTTTTCCTTTCTTAAATATGTTATCACAGAGGCACTACCACTGTCGCTGATGGGCTCAGCCTTGGTCAGCGGTGAATCCATCTTGGAGCTGGCTAGCACTGGCTTTATCAGACATAGATGAAACTTCTAGCAGTTTCTCACAGAATCCACCCTTATAGCCCCCCTGCTACCAAAACCTTGCCACGCAAACCCAATACAGTATCAGAGGATGAAAATGAAGTATGCTCCTCCAGTTGACTGGAGTCAGTTGACTTTAACCCACTCCAATATTTTTAGTTTGATTTCCTTGGGAAACGAAGACTAGCTGATAGTACGTGTGTATCTGTTTGTCCATATGTTCTTCCTCCCAATAATTTTCAGCGCAACCAATTTCAACCACATTTAAAAGAGGCTGGAAGGCTGAAAAGTAACTTGTTCCTGTCTCATAAAAACTGGTGGTTAGGTAATGCCCCACTCCCTCCACGGGGGAAGAAGCCTGAGTAACGCAGGTGGTACCTGGCAGCCGCCAGCCAGGCCAAATGGCGACTGCGTTTTGCATTGTGTTGCAGTGTGCATTTTGTTCCGCTAGGAAACAAGCACATGTTTCTGGGCTAGCCACAGCATGCCATTTCTTTTTCTGGCAGGGGATGTCACAGGGGATATGGTGGGATCTGGCTTTCATTACAGCAGGGTGAAAGGGGATTTTGGAGACAGACGACAAGAACCCACGGGGATGCAGGCTTGGTGCATTCTGTTCATAAAACAGCTTGGTCTACAGCAGTCTAATAAGGAATACTTCTAGGAAGGCATCATTACTGATGAGAATCCTATACACTTGTCCTACACGTGCACATCCACCTTAGCATCCTACATCTGAGATGTGTAAATTGGAGGTGGGTATCTTTCAGTGGAGGTGGGTATCCTTCAGTGGTGGCATCCTCATGCCACAGTGAGGAGGCAATGTGACCCGAGGAGGGGCCACTGGACTGCCATACAGCATCCCAGGGACAAAAGTTGTGTAGTCACACTGCCTCCATGTCCCCAGCTGCAAAAGGACACCCTTTTGTGAAATGCCTGGGGAGTGACTGATGAAAACCCGGTGCGAATGTTAAGTAGTACTTCATTACTGCTGTTCCTCTCACCAGAGGATATGATTTTAGGGGGCAATAGAGGTACAGGAGCTAATTACTCGTTGGGGAAAAAAAGTTCGTGCTACGTATAGTAGGAGGAACCTGTATTTAAAAGGAGAGGGGTAGTGGGAGAAGCCTTCTGTGAGCAAATGGTGGCTTTACGAGCTGGATTTCCTACACAGAAGGATTCCTTCGGGTCCCTCTGAAATTGCACGGAAGTCATGGGAGATCCAGCAAAGATTAATGCAGCTTGATGCTTGCTATTTTTCCTGGAGGCCTTGGCAGTTCTGTAATTACAATCAGTGCATTTGAATCTCCCTCTGGTCCCCGTGTACTGCCCAGCAGTGACACCAGCATCAAAGAGACCCTTGCTTCAGAATTTGTCAAGCAGAACTCTGCTGAGAAATCAAACCTGCCCCACCGTGTTTCTTGTTGTGGCAATAAGGAATATTCCTTTGCTGAATAACCTCCCCGTGTCAGCTGGAGCTGGAGCCAGAGCCTTAGGGGCTCCTGAGCTCAGTGTGGCTCACAGACCTGTGTGTGATCCAAGAGATACATTTGCAGAGGAATGGGAGAACCATATTTCTATAACACAACATATATATATATTTATATATATAAAAATAAAATAAATGAGCTGGCTTGCAACACTAGGTGGCAGAGGTGGGATCTTTTCTGGTCTGAGCGCTGTCCTATAAGGCATTGCTTGTTTAAGTACAGTCGCATTTAGTTGGAGCTGCAGGAGAGAGACAGAGAGATTCTCTGTGTTTACAGCCAGCACAGGCTACGGCGAGCATCTAACCTGGCCCCCCCTTTCTCCAGCACTTGAAGGGGAGAGTGCGAGGTTATTTGGGAATCTGGCCGCCGTGGGTCAGCTTTCGCTGCAACTGGATTGTCAGAGCTGGTAAAGCAGAGCCCAGGGGGACTGAAGGGAGACACGAATCCCATTTTATCTGAGAGGAGAGAAGGAAAAAAAAAAAAAAAAAAAGAGATAAATTGAGAGAGAGAAGCGAAGAGACCGAGAAAAAGGCCGAGGAAGCGGAGCGAGTGAGAGAGAAGCATGAGGACCTACTGGCTGCACAGTATCTGGGTGCTGGGATTCTTCCTGTCCCTCTTCTCCTTGCAAGGTATGTGATGAGTTCTTTCTTGCAGCCTCCTCGAACCCCTCTGCTTAAATTTAGGCTGATGGACTGAGGATGGCCTGAAACATGGAGCTGGAAACTAGAGCTTCCTCTCTCCCCCCCTCTTTCCCTCCAAACCTTCCCCCCCTCAGGAAATAAGCCAAGGAGAGACCGCTGCTGGTGAATCCTATGGTTAGAGGGCACTGCATGTGACTGACTTTGCTGCTGTATTTATGCTTTTGCAGAGGGGGAGTTTGAGGGGGGGCACAGTAAGATTTGTGAAGGAAAAGAGGGGTGGCTGGAGGTGGGTATCCCTTTCATCCTCATCCACTATTTCTCAGTACTTTGGGTCACAAGTACTGATGGTCCTGTATTCTTCACCTTCCTGAAGAGATCAGTTTTAAGTTTCTTTGGGGTTTTTTTTTTTTCTGTTTTATTTTTATTTTGGTTTTGTCTGGAGAGGGGGAGGTTAAAGGAACCTCTGTGCCTCTGTTCTGTCTGCATGGCACTATGTCCTTCCCCTCCACCAGGGAAAAAAAAAAAAAAAGAGAGAGACTGATGGAGGAAAGACAGGAGAGGAAAATTTGTTGGGTATGGGGTTTTGTTCAGTGGAGAATTGCCAGCTGGGCTTCTTGCTTTAAGAGCCAAGTGCGAGTACAGAATTTAGTTTGAAGTGATGACAGGCATGCTAGCTGGTTTTGAGATGCTTTCTGTAAACAGGAGTTAAGGGTTAATGCATCCCATGCTGTATGTATAAATACATGTCACACATGTACATATAATCATAGCCCTCCAAATCACAGCTTGTACATGATCCACATTCACTTACACACACCAGTGGTCCTTAACACACATACATACACAGACACACACACTCATGAATATAGCAGGAAAGATGAATAAACTCACTCTGGCACATACAGTTCTAGCTCCCTAGCAAATGCAATTCCTGGAGTGCCTCTCTCCCGCTCACGTTCTCGCTTCCTCTCCCTCCTCCCCCC
>JAOXNO010000001.1:87688810-87764502 GCA_028565335.1 Limnodromus scolopaceus
TCTTGTGCTTGCTTTTCTTGTGCTTCAAGCCACTAGTGTTCGTGGTTGCTTGCACATAAAAATCCCTGCTGTACCAGCCTTGTAAGCCTGCATGCGTGCACACATATACACACGCATAGGTAAATATATAAATAAAGAACATATATGTACTCTATTTGGCCTACTCTGTGCCTCACAATCTAGCATTCACAGTGAGCTGCACACTTAGAGGGTATCTCGCTCTGACTGTCTGTCTTCACCACACACAGAGCGGTCTTCTCTCACTCTCTTGTGCATACTGTAGTGCACGAGTGCTGTGCACAGACGTATGCCCAGTCACAGCATCCTCACTTCTCCTTAGCTGCTACTTTTACACACGGTCTTGCATGTAGTAGCCTCTTCTATTTTACGTCTACTAAGCAAATTCCCATACAGGCATGCTCCCTGTCACACACGCTTTCTATTGCAGCTTCATACTTACCTGTCACTACTGCAAGCACTCACTATGAAATCCCCCATTTTTTTGCCACCCTCTCACATTTACCAAGTTCTCCGTTTCATACATTCTCACTTCTGTTTCTGGGTTGCATACACATGCTTTTCACTGTCACATATTTTCTCTCAGACTTGCATTCTCTGAACTCTGGATTGCAAATCCGGCACCAGCACCTTCCAGCTGACTTGCTTGCTGTGAAGTGGCTATTTCTGGCAGGGGAGGAGGATTTTTTTCTAGCAGATAGGATGTACGTGGGGTGAGAGGAGAACCGGTACTTGTGTAACATCAAGTAGCTAATGTCAGCAACGAAGTTGGTGGCTTGATATGAACTTCCCTCTGCTCTGGAGGAGTAGGCACAGACCTGTCAAAGAAGATGGACACTGGCAAATCACATCGACTCTGAACATTGCCTCTCTCTCTTTCCCAGCCAGCAGTCAATGGTGCTTGCTCCACAGAATTTTTCCAAGTCACAAGCCTTCCCTGAGTTGTGAACAGAGCATCCCAATGCTAGCACAACGAGGGGCTGGTTTAGTCCTTTCTTATAGCTGTAGCTTATGCCAGGCTACAGGCATTTACAGGCTTTTACCTTCTGTTTTAGTGAGTCACTACTGTCACGATTGTATCAGCCACGTCTATTCTGATTTTAAAGGCATCGGGGAAGGTCCTTTGAGGGCTGTCTTTACAGGTATTCTTTGAGAAGCCAAAGGAAACACAGTTGCCTTCCCTGGTTTTTGGGATGGGGTGGAGGCGATTTGCAGACCTGGAGCTGCTTTTTCTATTGCTCCCAAACTTCAAATCTAATGTAAACCGGACCCAGTCTGCTGCTGGATCTATTTTCGTAGCCAGCACTAATTTCCTTTCTCTGATGTGGAGGGTGAGAGGATAGGAAAGCAGGAATATTGGAGCATAGGAGGCACAGGGCACCTCGCGAGCAAGCCTGAAGATACCTGAAGGAGTTAAAAGGGGGTAGGAAAGTATTGTGCCTTTAAAAAAACCCATCAACCAACCAACAAAAAACACGACCACTTATTTCAAATTAATTGTTATTCACTGAAAGCTGTGGTAACAAGCCTTGAACGCTTCCCGTAGCCCTGCTTAGCAAAACTCGGTGGAGCTCTTGCCCTAGGAAACTGCAGCAGTGGCTCTGACCGGCAGTGCCCCCAGTCAGACCGCTTCCAAGCGCTCTCTGAGCGCATCCCTCCAGAGCCAGCCAGCTGAGCCTGCACCTCTGCAAGCTACCCAAAACTCGCCCGTGCCTTCTCGCCCCCTTTTCCTCGCTGTCCGCTTGGGGGTGTACCGGTGAACGCAGAAGCAGTTCCTCGGCTTTTGCTGTTCTCCCAAAGCCACCGAACGCGGGGGGTGAAGGGGAGCGACGCCGGTGCTGCTGGGCACGGCCGAGCTGGGGCTGAATAGCAGGCGGCAGGGGAGGAGGCAGAGCTGGGGCTGGCAGGAGACCTGCGGGCTCCGCAGTGCCAAGCGGCCGACACAGGCTGCCTCCTCCCGCGCCTCTGCCAGGGGACACCCAATGGGTTGCCTGTCCCCTGCCTGCCTGGGCGCGGGGGCTTTGGCACAGAGACAGGCTTTGCTCCTTCTCCCCTAGGTTAGCACCTCTGAGCCCTCCACAGAGGATTTTTTTCTTTTTTCTTTTTTTTTTTTTTAATTTCTTTTTTTCCGATCACTGTTTTTCCTTTATTTTGTGGTTCAGGATTCTTGTGTTTCTCTGCTGCTGCGCTTCCAGTCTTCATTGGGAGGCAGGTGGCTCGGAGGTGGGATGGTTGTTCCTTCTGCATGGTGCCCTGGCCTTCCTGCCCTGTGGGGGCTGGAGGACTAAAAGTACCTACACACCCCAGCGCCGCCGGTGGGTGGGATTTTCTAGTGGCACGCTGCAGTTTTTCCCTCGAATGGATTCATTTCTTAGAGTGGTGTGCCTCATAGCTTCTGATAAAGATCAGATTCTTTACTCGGACTCAAAAGCTGAATTTTTCTTTTCCTTTTCTTTTTTTTTCCCTCCAAGTCAAAAATTGGACGCGTGGGAATGGGGAGGAGAAGAAAATTATTTGGGGCTATCAAAAATTGCATTTTGATAATGTAGAAGAATTTTGTGTTGATGTTTTCACTTTTACCTACTATTACTCTAACTTCACTGTCAATATGAAAAGTAATTTTGGTTCACCCCCGAGCATTTTATTTAAAAAATGAATGCCTTGACAAATTATACATTTTCTTCAGCATTGCTTTACATTGAAAATTCTTCTAAACAAATTCTTTCCCTTGAAAAATAACAGCTGTTCCAAATCAGCAATTTGCTAAAAAGTCCCAGCTTGTTTTAATGAACCTCCCCTACAACCCCACCTCATTGGTTAATTGCAGATTTTGTGTTAAAAAAAAAAAAAGAAAAACAAAGTTACCTCCAGAGTCAGTTTAGTGAAGTAGATGCTTTGGTAAAGGACATGCAGAACTGGTCTGCGTAGTACTGACAATGTTTATTTATAATGTATTTTTTGAGCTGCTCAAGGGTTTTCATAAATGGGGAATGAGTCTGATGAAAGAAGTCACAGAAGCACTTGGGTAAGTGGAGTAGGATGCTTTATGTTGGTATGCAGCACAAATGTTATCTGTAAAGTCTCATATCTTATAACATTACTGGGCAATGCGGGTGTGAAAAATGATGTGTTTGTTAATGCGCAAGGTTTGTGCAATCTATATGGATGGAAGCGTGTACCCAAGTGTTTCTGTGCTGATAATGTGTAATGGATGGGGAGAACAGAGGGAGGAGCACGAATGTATGTGTGTGTGAGTGGTGACATTGTGGTGTATGGGTAACAGCGTGGGGTGATTGTGATGCAGTTGGATAACATTTAGATATTGCTCACTGGAGAAAAAAAGACTTTTCCTGAATATACTTCTCTTACTATCTGTTTTCAGCTCTCTCTATCAAATAAGGCAGGGGAAGCTCTCACAGGCTGGGCTGTATTGATGAGGTAACGACTCGCTCAGCTGCCTTGCATTCCCTTAAATGATGAAGAGGTTCAATATCTAAAACAAAACACTTTTATTGTAAGCTTAAGACAGGGGGGAGGTAAAGAAGACTTTTTATCTGCAAGCAGGGAACATAAAAAAGTATCTCAACTGTTTCTTCTAGTCCTATCCCAGTACTAGTACACCATTTGAGTCAATAATTACCACACCAGTAAGGACCCATTTCCCCTACTTGTTATAAATCTCAGCACTCAGCTGCCTTCTCAGGGGGCTCTATTATGGTAAATCTAAATTTGCTTCATCTTTTTATCTCGGAGATCTCCTCTCACACAAGGGCTTTACTAGTCTTGTAACAAGTATTCTAGTCCCTATGTTTGTGGGTGCTCCTCTTCAGCCTGTGAGCACTCATGCACACACTAGTGGTCTGAGGACGAGATGAGTTCTTTAAGAGTTACTCTTTCCACCTCCTTTTTCACCTGCAAGCAACAGAATTCCTTCAAATCAGGGTGCAGAACATGGCTCCCATCATCCTAGGCTGACAGCAGAGCCAGTGCTTTAGAAGTTCACATCCTTATTGTGTGCTGGCTGTGCCTCCTGTAAACTTCTGCATACACCAAGGCCTTTGCCTTGCTGGTGGGGACTGTCACCTTTCCTCAACAGGTTTACCCTGTGCAGAAGTGATTTGCTTAGGAATGGGCTAAAGCAGGGATGTTAACGTGTGGGTGTCAATGGGATGTAGCCGCCGCAGCATCAGCTGCGTATTCTGTGCAGTTATCTGGAGAGGCTGGTGTGACCGGGCAGGCTGGTGAGGCAGTGCTGGTGATGAGGAGCTGTAGCACCGCTTGCTGACCTGTGTGCTGTAAAGCGAAAACAGGTGGCAAAAGGTGATTGAGGGTGAATGCAAGGGAAGCCACCTTTTCTGGGCAGATCTGAATCCCTGATGGGCTTCCTTGTGGAACAGGGTGAGCTGAGGTTGCTGGCTGACAGAGGTTGTTAAAGGACTGAATAATCTCAGTGAAATCTATAGCGGTACCAGAAAAAACGTATCCCAGAAGAGTCTGGAGAAAATCTTCCATGTGTACCTTTGAATATGTGAGTATGTGCTTTGCCAAAGATTATCTCCTTCGTGTGCAGAGTGGCTGCTGGGAAGATGTAGAGTTGTACCAGCTGCTGTTCCTATAGGAAGCATGAATCTTTGCCTCTTCAGTATCCCCTTTCCTTAAAGGTGTGTATGCCATAGTTTTATATGTCCTTCAGACTTAATCAGCAATGGCTTTGACAGATGATATGCTATTCCTACTGTCAATTTATCTGGGGTAAAATCAAAAATATCAAGCACAGACTATCTTGTCCCACTCTGAGAAGGAGTAGATAAGGGCAAGATAGTGATTTGTGTGGGTGAGCATGTGAGACAGCCCTCTCCTGGTGTCAGGGAAGGGCAAAAATCCCTGCAAGCAGTATGGAAAGGAAGAAGAAATGCTGGGAAATTCTGATCCTTGCAGAAACGGGCAGGGGGGGAAAAGAGAAATCCAGGCTCGATTCTGTGCTATGCCATTGCACTGTGATGCCTTGGCTGATGCTGGATGTCTTGGAAGCTGAGGCATTTCCCTGTGAACTCCCTCTAGCAGGTTGCCTGCCAGAGGGGCAGCACTGCCCTGTTCACCTGTGTGGAAGCAGAAAAAATAGCATTGCAGGGGCTGCTGCTCTAATTTCTCTGAACCAAATGAGTATTCTCTCTTGGTGAAGTCTTGTAGGACCTCGCAGTGAAGTGTCTTGCTGGCCATACCTGTTGTCTTAAAGTTCATGGAGAAAATGCTGCATGACTATATGTTGAGGGAGAAGGGCCATTTACACTAGACCTGCTTACTGGTCACCCACAAGCACAGAATAGGATTGTGCTCTACTTGTCAGCTGTAGAGGTATGAGACTTTGTTGAATGGCATCTCTGGGTGGAGATGGTTTTGGGGGCAATGCAAGGATATACATATCAAGGCAGGCTGGTTTCTGAGGTTTTTGGTTTTTTTAAAAAAAAAGCAGAAAAAATCAGAAGGTAGGCTTCAGAGGAAGGGTTTTGGTATAAATCAAAGGTGAGTATAATTGGAGCTGTGGGCTTCAATAGTCTGGGCTTTTGTGGTTCCTAGGTTATATAAAGCATCCAAATGAAACTTCTCCAAAGATGGCTTGTTCTTGAGGTCTTGAAACCTGCTCTCTTCCCTACGGTCTGCCTCTGTGTGACCTCATGGGTGCAGGTTTCTTCATTTTTTTTCAGGTTTCGCCGAGATCTCCCACAGGAGTGGAATGTGGCCCCCTCCATTTTCTGGAATGTGTGGCAGTCAGCTCATGACAAGTGGGATTAGGGAGGGAGCAAGCAAGGAGACAAATGGAAGGCTGTGGAGCTTTCCAACCAGGAAATCAATAGCATATCAGCATGTAGCCACTGGGATATGAGTATGCAATGTGTGTAATCACACCTCCCTCTCCTCTGCCTCTTAGTGCTTACATTGATGGTGAGTTGCAGGCTGGAACCAATTAATCCTTACAACCTGCTAGGGCAATAACTATTAATATTCTTCTGCATGCCCTCTGGCTGCTGCACCTGCGTGGAACCTGGCTGTGCTTGGCCCTCAGCAGTTGACCCAAAGCTACATCAAGAGTGAGGGCAAGGGTCTTTCTGACCATGAGCCTTGCAGCCAGTACACCGCGTTACCTGACTTCCACTTGTGTGAGTGTTGAAGCTGCCTGTGTGCATATATACTTGAGTTTGCCCACAGGAAGGAAGAGTTATTTTAAGAGGTATCTGTGTGGGTTTTGATGTGTAAATGTGTTTAGTCTTGTGTCATTGTGGGTACATCTGCTTGTATGAGTATCTACTCTGCCTTGTAAATCTACTTTGTTGTACAATGGGATTGCTTATATCACAACGTCCAGTTGCACGAAGTTATGGCCAGAGGCCTCAGCATATATCTTCTTTGGCTTTTGGGAAGATGCACATACAAAACAGATGATGATGGTGGATATGTGTGTATATATATATATATATGCATGTTATGTACATGTGTTTGAAAGTGTGTGTGTGACAGAAAGCGTGTAAGTTGTGTGGTAAAGATGCTTGTGCCATGTTAACAAATCTGGTTCAGAGTTGTGTTTTTGCAAGGGAGATGTTATGAAGTATTAGCTCAGTAGGTGAATGCAGCATGATTACTGATAGGAATATCTGTGTAGCTATATATGCTTTTGGACTGACCATTATTCATAGCAGATTTGCATCCTATCTTGACATGGCAAGCGATTGTTGCAGTGAAACAGAATTGTTACTGTGGCTTGGCTACATCTCCTCATCTTTCTGTGATAGCCTCAGTGTAAGGTGGCAACTTAGTCACGCTTCAGTCACCTGGGCATGAAATACAGTGTAGAGAGTGGAAAGGTACATGTTTTACTCCTGCACTTTCAAGGGAGAGTTTCTGAAAATAGATAAAAGGAAGCTTTCTTACACGCTGTACTGTTTTAATTATACCAACATATTTAAAAATAAAGTACAACCTGACTGAGCCATCCTTTCTTACATAGCTATGCTATTGTGTACTGTTTGAGCAAAAGAGGTTGCTGGATGCAACCTGAACCAGCAAATCTGCACTTCAGCTGTAGCTGTATTAACACAGCCTTTCTGGTTTAACTACCTCAAAAGCACGGATTCTGTCCACCATAGCTGTGTTTTTTCAAGTCTTGGGTTTAGGAAGCTGAGTAAAAGCAGGATTGACCTGACTGCATGCATACCCCTGTGAGATGCTCTGTAGCTCTTCTAGATCTTCTGTAGAGGGAAGGAAACTATTTGTCTGAAAGAGTCTTTGTTCTGTATCAGGGTTAGGGCTTTTACTAACAGTAATTTCTCAGTGACGCAAAGAAAAAAAAAAAATCTTAATCATACTAGCGAAGTGGTGTAAGAGCTACCTGTAGTCTAGGCCTGCTAAGAGAGGGAAGGTAGGAAATGGTGAGAGCTAAAGTGAGGGTACAGAACCTCTCCCCCATTTCCATGTATCCTAGGTGCCTACTGGTGACTGGTTTGTGTGCTATCCAGCAAGCACGGAGCTGCAACAGATTGGGCTGCTAATGCACAAAATAAAATAATATATAAAAAAAAAAAGTAAGGCAGCAGCATGAGGTAAATGAGCTTTGGCATTGCCCCAGAGGGACCTAGAAGTAAGGTCAGCAGTACTGTCTTTCTTCTCTTCTGGTCTGCTGTGTGCATAAAGGAAAGGAAGAAAAGGCCATTCTGGCTGGCCTTGCTCTGACTGTCCTGATGTAAAGCTTTGTAGCAGCAGGCTTTTCTTCATGCTTCAAGGGACCTCACAAGACACCTGCTTGTAGGCTCTGCTCATTCCCTGGTCAACCTAAAAAGTTTCTGGTCTCTTTCACTCCCTTCTCCTGCTGCCCGAAATAACCCGAACAGCCACAGAAAGCAGGAGAGCTCCCAGGCTGTCCTGGGTGCTGAGCTGCTTTGGAGGAAGAATGGAGGTGTGAAAGGTACCGGGAAGAGAGAAGACTTCAAGCCCCTGCTTTCTTTTCCACATACCAGGGATCTTTAGAGTGCCAGCCTTGAGGTTCATGCAGACCTGGGAATGTTGTGTGAGAAGAAGTCTGGGTCCTGCACTTGGGTCACGCCAACCTCATGCAGTGCTACAGGCTTGAGGAAGCGTGGCTGGAGAGCTGCCTAGCAGAAAAGAACCTGGGGGTGTTGGTCAACAGCTGATGGGATATGAGCCAGCAGTGTGCCCAGGTGGCCAAGAAGGCCAATAGCATTCCGGCTTCTATTAGAAATAGTGTGGTCAGCAGAACTAGGGAAGTGTTTGTACCTCTGTACTCAGCACTGGTCAGGCTGTACCTTGAGTGTTGTGTTCAGTACAAGAAAGATATTTGAGGCACTGAAGTGTGTCCCGAGAAGGGCAATGAAGCTGGTGAGGAGTCTGGAGCACAAGTCTTATGATAAGCAGCTGAGGAAACTTGTATTATTTAGCCTGGAGAAAAGGAGGCTGAGGGGGGACCTTATTGCTCTCTATGACTTCCTGAAAGGAGGTTGTAGGGAGGTGGAGGTTGGTCTACTTGGGAGACCAAGTAACAAGTGAAATGACCTCAAGCTGTGCCAGGGGAGGTTTACAATGTTTACTAGGAAAAATTTCTTCACTGAAAGGGTGATCAAGCATTGGAACATGCTGCCCAGGGAAGTGGTTGGGTTACCACACCTAGAGGTATTTAAAAAATGTGTAGATGTAGTGCTGAGGGACGTGGTTTAGTGGTAATTTGGCAGTGATAGGTTAACAGTTGGACTTGATGATCTTAAAGGTCTCTTCCAAATATAATGATTCTATGATTCTAAGAGGCTTTGAAATTGTTAGAGGGAAGGCTTAGGAGGAAACTTGATCTAGAAGAACCCTTCCTGTGGAGCTGCCATCTTTCTTTGTTGCCTTGGCTACCCCACAGATGTCCTGGGAGCTGGCAGGAACCTTGACAGGTTTCTTACTGATCCTTTCCTGAAATTCACCAGAAGTTGTTTGAAGCAAATCAAAAAGTTTTGCAGAATGTTTCTGCCTCACTGAATTGGCGTTTTTCTAATAAGGGGGGAAAAAGGTGTGTTGTTGGAAAAATTCCAACTTGAGTTTTGAGAACAGATTAAAGTATAAGTGCATAAAGGCTTTTCTGTGATGTGTTATTTTGTGCCATAAGATTACATCAAAGTCTCAACTATCACCTAAAACAAAAAAGTTCTGAAAATTATGGGATTTATAGGTGTGACAAAATCTTGAAAACATAACCTGAGTGCAGCCAGTAGCTGGTGTCTGTCTCGAGTCTGCAGACAGCTAGAAGAGCATCCGCAGGGAATATAATTCTGTTTACTTCTGTGGGGTGTTAGGTCTGACCTTCTCCTGCTAATACCACTTTGGGAAAGGCTTTTCAGTACAGACAGAAAAGAGTGTGATAGTCCCGGCCCCCTCAACCAAGATTTAGGTGCAGATTCCCTGAGGGGAAAAAAGCTCAGGGATACCGCTGTTGCCATGCCTGCCCCAGTGGCTCAAGAGCGAGAGCAGCAGTTTTTTTGATGGGATCTGCCACTGCTTGATGGAACTGGAACCTGAGGAGTGTACACCATGTGGAAGGGTTTTAGGTCATGTTGTGGATTGCATTTGTGTTGGACAGTAGAAACATTTGTTCAGTTTGGCTTGTGACCATTCCTGGATAGACTGGGAATTGTAAAATTGGAGAAAACAGTGGGGCAAATTCACGAGAAGACTTGGTCAAGAATTGTAAAGGCTCTACAGAGTATCTACCCCAACTTTTGTTTGGAATTGATTTTCCTTGAAAGAGGACCAGCTGCTGTCACTGGGAAGGAGGGAAAGTCTGTCGTGTGGGACTTGCATCATACAGTGATGCTGTGTCTGAATGAGAGAATGGGCATGTGTCTGTGTGTGCATGGCATGTGCAGGGCCTGTGCTGTGATCACCGGAATTACAGTCTAGCCAGATAACAAGCTGTTGTTGTTTACAGCGCTTGGTTCCGGGCACTTCAATTCCAGAAAGATGTAAACAAAATTAGAGGGAATTCAGAGGATTGCAAGGAGAATGATTAAGGGGCTGGAGGGACTGACTTATGAGGAATGCTTGTGAGAGCTAAATATATAGCTGTTTTGGCTAAATGACTAAAGAGGAGCTATGCTAATGATTTAGGCATACTGGGAAGGCGTGAAGAATTGTCTAGTGTGGACTGAGAGCTAGAAGTGCCTCTCTTGGTAGAAAATTTGAAGGAGGGAAGAGGAAAAAAAATTGGCAGGAGAGAAAAATACTTAATGGATGAAAGAGATTAGGTGGTGAAATAGCTTTGTTAAGAATTGTGGTGGAATTGCTGTCATTTGGGATATCTGAAGTTTGGCTGGGCAGAGCCCTGGAGAATAATCCATGCACTACAAGCTTGAAAAGGTCCCCTGAGAGACAGTCTAGATGCCTTAATAGATTTTTATGCTGTCGTTAATTTCTGAATCACAGCTAATACTTCCAGTCTGACAAAGAACCATATTCTTTAAAGCATTTTTCTTTCTTTCCTTGTATTATTTCTGCTGTGACACAGAAACTGGCGCAAGACAGACTCACGAGGAAGTCTTCTGCTATATTAACAAATGAAATCCTGGTTATCAACTGCTTAACTCAAAAAATTTTTTGCTCTTTTTGTTAGTGGAGTGTTCATTCAGATTTGTCTGATAGGTGGGCAAAGACAGCCTCCTGGACATCCAATAAGATGAAATCCCAATTTCCGTAACTTTGTCCTATAAGCTGTGCTAGGCTTTGACATGTTTTCCATTGCTATGTACAATACATCTATAACCTTTGTTCTTGCTTTATCTCACGCATTTTTCAAAATGATAACCAAAGAGTGGACTAGTCCTTCCGTGCTCAGAAGCTGACGTGGTTGAGCTTGTAGCATTTCTGGCATGTCACAAGACCTCCCAGGACCATCTGTGAACTGGAAGGAGGTAGGCCTATGAGAGAGGCAGAGGTGGAACAAGATGGTAGGAGATGATGAAGTTGATCCGTGGTGGGTGAGAATCGGCCAGCTGGTTTGCTTTTATCTCACTTACAACAGGAACTGAATACTGAAAGCTAAATGGGTGGTGTTAGCTGCTCTGTTTAATGCTTTTTTGGGAAGAGAACAGACTGAATTGACAGGAAGTTTTGTAGTGGTTGCTGTTCTGGCTGGCACCATGGACTCCCAGAGGTAAAAGGTGTTGCAACTTGAGTGAAAAGAGCCAGGATGCATAACAGCGATTATCCAGACTGAAGATTTTGTGCCATGGATGCAGACCCAGAGAGAGTTCATAATAGTTTATTAGCTCAGGTACAGGACTATGCAAATTGCAATCTATTTCCTGGGCAGGAAGCAAGGAGCACTATTTTGCATTGCATGCAGTCCAGACTGGTAAGTGTTGCTGGATCTTTCTCAGTTTGTGCAGGGCCAGTTTGAGGGTCTCAGCAGCAAAGCAGTACCAGAGAACAAGGTGTAGAGACAGCTGACTCTGGTTGGAAATCGATACTTCTTAGCCTGGACTTATGACTAGCCTTGGTATGTGCGAGGTGGCTGCTGGTAATGACATCTTTACCCCATGCTCCCTTGCAGAGTGGGAAAGCTTGTTAGCTCAGATTTGGTGCAATGGGAGTACAGTAGGGCTCTGGCTCTGACCAGATACAAGGAACATTGTAAACTTGAGTTGTCTGCACTGAACTTCCTGATTTTTGGTGTTATAATCTCCTCTTTAAGAAATATGTAAGTCCTGGAAAGCATACTAAATTGCCCCTTTGCGTTAGGTACAGTTAGTTGGCTGCATTTGTGCCAGAATGGGAAAACTGGGAGATGTGAGAAATTCAGTAAAGCATGAAGAAAGGGAGAAGACTGGAGACTCCAAAGGTGAGAATCTCTATTGGCAGAGATGAGTTGCTGTTGGATGGTACGATGCAAGTTCATGAAGATGGAGAACTTCAAATAAAGGCCTAAAGACCAATGGACCTACTGTTTTCTAGGTATTATTTAGGCCATCTGTGTGCCCTCTAGTGGTATAACTCACAGAGGGAGATACAGAGACACTGCTGCTACCGTTAATCAAAGGCAGTATTGCTTAAAAAGTTGGACTACGTGTTTGGAGCCTGAAGGATGAGGGTTCTCAGTCCTGGCTCACCGCAGAGAGAGGAGTGGGGCGAGAGAGAGATAATTTGCCTAGTAATTGTGTTTGTTGCATACAGCAAATGGATTCGTTACAGCACCTTTTAATCATTGTTCCGTGGGATTTTGCTAATCTCATTCTAACCCCGGCAGAACATTTGTCGCTTCGCACCCAGCTGTTGAGTCAGAGCACGATGCTGCTGCCTCCTTTAGATGCTGGTGCAAAGGCATAGCAGCAGGAGGCCTTGAAACAGATTCCTGCAACTGGTTGTACAGGATAGAGCTGTGGGTTTGCTCTGTGGGCTGCGTGAACTGTAACTCTGAAAGGAAAAGAGAGACCCGGAATGCTATAAGGAAGAAGGCGGTTGGTGGAAAACCTGTGGTTGTATTGCTATGTGCTGAATTTCTGAAGAAAAAAATATCTAAGCATTTCAAAGTCAAAATCAAAAATAACCCAGGCATCCATTCTTTAAAATTCCTGGTCTAGATATCTAACAGCAGCACTATTTAATAGCAATTTTCATAGGAAGGGAGATTCTTCTCAAACAAAAATTAATTCTTTTTTTGTTTACTGTTACTCATGTTTGAACAAAGTGAAAAAAGTGGATTGACAGCACGTAGCAACTGCTTTTGTTAGTAGTCAGAGATGGTGCTCTAAAAGTGATCATGCAAATACACTAAAACTGAAACATTGGGAAATCATGGATGTTTAATGAAAACTGGTATAATGAAGGATTTCTCGTGGCTAGGATGGCCTTTCTGAAAAAAGCAGAGACTCATTCTGAACCATACAATAAAGGACATCCAGGTCTATGTCTCTGCTCCAAAATAGAGCACGATCTGGAATCTGCTTATCCTTCAGTTCAGAAAGCACATTAATCCCTGGGGTCTGATCTGCTTTGGAGAGGTCTAATTTTTCTCTCAAGTCATGTTTTTAGCCACCATACATGTTAGAATTGGAGCCCTATGACTTCCAGCATATAGTGTGGGGCTTGTGTTAATTGCTAGATAGGAGGTGAGCAAAAAGGTCTGCACCTGCCACATAGACACAGGAAAAAAGTTCATGCTGCCAAAGGCACACGAGCTCCATGTCTCTGTGCTTTGGCTTCTTGCCTCTCTGAAGGGCAGGGTGTGGGAGAGCCCCCACTTACTGCAGAGGATGGCCAGTACTTGCTGGCTCTGTGGGCCAAGGTGGCAGCAGCAGGACATGGGCCTTGCAGGTGTTTTGATAGGCGATAGAGTGGGGATGGTGCTGTGGCCATAAAACGGAGACCTCCAAATTCCTCACCAAATCCCCATGTATCACCCTTGGCAGATCCAGAGGTGGGCAGCTCTGTTGCATTTGTAAGATGTGGAGTGGGGCGTCTGCCCGGCAGCCTCTTGGCAGTATGGCCAATTCTTTTTTTTACTCCTGATGTTGGCTTACTGCAAGCAAGAGGGAGACTTGGGTCTTTTCTTCTTTCATACCCCTGCATTAAATGTTAATCAAATATCCCGGTTCATCTGTTTCCTGCTGCTGCAGCTTTATGACCAAAGATGTGCTTGTAGCAAAGCAGTGTAGCCCAACAACCTCTGTGATATCTACCTCCTGCATCAGGGTCATACCCAGAAGGTATGACCTAAAGTTTGTTGGAAACCATGAATTCTACACTGAAGTTAACATTATGGTCTATGGCCTTAATTGTCGTTGTGCAGCAGAAGGTTGCCTAACACCAAGGATTTTTTTTGCCTGTTGGGGTTTTTTCTGTGTTTTAATGAAAAACAAGGAAGAAAAAAAAAATAGCTGTAAGGGCTATTTGTCTGTTTTAGGCAGACCCAATGTGGAGTCCCTAATCCAATTTCAGGGAGCAGAGGCTTCAGGCTGGATTTACACTGTCTCTCTGTAGGAGGTTAAAGATGTGTCATTTGATTTAGTTGTCCTCTGCAGTTCCTCTTCCAACTTGAGGCTAAGAAAATTCTACCTTGGTACACTTCTGTGAAGGGAAGAAAAAAGGGGAAGAAGTTGTGGTGCACGTGTCTTTTGATCAAAGATAGTTCTGCCTGCCTGAGTGAGGATACCTTTATCCTCCTGCTTTCTGCTGGCACTGTGAAATACAGTTTGCTCCTGTCCTGTTTATTCCTTTTGTCAAGGGTACTCTGAATGGAGGATCTTCAGTCTTCCCCATGATCATAGCGAACTTCTTATGGGATATGATCTGGGGCTTAAGGGCTGCATCCAGATAGCTAGGCACATTATTTAGCTTGCAGAAACTAGAACTGGTATTTTCAGTGCAAGAAGCAAAGCATCTAACTGGATTCTCAGATTCAATAGTGTCTTGCAGCGCAGGGTAGCAGTTAGAAGAAATGCTTTTCATGTAGAAACTTGGGCACCTTTGAGTTAAAAATTACTAAGAGACAATAAAACACACATTGCCACTTTCATGGGGACCCTTTTAAAGCTAGAACTACACTTTCAATTAACTCTACCATATATGGCCAAAGACGACACTGCATAAAACTTTGATAATTTCAGATTTTAAAAATGTATCAGAAAGTCTCATTCGTACATTTTCACTGAAAATTTCATGAATTGCACATTTCCTGGTGTTAGATGTTCAATAAACTTAAATAATGCAGCAATTTACATCCAGAAGGTTTGCTTTAAAACTGAAGACTGGCTACTTCTCTTCTGGATTGAGAACAGCTCTTTCCTCTTATGCCTTCACCAATTAGAATGCATGCTTTTGGTCTTCTGGAATTGTTGGAGATCTGTACTGACCCCTTAGTAGCACAACCCTGACATCGGGAAGATATGTGAGGTATCAGCATATAGCTGGATATAAAGGTATCCCTTTTGTTGAGCCTGATGTTGCTTTGTGGGCATCAACATTGGATCTATTCAGAAACTTTCCAGCAAAACTCTTCTGTATTTTAGTATCTTCTCAGTTAATTGGGGAATTGAGAGTCAAGGGCAAAATCCAGGATGGAAGTTGTTAGCACGGAGTGCTTCTTGTACAGGAGTAGTTAGGTTGCTGAGAATGTGCTCCTAGATGTTAAAGACCCAAAGTGAGCCCCTAGTTTGAAAGGATGAAAATATGGGATGTTCTGTCCATTGATGCAGATGAGTTCCTGGAGTACCCTACTCATCTCAAGCAGTGTACTATATCTGTGTTCTATCCCCAATTTGGTAAACACTATTTTTCACCTTTACCTGACTGTCCCCAGAGAAATAACCTGTGGTGTGTAGAAGGAGACTTTAAACAAAGCTCTCTGGAGCTCTTTCCTCCCTTTTGGTAATCTCATTTCAAAGTTTTTCATGGTTACCCACTCTTCTCATCCTCCTTGTCCTGACTGCAGCCAAGCTGAGGGTGTAAGCACGCTCTACTGCACTCCTACTTTTCCATAAATGATCTTCATGCTCAATTACAGATGAACAGTAAAGAGGAAAAAATGGAGCCCAAGGTAGCTATGGCAGTCCTGGGACAGCATTGCTGCAGACAAGCGTCTGTTCTTAAGGTGATCTGCTGGCCATGACCATGATGGTTTATAAGAGGGGCATCTCAAAATTGCCTCAAAGCAGTGCTGCTTATCAGGAGATAGCTTCTATTTCTTCCTGGAATACTGCTCAGTGACTTCCATCATCAGTTACATATAAGGGTATTAAAAAAAATATGGTACATACTATACCTTCGTCTGCCAGCATCTTAACAAAAAAAGGCTGGGCCAGGCCCAGTTAATCCCAACTGACCATGTTCAAATCAAAGGTTAAGATGTTTGCCAGAGGTGATGAGCTAGGTCGGTGGCAGAACAAAACCTGGAGGACCCATTCTGTCTGGTACTCTTGCATCAACATTCCTGCACCAAAGGCAGGACTTCCCTAGTTTGGGTCTCCTTAGGCACTGAAATGGCAGTGCTGGCGACAGAAAACGTGAAGCAGAGAGGAACAGGGAAGTGGTCAAGGAGAGGAAGGTTCCCTGGTTTCTGTAACAAGATGTGTGGAAGATGTTTGGGGGAAGGAACAGGGGTGCATTTGACAGCAGTGTGGGGAGAAGGGGAACAGGAGTGCATCTGACAAGCTTTTGAAGCCCTGTTTGCTTAATGGGAGCTCCTGCAAAGGCACAGGCTGCATAAGCCATCAAGAGAAGATGGCTTCTCCCAGGGCCCTTGCAGCTGCACCAGGCTATGATAACAGAAATTAACTTCATCTTCTTTGTCTTGCTATCCAAGTGCCCCAGAATAGTAGTTATGAAAACAGTTCTGTTTAATATTGTCTTTGATCGAGCAATCCGACGGGAGCCCTGGGCTTGTTCTGCTCGGCTTTGTTATTTTCAGACCCTAAGGCAACAAGCCGTTGCCTTCAAAGCCTAGGCAGGGCTGCATTAAGTGTGAAGCGCGCAGCAGAAATCCCAGTTTGTCAATTCAAATGGCACTCACCTAGCAGCAATGCCTGCATATTCAAATCTGCAGCAAAGTGTGGGAAGCAGGGCACACACAGCTATCCCCTCTGGGAAGAGCATGTCTTGGGAGATGGCAAACAAGGCAACACCCTCGAAAGACTCAAAAGGAAACAATGCAGAGTGGATTTTTCCCGTTACTATCCACTATTAATATGCTGGCTTTTTTGCATTTGCTGCCAGCTGGCCTCCCAGTACATTTACAACCGGGCGGACTTCAAAGTGTGTGCTGCCAGACAGCATCACCAGAGAAAGAGGTTCCTGTTCGCATCCTTCACCTCCCTACAGTAGAGGTGCGTACCCTTCCCTCAGCTGCCATGCAGTCATTGCATGCACACCTTGACTAAGGCCTCCGTTCTAGTCAGGCACAAGCCCTGGAGGTCACCAAATCTCTGACTGATGTAGCTAGAGAGTCAGCTCTCAGAGGTGCTCACTTGCTACTTCACCAGCAAACGATATGAAGGCAGTTACTGAAAAAGATGACCACTAGTGGTGGTATCCAGAGGGGGCTCATGAGAACCATAGGGGTAGAAACAGCTCATCTGTTTCTAGATAGGTGGTTACCTGAATGCACTGTAACCTGTATGGACCCAAATGCAGGGACTAATGATCTCTTTGCAGGCAGTGCTGAGAGACAGGACCATATGCTGAGCCAAGGACCAGTGCACTTCTTCTACTTAGTCTCTTGCATTGCTTAATTATGAGACGCACTCCACTTTGTTTTACCTCTCTGTAAAACAGGGATATGATCAACTTTTTTGGGGGTGGTGGTTTGTATGGGGTTCATGAAAGTTATAGATAGGGCAGTGACTCTTCCGATATATTGAAGAGCCTACTTGTCAGTTTACTTGGGACTGGTGACTGTGGTGCTTAGCTTACACAGAGCTAAAGATTTAGGTTATGTTGAGAGTAGGTTTGATTATGAGACGTCCTGTAACCTGGTATGCTCCTTTCCCCTTATTACAGAAATTGTGGGGTCCCATTGAAATAAAGGGGTACCATGTGTGTAATGCTTTAGATAAACAATTTATTATAATGAAATTTGGGAAGCTGGAGGAGTTTCAGAAGCAAGTAGGTTAGTGATAATCTTTCATATGACAAGGATAACACTTGCCATTACTGTAATTGGGGTGACATTTAGACAGGCCATACAAACACTTCAGGTATATGCTCTCTCAAATCTGACACAAGCCAATTCATGTGCAGTTTCCAGGACTGAGAGTTCATGAGCGTTGTCTGAGAGAGAAAATACAATGAGGATCTCTCTTCTGTTCTAGCAGTGCTTGTCTGGAGAAGGTCTTATCTGCAGTACTGCTTAATGCTTCTCGTTTAGTTTAGCAGGCAACCAAAGTGACTAACCCTAAATTGTGCTCTCCCATACGTTTTAGGAAGGATCAGGAAAAACCTCCGGACAGCAGCTGGAGCTCTTCTGAGAGACTCTAGTTTGTTGCTTGCCTCTTGAAATTATGGCTGTTTCTCTGATTGTGTTCCAGTAGGTCTTCTATTTTCTTCTGTGTACCATGTAAAGCAGTGCAGTGACAGTGAGAAAACTTCATTGATCAAACAAGCAAGAGAAACATAAATGATGGCAAAAGCTGTGTTGGTTAAAGGTAACTGAGAACTGCAGAGGAGGGAGATGCTTTGCTGTGACAATGTAATTAATGTTCCCTCTCTGAACCTGCTCAAAAATGTAATCGCAGTTTAGAAAAAGCTCCAGTGAGTTTGAGTGACCCAGGGCTTACTGCTAAGAGACAACACTTTGGGGTCACCATCTAGTGTTGTCCTTGATAGGAACCACTCCTGCCTCAGCACTTCAGTGTCCTCTTCTGTTAAAGGAACATAGGGATTTTGGAGAATTCTAAGAAGAGGTTTCAGATAGTCAGATGCTGAAGAAGTACAAAGAACTTCAGATTGAGTTACAGGAGAAAAGATTCATCGTGTAACTTCTAGCTTCTGATCTCAGGAAGAGCTCCTGGATGAGAAGGAGGTGGATGGGGGGCAAAGGAGTCTGGAAATTAAAATAAGCCAATATCCTAAACTATATTTTAATTGAATTTTCAATATCTTCACCCTGGATATTATCATACCAGACATTAAACCCATACACATTATTCTGTAGCCATATACTATCTACAATAAAAGCACCAGCTATTAAAATTGGAAAGTATAAAAAGCTTTTTCAGTATGCCTTCAAAATTGTTCAGTACTGTTGCTTATGCAATATTTTCTATTTCTGAAAGCTTGGAAGCCTGGAATTAAGTAAAGGAGAAACCTTTTTAGGTTGGCAAGGCAAATCCTCCCCACTTGACCATTGCAAGCTCTTTCAGTACAATGACAGTTAAAATCAGCCCCCTCAAATCCATGCTGTTTAATTACAAAGGAAAGCCACAGTATTTCAGAACGGAAAGATACGGGTTTGTTAAGATACTGGACTAATCCTCAGGGGAGCTGAGCTTAATTCCTGCCTTTGCCACAGGCGTTCTTTAAGTCGGTCCATTAATCAGTTTATGCCTTAGCTTACCTCTCTGTGCAATGAAAATGAAGACAAAGGAAGTTCCAGCCCCATTTTCCCCCATACATAAAAGATGCTCTCAGTGTGATGGGTCCCGTTATTCTCTCTGCCTTTTTATTGTTGTTGGGTATATATGTGCCTTCCTTCTAGAAAGGAAGTTCAGCTGATCCAGACTTTCTTTTTTTTTTTTTTCAGTGTTTCTCTAGCTCCATGGATAAATGTGGTACTATACTGGTTTAAGCTGAGTCAAAGTCTTTGCCATACAAACCTGCAGAAGTCAAATCTATGGGATCATTCAATCCATCTTGTCAGTTATTCTTATTTGTACCTTGTAGAGCAGAGTGGTAGTCTGTGAACAATTAAGGATGTGATTGAGTTTTCATTATGAGGCTAACCTTTGTTCCTTGATATTCATCATAGACGATAAAGAAATGGTCAGTTTTGAGGATAGCTTTAGCATTTTTGTATTGAAGTTCAGGTCAACTGGATGATATTTTCCTGACTTCTATGTATCTAAAAAAAAATATATACATGTGGTGTATGCATTCTAACTGTAAAAGTATTGATAAAAGTGTAAAGAATCTCTTTCCCACAACTATTTGTAGTAATAAAGAAAAGGGGAGGGAAGGAGAGGCACTTTGTCTCTTTGGAGTTGTTGACTCAAGATAAACGCAGCTGGACTAAAGATGAGTTGTTTAGCTTTAATTTTAAAAGTTAGATTTCTAAATAATGATACCAAAATGGTTCATTGACTTGTTCCAGTGAGCAATTTCTGGAGGTGTAGGCTTTCATTTAACCCAAAACAACAACATCAAAAACCCCCAAACATGTAATGCTGTCTCTGTAACACTATTTCTATCCTTCCTCTCGTATCAAGAGGGAGCTTGCTCCAATCACAGATCCCTGGAGAGATCTGTCATTGGTGAAAGGCAAAAAGTTTCCACTAAATTCTAATTAGAGAAGCTGATTGGAAATTGCCATTTTTGTAAACTGGCATATTCAGAGGTTCTCAAGCCCTGGATCCTTGCTTAAGGGGAAAGTGAGACAATTAACCTTCTGTTCTAAGTTGGTATGGCCAGAAGAATAAAAAGTGTCCTGGTTTGAGGATGTTCACTTCTCTTATTTTGCTCTTCTGTTATCGAAGAGCATGGCTGGACCATTCCTCTGGCTCTCCTCAAACACTTACAACCTGCAGCCGTGTTGAAGCTGTGGATTGGGTGGGTCATAAAAGACTGCAGATTTGTGATGCACTTTTAAAATGAGGCCATGCAGGGAACAGTGGAGGAAGAGGATGCAGGGAGAATATCATAAGGAAAGCTGTGGAACTGGGCCCATTGGTGCCCCTTCCCTATTTGGTCAGGGCCATGTGCATTGGAGTTTATTGCAATATCCTTTTAAAAGTGTTGTTTTGCTCCATTCCCTCTTCCCTGACCTCTTACCTTTTTTTAGCTTTTGCAAGATGTCTTACTGAAACAAGAGTCCCTCAAAACCAAACTCAACCAGAGTTGGCATTTCCTTGTGCTTGCAATTGCCTGATGAGACAATGCAGGAGTGAGGTTACCACGCTTTTCCTGTACTTTGTAAGAGGAAGCAAAAATCACAGCAGCAGAATCAGCGACAAACTATACTTCTTACACATTGTGACAAAGACTGGAAGCGATTCTGTCCAGTCACTGAACTCACCTTGACTCATCTCATGCAAATGCCATAATTCAGAAGTTCTTAAACAGTGGTCTGCAATACACAACCGTTGTCTCTGGATCTATATCATCTGTCGTGTTTTCAGCTAACTGATGGCAAAGGTGCAGGGTATCCCTAGGGAAACAAAAGGCAGGCTCCAAATTATCAATTCTCTAGCTCTGGAGCTACAGCTTCTTTGCCAAGAACAAGGCTTCTCTGTTACTGGTCCAGTGTGCAATTAGTGACTAATGGAACAACAGCCCCCAGTATATTAATTGCTATTGTAGCTGTGTACAGAGCACTGTTCTCTCTGTGACAGACATATAAATTGTGTGCAACTGCACTGTCCCTTCCAGATTAGCTCTCTCTAGAATTAGGTGTCAATAATCAAATAAGGCTGTTCCTTGAGGATAGGTAATATTATCTCTAAGGGCTTGTCTAGGCAGGAGCACATGGGAAAGTTGATCTGAATTAAGTAACAGGGTGGGTTTCAAGTGGATTATGTAAACTGTATTAAACTGAAGCATGCATGCACACTTGTTTGGAATTAAAAGTGGCCTTCATCTGATTTCATTTAATTTTCCTTTAAAGGGAATTAAACTAAATAGAATTAAAGCCACTTTAATTCTGGCTGGAAGTGTGAACATTAATTCCCCTGTGATCCATAGTAAAAGTTCAGAGTGTTATCTTCCAAAGAAGAGGGTGAAAGTTCTTGTGGAATTACTGGACATTGTGCTGAGTAAATGTGAAAGTTGCCTTAACTATCCATTTTAACACTCTGAAACTCAGTGGGAGTTTCATCCTTTCATACTTTTTTCCCATCTGAATCCCCCGTGCAACTAGTGCAGAAGGCTAGTGGAAGCTTATTTTTACTTAATTGGCATAATATGGGAAGGGTTGTACTTTTTTTTTTTCTTTTTTTTAATACTGGAGAGTTAACTCTTCCCTACAGTGAAATGGGAGCACAGAAAGGATCAGTAATTTCCCCACAAAAACTCATCAGAAGCTGCCTGTAGAATCCAGACTTAGATCTGCTGTGATTGGCACCAATGCCTCGCTGATGTGTGCCAGTATGCAGATCCTCTCTGTATGAGGTTGGGAATTTGCGTGTCCACGTGCTCTTGTTTGGATCCTCTTGTCTTTCTGAGAGGAAACCTTGGTCCTACAGCTGTGGAACAAACTTTTACTCTTCCCAATATTATTAGATAAGGTAGGATAGCCCATCTGATATAACTGCTGTTAGACATATTTTTTTGAAGACTTAGTGCAAACTGATGTTCTCCATTGCTGAAGGTCATCTCTTCTGACCTACTGTCTTAGCTGCTCACCGCATCATACCGGCAGACAGTGAGTATGGGACTGTCATCGCTGTGCAGTGTGGCTGAACTGAGAGAACGTGAGAAGAGCAGTTGGAGGGTGGGGAGGAGGAAAGCCAAGCCCTGAGATACCTTTTTAATACAGAATGCTTTTCATGAAGTCGTGTTAAAATGAGCAGGCAAGCCACGATTTGAAATGAAATAAACCTTTGGAGCCCTGGAGTTTTAATGTACTGTTGATAAATGGATTCTGTTCTTATTCATCCCACTCTTGCGTGATGAAGAAAGAAACCTTTTCTGTGAATTGACCCGCGTTTCTTTCAACTCTACCTTTCTAGATAGAGCTGTAGTGAGCTCCCAATTTGGTGACTAGTTAATCCTGGCTAGAAGTTAGGAAGACCATTGGTATTGACAGCCAGGATTGCATTAATGGAGGAGATCTGTATTCAGCAAATTCAGTGAAGAATTCCTTTTATATTTCTTGTAACATAGTTCTGCATTTCCTTAATGCAACACACTATGCTTGTCTAAGTACTTAAATCTGCATGGTCTCTCTTCTGTTTATTAGAAATAGCAGAGCCAATTTTTATATGCATCATGAACAGTATGTCAGGGGCTAATAAGAGCATGTATTTTCTTTTTTTTTTTTTTTTCTTTCATGAGAAAACATTGGCTTTCTTGAACACTAACAGATGCATTTTCAGTGCTTAACAATAGAACCTCAGCTTAAAAGGTCCAGGCATTGTTCAGATGCCCCTGTCAGCTGCAGGAATGTCACCTAGAATACAAGAACAACGAAAGTGCGAGAACAAAAAAACTGAGCTGCAACCTCAGCAGAGCACCTTATGTGTTGGTTCCCTATCTATGGGCTTGGATGTTTCTTTCCAAAATTCATAGATTGAGGATGTTTTAGTTCACCCTCCTCTCAGCACATCTGCATTTCTGGCATCCCCTGTCTTCCAAGTGTTCATTCTGTTGATGGTATCGCTGTTTGGTTTGTCATGTGGTTTGAACGTAGTGTTTAAAGAGTTGAGGAGGAAAAATGTCATCAACTACCAGGCAGCCAAGTGCATCAATAGTGCTCTGCCATCTTCTTATTGGGCATCTTCAGTGAATGCCTATAGCAAACTGTGCTTGAGAAGTTTTCTTGTGCCGTATTGGTGTATTTCTACTATGTCCGGGCATAGCCTCAGCTCTTATAAAGTTTTTAGGTTAATATTGTGTTGCTCTGACTGTTGGTGTGCTGCTTTTGTGGTTTTATTTTATTTGTCAGCATGAAGGTCATCATTAAAAAGGCACCATCTTGCAGTAAGTGACATCTTCCTGTATACCCCATGCAGTATAGAAAAGATGATCGAGTTGTTTTAAATCAGATATTGCTGTGAGGTGCTGTGATAAACATTGACTTTTTAATGAGAACCATTTTATACCCTGATAAACATGAGGCCAAATCTCACTGTTTTTTCTCCAGCTGTAAAAGTCCTGGAAATATCCACTGTGATCCTATACTGGTTAATCTCTACCTGAGTCTGGCACACACAGCAAGTTCCTATTGTTTTAAGTAGGTGTCTGAGGCACGGGCACCCTGACTCATGAGGAGGAGGGCATGCTAATGTAAATACTATGTCAATGGTTGCACAGAGTGTATAGGATATAATTTACTGCAGTCTGACATACCTATGGAAATCACCAAGCATGTAGACTTTTGTTTCCTGTGCTACAGTCCTGGGTTTTCAAACTCTCAGTTCTTCTACAGGGTAGATCTTGTCATGCAGATTGACTCATATTGACTAATACTGAGACTGTCTTTAGAAGAGACACTCTGTTTAGGCAGGACAGAAGGCATTCTAGTGAGTGAAGGATTGAAGGCTTCATCTTCTAAAGTGATTTAGGTATACATAGATACAAATATGATGAGAGAGATTCAATTCTTCTATATTCATTTAGCTTCACTTGGGCATATTTATTTATATTGCTTTAAACTTGGCTTTTTTGCACTAGGTTTGTAAGCTACTATTAAGGCATTTAAGTAGCCTTTAGAAATCTGGACTTTGGTCACTCAGGAGGGCAGAGCCCATCAGCTGTCAATGAGATTTGAGCTCTGATGCATCTAAGTCATTTCTGAAAATGAGTTATCAGTCTGTGAAATGCATGGGCCGTCCTGTGTGCAGTGATCACTAGCTTGCAGAGACAACTGAGATGAAAGAGAGGAACGCAAGGCAAAAGAAAGATGACAAGAGAGTGGAACCGATGAGTTTGGTTCCCTGGCTTGAGTCATGGTCTGAACTTTTCTAGAAAACAATCTAGAAACCCTATCTTTATAGCACCCTAACTTCAGGGGAGCTCATTGCTAGTAGTCTTGCTTGCTTGCACCATCCCTGTGACTAGTGCGGATAGATATAGCAACAAAGCTCTAGTGATAGATTTAGTATGGTTATGACTAGTACTGCTTTCTTGGTAATCTTTGTTTTGTGTTCATAAGTCCGTAAGTGTTCATAACTAAATTTCAAGTAAACCAACAAAACTTACAATTTGCAAGGCTGGGACTGTTGTCTTCCGTTACTGAGAAGAAAAACAACCTCAAATACTGGCCCTTTTGGTATTTGTTAAAGGCGTACATGGGGGTAGTAATTATGTATGTTTCTACAGGGTCTTTTCTACTGCAAGGATTACTTTTATTCATTTATTCCACTCACCCACTTTCCCCCAAGGGAATTTCCCATCTCTTTCACACCTCGTCCTGTGTGTTCGCCCACTTTGCCTGCCTCTCTTTCTTGGCTTGTAAAGTCTAGAAGCAGATAAGTCCTCGGAAGTGGCTACTAAATGAATGAGGAAGTTGAGTTTTGTTCTGTAGGTTGATCATGAATGATTGTTGCTAATAAAATTGGATATTTGGCATCTGAGCTTCAATGTCTTCTTGCAATTGGCAGCCTGAGTCACATGCTATCTGATGTCCTGACAGTAAAGATGGTAGTCTCTTGTAGTAAGAGTGTGGCAAAACAGCCCCAGTGATGGGGGCAGTAGCAAGACTTAGAAGGAACAGAAATTGAGAGCTAGAGAGCTCACCGAACTGAGACCTTTCTTTTTGTAGGTCACACAAGCCTTGCCTGCAGCGTCATTCCTAGAAAAATCAGGCTACTGTAGGATTGATTGGCTGAGGCCAGAGCTCAGATGTAATTTTCTCCTGTCGCATTCAAAAGAGCCCAAAGTAATTGATTTTGTGTGTATGCGTGCAGCTTGCATAGCCCAGCGACGGAAGGTGTGGCTGTGTCCTGCTCCGGCTCATTTAACTTGCATCTGACCCAGGGCTATGGCAAATTAGGGTTTGTCCCTTCACAGTGGAAAGTAGCTCCCATTTGCAATATGCTGACTGCATTATTAGTCATCAGCATGCAATGGAGAGAGAGTCCTCACAAAAAAGAGTCTTCTAAAGGCACTTGATTAGATTGGAGGGAGAGGCAAACAGCAAACCCAGAACATCATGCCAGTACAGGTTGTGTTAATCTGCTTGTCTCTCTATCCAACAAATATTTGGGTTCCCTCTACCCACATATTTTCACTAGTAAAGCTTTTGTAAATATTCATGTGTATGCCCTGGGCCTAAGCGGGTTATTTTGGTTTGGTTTGAACTGCATTGAATTGATGGTGGTAGAAAATGGAAAAAGAGCAGCCACTCCTGGGTACAGACACAGATTTGAAAGTCAGATTACTATGGTTTAACATGCTACTGCAGATCAGCTGGGCTGCAGTAACTCCCCACTTCTAACCGTTCCATCACTCTCCTCATGCATCTGCCAGAGAAGAAGGGTATTTGGCTAGGAGTCAAAAGGTTCAGTTCCATTGCCTTCATCTACCACAGGCTTCCTTGCAACCTTGGGCAGGTTGCTTTGATTTTTCCTGACCTCCATCGTTCATGGAGAAGATAATACCCAAGCATTTGTTCCACAAATACTAGATTCCTTATATATTGTGTGATCTCTGTAAATGCATTATACCTATTAATAACTGTTAATGGAGAGAAGATCAGTCAATCCTAAGATCAACTGTCCTTCATGTTTTGACTAGCCCTTACACAAACTAGAAGTATATGTTCTCTAATCCATTCGCATGATCAAAACTGAGCTAGGAGCACCAACTGCAGTAAAGGTAATGCATTATACATAGGGAAAAATTATTATAGCCATACCATCTCAATTACAAAATCACCCATTTTTATCTTCCTGTGCCTCTTTGTCTTTGCAAATTATGGATCCATATGTAGCAGCTGGCTCTTACTAGGTGTATGTATAACGCTTGGTTCAGCTGAGGTATCTAGATACAGATTTGCGCATCCCTCCAAAGAGGGATGCACAAACCTCTGCTTCTAGCTGTAATTGGAGTTCTAATGATAATATCCTCTTCTACACTGGTGATTTTATACTGTAGCCTGTCCATAGCGATACTCGAGTACTTATCTGTTTGACTGTAGTGGTAGTGAAATGTGCCACAAGATTTCAGAGGCCAGTGGATGCAAGTATTATTTTTTATTAATTTAGGGATTTCTTGATGTTTAGGATGATCTCTTTCAGAGTCACTTCTGGTTTTTATTACTCTTTGATTGGCAAGATGAGTGTGTCAGTGTTATGAGTTTTTCAATTTTTGCAGTAGGAAGACCTTTAATCCAGCCTTCCAGCAGGGAAATCAGTTGAAATTCCCAATGACATGTGAGTTCTGTCTGAAGGAAGGCCTTGTAGGACTTGGGCCCAATTATATTACTTGACATTTTACATAGCAGTATCAGAATGCTTGTCTAACAAATACAAGACAAAGCCTGACCAGAGACAGCTTGCAACCCAATAAAATAATAACATATACTGCAAGCCAATCACTTTACTGTTAAATTGCATAGACCAAGAATGCACGATACACATCTTCTGGCTGTTGGTTTTGGGGTTTGGTTCTGGTTTTGTGGAGGTTTTGTTGTTGTTTTTGCATTGGTCAGTTCTAACACAAAAAGTCCTGAAGAAAACAAACCAGTTAATATTTCCAGATGTCTTTTTCAGTTTAATTAGATTTGACATGGGAGGCTTTTAGAGGTAATTGCCGTTTGTGGGAAGTTGCATGGGTCAGATATAGCTTCTGCTACTTCTCTCAGCCTAGCATTTAAATAATAGTATTAATGGTTTGAAATCTATATTTCAGGCTTGCCCTTCATAGGAATCCCAGACCAGCTAACAACAGAAAAGAAGGTGGTGGTGGTTGTTATTCTCAATGTTTTCTTCATTTCCTTTTTTTTTTTTTTTTTCCTCCCTCCAACACAATGTTTAGTGATTGTACACTTAAAATGGGAATTTGCAGAAGGGATTGTAGAACTCTGCTCGAAGCAGAGATGCTCATTATACCCTGGCCACAAAACTGTTCTTTTTTTTCAACTTACTTTAGTTCTAGCATCCCTGCTGCAGTGTTTAGGGAATTATATTTTGTTATGAAGAATATGAAGAATACGGATGTCTCTAATGGTACTGTGTCCCCTAATTGCTGTACTGGAAGGCCTGACAAATGGGTGCATTCGTACCTTTACACTTGACAGCGGAACTGCTTCCTGCTGAGTCAGCTTGCGGCACGCGAGATCCTCTTGCCAACCAACAGCACCTGTGCAAAGCAGTACCAAGGTGGCATCTTCTGCAGGCAGTTGGGGAGCTGAGGGGTGGGAAATCAAACCATTTCCCACTGATGCTGGCAGCATGGCATGCTATGGGCAGACCACCGTGCCTTTAGTTTGGGGACTGCACTTGCTGTTTCCCTAGCCCTTGGCACCGCCTGCAAAATGCAGCCATCGGTCCCCAGCACAGGGAAAACGGGGGGCCAGCCCAGAGCCTCTTGGTCCCCAACCCGCCACGGAGCGGGGTGGCACCGCAGTCGGTATCGATCTGCGCCTGAGAAATCGGCAACCGTCGTATTATATAATTATTGATGGAGCTGGAAAATGCCACAGGCGAAGCGCGGCTTGCTGTTTGTTATGCTGTATTGTCTCTCTCGTCTGCATGGGGACTCTGCATTTTGCCTCTCATGTTCCCATTGCATGTTTATTTATACCGTGTTCCTTTAGCTTTCATATTTCTCCTGCGAATCCAACTTGGAAAAATCAGCTCTAGTTTTTGTTTGGGAGAAGGAGGGGTGGGCTGTGAAGGAAATGAATTCCTCCAGACGCTCTGCAAGGCCCTAAGCTGAATACAAAAACCGTGGAGAAGGCACAGGGACTTGGGAAGCAGAAGGCACTTTTTATCTCAGCAAGGCCCATGGGGACTGCCAATCTTCTGATAAAAACGCAGACTTCAGAAGCAGCCGTAATGTACAGCCTCATCCATCACGTGGTTGGGACAAATGGGTTGAGACCTAATTTGCAATAGTGATTAACTGAAGTCCAGCTGAATCTTCCCAAAGTCCTTTGGAATTGTACGTACTTGGTTCCTACACATCCCAAGGAAGGGGAGAGGACAGCCCATCACACGCTTCAGACCATGGCTGAAGCACTACCCCAGCGCAGGAGCATCCTCTCCAAAAGCCTGGGCGTGAAGGAGAGTTGGGTGATGCTTCATCTGTCCCAGGGAGGTGTCTTGTGTCATGTACCATGCATCACTTGTGAAATTCCCTTGACAAAATCCCAAGCTTGGGAGAAGGAGACAGGTTGCAAGATGGAACTGGGGTGTCTTGGTAAATGTGGAAACAGGAATATGGAGATAGGAAAGCAGAGAATAAAAGAAGTTGGCAGAGCTCAGTGTGGGGACCCCCAGCTGGGGGTGGCTGAGGGGGGAGTGACACACCTACTGTGGGGAGCCCACCGCTGGTATAATCTCTGTATGTCACCACAGATATCTTCTGTGTGGGAGGTTTCCACAACGGGAGTGACAAGTTAGGCTTCTCCAGGCAGATGTGAGGTGAGTATCTGAAGGCAAAGCCCGAGGTGTGCCACAGTGTGTGCGTGAGACAGTGTGTGCATCAGCTGCTTCTGTGCCTGGTGCTAGCACACACTCGTATCGCTTCCACTGGAGCAGAAAGTTATTAGTCAAAATGTAAAGATAAAAGATTACAATGTGCAGCTTTAAATAACTGCATAGATTCCAAGTGTCTGTAGGGAACAGTCCTGTACCGGCCTAGGGAAGACTACGAGCTGAGGATGAAGGAGTAGCGGGGTTTTTTTCATCATGAATGGCTGTGATTCACTTCCAGCATGTGCAATGAGTTATCGGCATGCATGTGTATGGGACTGCCCTCTCCTGGAGGAAATATGCTCCGCTCTCCTTTTCCTCCCCTTATGGCTTCATCAGCCCTGCGCAGATTGCCCTGAAGGTGAAAGTGCAGTGCAGCATGCACCCAGTTACCTGACATGGGGAGTGTGTGCAGGAGGCTTTTATTTTTAAAAGAAAATAATTTTTAAAATCCCCTGGGACCCCCATTGGTCCTCTGCTTTCACCACCGATGAAAAGCTTTGTGTTTTCTTAGTATAGATAAGTTCTAGATTGAATTGGTGGGCTCTGTGTATCACACGGGAGCTGTCTTGACCCAATGCACCACATGCCAGGTCGTTGTGGGGCCAAGAGCTGTGGGATGGCAGCGATGAGCAGTAGTATTTGTGCTGTACCTCAAAACAGAGCGGGGGAAGCTGAGCTCTTGGAACAGGTCACTCCTGGGTTTCCTGCTGCAAAACTGGCTGTGTAGGGTCTGCTTCTGGGTGATCCATAGGTCTGAGCTTCAGCAGCTCCTCTTGAGTTGCCGGTGTCAAAATATAAGCATCCTGCAGCCTCGTAGTGGAGCGAAGTGCAAGCTCTGTGTAGTTCAAAAGCAGTGGGCTGGCATTAAAGGTGGGCCTGTGCTTTATTTCATGACCAGGAGTGGCTGATGAAGAAAGGCAGAGGGACAGGACCTGGCTAACACACTTGTGCTTTACGGGCTGGAGCTGCCTGGATCTGCAGGCCTACTGCTAAAACCGCTCTGCCTCCAAAGGCAATGCAGCTGTCACCTTGGGAGAGGAGTCGGGCCACAGCCAGAAATCCCTTTTTGGCGCTGGTGGGTGCTCTCCAAGCACAGAGAGGAACTTAGTTTATTCCCTAACCTGCAGCTGCCACTGGGGTGATATTTTAAGTCGGGTGCTTTTATTGCTGCTCAGAGAGGGCCTATTTCTACTTGACGTAGCACCGCAGTGCTCTTCCACCTCCAGCTACAGGATAAAACACAGTTGCCACCCCACACCTCCGAGCCGAGTGCTGCTGTAGGGAGGCAGCAAGCAATCAGCAAAGATTCACTGAGGACTGCGATGCTGTAAAATAGCCTCTCGGCACAAGATACAGGGAGGCGCTTACCAAAGCGACAGGGAAACTATACATTTCTTTTTTCCAATCCATTAATCAAAGTGCCTGCAGCTCCCATTCCGGTGAGGCAGGTGAGGCTCTAATAAATATTGAGCAGCGAAACTTGATCCGAATCCAGGCTCTCAGAGCATTTTCATAAATAAGAAGTTGCAAAACAATAAAATAAACCAAGTCCGCTTCCCAGCTGCTCCTCTGTGAACTCTTATTTGTGGTTGCAGGGTTGTGCAGCTGGCAAGGCTGGCCGGGTTTCGGTTGGGGATGAGGAGCAGGATAGCTGGCTCTCTGGGAAGAGGGAGGTTTTCCTCCTCCCTCCGCTATCGATGGATTGTGTGTGACGGGGCCTGCAGCTGGATTATTCCCTGACGCTGCGGCTGTGGCAAGCCGTTTTCTCAACGCCCCCTTTGTACTGGCTTGATCTTATTGCTGGCGATGGCCTTGGAGTCGATACAGGGTTGGTTTCACATCTCAACAGAAGGAGAGCGGAGGAAGCCCTTCTCCAGGCCTGATGCTGCAGTCCTTGTTTGCCGAGTAGCTCCATTGATTTACGCAGGACTATTCAGCTAAAGGAGCGCTCTGTGTTATATTGCTTTTTTTTTTTTTCTTCAGGTAAACCTTTCAGCTAACATGACTTAGTTTTTCTTTTCCCCTGTTTCTTAGCCTGGTTTCATACAGAAACATGAGCACAGAGTGCGTCTGTCTTTCAGTCTTTTCTGGTTACTAAACATTGTGACTGATCTCAGCTAAAGTGAAATTTCACAGACATTCACTCCTTACAGCTTTCACCAAAAAAGAAGGAAAGCGACCTTGTTAGTTTAGTGGTTGCATGAACTCGGCCATGTGTTTGGACAACAAAGACTATCCAGAAGAAATGTTAGCAATGTCCAGGTAGTAAGAAAAGCCTCATTTGGAGAGCTATTCCTCCCCCACCCCCGGCGCAAATCTCTTTTTTTTTAAAGAAAAAAACACCAAAAAACCACTTTATCTGACCCATAACAATCCTGTAAGCAACACAGCAACCCTCTGAAAAAAAAGGTGTCTTTAATTCCAGTGCTTACAGAAGAACTTTTTAGTACTCTTGGGCTGCGAGAGGCTATTTAGCCATGTTGGGCCACTGATCCACCAGGGCTCGTTATTCCTTGCATTTTTGACCTCATGATTTAGAGGAAAGTGAAGAAAATCCCATAAAGCCTCTGTCCAAAAGTGCACTGGTGTGTATTGGGGTGGGAAGGTTAGGGACAAGAAGTACAACAGTCCTTTGAAAATCCACTGAGGTTCCTGAAACCTTAGGATTTGATGGTTACTATTACCTCACTTTGCCGATCAATAGACAAGTAAGTAGGCCTTGTTAAGGCAAGGGAGTTGGGGCTCTCGAGTAATGCATGTGGACAGTGACACCGAAATTGTTTATGCTGCTTTTTTTTTATTTGCAATGGTAAATGTGGCAGAGTGATACTTAGTCCGCTTTATATAAAGTGCTTTTAGACCCCAGCATAAAAGGTGCTCTAGGAATCCAGAGCAGCATTGCTCTTACTACTGCTCTACTAATAACATTAGTGGTCATAGTGCTTTCTGTTTGTTTTGTTGGGGTTTTTTTTGTTTTTGTTTTTTTTTTTTTGTGGCAGAGTCAAAGTAACAGGTGAATTTGTGTGCTTTTCTGCATTGGTTCAAATTCACCAGTTTTGCTTGCCTTTAGTGCAGGCACGTGGTTGGGGAGATAAAGGGTGCGACCACTTTGAGGGTGTTTCTGTCTTTCTGCAATGTTTTCGGTATCATCAGAAGCAACAGATTTGGAAAATCTCTGAGCAACTCCTAGCCTTGTAGGCTCACTTCTGCGCAGAGACTCAAAGATGCGTTTCTGCAACTTCCTGTAAGTTTTAAGATGTTTTCCTGAACCTTTTGAGATTGACTTATTTTAATATAGTACTTTAAAGCTCACTTATCTGGGGCCAGATTCAGTTAGAGATTTGTGTAATTTGTTTGTTCAGGCCTCTAGACTGACACTGGTGTCAGTGGAATTAAGTGCCTGGTAACAATGACATTTCCGGTTCTAGATGCTTTCCTGTCTTGCAGAGGGTTTGGTGTGAGGTATTGACACATGGTAAAGCTGGGACTTGGGTTGAAATGAATGGTTGCTTCTCTCTGCTTTTGCACATATGAGTAAAGGAGGCAGCCCCCTGTGTCTGCTGAAGTGCCACGGTCCCATTTGCTTTTGGTTAGCCTGCAGCAATGCACACAATTGAGGATTTTCCCCAGCTTGCTTCAGTACAGGCTACATTTTCATACACTGTGCATTCGTAATAAGCGTATGTTGTTTGTTTAAGAACTTAAAGCCTATGCCAAATTTTTCTTTCCTTGGCTTTAAATGTGTGGCCTAAGGGTAGTGCTCTTCCAGCTACTAGTGAATAGAAGCATGTTTGTGTTCCCAGTGACCAAAGTTTTGAACTAGATCCAAGCTGCATCCTCAGCTCATGCTATGTCACGTTAGGTATAGCCAGAGGTTGGGAAGCCCAGGTGCTTTACACCACCTTGCATTTTGCTGCATCAAGAACTGGACTGTGATTAGAGTAGTTGCAGCGTCTGCAAAGCAAATTGCTGTCATTCTGGCCACTGATTCTGCCCTGCTAAAGGTGTAAGGGACTAGATCTGTAGAGGATTTGCTTTGCGGACTTTGGAAGTGAGAAAGGACGCTCAGCAGGTGTAAAGATCGCTTTGATGGCCGCCTTTGCTTCAGCTTGTCCCAGAGGGACACTTTTTCTGACAGAAAATGGAGAGCAATGCTGCCTCTAGAAACTTCAGTACTTTGGAGACCTGGAATGGGATTACCTGCTGTGGAGTCTGCCTGGAAGGGGTGACCCATGGCTCTGCCATTGATGGAGTGAGTTGTGGATTGCTGCCTTCAGGGGATCTGCAGTACCCCAGAGGGGATATTGCACACACTTCAGAGGACTTGCAGTGTCACACTTTCCTCCCAGAAAATGAAAGACCAATCTCGGTTGCGTTCCTAGCATCGCTTCCCTCAGCACTCTAGGCTTCCCTCTGTGGTATCCCGTCCAAGTATTGACTAGGGTGAACATTGCTTATCTTGAGAAATCAATGAGATGACAGCCCAAGGTACTGCAGTAAGAAGACAGGCAAGGAGATATGTATCTACCTCTGACTTTTTTCCACCTCAATAAATATGTTTCCCTAATCCAATGGCATTGTAACAATATGCAGTAATTACTGTGGCTGCATCCATCTCCTTTGATTTAATCAGACAGATATTATATGTTAAGTATCAATTGATTATTAAAAGCATATTTGCTGATGCTTCCAAATCCACGTAATGACGCATAAACAATTATTTACTGCACAGCTATTAAAACTCAGCAACTTGACTTGCTTTTTACAACCAGTATTTATTTAACATGCAATGACCATCCTATCCCAATAAAACTAAATGTGTTAACTGTGTTTTGGGCATTTAATTTTAAAGCTTTTCTTACTATAATATCAAGTGATTGCAAAAAGCCATTGTCTTAGCAAGCGTTTGATACTATGTAAACATATTTCAGAAGAGTCGCATTTTGATAACCTGCTGTGATGTTGCTCTGGGTCATGATAGACAAACCATTATGGTGCCTCTAGGAAAGTAAAACTTCTTGATATTGTAGTGTTTGAACTTTAAAATCCCTGTATGAACTTGTGCCCTCTGAGAGATCAAACACCCCAATTTATGTCCAAAATCCCCTGGAACATAAGATGTTGAGGGTTCCTCAACTGAGGAAAGTCCAGCTTTCCTATTTGGGCAAAGCAGATCTGCTCTTTACCACAGGTCTCAGGATGTTCAATGCCGTAGATACCCTTAAGAAGGGCAATTCTCTTGACATTATATTATCCTGTAGAAAAATCAGATTACTTAGGAAAACTGGGGGTAGTTCACAACCAAGCTGTCTCTTCTTGTCTGTCTTTCTTCCTTGCTCATTGTGAACTTGGGAACTCTCTCAGTAGTTCCCTTATGGTAAGGATAACTCTATAGGGCAGAGAACCCTATAGAGGCCAAGTACTTCTCTGTAATCTAATTGTGATCTTTGCAATACATGATGGTTGGCTAGGTGTAGGTGTTGTGTAGCAGTCATGGTTGCTGTGCATGGCTGGTTGTGAAGTAATTGGGATGTTTCTCTTCAATTCCTGAAAGTTCTTTCCTCAACTATCTGCACTACCAGCCTGGAGCAGCTCAGGATGTGTTTTCTTTCCTTGCCAGAAGATGGTTGAAGGCTCCATGGTAGGGCATGCATTCCATCTGCCTGCCCTTTCTGGAGTCTGCAGAGCTTTCTTGCAATTCCCTTATGCTTCAAAGCAAATAAATAAATATTTGCAGAGTTATTAAAGATTTATTGAAAACGCCATATATTTAAACCATCTTGTGAAAAAATAGATGACTGAATATTTATTATTTACATGTTAGGCATCCTCTACATATTTATTTATTCCTCCTTAATCCTATCCATGTTTTATAAATATTGCAAAAGACCCGTCAATAATATAACACGTTTTCATTAATCCAGAGGAATAATTAGAAGACATTTAGGATAATATTGCTCTGTACAAATATTGCAGAAGCCTGTAAAGAGAGATGTTTTGAACAGCAGCTGTCATCTGTGTAGCTGGGGCGTATACGAGCATGCCGCACGGTGTCAGGTAGGGGCTGGCAAGTGCCTTGGATTCTTTCTGTGTGCTGCACTGCCTCTTCTGCTCCCAGGGGCAAGCACTTGCTTTGCAAAGAGATCCTTGGAGTGACAAGCCTACTTCTCTAGGGGAGGACTGCAGCATTTAATCACTCTCTTGTGAAGCAAGCCATTCTCCCATGTGGGATCGCTATAGGTTTGCATTCAGCATAGCAGCGAGGCAGGAGCAGGGTAGTTGTGCAGTTGCCCTTGCAGATTTCCCAGAGACCTCACCCCACGCTGACAAGCCTACTGGCCAGTGTTAAATTCTGCCCAGGGCACATGGAATAATCTTTACCAGAAATAATCTTGTGAGCAGGTGATCAATTATTCTGTTTTCCAAAATGATAGCAAGGTTCTATTTGTACTAATATCTCAAGATCATGAGGGAACCATCACCCATAGCTGCTCATTCTTTACTCTTTCCCTACTGATGCCTCAGTTCAGAGGTTTCTGTCTCCAATTATTGTGCTTAGAATCACAGTTTCTTAAAAAAAAAAAAAGGGAAAGAAAAAGGGTTGTACTTTGCTTTGTTCATTCCCTAGTTCTTTTAAAACTGTGCTCACGAGGCAAAATTAGCAGTCTTATTCCCTATGCTGTATTCATTAAGACTTTGACCTTCTTAATGCTAAACTTTCACTGGAGGAGACTCTTTTCACTATCCTGTAGCACAACATCTTTAATGTCAGAAGTGCAGAACTATTTGAGCCCAAGTCTCATCTAGTCCAACCACTTGTGTCTGACACTTTGAAAGAAGATTTTAGATGTGTGAAAGATGCTCACACCTCCTCTTTGAGATCATACACTTCGTTGAAGAGAGAAACTAATTCTTAGCATGGATCAAGCTATGAAGAAAATGAGTTTGGGGAGAGCTGTTAATTGATTATTACAGCCATGTTTGGTCTTTTTTTAAATTAATAACCTCTTATGGAAAGGCTGGATGCTAGTATGGCTGTAAACTCACAAAGGGCAAAGTAGTCTCTCTATATGTATGCCTTACAGTGTTGTGCAAGATCATCTCTGCTATTTTGGGAGCAGAATAACCGTGTGTGGGAAGACATCCCGCCAGATTACTTAGCTGCCTGGAGAAGCAGAGCACAGTAGCTTGATCAGCATGCTGTACTAATGTGTCCACACTTTTTCTAGGACCTAAGTTAAATCATTCTGCATGGCAGAGATATCTTCTTTGCTGCCCAGAGCCTAGGGCCAAGTAGCTCTTGCCTTTAGACAAGGCAGACTACAAATCTTAATGAACCTCTTTTTAGCTCCAGTATTGAGAAATACTACTTAGCATTATGTTCCTAAGCCTATAGCAGACAGACTGCAGCATCCTTTGAAACTTTCAGTGGTTCTGTGCAGGAGGCAATCTGATTGTTGTTTGGCAGGGGGCAGAGGGTTGTTTGGTTCACTGGGTTTTTGTTTTGTTTTGTTATTTATTTTTTTTATTTAGTTGACTAATGCAAAAGAAGACAGACCCAGAGACTGGGGCTGAAGAAATTGACTGTAACATTTGGCTAGTGTAAGCAGCCAGCCTGTCTTTTGCCTGAGGAAACAGAGTGAGACAGGGAGCATACAGACTTTATGTAAAACCCTAATAGGAATAGGACTTAGGGACATCTTATTCCCATGGCACTGTTAAGCTCATTATTTCACTTCTCTATCTGTTATCCCCACAGCGTTTTTCCCACCTCCTTGTTCTTCGTAGCCTTTAGGAGAACACCAACTCTAATTTTCAATCATTATTTGCTATATATTATCTCACCATCCATGCTGAAGTCAGGGCTGGACTATTTTAGGCATCCTAAGTATACAAAGAAGGAGTTTAGGCATAGTGATTTGACCGATATCACATGTGATGTCTCCAGTAGAGCTAATAGCTGAACGTCAGTCTCCTAAGTATCTCCTGAGTTGCCAGGCAGAACTTCATCTTCCCTCACTCTTTCATTTCAGTTTTAATAGATTGACAATATCAAATCTATGTTTCCCTCCAAAATGTGACTGCCCAAATGAATAGTCAGAGAAGAACTCAATGTACATCCTTGTCCTTGCTTTCAAAGTCCCTGTCTACTGATTACCTATTTGAGCTGCTTGTCAAATCTTGCCTCTGTGGCTTGGGAAGTGACATCCAGCTGTCTCGCGTTTTCATGTCATCTTGGCTGGTAGGGTGCAGTCCCAGTTGGCCAGCACCTGGTCTGTCTTACGGTTTCCCCTGAGCACTTGTTATGGCAGATCAGACAGCTGAAAAGGGGGCCATTAACAGGATTGAAGGAGAATCCCAAAGAGTCAGAAGGTTTGTGACTGTAAGCTTAAAAACACAATGAACTTTTCTCAAAGGAATGACAGGAAGTTCTGAGCTTGTACAGCAGGAGGTTAGGATTTAGCCTGGCTTAAGTGGGATGGAAGACAAACTGCTTGCAGCAGGGTTTGGAATACTGAATGGGAGAACTCGATCTGAAGCTTGTGGGGGAAACATATATTAAGCATATAAAAAAGCAGTGGACAAATGAGGACAACCACTATAGTAGGACCGTAGAGAGACAGAATGGGAAAATATGTAGCTTCCCTCCAGGGACAAAAAGCCAAAATACAGTTGCAAGTTTAGAAACAGTAAAGGCTGTGAATGGACATCATAGTCCTACAAGGTGCATAGTGCTAGAATACAGCTCACAAAAAGGCTTTTGCACTAAATGTGGCCGGTTTCACAGGTAATAATGGGGCTACTCCGTTAGGTGAGAACATGGCCCAGCAGCATCATCCCTTTTCAAGCTGAGAGCTCTTGGGTCCTATTCTCAAACTCTCAAAAAAAAGAATAGGAAGAGCAGTAGAGCAGGCTGTCTTATTCTAGTAAGTCATGTCAATCCATCAGCCAGGACATGGAGAAACTATGCTGACTATGGATGCTCTTACAACATCCATCTCACTTTTTAAGCTTGGTCCCACATAAACCTCTCCATCTTTCCTGTTCCTTTCCTCTGCTTATGTTGCAGCAGGCTGATTTCTAGCACCCAGTGATGTTTACATTTCAGCCTGTCCTGTGAGGGGATTGAGATAGGTGGTGAATGACAGCAGGGCATCAGTGGAAGGATAAGGGAATATTTGTATATATTATTTTTTTTTTAGGAATAGCTTCCAACCATCTAGTGTCTTTTCATGTGCTCTGTGTATAGGAAAAATAGTAATTTTGCCAGTAGGAACATATTAATGAAACTTTTTTTTTCTTCCTTTCCTGTTCAAAATCACTATGCAAAAGAAGGAAGGGCAAACCAGTTGCAGAGAGCCCCTACCATCTCCCTAGCGTGGTGGAGGGGCAAGCAATAAAGTAGGAGAGACTCTACATAGAAAATGCATGCCAGTGTGGAACAGAGGAGACTCTGTGGGCAGAGGTGCATTGGCATTAGGAGCTGGAGAGAACACATGTTGGCATATTCAATGTGTTGGCTTTTTTGGCAAACGGCTGAGCCTGGATTAATAAAATGTTCAGATAAAAATCAGAGTTTTATTAAAGTGTGCTCACACAGCAGCAGCGCCCGGCCGCGCTCCTGGAACGTGAGCTGGAAGCCTGCCAGCGGTGCTCAGGAGTGCCGCTTATCATACCTGATAAGAAGGTCCTGCTGTGCGAGAGTGTGAAAGAGAGCACGAGCGGACGAGAGGAGGAGGAGGGGAAACTGGCAGCAGCCTGCCTGCTTCTTGGCCCAAGCCTTGCTCTGAGCCCACTGGCCCGTAAGGGTTTGCCCCCTATATAAATCCAGTGCACGTTGGAGGAAAAGCACACAGAGGCTTCCAGGAGAGCAAACAAGGCCAATTGCTCTCACAGCAGCTCCCCTCTCCTTCCTCGGCTCCCCCCGCTCTCTCCCTGCTCGCCGTTCCGCAGCTAGCTCCCTGACGTATTTTAAACAAGACTTTTTCTTTACTTTGTCTCTTCTGTGTCAGCTCACTCGGTGCCAGATCTCAAAGCTAATTAAAAGGGGCATGGACTGGGCTTACTGGCTTACTCTTTTTTTTTTTTTTTTTTTTTTTTTTTTTTTCCTTCAGCAAAGAGCTGTTGGCAGAGTTTCTGAGCTGCGAGGAGTGGGGACTGTGGAAAAGCAAGTTGGTACCAACTAGGGAGTAGGAAGCCAAAAATTACCCTCTTCTGAGCAGGGAAAGAAATAAAGGACAACTCTAAGTCCTTCAACAGATAACGCGCAGGCCTTCCTTACATATTCTGTTCAAACTTTGCATAGCACCTAAATCTTTCAGCCTGTTCATACTGTTTTTGTAGTCTCAGAATGTGCCTGTGATCCTTGTTTTCACCACGTTGCACTATTACACCCCGTGCGGGATAACATGGCAAGGTCTGCTTTCTAAGAATATCTGGCTCCTCCAATTTCCTATCAAAAATGGGTACAATGGATCTCAAGCCAATGCTGGGGACTAACAGGGTAGAGTAAACGTTGGGCTTGCTGTGCCACTGACTTACCTCTATGGATTGCACTTGTCCTGGAACAGAAACTGTTAACATGTGACTTGCCAGGTCAGCCACTAAGCAATGTGTCACTTAAGCAATGACGTTTGATTTTTCAGGCAAGGGAGGAGGAAGTTATTGTTGAGTTAATTCACGTATTCAGGAAAATTGTAGATGGTGGACATGATAGTTGTATGAGCCTGCTACTCTGCAGTAATTCTCCTGGCCAGCTTCCAGCATTCCTTCTAAATGTGATGTAGAGAAGAATAGTAGCCTTCAGACATCTCACTTAGACCATCCTTTTTGGTACAGTATTTTCCATTTTTAAAAACACAAAGTGCTGTTCACGCTTGGTTTGTCGTTAAGGCTTGTTGTGTCCCTGATTTCAGAGCCTTAAACTAATGTGCTTAGACTTAGAATGAATTAAAAGAGCTACCAGCTTTGTTGAATGCCTCCAGCATGGCATAACGGCCACCTGGTACTAATTAACAATTCCCAACTGTGTCTCCATCCTAGTACTGCATTTTGAGTCACCTGCACTGGATTATCTGGGAAGCTGTTCCTTCTGCTTCACTAAATCAAGTATCACACCTAGGGGTAGTGCATGGGGAAGACAGTGTGGAAAGCAGCACAGGCTTTGCCTCATCGCGGAGACTGCTTTTATGTCATCTGTGTAACCTTACCAAGGTCTGGACCCTCTCGAATAAATGATGCTGGCATAACTCTCCTTCTTGTTCTGCACCATTGTAAAATTCCAGGTGAATCGTGGACTTTTCTGCTTCCCTCCTCTACCATTCATGTTGTGTATGTCCAAGCAGGGGAAGAGCTGCTAACATGCTTGGGATTACCATGTATCCACACCACTGCTCAGAGATTCTCCTCAAAGCTGGGCAAATTTCCAGCACCTCCTCTGCCTGCCTGCTGCATCTAGCCCCTTACCTCCTGCTCTCTTCCCTCCACTGCCTGCCCCCTAAACGCGTTTATGCTGACGGGCCCATCTTTCCTCATCCACAGACAGGAGATGTGATTAGAGGGAATCTAATTTGTTTGGAGTGCTCTGGCAACGGAAGGAAATTATTCTGCAGCAATATTTGCAAATGCATTCATCATGGAGTCCCTGGCAATCCGTCACCATGAGCTGATGACTTTGTGATCTTCATGAAGGTCTGATTAAAAGTGTTTTCTGATGATCAGCCTAACTTCACATCCTGCTCCTCCTAATGTGCACCTAGACAAAAGGAAGGAATAAGGATAGAGATGCCTGTCATGCACCATCCATCCTTTGTGTCCCCTAAATCCAGGACAGACATAGCAGTTCTGGTCAGATGACATTGAACTTTACTACAGTCTGAGGTCCTGCAGTTCTCTGGCTTTCTGCATGTCCAACAGCCTCATAAAAGAATTGGGTTTTTTGTGCCCATTATATTTAAGTCTTCTGCCTCACCCAGGGTGAGAAGCAGGTTTTTTATAAACCCTGGAGCTCTCTCTGCACTGGACGTACAATCTCAGATACCTTCTCAATTTACTTGTCTCGTAGACAGCAAAATTCCATGTACAGGTCTTTCTCAGCACTAGAGCTTGGTCCCAATCAAGAAATGAAATAGAGGGGGATCGGAATCCAGTGAAAGAGAACAACAGTTTAGGTGGGGCTTGCATTGTGTAGCAGGTCCCCCCTGGCAGCACAATCCTGAATGTAGCATGGCCTCATGGCTTCTCTCTCATGTTCTAATTCCTTGCACCAGATCACAGATCTCCTCAACCAGTTGTATTTGGGATGGGGATAACATCCCCGTTAGATTTGTACGCTATTCTGTAATGTACATTACATTGAAAGAGAAGCTGGGATGCTGCCCTGCAAAGACAGAGGCCCAAGGCCAGTCACAGTAGAGCAAAGAGAAAGGGGCAATTACACAAATTGTTCCTTGGGCATGTGAGACTTGACAGATTAATCTGATGTCTGTAAGGGTTGAGGGGGTGGCATGCCTGTGTAGACCGCGCCTTTGCTTTCAGAACAAATGGCAAGAATGTACATCTTGTTTTGTGTTATGTGTAGTGTTTGTTTTGTTTTAACTGAACTAAATAGGGTTGTTTATGTGGTGAAGTCATGTGGCGATGGCAGCCGAAACAAAGCAGGTAAGAAAACCAGGACAGGGTAGAGCTAAAACACTGTGCTTCTAGTGTACTGAGTAGTGTACCAAACGTGTCTGAGCCTGGATGTCCACTCATGGTGATTTCTATGGCCTGAAAAACTTGGGTATCTGGTTGTTTCTCAGACTTGTATTTTGATCTAATGAATCTATAATAGCTGTCCTATTGTAGCCTTGTGTAATAACTTTTCTGTCAAGCCTGTATTTTGATGAGAAGGTTTTCCATTCCTAGGTATCACAGTGGGTCCCATACAGCGGCAGGGCTGCACCATTCCTGTGCTTCTACTGGCTTTGGTCCAGGTTATTGTGTTGGGGTCCCTCCCTGCCTTCTAGCCCTCCGCTAGCCTGCACTCTAGCAGGTACCCAGATCTGGATTCATTAGATAGCAAAATTATTTGCAATGGTGTGCCCTTCCCCAGATTTGCAAAATACAGCTTTCCACCATTTTGTGATCTGCTTCGCTTGTCCTCTGGTGGGTGCCCTTTGGCTTGGGCAGTCTGGGTGACATTTGCTTACTCCACTCTCTTTGACCATGACTTAGCACTGTGATTATCTTCCTCCATCTGGCTTGTGAATGTGACTCAGACTCCCTATTGTACTAATACATACTCGTGTATGGTCAGTGCAGCAGTGTACTTATAGGTTCTGCTGCCAGACTAATTCAGTGTCACCCATGGCATGCCCTTCTCACTGCTGCAGATCATGTAACCCCTGCAGAGTTATCTTTGAAGGCTGATGTCTCTGCTTTACTGCTGTAGACTGCTAAACCAGTTCACTTTGGTTTAGTCTAATCTCTAAATGTAAGTCGCTACTAAAAGATTACCTTATTACATATTTCTTTATTTTGTCAGGGACATAAGAGGAAAATGGCAACCCACCATAGGAAAGGAGGAGGTTAAACCTCTCCTTTTGCTAAACTGACTATCTGGATGAAAAAGCATGAGGTTAAAGGTGCGAATGCCACTACATTTGTGGATCTGGAACAGATCCAGTAGCAGCAGCATCCCCATTTACTGGCTTCTCCCTATTGCAGATTTGAGTTTAGCATCGTAGATTCCACTTTTAATGTCAGAAGTTCTGTTTTAAAACATAAAAATGAAGGTGCTATGTAAATATCAATGAGGAAAGCTGCCAACTTGTTTGGACTACTAGGCACCCTCAAAGTTCCCAGGGACACCCCAGTGGGAATTTTCTAATGCTTTACATGTTGCATGCACAATCTTTTAGCTAAGCTTTTATGCAAGGCATATCCTTTGTAAAGTTCTAAGAGAAGTATTAGTGCTTGATTTACTAAGTTGCCTCCACATGCCATCCAGGAAAAGGGAGCTAAAGACTGAGCAGACTTTCTCAGTGTGGACAGATAGAGCACTCGTGGTTGGTGGATGTGCAATCAGGGCATGGGTTTTGGAAACATCCTTCAAGAGATAACACTTCATGAACCCTGACAGTGGGGTACACTGAATAAAAGAAAAAAATTGGAAATCCTTACTTGACCAGGACCATTCTAGGTAAGGTGTGAAGCCTGGAGTGACAAAGTGAGCAACGCGTAGAAGCAAGGAGAAGAGTACATACCAAAAGTCAAAATTAAATAGTCTAGTAATAATTGAGCAAATCCCTGTTTTCCACCTACTCAATCCCTTGCTGGCAAATATTTCTAGCCACATTATCATCACTGTGTGGATTTAATATGACTAAGGATTGTGAAGCAGAGTAATCTTTCCTAAGAAGTGTGGAAGTTAGACATTTTCCTAAATCCTGAAGAGAAAGCTTAGGCAGGGATACTAATATTGTGGTAGGCGTGGCACCAGAGTAAAATGTATTAGATTGGGGTGTGGATCTTTGCTATTGACTAAATAGGACTTTTACCTCTCATATGCAAAATGACATTGGGCACTGGATTGCAGAACAAAATTTGATAGCCAGGTCCTCGGGTCTGAGGCAGGGAGAAAGATGCACACTCAAGTCAGCAGTGTCTCTCTCTGTGTTCTAGACCCTTCATTTATTTATGATAGTACAGTTTTTCTAGAGAGATGTAAGAACTATGAAAGCCACATGTGTTTTGTTACAATCTCTGGAAGAAAAACAGAAAAGAGCTGGGACTCAATTTGTGCACAGTTATTGACACTCCCAAAAAATTTTGCACCCTCCTCCATGCCTTTGTGCACTGTGGCAGAAGTAAAGTGTGCTCAGAGGCAGTGGGTCACATCCTTGTCAGCTGGGGAGAGACTGCAGCCCCTCTTAAGAGCCTTGACATAAACTGAAGAGGGGTTTTCCCCATATCCTTCCTGCAGCCCGTGACTACCCAATTAACTGCCATGGCAGAGAAATGAATTTGTATAGGTTGAAGTTTTCATGTGCAGAAAGTATTCCTGCAGGGCAAAAGAAACATAGGTATGTTGAAAATGAACTTTTCTGGGAGGGAAAACAACACAGTTCTGCTGGGGAAAAAGCAAAATATTTTTTCAAGGGAAAATTTGAAACAAACGTTTTAGTTCAAAAATCAACGTTTTGACTGAGAATATCCCATTTCTGTCTCTCAGTTTAAAAAAAAGGAGGAACAAAATGATACCTCCAGTGGAAATGTCACTGTCACATGTATGCTTTTATTCCATTCCAAACTGGGGAAAAAAAAAAAAGGTAGGAATATGACATTTTAAAGCAAAATAGAAGAAAAAATTGTCACTTTGAATCTGTTCCAAACTTCAGTGGGAAAACTGACAGCTTTTTGACAGAAAAGACTATCTCAAAAGATTTTTCAGCTGAAGTTTTGTGGAAGAAAACATTGATTTTTCCCAAAGAGTTTCTGGAAAAAGGAGGCACTGCAGTTTGGAAATTGGGTGTGGTATAGGGACTTCTCTGAAGTACTTTAATACAGTATTCTTCTGAAGATGAGATTTTCCGCCGTACTCTCACAGGAAAAAAGGTGGTGTGCACCATGGCACTCTTACTAAAATACTCTACATCACTTTGTAGTGATATAGGCATGGGCTGCTGTCTGCTCACCCATCCATCCCTAGCACAGTAGGGCAAGGAAGCAAAAGTGAGGAGATCCAAATGTGCTTTTCCTGTGCTAAGGAAAGCTCAAGGAGTGCATTCAAGAGCAAATTCATAACTCCTGCTGAAACACTGTTCAAGTTTTTTCCCTTAAAAAGCACCGTTTCCTCGATGTTATAACCATTTGTGAAGACGGCTTGGTGAAATGCTTAGTTTCGGGTAGGCTGGAGTATTTTGTTTGGAGTGGCATTTCACAGAACCGCAGATGTGCTGGCTGGACCCTACCATTGGAGGTCACGAAGTGTGACCTCTTCTTCAAATATAACTGCTGCCATCATTAGATCAGGTCACCACAGGTTTATTTACCTGAGTTTTGATAAGGTAGCAGGTCCTACAGCCTCTTTGGGTACACACTACACCCTCCACAATGAAGACATTTTTCCATGTGTGAACCTCTGCGTATCAAATGAAAAGTCTGAGTGGTAACAGCAGAAGTTCTTTGTCCTTATCAAAGCAAGGGACTTCAGCCCCAATGAAGCAAAAGATTCTCATACAGCCTAAACAAAAATGTCTTTCCTAATATTTTTATTTCACAGGAAAGCCTCTCATCTGAGCGTGTTTCTTTCCTGGAAAAAACTGTGAACTTGTGAATTTTTTCCTGAAGGGAAAGCAAGGTTTTGACAAGCTCTGACAATATGATGATTTTAGGCATAAGCATAATGATACATACCAATCAGAAGCTGAAGGCGGGCAAATTTGTAGTAGAAATGAGGCAGAAGTTAAAAAGGAGGATGCCAGCTGGTCTGACTAGATTTATGGTAGACAGTCCTTCAGCTGGAGTTTTTTAGTCAAAACTGGGTACCTTTCTAAGAGATGATGTAACACAAACAACTTTCTCCACTAAGTGCTGAAATTGCTGAGTGAGTTGCTTTCCAGCCCATGTTATCCTGGAGGTTATATTAGCCCAAATGACCCCTTCTGACTTTAGATGAGGTTCCTGTAGCAATATCAAAAGGCCTTAAGTGGTCATCAGGACACTGTAAGTGCCTACAGCAGTCCCTGCCCTTAAAGGTCAGCAATTTGGGATTGAATAACAGCTAATTTCAGTCCTGCTTCTTCCTATCAAGACCTGTGAGAGAAAAGAGCCTGAGACAGGGGTGGAGTAAGGGTCACTGGAGGAAAAGAGGAAAGGGTGGAGAGGGTGTGTTTGAAAGAGCATAGTAAAGGCAGGGAGCCACGGTACTGGTACTGCACGCATCTGAGGGAATGGGGGAAGGAGACAGGATGGGACCGAAGCAGAGTGGGAGGAGTAGAGGGTGGTCCCTCAGAGGCTATGTGGGGAGTGATATTTATCAAAGCAAACACCAAAGGCATAGCTGAGTAGTCCTCCTGACTGCTATTTCTTTAGCTTACTTGTGGTATCTGGGGTTATTTTTTTTTCCCTAACCTCGCTCCTTTTCTCTTTCAACTTTTCTTTTTCTTCCAGCAAGCCCCAAAAGCTCAGGGTGGTTTAATGCCAGTTTAAGCACTTTTGATTCATTGTCTGAAGCCAGGTTTCTGAGGGCCAGGGCTGTTTGCTTTGCTGTGCCTCTTTGCTTCCAATGAGTAAGTTCAACAGCCTGTGGGTATTTCTTTTCTAGTTCTGTATAGATGGTGTATTTCTCTGTCCTTGCAAGATGAGAGACGGACAAAAAGAGACCCTGGGAAAGTGGACAAATAGCAAATAAGCAAAAGGAAGAGGGGTCATCAGAGAGAACTGGAGGGTGGGTGTGAGAAGGGTTGCGGGTAATGTGTTGGCTCGTTGCTGTAGCAGTTAGATCCACCACTACCTTGCAGTTCTCTCAGAAAGCCAGGATATAGGAGCCACAGTCAGACCATGAGGAAGGACAGATGAAGTACTCACTAGCCTGTGGCTTTGGAGCTGGGGCTTGAGCTTTCTGCTCTTTCACAGGACTTTTTGTATTATCCTGAGGGAAATTCCTTAATTTTACTGTGCTTTAATCTCCCCCTCTGGCAATGAAAATGCTGAGCTTGAAGGGCGTGTCAGAAGGATAAACAATTCAGGATATAAAGTGCTATACTATTGCTGTAGGGCTGAGCAATGTGGACCCTCTTATCTTCAGATATCAACACCAGTGTCTTTGGAGTGAGATGGCCACCAGACAGAACTTGAGATCCTGCTGATCTTAGATGTTAAAGATATTTTCACAAAGCAGGGGAAGCCTGTGACCCAGTGGCTTGCTATGGCTGGATTAGGGACTCAAAACAAACTGTTCATGCTACCAAGCAAAGGAAATGATAGAGAGATACCCACTGGGGCTGAATGTGGGCACAGCTATTTATCTGAGAACTTCCTGAAGTTTTCCAGCAACTCCTGTTATAAAGCTCTTCTTCCTCCAAAATCTTTTCTGGAATTGCTTCCAAATCCTGCTCTGCTCCAAAATCCTGCCTGCTCATTTGCACGCTCTGTGGTTCAAGCCCATATTGCATTTATTCAGGCTTAGGGACTGCAAGTATTCACGGTGAAGTCCTGCAAGCCAAGTATGCTTTTACAGTATCCAAAAAGCACTTGGACTGCCCTTTCAGGGGCAATGGCCTCCTCTGTTGAAGCTTGCATTAGGTTTATAGGCGTACCCACCAATGTGCCCTTTGTATATAAACGCTACCTAAATTAGAAAAATGGTCTGACATATTTGCCTGGTTCATACTCTTTTGCTTGGGCAGGGGTGGAGGATTTATCTTTACTGCTCACCCACAAAAGAAAGCTGTTGTATATAAGCCTGTATATTACTGTCTTTTAAGACAGCGAAATGCATGTATGGGTGCACGCAAAGACTAGTGCACAATAAGACATTAAGCCTGTAGGTTGGATGCCCCAGTTAGTGTGAGCAGACAAGCATCTGCCTTGGCCCAGTGGGCAAGAACAATCTATGCTGCAGAGAATGGCCAGAGCTTACCACACCGTCTGGTCTGTGCCAAAATGGATTACTGTGTTCTTTGAAAGAAACCCTGCATATACAACCTCTCAGGCCAGCAGGATTTGTTGGTTGGTAGAAATGGTATGACTCCATCAGAGACAGACATATCACTACATAGTTCAACGGTGGAATTTTAATGATGGCTTCAAGAGCACTAAGCAGGGGTAGCTTATTATCATCTTCTCTCTACATCTTTTAAGTGATGGCTAAAGCTAGATATTTTTGCTAAAATAGTCTCCATTTCAGTACTGCCCGTGCTTGCTAACACTGGAGCTCCCAAGCTATTAGATATCAGAATCTCAGAAAGAAAACAACAAGCTTGTTGAGACCCCTCAGTGCCATACTGACAAGCTGAAAGTTTTGCCTACACTAGCAAAATATGATTTTTTTTCAAGGAGGGGTTTAGAAAGAATGCTCTAGCTAAAACTGATAGTAAAATGATCTTTCTCATAGTGTAAAGACCACAAGGTAATGCACCTTCAGTTTCTTCCTGGGTCACAGATGAGTCAACTACCTTTAAACATCAGGAGAAAGGCCAGCTTGAGGTCTGTGTTAGCATATACTAGACAGACTCAACAAGAGCTAGGCCATTTGCCCTCACTGCCAACAGCCAATAATGTTGACAGTAAAAGCTACTGTGTAGACAAGGTGGGACCAGTAGCCCCTCTCTGATCCTTAGGTAATGATGTGTGTGTTATGTTTCCTCTCCAGCATCTTATTTTGCTACTTGCAGAGTAGGGAAAAAAAAAAAAAGCTTACCAATTTTCTTAGTGCAGACAAGACCTAAGGGATGAAGCATTGTTTGGGAAAGGCTGTTCTCTGTAGAAGCCATATCGATTCCTGGGGCAGAGGGAAGGGGAAGAGACAAAGCTTTTCCCTCTGAGAGTGAAATGACAATTGGCATTGAGAAATGCAGCAAATCTTGTCAGAAGACTGAACACAGGGGGCCAATTCATCCCTCTCTTGTCTCCACTGAACCCTGTGTATTGTATGAGCTTTTAGCCCCATCTGCCATATGAGAAAAGCCCCTTCCCAGGCTGGGACAATGGGACCCTGGGCAATCGGTACAGAGAGAACCTCATGCTGTCCGGAGTGGGAGGTCTTCGGGGAAATCAGAGGATGCAGAAAAACCAGAGGAAGGAGAACAGACACTGATATGGCTCCCTCCAAAATGGGTGTAGGATGGGGGAGAGGCCCAAAGACAGTGCTTTCATTTCCCACTTCCCAAGCGCTCTCTTCTGCATGGAGATCTGTGAGATCTATTCCCCGGTCAGGTAAAGCTGAGCAGCCATTGATTGGCAGCCAGATGGAGCAATGAAGGTGGATCAATGTGAATTGGATTTTTTTAAGTTTAAATAAAATTTGTATCGGCATGAAGTTAATTAATAGAGAGCTGTCGGCGGGCTCCTTGGCACATCAGTGTGTTAGGAGGCAATGGTACCCTTCAGGGAGGTGGTGGGAGGAGGCTGCAGGAAAAGGGATTCAGCTGCAAGTTGAAATTAAAAAAAGCAGGCCAGTCTTTCTCTTGGCCCCGTTTCAACATTTTTTCATCCTTCCTTCCTTGGAGGTTGCTTTTGTCTTTACTGATGTGCCTTCCTTTTTTTGGCCTTATGTTGCTTTTTGCCATCTGAAATCTTTGCTTCCCTTCCTAATGGAAATGTTGCTCTACTGAGTTCATGTGTTGTCACAGCTGTTTCTGGTTTGGGTTACGTACTCCACGCACTCTCTTCCAGTAGGAGAGGTGATGAGAAATCAGACAGCAGCAGTAAGGCACAAAAGAGAGGGGTGCAGGTGTATTGGCTAGAAGAGATCCTGTGTATCTTACAGCCCTAGGCTTGCCTATGTATCTGTTCTAATCCAAGGCCCCAAAAAAATCATCACTGCTCCAGCAGCGTGAGGAGGGGATGAGGCAGGTGGTAGAGCACAGGTTACCTTTCAAAGAGCAATAGCATATCAGTGGTTCACAGGCTTCTCTGTGGCTGGCTGGTGGTAAAGTTCTATGTGTACGGGGACATGGGAATAACCCCAGCATCTCCTGACAGAGCTGCATAAGGACTTGACGTATGGGGACATTTCTGTTGACCCTCAAAGGATGGTGCCTTAAAGGGTCTGGTCCCACCTAATTTTTAGTTAAACGTGGCCAATGAATAGTAAAATTTGGTACTTCTCTGTGAGGTAGTGGTGCTTGGGAGCCCTGAGGTTACATACTCTGTGCTGCATGCCAGCCTGGTTCCTGCAGGACTGGCTCATTGCATCACTGATCAATGTCTCTCCGATGCTGCCTCTGAGCAGGGACACGAAGGAAAGGGAGAGAATGGAAACCAGATGCAGTTTCCATGGCAACGTCCAAAAAAAAGGGAGAGTGACTGGGGGTGGAGAGAATTTTATTTTTTTTTTTTAGAAAAAAGAGACTCACAGAGATTTAGGGTTTGCCCATCAGTGAATGAGCTTTGACGCTGGCTTGCCCAGTGCAGGAAGATGTTGCTTATTCACTTTGTGCTTTCTCCTGTGTGAGAAGTAGTGTATGGGAGACTCTCTTGGAGCCTGTTCCAGCCTCAGGACCTCTCTTTAGGCAGCAGAGACAGGACCCGGGCCAGTGATGTCCTCCAGCACACTCCCACTTTGGGGCCTGAGCATCCCAGCCAGGATGGAGCAAGCCGAGACCTCCCAGTTATTCCAGACCCTGCTTCTCCCTGTGAAGAAGTGTGTCAGGAAATGAGGCGGAAGAGACAGCTGGGAGACATCTCAGAGTTGCTCCAGGCCCTGCTACTTGCAGAGGCTGGCAGATCAGGACTTAAGGCATGTTCCCGAGCATAGGAGAGCTCCCAGCTGCTCCTGCAGGCTGCGGAGAAGCTGAGAGTAGCTGTACTCCCAGCCTTTCCCAGCAGGAGGCACAGGGGAAAATGGTATAATGGATCTGGCTTCGTGAAAGGCTTTCATCTCCTCAGAAATTCTCCTTTCTGTGATTTCCATGCATGCCCACTTATCCCATTATCTGTGTCAGGAGGAAAACAGAATCATCAGCAGTCGTGATTTGTATCTCTGAAGATTTTCTTCTCTGTGCTTAAGCAAAATCCCCTCTTAACCACTTCTTGTCCTTGCCTTCATAGGTTAAAGCATTTCAGTTTATGATTTTTCTTACATTCTTACCTTACTTTAGAGTTCAATCCTGTTGCTGCCTCTTACGGCTGCTTTTCTTAGGCTCCCAGATACGACCTAACATGGAGTCCAACAATACGGTATACTTAGACGCAGATCAATAAAGCTCTTAGATGCCTAGCTCCTTGCTTTGGTGCTTTACTCTTTCACATCTTCCCTGTGGAGCTGTAAAATTCCCATTTTACAGAGCAGCACACTCAAGTAGAAGTTTGCTGATGCTAGCAGAAGAAGCTGTGAAAGAGCTGCACATACCGTTCAGCGGCCACTATGTCTGTTTGGAGAACCTTAAACTGTCTCCCCACGTGCCATGAGATTCTAATCATTATTGCATAGAGATCTCACAGGACCTTCTTGTTATGCTATAGCTGTAGCTGTGATCCCTGCTGGAGCTCACTCTTTCCTGCTCAAGCAGGACCTTCTGAGAAAAGTGCCACACTATATCCAGTGATGACTTCAAATACAAAATCTAGACCATGCTACTCTGGCATTTTGGGGAACTTAAAAGCTAAGTCAGGTTCTACAGCTCAGCCACGGTCTATAATGTGGTTGACCACGTCAGATATCTGCTCTGACTCTGGGAATTTGTGCCAGCTGCCTGCTGTTTCATCCTCTGATAGGGTTGGGTCATAGTGTTCACTGTAGCATCAAATGTGGTGGGTGGCCTGAGACGTACTGAACTTGTAAAGATATGGCAGAAAGGTTGGACTCTTTCATTTACGGTGTTGCAGTGATGTGCTTGCTCTGAAATGTGCAAGTTAAGAATAGGCAGGTATAAATAAAATGTATATAGTGATTGCTGGGTATGAATGTATTTGCAAAGATTAGATCAAAATCCAAGATGCCTGTAAGTTTGTAGTCTCTAGGCCTATTCCTATTGGAAGTAGGCTTTGCTTATGAAACTGCTGCACTCAAGGACAGCAGCAAAGCACTAGCTTAGTATTTATTCTCAACGAACAATACCTTGGTAATAACATTTTCTGTTATTGTTTTAAAGCCTTTACCTCATGTTTAGAAGAGACAAGTTCCTTATCACTTCTTACTTGTGAGTGTTCCTGGTGTTGCCTGTAGCGGAACTGGTCTCATTTGAAGTTGGGCTGTCTACCTGGGAAAGGGCTGCCCCTGTGGCTGGAGGTGTAGTTTGCTAGATGGTGCTACCGTGCAATTATGCATTTCTTTTCTAATGAGATCGTTAGGAGTGCAGTGCTTGTCGCTGATTAGAAGTTCCTAGAATAGAACTTGCTATTTTCTCCTAATTACATTATATAACAGTGTAATTCACAAGGATAGTAGTTAAGACAAAGTATATGGATTTAGGAGATTGGTTTCTGCTTCTGTTTTCTTTTTTTTTTTTTTTTTTTTTTTAAGGCACTACCACAACCTTTTAGTATGACATTTGGGTGAATCACTTAATATTCTCTGCAGCTGAGATCCTCAAAAAGTAAATAGACACGTAGATCATTAAGTATCTAATTATCTTAGAGGATACGGACTTCTGTTCCCTAGATGCCAAATGGGGGGATAACTTCAGAGATGTGTGTAAAGCCCTTTCAGATACCACAGTAAATATTAGAAAAGCCAGTAAATAGTAGTGTGTATATTATAAATCTATTTTACTGGATCTTGATCTGTTGCCATAATATTGATTGTCCATGGAAATTAAGTTCATTATAGTTCAGAAAGAGCCAGTTCTAAGTTACAGTCAAGTGATCAGCTTGTTGAGTGGGGGGATGCAAAGACTGCATAAAATAGGATGAAGCCGGGACCAAGTTTGCACCCTTTTTTATTTTTTTGTAGCTGGAAACTGTGTTTCTTATCTAAGCCTATGCATTTGAAGAACCTCAGTGATCGTGTCTTCTAGTTGGCTTTTCAAATGAAGTAGATAGGATATGGGAGAATTAGACTGTGAAAGACCCAAAGCATGGAGGAAGTGAACAAAAAGGTAAAATAAAAGAGAAATAGTATGAGCTGGGAAGCACTAATTCTATATTCTTATATGTATATCAAACATATATATATATATTTGTATGAGAGTTTTATATATGTATAAAAATCAATGTTACGTTTCTCTATGTTCATGAATTCTTATATAAAGCTAAAAAGAAAGCTGGAAGATCTTCTGATGCTAGCTGAAGTATTTGTTACAATGGAAAATGTGCCCAGTTAGTATGATAACATCAAGGTCGTTTGTTAATTATGTCGCTTTATCAAAAATCTTGTTGAAAGTACTGACTTTCCAATGACATCCAGCTTAACCTGTATCCCCCTTAAGAGAAAATTGTAGCAGACAGTTTAAGGCCTTTGGTCAGAACTGTATTGCTTATTTAGGATGTAATACTTTTGCCATCAGAGCTGCTGTAACCTTGAACTTAAAGCAAGCTAGCAGAATTTACCTTCACCTGCTCAAAGAAGAAAACAATAAGATTAGGACCAACAGTAATAGTAAAAGCAATGCACTAGTGATTAGGAGCATAGGGCTCTAAAGGACCTCTTTGGGTCATCAAATCCAGTCCTCTGGTATTACCGACAGTCATGTTGTAATCCTTTTCATAAGCTTTGAGACCATGGAGGAACGTTGGCACGCATTTATAATAATCAACACTCCTGCTCTGAAGGGCTTAACACCTAAACCCCCCTGTTGTAAACAGATGGATGACACCAAGAGGGGCCTGGGGGCTAGAGAGGACAGAAGTGATGATAGGTAGGTCTGCTTAGCTGTGGTAATTGTGAGATGGAGGAAGTTACTTGCTAGCAATGTTATTCATAACCTACATATTTTGTCTCATGTGGCAGGTTTCTAAGTACAGGTCTTAGCAAATGAACTAGAAGGACAATGTGGTGACAATGTGATCCATGGACTTCTATGGATAGACGGGGCTGATGAAAAACATCTTGGCTTGGTAATGCATCGTGTATTGTTTTTTCCTGAGAAAAATTATGAGACCAAAGTTGCATCCTACCTCTTAATTCCCAGACTCTCTCTGGTGTAGGTCATTAGGATGTTACAGCAATGAATTATAGCTGAACATTTCTAAGATGTTTTCTTGCCTACTGTTTCTCTACTATGGCCTCTTAGCTATCTCAGATGCCAGCTAACAACATACTGTAATCAGTCCTGCTTTCACAGTGATTTTACTTCAGTGGGAATGAATTAGACCCATAACGTGTGTTCACCATCTCCAGACTGGATCATGTCTCAGGATGCATGTCTGCAGGGCTCCCACTGTAGTCATCAGACCCTCACTGAATGAATCTTGGGGAAGAATTTGGTCCAGAGTGCCTTGATTTCTCTTACTTGAAGCCCTGACCCTCAGGACTCTATTGCTATGCTGTACTTTTATGTTGCAAGCTACTTATTCTTTTCTGATGAGCTTTTCTCGTCATGACTGGCCTGAGCTACTCTCTCTTCCCTTCAAAGGGTGTTAAATAATGAAATAAATGCCAATGACACTTCTACCTAACTATTGTTCTTAAGCGTTAAATCACTCACACGTTAATTGAAACTTCCTCTTCCTTCTCTTTTCCCTCCAACCCCCAACCAAGGATTTTGCCTTCATTTGCTTTCATGGGTCTTTTCTTCCCTGCCTTTTCTTTCACTTCAGGCGTTCTCAGAGGGCACCTAAAGTTCTTTGGATATGCAGTTTTGAAATGTGCAATTTGGCAGCAGCATGAGCCTAGGATTGAATTAAATTAACTTGAGGCACTCTGAATTTTTTTTATTAAATTACTTCTTTCAAAGTTACTACAGAACATTCCACTTATTAATTTTTTTTTATTATTAAATGAAAGGAAGAAAGGGGAAAAAAAGACATAAAATTCATGAGAAGTCTGGAGTCAGGACTTGTTTAGGTTTTAGGGTTTTGCTCTTCCAGACTTCTCTGTGGTTTTATAACAAGTCTCTCCATTTAGAGAGGATATGGAGCCTCATGGATCTCCTCCACTTTTGGCATGTATTCAATAGCTTACTAGTTTAATGCTTCTAAGAACAGCCAAAGTGTATTTAAGCATCACTATTGTCTGTTAAGGATCCCTCAAATTCACATGCTTGATTGTCATGGAAAGTACATATGCCAGTTGGGCAGGTATTTGTATTGCCAAAGAACTCGGAGGCACTAGGAGATGAGGCAGCCCATAGCAGGTCTATTCTTTAGTGCTAGAGGTTGAAATACACAATTTCTAGAAGGGAGGAGTGGGATAGAGTGAAAGTGTTGGGGAAAAGCATTTTGGTAATGATAATGATGATGACAGACAGGCTGCTATGGGAAGCCCATGTCGATTATTGGCACCTGGGTGATGGTGGAGAAGGGTGGGATTTAATGGCTGTTTCTTGGGTTGTCCCTTTCCCCTGCTCCAGATGGTGAAAGTAAATGTGTTTTCCAAAGTGGTTTTGTAACTCACCACTATTCAGCATGATTTTGATCTTGACTCCCCACTGGCCTTCATTATTCCAGAAGGGAATTGGGCTGTGGAGCAGTCCTGTCTTCTCCTTCCTGCCTTGTCAGAAAGGGACCTAGCTCCTGGATGTGAGTTACGTTTTAAAACAAGTATTTGTCATCATCTATAATAGCCTACTTAGGGCTGAAGATCTCTGGTCTCAGCTCTGCCACAATTGCGTTGAGATGTTGTAATGCTTTGCTTGTGATAGCACCACTATTCCCAGGGCTGTGCAGAGGGTCTTGTCCTAAATACCGTTGGGAAGTGTCTTTGCCTTGTGGTCAGGGAGAAGGTAGAAGCTGGCTTGACTCAGAAAAAGGTTCTTGTAATGGTGTTTTCTCTAGAAGCTGATAGCACAGAAATAGAATATAACATTATTGCACTGCAGCAGAGAAAGCATCAGAGATGCAACAGCTTGCCATGATTGTAAGTCATTCTTGGCCCTTTGAGAGGAGAGAGTGAGAGGAGAGCCCTTTCCCTGGAGATGGATGTGTCTGTTGGCAGGAGGGAGGGACAGGACGGGCCCACCTTTGACTCCCACGAGGCCATAATCAACTGAGGGCTCCTGAGTGAGGAGCACCCTGTGCCCATACTGTTAGTCCTGGACAAAAACAAGCCATCAGTACTGCTGGCAGCATGATCACAGCACTGGGTACCTTGTGCTGCCTGTCTGCAGTAATTCGTGCATCTGGGGCAGCTCTGTCTGAAGGGAAGGGGTAATAACTCCCACCAGTAGTCCCCATCCCATTCAGCAGGGAAAACTTTCACATGGAGATGGCTGGAGCTATTGGGAACTGCTGAGGGAAGAGGCTGTGCTGTAAGCAGTTAAGAAAGAAAGATAAAGGAAGGTTAGGGTTAGTGACTTTTTCTCTTTCTTGTTCTCTCTCATTCTGCTCCTCCCCTTCTTTCAGCTATTTCCTCATAGCCATTTTGGAAGCCACCCTCTGTACCAATGGCTTTCTTATTAAAAAGTTTTCATTAGCTCAATTTGCTATTATTTCCCCACTGCCCTCATCCTTTCTCTTGAGGTGAAGGAAAACTTCTGAACTAAATAAATCCAAGTTGTCAGAAACAGGTGGATTTAGATTTTGTATCTGTAATCCTTTCTGTTTGTATCAATACCTGGTACTGTTTCTCATCAAGAGATGCTGCCTTCCATAGGAGTTATTAAATTGGAGAAATGTGACCGTGGTTGTCTTTCAAGAGAGAATAACAAATGACCCACTTGAGCTACTGTTTTCCTTGGAAGTAGAAGGACATCTGTGTGAGCATGTGTGAGAGAGGGAAAGGAGACTGACTGGCTTGAAAACACGTTCTTGCTTTGTTTACTATAATTGATGAGGAACAGTTTGACCTGGAGAATCAATCTTATACCTTACTCCTAATAACTCCAAAGGACAGAAGAAATCAGAAATAAGCCACTGGAGCGGATGGGGGGAGGAATGAAAAAGGGGCAAGAGTAGAAGAGGTAAGAGAGGAAGAAGCATGCAGATCAGCCCAGCTCACTGCATTCCCAGAAAGATGCAGCAGTGCAAAACTACTGGATTTCCAAGAACATAATGTGAGAATTGACTGTTGGAATTTAAACTTATTTCAGAAAGCAAATGGGTCTCATTAACCAGAACTTCTGTGTGTTTTCTTTGTCCTTCTTAATTTTCCACTCTCTAGTGGAATATTTTGAAGTGGTAAATCTTTTATTTGTGTTGGCTTTTGTTTTCTTAACACTCTTATCACTGTAGAGAAGGGAATGAATTCTTGGATGTATATTTCTTCTAGTACAGATACACTTTTGGTGGGTTTATTTTGCTGTATCTTTCCCTTTTTGTCAGCCCAAGCTTTTCAAAACTGCCTGCTCAACTATGAAAGTTTTATAAGGAAGAGAACAACATAGTCAGAACTCTGCAGATGGTGGAGAAAACAATATAATCTTGGTATTAGGGACAGCTCTTGCCTTGGGGATAGCCATCCCCCACAGAACTTTATAACCTTCAGTAAAACCTTCAGACGTATTTCCCTCTTGTGCCAAGTGTGGCCAGTGTGAATGCTATTACCAAGTGTGGCGCCACAACATGCTAGAACAGAAAGCACATCTCACCTGCCCAGTAGCCATCAGGAGGATTTCAACGCCTATCCCCAATTTTGCAGAGACAGGCATGCAGCAACTCATGCTGAGGGCAGAATGGGGAACATTAGGAGAAAAAGTATATAAGATCTTTTGTGAGATAATGGCCACTTTCTCTGTTTTCCACCATGTAACTCCTAAGCAGTGTCTTCTTAGATCATCTTGATTAAAAAAATAGCCTATACTGTTCTTATTTTGTATGAAGTTCCTTAAATCGTTGTTGCATTATATGCTCGCCTGTGCCCACCCGTCTTCTGCAAAATTTTACATTGAGATCCTCATCAGCTAAAAAGCAATGGACCTGCCACTGTATCATATTGCATCATCTCCCTGTGGTTTTTATGTGGTCCATGTAAGAAACACTATCATATGAATGTTTTAGGTGGAGTATTAATTTTTTCCTTGCTGTGTCCGTTGGTTCAAACAGACTGCAAAATGTGCAGGGGCTGCATCTCTAATGGAGTGTCTGTTAGATCAGAAGGCAGAGTTAGTTTCTTCAAATGAAGTGAAATAGATTTGAGTTGGGACAAAGATTGATTGAGTAGGGGAAGTTGAGAAACACCAGTGGAATATATTTATAAAGGTTTCCAGGGAACAGTAAAGAACAAAACAAAATCTACTTGAAGTAATATTTTGGAAAGAGTCCTAGGAAAGGCAGGCTCATGGGCAGAGTGCAGGGGAAGTAGTCAGAGATGTATAATGAAACATGCATTTGTTCTGTGTTGAGATTTTTTACTTTGTCGCTTCAGTATCCCTTCTGGAACATGCTGTGCGGGAATATGTTGTTGCTTTCTGCTAATTAAAACATCTGGTACTGCTTTATAGAATTCTGGCCTTTAAAATAGTGAGAAGCAGGGCAATGCATTTAATCTTGAATAACTTGATTTGTGATCTGGTTTAAGCATAGGAGCCTCTGTCCAGATTACCTCCTGCCCGGATTGACTCACAAAATGAGATGTGTGAAAATGTTTTGCTTGTAAAGAGCTAATCAGGGAGAATGTACTGAAATCCTGATCTTAGGTTAAAAAAAAAAAAGGAATGCTTTTCCAGATCTCTCTGCCATTCAGTGGAGCTGAGATTTTGTTTCTTCTTGCTAACTTAAGCAACCTTCAGCCCAGTCAATAGAGCGAATGGGAGACCTTCAAAAGAAGGGTGCTGTAGGAAGTGGCATGCATGCTTCCTCTGGATCGATGTTGAATTAATAATCCAGTGTAGTGTAAGAGGGTGCTGTAGTAGTGCTTTAAGCAAAGTACTTTCTGTTGAGAAATAAAGCCAAGTGGGAAGTGCTTCCTTGCAAGTCAGTCCTGAACTTCTGCCCCATCTTAATAATAAGCTGGATCTGGAGTAAAACCTTCCCCTGAGGAGGTACGTTGTGGTGAGCAGCAGCTGAGGAACTGAAGGGGCATTTATCTCCATAGTGGCAGCATTTGACTCTTTGTGGTTTCCACAAATCTCCTCTAAAGGCATTGATCGCCCCTGTCGGCACGATTAGTGGAAGCGGTCATGCAGAACGTGTTTGTAAAAATGTTTTTAAAAAATTCTTCTTGAATGTACAAAATCTTGTAAGGGATCTAACTATGCTGGGAAAGGGAAAGGTCAGCTTTAAAGAACAAGGGTTGGCTTTATCTTCAGCTGCTTTATTAGAGCAGAGTTTTGATTTTTATTAAAGTGAGGACTTGCATTGGTGAGTGCATTCAGGTATGTTCTGTGTAAAGGGTGTGCAAACAGCTTTGCCTGTCTGGACAACTCTGCCAGTGACCCCTCATCTGCCCTGCAGCCCTCCTTGTATTTCAGTTCAGAGCTCCCCTGACACAGCTCCTTCAGTGCCCACAGCTACTGACCAGCAACGCTCCTCCTGCCTCTTCTCTATTCCAGTGCTGGTATCAAACCCCACCTCAAGCCTGACCTCTTGAGCTTCAAAGCAGGAGGTAGATTTACTTGAAAACTTAAAACGCTTTCTGTATTGTCCTTGTATATGTGTTACAGAACGCAGCAGGAAAACAGACCTTCTGCCCGAATGGCTAGAGCTAAGTAAAGTTGACCTTAACACAGAACTGTGTCAGATATCCCAAATTTAGTCCACTGCAGATGCCCCCAGAGTGCCCTATCAGTCTGGCTTCCAGTACTGAGGGAGAAAGCTCTGTGCTGATTATTAGGACCTGCAGGATATATCCAAAACTCATGATGCCATGTGATATCAAAGATTCTTTAGGTGGCTCCAAGTGAGTTGCCATATCCACATGGCAGAATGCAGTTCTGTGATTCTTAGGTCCTACAAGTGAAAAAGAAAATAAAAAAAAACCAAACAAAACAACCCAAAACAAAACAACCACAACAAAACTGTTAGCAAGGGGACTGACTGCATATGGTCCTGTTGCTAATGCAGCTTCACTCCTAACTAGTCTACAGATCCATCCAGGATTGCGAACTTTGATTGCATCAAAGGGTCTACAGTTTTATATGGAGCATAGCATGGAGAAGTAGTGATGTTTTTGAGCATAGCATTGCCATGTCCTCATGTTCTTCCTGTGGGGTAAATGCCAATAGGTGGCAGTGATAAATTTTCACTCCCCCTTTCTGTAAATGGTGTCTGTAAATGGAGGGGCAGGGAGGAAGATATTGGATAAGGGAAAAGGGTGGTGCAGACAGGTGGTGTGATGGGAGATTAATTATCTGCCTTAAGTGTCACACGACATGTTAGTTAGAGCAGAGCCCCCATGGGCCATGGGGAGATGTTTGCTTTTTGCAAGCCACATCCCTTGTAAATAGCAGCGCTGGCACCGGCTGCCGCCCTGCATAACACCAGGCTAATTCTGTTTGTCATTTTCAGACAGTCCTCCTCTGCCTTGTTCTTTGGGCTGCTAAAAAGTTGTGATGTGTCTGGGCCCACCGGGGAAATGGCTGTTGCAGGGTTGTGAGGGGAGGAGACACGCTGAAAGGATGAAGACAGCAAAGTGGTCGTACTGCTGGAAACGGGACAAGGGCAGCTGCTTGGGAAGGTCTGTCACGGCCCCTCTGTGCCATGTGTGTGCCTTCCTCCACTCTCCTTGCCCTTTTCCCCTGCAAAATGGATACTCCTTATTCATTACTTTGAAGATCAATGGAGTTCAAAACCTTGTGGGCATAGTGTGGTTTTCTAGTGCTGTCTCTCAGCAGGGTAAACTGGCCCAACCTAAGCACCATGCTGCTGGCATTAGACTGCCTCCAATATTTGAGCTAGCTCATTTGCAGCTGATTGGTGTGTGTCTCGTCTCAATGTGGCGGTGATCTTTGTGTAGCATCAGGGCAGAGTTGGTAGTACCCTGCATTGGCTGCTCTCAGAAACTGTTTTCCCACCTTGAGAAGTGTGAACCTCATGAAGTTCAACAAGGCCAAGTTCAAGGTCCTGCATGTGGGTTGGGGCAATCCCAAGCACAAATACAAGCTAGGCAGAGAATGAACTGAGAGCAGCCCTAAGGACAAGTACTTGGTTGATGAGAAGCTCAACATGAGCCAGCAATGTGTGCTTACAGCCCAGAAAGCTAACCACATCCTCTGCTCCCACCTGGAGTACTGTGTCCAGCTCTGGAGCATCCAACATAAGAAGGACATGGACCTATTGGAGCAAGTCCAGAGAAGGGCTGCAAAGATGATCAGAGGCAAGTAGCACCTCTCCTATGAGGACAGGCTGAGAGAGATGGGTTGTTTGGCCAGGAAAAGAGAGAAGGTTCCGGGAAGACCATATAGCAGCCTTCTAGCACCTAAAGGGGGCTACAGAAAAGCTGGGGAGGTACCCTTTATCAGGGAGTGTAGTGATAGGATAAGGGGTAACAGCTTAAAACTGAAAGAGGGGAGTTGTATATTGGATATTGAGAAGAAATTCTTTACTCTGGGGGTGGTGAAGCACTGGCACAGGTTGCCCAGAGAAGCTGTGGATGCTTCATCCCTGGAGGTGTTCAAGGCCAGGCTGGATGGGGCTTTGAGCAATATGGTTTAGTGAGAGGTGTCCCTGCCCGCGGCAGGGGTGTTGGAAGTAGATGACCTTCAGTGTCCCTTCAAAGCCAAACCATTCTATGCTTCAATGTGGGAGGAGGGGGAGAGAAATCAGATTTCTACTAGTTTCCTCTTGCCTTTTTTTGCCAAGCACTGCTGCAGTTCTTGCATAGGACTTTGCAAGGACTCAGGCTCTCTCTGCTCCAAGGAATGCACCAGTGTTTTTGCCTTTCTATAGTAGCTGTCCTCAGCAACCATACATGAGATGGAGCAACTCCATTAGCCTATGTGTTTGCTGCTGAAAAATATGATTCTTTTACTGATAATCTGTTGCATGTCTTTAGAAACTGCCATGTATTTGTCATGTGACAACTGCAGGATGACCATTCTGGGAATACTTCAAGCTCCAGTTGCTGAGTTATGGTGGAATATAATGTGTATTTCTTAGTTAACATGGCAGACTTCAACTATAGGAGTACGTGCATCTAGGGCTATTTCATTTAGTCCTAATCTTTGCATAGGTTGAAACACCTTCCTGTTAAGGACTTCATTTCTTCTTTCTGTGGATGGATCTACCCCAGCTCCTCTAACTTCTTATCAGGTGGATCTCCCATTTGTGACAGTTTGTTTTGACTTCACTACAGTCTGGTAGAACTGGATCAGCTATTCTTACACCCGGTGCTACTAGTGATTTAAATGTGGTCACTAGGATTTGGCTAAAGGCCACAATTTCCTTCACACAGAGACCACAGAGGAGTGGCCAGATGCAATGGTAATGATTTTAATGTGCCACCAGAATGCATGGGATTCAAACTCATAACCTAGTGGCAAAAGGTTTTGTGAAGTAATGTCTTTAAAGTAATGACTTTTATAGCTCTATTGAAGCTCTATCCTTTTTCAGCACCGTGAGGCTCATACAAACCACTTATACCATGCCAAGTCCCATCCCTTTGATCTCACCACATGAAAAAGCCCCTCAGTGCAGTTTTGGTTTCTGTGAGTTGTGTCCAAGTAGGAGGTTGCAATCCTGCTTCTGAGACCAAGTGGACCTGGAAGATATTCCTGCTTGCAGCAGGCAGATGTTCACACCATGCTATCCATCCTGGAAAAGGGCTCCACAGCATTCTTGTCCATCTGCTAACTCTGCAGACCCAGCCAGTGGCCTTAATCCACCAAATGATTAGTTCTCATTTTGGATAATGTTCCTTCCACCTGAGACTTTTAGGCCCAACTATGTTTTTCAACTGCTTTTTGAACTGCTGTTTTTGCACCCTTTCCAAGAGTCCCCTGGGAGAGCCTATGTCCTACAGAGAGAGAAGACTCCGAGGACGTGCAATGCTGGCATTTTACATGCGTTCTATGCCCTCAGCCAAGGGAAAAATACAGGATTATTAGCTAGAAATCCATGAGAAACAAAAACATTCCACCATTGGCAGCAAAAATTCTGCTGAGCATCCACACAGTAGAGCTAAAATCAAAGCTTTTTGAACAGGGCTTTCTACATCTCTCTGCCTCGTTTCCTACTAGCTCAGTTTTCTACAGCTTGCCTTTCCTACTGCATTTTTCCTCTAATTCCAGTTTCTCTTCTTGTTTTCCCCGTTATACCCCCTATCTGCTTTAAATAAAATTTTGCACTAGCTTTTTCCAGGTTTTTGTTTTTCCCCTCCACTCTTTGGGCAGGATAAAAGCAATGCTTTCTAGCATGAAAAGCATGGGCAAGTGAACACAACAAAATTCTTACCCCCCTTCTGGTTCCTCTCCTTACGTTTGTACTCAGTATCTGGGTAAACCTCACCAACATGAACCATTTTTACCTATCTGCAGTGGCCAACAGAGGGGGCTAGTATTAATCAGTGATGCTATGCAAGGGTCCCTTGCTCGTGTCTCTTCCCCTCTAGCTTTCTTGCAAGGCTGTTTTGTGGCAGAGGCTGACAGTTTTATGTTGTTATTTTGCACTGGGACAAAGCTTCTCTTCCTAAGCCCTGCCTAAACTGGGGTATTTATCTGAAGACCTTACCTCAACTTAATCACAGAAGGTGGTTTATTTCAGAAGGATTCTGTGTTCATTATATGGTAGCTAAGCAGCATGCTAGTGGCTTGAGAGTTAAGGAGCCCGGGGAGCTCAGCTGAGGTCCAAGAAAACACCCACATTTCCTAGGTTTTGAGGGTAGGAGGATGTGGCAAGCCAAGATGTGCTGCTCATTCATCACTCAAAGGTGATGCCTCTGTCAGTGGAGGGCCTTGTTCAGTGCCCAGGCTCTCTGTGAAGGCTGCACTGTGTCTGCACTGCATCACAGCTCGCTCTTGCAAAAGGCTTTTTAAGGCATGGCTCCCACAGGGGGGACCTTAGCATGCAAAGAGCAGGAAGAAAGCTAGAGTGATGAAGTCATGTTTTCCTAATGTTATAGGTCCCCATCTTGTTTCCCACAGGTTGATCCAGAAACGTGGGTCTTTGATACCAGCCTCAATACTGAGGAAAAGCGAGACAGATTTTAAATTTCTAGCCAATCTCTAAATTCTTCCACTTTAACCTTGAGTGTGTGAGTGCTTTTACTAGCATGGACACTATATGAGTTTGGGTCAGTTAGCATCTCTGTGCTCTATGTTTTAATGACAGGTAAATTGAGGTGCAGCATGTCTTGCTAATAGCATGTCTGCCTGTGCATAGTGTATTTAGGAACATAACCCACGTCTCCCGAGCCTTACTTTTTAATCTGACTCAGAACCAAAACTTTATTAGTGGATTAGGATCTGTGGTCTTTATATCTGATAGATTTGAGCTGAAGGACTTTTGGAGTCCAGGTTCCTCTTATGTCTTTGCTCATGAAAGCAACACAGTGCAATTTTATTTGCATACAATGTCCTTGATCTAGGGCTTGATCTGGGAGGAAGGAGTGGGGAGAAAGGGAGTAGCGGCAAGAGTAGAGGGACAAAAGATGGCAACAACAGAAAAAGGCATTGGAAGCAGAGCAGAGTCTGGAAGAGAGGATGCTGGGGCAAGAGGCAAGGGAAGAAAGCAAGAGAGAGCAATCTGACAGAAAGAGAAGAGGTTACAAGCCAGGGTGGCAGGGGCAGGAAGAGGTTGGGAAGCAAAGAACAGCAAGATATTTAATCTCGGATGCAACTGCAGCTCTTTAGCCAGGTGGCTGGTGGGATAACTGGCAGGAAGCTGGCATTTACCTGGATGCTAATTCCTCTCTTCCTGCCAGCCTGGCAGGATGAGTGCCTGCTCTCCCGGTGAGATGAGATCATTTGAAAAGCCCCCCTGGATGCTATTATGAGAAGCAACTGAATGCAGGCTCTAGTGTTGTGGCGTGCGATAAAGCATGGGAGCTGGGAGAGGAGGGGGCTGGTGGTGGTGGGAGCGCTGGAGACAGGCTGCTCATTTAGCGCTGCCAAGCTCTGCATCTGATTAATTATGGAGCAGTTGATAAATAACATTGCGGAGGTACGTAAATCAACGGGAAAGATGCAGGGAGCCGAGCAGGGCTGAGGGACTGGCACCGCTCGGGCAGCTCCGCTCGGAGGCTCGTTGTTCTTGGCACCAGCAGTGCCACGTTCGGCGGTGGCAGCTGGCGAGGGTGGCAGGCACAGGGCGTGGCAGTGAGAGGCACAGGAACAGAGGGGCAGGCATGCTGATCCAGCCCACGTCACAGCTTTCCAGGGAACCATCCAAAATACGTAGGTGGTCCCTGCTAATACTGCAAGCAAAAAAAAAAAACTCTTTGTAGCCTCTGAAGCATTCATCTCCTCAGTCCCCACAGAAAAGGGGGAATGCTCTCCTCTCCGCTGCATAGGCAAGATGTGGGGAGGCAAAGGGTTTGGCAAGGAAGGGCACTGAACGCAGCTGCCTTCTCTCCCTGCTCCTTCCCAGTTGCAGGCTTGTGACTTAATCCCTGCCATCTCTCTTTCCTCCAGATTAGAAGGGAATCTGTTTTTCAGAAGGTATCTTTGTAGCTCCCAGGGGGCACGCTTTTCTAGCACTGAACACAAGGTTGTTCCCTTTGGCTGCTACAGCTCATGGGTGAGTGCCCAGTGGGATGTGCCTGATATGTCTTGGGTACCTTTGGGTGGAGTTTGTCCTGAGGGACTCATGTCCTGAGTTTGCCAATTTTTTGCCATCTTATTATTATATCCTTCGCTCTGTACCTTTGGTGTTGCCTGGTTTTACCCCTGCTTTTCCTTGTCCTTTGTTGGTATGTGTAAACTAACTTGTGTGAAAACAAAAGTAAGAACGTGAACAGCTGAAAGTTAGCTCTGGGTCAGTGAACACATATGAACATATATTAATATGTAGATATCAATTCAAACCTACTCAAGGACTGTTTCAGGGCTCAGCCTAAAGATCTGGATGTGGTAAACCCCCAATACATATGTTGGGAAGCAAACATGTGAGTAGTGTCTATACAATGTTTTTGTATATTTGGGTAAAAAAACCCAAACGGTTAATAAGATGTTAGAGCAGGGCAGGAATCTAGCCTAGGTGCAGCCTGACTCATCCTGACCAAGGAGGAGAAGTTCTCTTCAGAGATGACCAGAAAGTGGCAAATACTGAGTTCATATCAAATTGTGTAGTATCTATCAAGGTCTGCATCTGAAGTGCAAGGAAGCAGTCAGCTGATGGTCTAATGCTAAAATGTAGGTCTATAACTTAATGCAGGTCTTCAGTTCCAAGCAGAGGATGAGCATGCAAAGGTTGGTGTGACGAAATAGCATCGTGGAGAGGTGGGCATGGAAAGAGTCTTGCAATTTTCTTCTGCAAAGTAACTCCTTTCACAGCCAAGGTCTGTTTGCCAGAGCTCTACATACAAGTGTATGTTTGTGCCTATATAGGGAAATAAGTGGGTACAGCTGGTGAAATCCCAGAATTAGTGAAATATGGTGCACTGCAGCATGACTTCACAGTGTAACAGCAGAATCTTGGAGTACTGGACCAGTGAAGAGGCAGAAGCGAAAGGGGTTGCAGTGACTGAACCCTTTTGCCCTCAGCAGAAAGCGAGGCAATAGTTTGAACTGAATGAGCAGTGTAGATGTAATTTGGCTTGAAAAATTTATAAAACGTGAAATTACTGTTCCCATAGGGAAATTCAGTTTCATGGTACTGCAAAGAGCAGGAGATACCGGTGGGAAGAAAATACACTTAGTTCTTCTGCATGTGCTCTCTATCTGCTTCAGGAAAGTGTGGACACAGGATGCTAAACATAAGACGTCATGAACTGTGAAGCAGCAGCTGCCTTTATTGTATTTTTTCAGTGCAGATAATTAAGTAGTTGGAAGAGCATCAAAACAAGCAGACATCTTTCAGGAAAAGCAACCGCATGGGACTTCTCAGCTTTTAGGTCTCCCTATCCCCTGATTCTACCTATTTTCATTTTTCCATTGATCATATCTTTGAGCTCTCCCTGGAACATATGAAAGAGAAATGTTCTCTTCAAGTCTGAGAGGAACCACATCCATTCTTGGACCCGAGCTCAGTGCCAAAGCTTTTGTAACAAAGCTACATGGTGAATTTTAGAGCTTAACTGGAAGTAACTATCCAGTGCTCCAGATCTTTCTTTCACTCTGCCTTTCCCCCCTTATAGTGGGGCAAATCTGAGAACACCCACAGTTAGGGAATGTTGCTATTTCAAATCCAACTCGGGGACTTGGGTGATCTTCAAGTATTTCTATCTTCAGTACAATGGTGGGGGGCAGGAGAGAACCCAGAAAAAAACCCTGGAGTACCTATCTTGTTACTATGTTGCCCCTTTAAAAAAATCTTCTGTTGCTTAGATTTACAGAAAATATTCCAAATTCAGGATCCATCAATTAAGAAGGTTTTTCTGTTTAGAATTGAGCAGTGTGACTAAAGGTGTAATGTCCCAACAGTGCCAGCGTTGTACAAGTATCTGTAAATCTAGACATGGAAAAAGAAGTCTGACCAATCTAGTCTGGAAACCCCAGATGAATAAAAAGTGAAAGGAATAACTCAGGTAAGGCAAAAGCCACAAGTAATTTAAATCTGTGAAGTGTGTTCTTTCCGATAATCTATTTTAAAGAGCTAATAGCACAGCGCAGAAAAAATGTTATAACAATCTAATGAGGTCCCATTAAGTTTCCCTTCTATTAAGTTCTTTTGGGTCCTATCTAGGCTAGTAAAATAGGTAATTTAAAACAAAATCTGCTTCTTTAGTCTAAACATGCGCTTGGTTAAGAAGGAGATTTGGGAGTTGATGCAGCCCGGGTTCTGTTACCTGCTCTGCCTTCGAACTCTCAGCCTGTGACTGCAAAACCTCCCTCCTCTGGGCTATCACTTCCCAGGTATAACACTTAGATAATTATTTTCACACATCTGACTGGGTAGGGGAAAGCACGATTCCCAGGGGAGACCTTGGGATGCTATGAAAACACAAGGGTGTTTTGGGGATATGTATATATGCATACATATATATATTTATGTGTACGTACATATGTGTGTGTATATCTGACCCTCAGAACTGTACACGGGACGCTCAGAGCTCGTCAGGGATTGTTGCATGCTGAATGCAAAGTTATTAGATATCTGTTTTTAGCTTTCTTTCACTGCAGCAAGTGAAAGCATCAGGCCTTGCATCAGGCCTCACCCAGCCATGTCACTGTCCTTAAAGCATCCAGAACAGGAGGAGCTTTGACCCATGCAGGCTTTCAGTCAGGGAAGGCTCATGGTTGGGGGGGAAGTGGACAGACGGGCCTGCCTTCCCATGAGCCTGATTGCCTTCCACCAGTTTTAATTACCAGCCTTTGCTAAAGTTCCTCTGGGAGAAAATTAGCCATCAGCTGCAACAGCAGCAGGCAAGACACCAGTTCACTCAAGAGCTGTCAGCTAACTTTAGCCCCCATCTTGCTGAGCCATCCTTTATTTAATCAGGGTCGGAGGAGCATCCATGCCCGGCACTCAGCTCTGCAGGTGGGGAATGATTTACTGCCCTGCTATCAGAGAGCTCTTTAATCTTGTCTTTATGAACACTTAGCACCTACAAATCACCTGTTTGGCTTGAAATACATCGCCTGCTTCATGCCTTGGTGCCCCGAAGGGGAGGATGTCAAAGGTACATCTTGTTTACACGACAGGCTGCTTTATGGAAGCAGCCCTACTGCCTGTGTGGCAAACCCTACCCCAGCTCTCACCTCCCTCTCCCTCTTGCAGCACTTGAAGTGCATGGTTTCATCCCCTGGAGACCTTCTAGAGAGGCTTCAGCCTGCTCAACCCAGCTCTTCAACTCTTCTGTTCCTTTACCCAGGAAGCTGGGCAGGGCATTTCATTTCTGTTCTGCTCCCTTAAGTCTCTGAGAATTTCTATGGTTCAAGCCATGTTCCTCCAGATGCAAAAGGAAGGTGAGAGTACTCATGATCAGTGTTTGACACTTCTACAGATGTATTTTATCCCAGGTGGCTTCAAGCTGCTTTCTATTCATCTGTCCCAATAGGACAGTGCAGTCAGCTTTGGGGTAGACTAGGATAACCGTGACTGTTAGCTGTGCTGTATGCCAGTTTGGGACAAGAATTAAGGAGTTTAATTGAAGTGAGACGGGTAATTGAAACTGCAGGGGAAACTTTAGGATAGACAGCAATTATACAAATTAGGACAGTGTGACACCATAGCTCCACTTTAAGAAAGAAAAGACCTCTGATTTTAAAAAAGAACAATAACCAAAAAGAAAAACCCCAGGCTCCTAAATGACTAGAGATGAGCAGCATTAGAAATCTTACTGGAAAGGCACATCTCTAATGGCCTGGAGGCCCTCAGTATCACGAAGGGGCAAACTTCACCATAAGCTCAGAGCACAGACATCTGCCACTTGATTCAGCAGAACAAATTCCTTGTACATACTTTTGCTAAAGCTCCTTTCTTCCCTGCAAGTGTGTGCTTACTGTCTGGAAAGGAAGAACTGCCAGTCAGGCTTTCAAACAGAATTGGACCACGCACATCAGGAATATCTGAGATCTGGTGCAAACCTCATGGGGCCTGAAAATTAAGGTGTAGAATCTTCCTTTAGGCTTCTGTGTCCTATCTTGAATAAGCCACCTATTAAACCCTCTTATCAGCCTTTGCTCATGCCACAGAGAAGATAGGAACCTGGAACACCCAAAAGCCTCCCATCTCTTTCTTGACCTGCATTGCTGAAAAGATTTTGATATAGATATTGGGCATTCTCCTCAAGTTTGGAACTCTTGCCCCTACTTTCCTTAGTTGGGAATGAAGTTTCTTGAATAGAGACGATCCATGCTTGCAGTAGAAGGTGATAAGTATGGTCATGAGTCTTTCAGTCAGCAAGTTTTTCTTCTCTCTGGCACCCATCTCTTTCATAGGCATGAATCTTGATGTTATTTTTAGCATGAACAGACCAAATGGAGTTGGGGGAGGAAGGAGTAAAAAGTGGAGCTGACAGTATAATGTGAACCAACATGCAGGATCTCTGCATTACAAAGAGATGAAGGATGGCATGTTGTACATCAGCAGGAACAATAAAACATGATAGATTTCTTAACCTCAGCATCAATCCCAGATGAGCTTGTCCAGTTCCTCCTGTAACAGCCAGGATGAGGTACCCTCAGAAGTTTCTAGCTGTTTCTAGAGCTGGAAACTTTCATCTGACAGATCTGTCAGGTTCAGAGATGCCCTTCGCCACTGTACCAGGATACTGACAGTGCAAGAAGAGACACTATAGTCCAGGCCAGGATCATGGTTTCAGGTTCTTTCTCTGCAAAGAAAGCAGCTAGAGAATATAATTTCCAAACCTGAAAGGGTCCAAAGTTAGCTGGCAACACTTCTTTGAAGCCTAAACCCTACCATTTGTATTTGTTTAAAAGCCCAGAATATCTTCAAGCTTGTATTAGCTTTGGAAGGAACTGCTGAGTGTTCCCAATTTCTGAAAAACATTTTAACAGGATTCTTCAAGTGTTCCATATTTTAAGATTAGATAGACTTGAAGGATCTCAGAGAGATCTGAATTTAGAATAAAACAAGCTTTCAGGTGAGATTTGTTTCATCAACAGAAGAATAAGCCAAATTTCCTTTCTTTATTATTTTCAAATATTAAATGCATTAATGAAAAAAAAATCTCCTGAGGAACTATTTAATACAATGATGCAGAGTATGAGTCAGAGGTACACCCCTAGACTGAGAGGGCATTTGGGAATGAGGGAAGTTGGAATGCTTATTCTCTTCTGGTTGCTGTCAAAGACAGGATAATGACTGGACCATTATGTAGTCTGACCCTACACAGCGGCAGTGGTTCCATCTTTATCTAGATCTCTATTTATCTGGAGATGAATAAAAACAGTACTTGAATGTCTAGACTAGCTTCAATAAAAATAACCATAATGGAGCTTAATGGGTACTTTTATTGTGGAAAGTGCAGTTTGTTGTCTGGATCTCTTTGAAAAATGTTCTTCCATCAGCTTCAGCAGACCTTTCAGAAAGTCTTCACAATGGAAATGCCTCTCCAATATCATTTCACCTTGCTAGACAGCCAACCAGCCAGCACGTGCATGGCTGTTCACTGCAGGCTTTTCTTTAGTTTTGCTCTGAATGATCTATCTACAAGGTGGCAGAGGACACTTTATTCCATGCAACTCCTCCTTGCCATGTCTCACAATACAAAAACATTTTCTTGTCTTTTTCTTGCTGTCAGTGAGCCACTGTTCCTCTGTGGAGCACCTTCTAGTCCAGTGGCGAATGGAGCATGTATTGGTATTTCAAGCAGTTCTTGTCAGCTGAGAACTAAGGAACATTTTCCACTTGCTTTCAGGAACATGAGTACTTCCTTATGTACCCTGCATAGCTGCTTCATGTCTTTCTTTTTGCAACTGTTTCTTTTGGTGTGAATGAAATTGTAGTTGAGTTTGAGTAAGAAAGTTCTGAAGAAAACTAACCTGTAAGGTGGCAGGGAAGGATTTACAGTGGTGATAAACTCAAGGAGCAAGAGAGGATATATGGTGATGATGAATGCTGGGAAAGATTTTAAAAATGTTTGCAGCTGGCCTACATGTGCTCACGCTGAAGTCAAAGATAAGCCAGTGCTGTGTGCTCTTTAATACCCTACCTGTAAAACTCTGCATCTCAGGAAAGGAAGGAGAGCATGGATTAAAAACGAGAGGATTTCAAGTGGCCACCAAGGGCCCAGTACAATGACCCAGTGCTAAGAATTAAAGTGTGCTGTCAGAAGCACATATGTCTTGTTCTTTGATCTTGATTCCATTTTTAGTGCCTCTGCAGTTCTTGTTTCTACACAGCCCGAGAAGCTGGTCCGAAAAGAGTATATGCAGTGGTACTCAGTTATGTTTGTACATTACATTTTGCTATAAATGGGGGACATCTCCTCCTTTTGCTGTTGATAAGCATGGAAAGGTGGTTGACTGCCTATGTAAATGAGTTAGCTCCTAAAAGCTAATACCCATCTCTGGCCAAACTGCTTGCTCATTAAAAAAACACCCACAACCGTATAATGAAATGACTTGATGTTTGCTGTTTTGTTTAAAGCATCGGTTATCCAATACAGGGGTGGTGAAAATACCATGTGATGTGACTAATGACCTACTGCACAAGTTGGCATCGTAAAAATGATAGGCTTGAAAGGATGTCAAGATGTAGACTACTCCAGCCATGGCGCTGAGTCAGCCTGCCATTTTGTGAACAGCTCAGGCCCTTGCAGAGAGAGTGGGCAAGTGAGAGAGAGGGATAGAGAAAGGCTGCTCTGTTTGTGGGACTTTTGCTTCCTGTGATGTTTTACCTTTACAGCTTTTTAAAAAAAATAATCTAAAAGCTTGGCAGATTTTCTTTTGTCTATATGAAAACACAACTCCAACCATAACTGAAGCAAGCTGTCTTAACGCATGCCATAGGCTGAAATTTGTTCACAGTGGGGTAATTGGTAAATAAATGATTGTGTGATTCTTTGAGAAATGCATCACTATTTGCAAGTAGCATAAAAATGAGGAAATGGGAAGGGTCCTGCTCACTTTTTCTGATGGTGACTTTGGCAGACTCCTGCACTGGGGCAGTGAAGGAATTGGGCCGTCTCGCCATTTTTTAGCTGGCTGTAGGATGTTTTCCCAAAGAAAGCATTAGGGTGAAGCCCATGGTGGCTGCAGGTGGAGTGGTTGGAAAGTCACCGTGTTGATAGAGAAGGCACACTATCAGTCAGACCAATATTGAAGGGGGAGTAAAAATAAGGTGGGAGCACCATTTTCATGTGTAGTTGCCCCTATTGTCTTGAAAATTAGTTCTTTGTGTGTTGAGTTTTGCTGGGAACGTCTTAGGACCTCTGGTTAGCTCAACATCTTGCGACATCTGTGTGAGTCTATTAGCCTCCAACTTTGAGTCTGTGTTTTGTTTCCAAAGTATAGCTTCATGTGCTTCATGACTCTGCTGAGAGGAGGACTAGGAGGATATCTTGTATTGAAGAGCTGATTTTTGTTTGGCAAGTGGTGTACAATTTAAAAGATAATGCAAGTTGAGTAGATCTAAAACAGTTAAGATGCTGCTTTGAATACGTTGTGACTTCATGTTACTCCTACCCTGACCCATTCAGCAGTCACCATTTTGTGATCAGCTCAGCTGTGATCAACTGCTGAAACATCGCTCAGATGGCCTTGTTTTTGTTTTTTCTAGTGAGAAGGAAGCTACAGTGATTGTTTCCTTTCTTCTATAAAATTATGTCCACTTAAAATCATACGCATTCTCTTTGCTTAAAATGGAGAAGTCCTGAGGGGACAAATCAACGGGTGCTAAGTAAATAACATGCAATCAAAACCAGTAAATGAAGCTAAGAGCTGGCAGCAGTGGGGGAAAGAGAATAGAAAAGAAAAGATGAATCTAAAAAGCAGGTATTGGAGAGGGAAGCACCGTGGAAGGAATGAGAAGCAGAAAAAGGCATTCAAGCGAGTTATTCATATTATCATTTGGAACTTCCCGCAAAAATTCTTCACTTCCATCCAGTGCTCTTTTTCAGTAATCACACCTGGGTTGGAAAGAAGGGAAGGAAGCAGAGAACATGTGTGGGAATCTGTAGACTTCTTTCCCTACTTAAATAACAACTGTGTCTTGCCTTCCATTCTCAGAGCAAAGTGCCGTTTTTTTTACTTGTCCTTTGCTGGGAAAAAAAAATTCAGAAACTCTCTCCTGAGCCTGCTGCTTGAAAGGGCAAGGTCTGAAAGGTGTCAGCAGAAAGAAGCAAGGAATCCTTTGACCTTCCTCCCAAAAACATCTAAGAAGAACCCTATACCACTCCCTCAGCTTGCTTGTTGGAAGCAGAGTTAGGTGCTCGAGTTGCTTGCTTTAGTTGCTTTCTGGTGTCCTGCCTGGCTTCTTGCCACTGGTGCAGATGGGCACAGATTTCCTGTAGTCCCATGTCATATCTGCCATTTCTGTGCAAATGTCTTGTGCACCCCAAGGCGTCCCAAATGGCACTAAACACCTACATTTAGGCAAGTGAAGAGAGCCGCAGGGAAATGTCCTCCTTGGCAGACTGTGGCCACAGATGCACTCAGGGAAAGTTGCAAAGCCATCTGGGCTGGTGGTTTAATGGGGATATTGCTGCTGGTGTCAAGGAGGGAAGGTGGCAAAGGTCTGATAGGGAGGTGTGTTGGGGAGGAGGGAAGGGACAGATGTGACAACAGAGTTTCACATGGCAATTGTTTTGCTTCAAGGTCGAGACAATACAGGCTTCCAAGGATTGTGTTGATGTTGTGGCAGAGTTAATGCTCTCTTACCTCTGCCTGAAAGCTCCCATGCGCTGGCACATAACACAGCCAAGGCTGCCTCAGTGCAGGATGCAAGCTGCCCAACTACACCTTCGTAGTCATGGCATGGAGCACAGCTAACAGTGTCATCCTCATAGCGCTCCAGAGTAACTCGCGCCACAAACTGGTCATAATTGAACCAGCCTGCTCTTGAATGGAACAACCTGCAGCAGCGGCTGGACAACTAGTATATAGGAGCGTGTGTGCTTTGGGAGAAAGGGGTGTCAGAAGAGTTTTCCGTTAAAGAACTGAGGAAATGGAGAGAAACAGAAGGTCAGGACATTGATGGCTGTGAAATCAGTGTGTGGTAACAAGACAACTTTTAAATCCAAGCGTTGAGTGTTGAAAAGGGGGAAGTGGAGAGCTGTGCTTTATTGGTGGTTGTTTTTTGAAACTGTTGCATCTTATTAGGTCTTTGTTGGTATCCGGATTTGCATGGCCAAGGCGTGTCTCATATTCTTATTTTTGTTCTTTGGAAAGGAGATGAACAGACCAAGCATGTTTTTGAATTCTGACTATAGAGTGGATAAGTCTGGTCCTGTAGCCCTCTCAGTGTCCCTGCTCCAGCCTTCAGCACTATCTGCTATCCTGTGCTGAGCTCCCTGCACAGAGTTCTGCCAGTGCCTCTCACTGTAGCTCTGCCGCCTCTCTATCCTCCTCCAAGCCTCCAAGAAGGCAGTGCCCAGCTTGCTGAAAGATGGGCCAGCTTAAATGTGGGAACTGGGAACATTCCCTAGTGGGAGCATATCTTCCAGATATCTAAATAGGAAATCCATCGGATACCTAATCAAGATTTTTTTTTTTTCTCTCTCTAAATGGTAGAACAAGACTTATTTGATGATGATGGACTTCCTTTTGCCGTGTATTTCCATGAATAATATTTCACTATTCTTGCTATTCGACATTTATATCCTTCCTAAAGGCTCCAGATGACTTTTCAAAGCCTCCATGAGTGAGGAAGTAGTTTAAAGAAGGGGGGAGAGAATTTAAATTTGTTCATGAAAAATTGGATTCTGTAGTTAATGAACCAGGTTTTAAAGAAATTTTTCCATAAAAAAGCAATTAGAATGAAACATTTCAGAGGAAATGTTGATTTTTTTTTTCCCCTTTTTTTCTTTTCCAGTTAAGCTGCAAGAGATAGTAACACTTTCTCAATTTCAGAAAGATTTGCAGGCCGTCCGCCCTTTTCTTTGGCACAGCCTCAAGGGGGACAGCAGTGGAGGTGGGTTGAGGGACCACATCTCCTCAAGGGCCACACCTTTAGCCTCCTTGGTTCACCATGGGCCTAGGCACAGGAGTGGTCTGAAATGAGCAGCCAAAACAATCCTCCTTTCCCTGAGCTGGAGTCCTTCCCCAGGGCACTGGTGCTCTCAGCTGATCAATTCTCCCCAGGATCCCTCCCCAGCGTGAATGCGAATAGGAAGGATACAGACAACTGATTTATAATATTCTTGAAAATCTGAATAGATTGCTGTAACGATCAGAATTAATTACTCTTTTCAAGATTTTATGTTTCCAAGCTTCCCTTTTCGTCCTC
>JAOXNO010000001.1:87769650-87815544 GCA_028565335.1 Limnodromus scolopaceus
CGGGGGGGCGGGGGCGAAGGAGGATTCTTGGAGTATCAAAGCACACAGAACATTTATCAATGCAAGCTAATCTAATCCTCCCCCCCGTGCATCCATCTCCGTGCCTGTGGATTTGCAAGCGCCCTGCGCTGCAGAACTCAGCATCCTTACAGCTTGCGGCTTGCCATTGGCATGCCTGGTACTGGTGGTGGTGACACTCCCAGCGGTGGGAGCCCTGGCTTTCTCTGCAGTCAAACCCACCGGACAAGGAGATCCAGGAGCCTCCACTTTGTTTTGCCAGGGGAAATGTGGCAAACCCCTTGGAAGCAAGGCTGACTCGGATGCCCCATGTCTACCCTGAGGCCAATGTTACAGCACACTGAGTGTGTTTGTATTGGGTTAATCCAGGAGATCAGGTCCGGTTTCAAAATGTTTGCAGGCCTTTCTGCTGATGTGTCACAGTTAGCTAAGATTTGGCTCATCTTGAGGGAAAATCAGGGCCCAGAGTGGTCAAAATCCAGAATCAAGTGTGCTGATGTAGCTCTGTGAATCTTTACTTTTTTTGCTTTCTTTTTCTCCCTGTGCTTTTTTCCTGTCTTTTAGAAGAAGTCCTAGAATTATCCTCACAGTGACGAAGTCAATTAATGATTGCAGTAGTAGGGGTTTGGGACTGGTACCTATGCTGAAAGTGACTACCCATGGGCCTACCTAATGCCTGCCCAAAATAGGGCTTTGCGTGTTAAGAGCTTCTGGTTACTTTTGGTGGGGGTTGCAAAAAGTTAGCTCGCTGTACACAGGAAAAACTTTGTATCCTATTGTGAATTGCCTAAGCGTTTCAGTTTCTTGTTGAAACTCCTGAACTTAAGCCTTGGGTCCAAACCCTGCATCTACAAGTAGTGAGGCTACTGTGAAATCCTGCACTTTTGCTCTTAATCTAGTGTCTGTAAACATCAAATGCACCACTAACTCATTATGACTTAACTGATGCCACAATTTTTGTGTCAGGGCTGATGAGAGGCCTAAAATTAAAATTCTCAACAGATTCAGTGGGCAAGTAGGCACATGTATCTCCTGCCCTTTTTCTCTTCTTCAATCCACCTCCCTATGTTACTTTTGGGTACAGCTGTTGCCAGGGCAAAGCAAGCCCTCCACACTGTGTTTTACTTGTGACAGCATCCTTGGCTGGTTAGCTGGGAGAAGAGTACAGCAGAGTAAAGTGGCTCCTTCATTTTTCATGGGAGTATAGGATTTGACATACAAGATCAGGCTCTGCCTTCCCTAATGGCCAAATTTGTGATATTTCAGAGGAGTGCAATATCCTGCCAATAGAAAATATATTTATTGGCACAGCATCCTGCCAAGGATTTTGGATTGAGCTGCTTGATGGGCAAGAGGTGGGGTGAGAGCCGCCGCAAGGAGGCAGGTCGCAGTCTCTGCACATCCTCAGGGTAATGCTGCAGGCAGGGGACTCCCTTCCTGAGCCCTATGGAAAGCACTCTGCTTCCTGAGGCATGACATTTGTTTGCCTCAGCAATTATTGTGGTTCCCACAGCTACACACGTCATTAGAAGGCATCATATATTTCAGGCATAAAATGGGGTTTCAATGGAAAAAAACCCACAAATTCTTAGTCACTGTTCACCTGGCTTGATCCCCTCCTGTGGGAGGGAATCTCCCAGGTTCCTAATATGTAGCTTTACAGGCTATGATATTTGCGTGCAGTGGAGGTGATGGGATATATCTTTCATTTCATCTGGAGGACAAATAGCTCAGGATTATGAGAGATAAGTAGAGGTAAAACTCCCTGTTATTTTAGCATTAGAAGGTACTTTGGGCCTTTTAGCTTCAGTAACACTGTGTTCTGCCTCCATGGGAGAGGACACTTTGTTCCCTCATATACAAAGAGCATCCAGAGGTTTTCCCAGTGAATATCTTTAACGAGGGCAGGAGAGCAGCATGAGGGAATTCAAGTATAGCACAATAAAGCATTATCCATTTCAAATACGACATTGCCACAGCCTCAACATTAGGACAGGGATTTTGGAAATTTTGCACTCTTGACTCTCATAATTTTAGCAGAAGTCCTTAGTCCTTCCATATTTAATTTCAAGCTCAGCTGTCTTGTAGGTGTATGAGCAAGAAGACAAATTTTCCTGTTTCATTGTTTTTTTTTGAGGGGGTGGAGAAGTGAGGGGGGCTTGAAGGAGATTGTTAACTATAATGTTGTGATGAAAAGCCTGAAAATACAACCTAAATGTAATCTGATTACTCAAAAGCAACGAATCTAGAAAACTCATTTTCCTGGTTTTGGGAGGCTAGACTCAGGATTTCTGATTGCTTGAAGTGCCAGTACAGGGAAACAAAGACAGACTATTTAGAAACAAAGGTGCCTTGATTTTGGAGCTGTTTTATACAATAGAAATAAGATGTCACTCGCTTTTCATGGTTCCCTCAAAGACTCCCAGCAAGCGTGTTTCTCACAGCTAGCGAAAGCTGGATGTATCTCCCTTCATAGGGTATTAATACCTGTGCTACTATCCACATGTTGTATGATAGCCACTTGCCTGCTCTTCTGTGCTCAGACTCTTGATCTTAGAGTTGTGACTGCTACATCACAGGTTTGCTTCCTCTTAGGATTCATAGAGAGGAGGAGGATGGGCCAGGGTGAGAGAGAAGTTCTTCTCCTGTTCATTAGAGGGCAAGATGAAGCATTATTATTAATTATTCCTGGATTATGGCCTCCGGTGGCCTGTAGTATTCCAGAAGTCAGATTGCCAGCAGCACTTAATCAATGCCGCTGCTGGTTCCATGCTATCAGTCTGTAGCCATGCAGACATTTGGTATATTATAAAGTCAGAGTACCCCTTAATAATCACCTTGCAAAAATGGGGCATTAGTGTTTTCTAAGTGACAAGCCTGTCTGGAAATGCAATCATGTCTTTAGCTATAATGCTACGGGAGTGATAGCAGAGTCATACTTTGGGCAAAAAGTAGCTACAAATGAGCCATACAATTGCAAATGGGCAAAGCAATTAAGTGCAAACCATCCTCTAGGCTGCATGGGCCTTAGTGATTGTCACTGACTGAGACACATCCACCTGTGGAGCTCTCCAGACTGAACGCATGTTAACAGCCTCTCTGTCCTCTACCTCAGCATCCAGGGACAATTTTTCCTAGACAAAGTGGTATCCACCTCACTCTTTCCTTGCTCTTAAAGCAACGTTTGAGAGCAGATCAGGACCCTCCCTCTTGTTACAGAAGAAAAAGTGGCACTGAAAAGCATTCAGACAAAGCAGGGGAGAAATAACGAAGCTAGCATTACACAAAGGTGTTTTTTTAACGAGGACCTGGGCACATTTGCCTGGGCCTAGCACTGTACCAAGCTGACTATGTTGCTCTGGGAGGGCTCATGGCTCCCTGTGCAGCAGGGACTGTAGCCTGCATGGAGCCAGCTCTGAGACCTCCAGGGCCACACTGGCTGTATTGCTCCATGTAGGTGTGCAGAGTTCAGAGGGGTTGCAGAAAAGATACTGCACATCCCCTTGAACCCTTGGCCTGGGATTTGAATGCAAAAACCATCTGTTCTTCCTCGCTTCTCACTAAGAAGTAAGACCGTTAGGGAAAGATGACTGCTCTCAATGTAAGATCCTCTTGGCTGGCTGGTGCTCTTTTCCGAACTTTGGCATCCCCCACCCAGCTTGGCCAGCGGATAATTTCCTCTGTGGTTCAGCTGGTTTGGCGTCTGCTTGCAGGACTTGGACGTGGTGTTCTGAGCCTCAGCCATGGAAACACACAGGCCATGCACACACAGAAGCCTGGTCTGCCAGGCTGAAGGACTGTGGCCAGTTGGTCACATCCACTGTAGCGTCTGGCCACCAGCTGGGAGACATGACACCCAGAATGTTGCTCCGTATGCTAAATGAATTGCGAATGATTACAAAACCTGTTTCTGTAAAGGCTTCTCCTTGCTTCTTGGAATAGCTGTGTGCTGTGTCCCTCTCAGAGCTGAAAAAGCTTTGGGAAGGTGGTAGGATCAGGCCAGTGATACACAAAGGACAACTTAGTATCAAATTAAATATGCCCTCCCTGTATTTTTTTTTATTAATGAAACATAAGAGTCTTTACATTTCTTAGTCTCTACACTCACTTTGAGGATGGGGCAGTAGAAGTTGCTTCATCTCTAGTGAGCAAGTTTGTTCTGTGGTGCCAAATTGGGGCCAGGCCTGGTTGTAATTGGGGATATCAGCTGTAAAATATCTAGCATGCCATGTACTCTGCCTTAGGTATGTGTAGATACGAAGTCAAACCTCTATAAGATCCAGGAGAAAAGAGAGAGGTGTTTCAGAATACCTGCAGATGGTTATCTGTGCATGTCTTTGATTTTATCCAGTAACTTCTTGAGGAAGAGCAATAATCGACGGACTGTGTCTTTGGCGGGACCTATACTACTTTGAAACCTCTCAAACTGTCAGAACTAGGATTTTGGTTACGCATGGAAATTTCAGAGCCGTATGATGAAAGTGGATGAAGTCTCTGTCCCAATGGTGAGCTTGAGTGAAGGTTGCAGGAGCGTTTGAGCCAGATGGAAGCTCTAGGTACAGCCCCTAGCTCTCTTTTTGATTCACTGGGCAACCTTGCATGTGTCAGCCTCTCTGCTCGGTGTCTCTGTGGAAATGAGTGTAACGCTGTCGATCGATTAATGATCTTTAAGCTTCACAAGTAAAAATGCCAGAAAGGTGCTAAATATTATGGATCTTTATTTAAAGTTTAGGGTCAGGATGATTTCTAATGAGAATCCTGTGCATTTATAAGCTTAAGCCGTGTAAAATGTACTCAGTGGCAGAAAAATGGTTGTTAAAATGCGATCGTCATATGGCCCAGATCTGACACTTTTGGATCCCAGTCCACTGTGATGCAAGATCCAGTCCAGGTTTCATGTGCCCATGTAGACTTTTCTTGGAATAAAATACATAATGTATCAAGCTGCCATATTAAATTTAGTTGTTCACTGTCACATCACCCGGTATGCAGCCTGCTCCCTAAATCCCATACTAATCCAGTTGTCTGTATCTTCTTTGGTGTAAAAGCACATTAGCCTCAAAAAAAAGCAGTACAGTCAGTATTTATAGAAAAAGCAGTAACGAGAGGGTTAATATCAAGCTCTGGTCCTAACCTGATATAGCTTTTATATGTTCTCAGAAATAGCACCTCACCCCCAATACGTATACTCTTGATGCTTCACTGGGAAGAAGATGATTTGTGATTTGTCTTTATCCTCACTCACACCCATCTTGTTTCATTTGTTTATGGTAACCCCGATGTGTAGTATAGTTTTAGCAGTGTCGATAATGCACCTTTTACCTGGGGTGAGTTTAATAGGATTTGACAGCGACAGGGGATGAGAAAATTCTGTGATTCTATTATTCATCCTATTTTTTCAGCAGTCGTGTGTAGATTGTATACTATTAGAAGAAAACTTATGTCTTGGAGGTTTCCTTTCTCTCTTTCTCTCTCTCCATCTGCATCCCTCATTATAGTGTGCTCTTATCATCAGGGTCCAGTTATCTCTTCTAATAAAATCCCTTTGTAGAAGAAGAGTGGAGAGAGGGGTGGGAGGAGGACCGAGGAACCGCTCAGATACCAACCACAGTAAATCCATATATTAAAGGACAGACCTTCTCCCAGAACGTTTACGAGCAACACTGCAAGCAGAGTCTCCTTCGTTCGTCACTCACGTGACTTGTGAGTTTACTGTGTCTGACAATTGGATCTGTGTCTTGAAAGGATGGCAAAGGCTCATTAATGCTTTTACAACATCTCTCTATGTCCACACATCACTTTCTACACTGTCCTCATATTATCCCTTGCAAGGCTGCTGTTATGGGGCCTGTGCCTTTGACCTATTTGAACTATATGCATTTCAGTTCTTTCCTGACCTTGGTTTGCTCCCTGACCATTGCTCATCTTCCTGATCTCTGGGGCTTCTGCTCACACAGTGCTGGGTATCACTGAAAGAGTTGGGGAGGCAGCATGGTGCTGGCCTCTTGGCTCTGATTCCATCATCATTGCAGTGTGGAAATTATATAACTGATCCCTCCAGTTAGGAAAGGTAAAATATCCTTTCCAAAGTCCTTCCCAAAAAGGTTAAGAAATTAATTTTGGATGAACATCCTTGCCCTCTGAGCAAGTCTTTGTATTAATGATCTCATGACGGATTGCTCCTTAAACTGGCCCTAGCTCAGGTCAGGACAGAGTGAGAATATTCTCTATTTAATGAGGCAGAGATCAGAACCTCTAATATTTCATCATTCGTGCTCAGGGGAGGAAGGGAGTTGTGAGCTTGGAGAGCTGATGGCAGAAGGGACCCTCATGAGCGGCTGTGATGGCAGCTTGCTCTCTGCGTAGCTCTTAGCCCCCAAGACCAGACCTCTGTAGGTTTCCAGCTTCCTCTTGGAAAAGCTAACCTTTGTCATTAAACTGATCTAAATGATTTAATTCAATGTTGGCAAAAGATCCAAGGCTAGTAACCCTTGGGGCAGAAGAGACTTCTTCAGCCTGCAGAGAGGTATATAAAATGAGGAGCATGAGTGCCAGTGCTATATGGACAACCACAATCTACAGGGTTGTGTGGAGCATTTAGCTTTGCTCCTCCCAGCAGCTTTTGCCTAGAAAGGGGGGGCAACCTGATACTCAGATGCTAGTAAATTAGAAAGCCAACTTGCAGATCCAGTGGTTTACAAGTGTCTTAATTTATTAATGAGTGGAGGCCATCTCAGTGTGTGTAAATATAGATTTTAAATCAGTTGACATGATGTACATAAACAATCAAACTTGTAGTGTAGTGCCGAGATGCTAATGTTAAATCCACCTCTGACTTGAGTGCTACTTTTCAGTAGCGCTGTGTTCCCTGGGAAGCAGTGATATATAGTGCTGTGCAAATCACTGGTGCCCTTAAACTGCAGCTCTGAAATATTTACACATCCAAAGTGTGTGTGTAAATTGGGAGTATCGCAACGTTCCCATAGGGTGACAGAGATTTGTAAATTTTGTTTTCTGCGGAGTCCTGCATTTCCCTGCTAGTGACCGGGAGCCAGGACCCGAGAGCATAAATTCCCCAAATAATTCTTGCAATGCTTAGGATGAGCTCAGCTCCTGCTCTCAGGTACTAAAAGCAAATCTTTCCAAGATGCCACAGTTATGAGTTGCCCTTTTGAAAGGGACTAGTAGTGTCTTTAAAGTAACAGCTCCTGGAGGCACGCTAATAGCCATACAGGGTGCTATTCCACACCGTTGAGTAAGGGCATCCCGCTGGCCAGAAGGCTAATGAAGGAAATACGCCTGAAGAAAAGCAGGCTCTCCTTCCTTCCAAACTCGCCAGGGCTGACATAAAAACTCGGAGCTAACGCATGTACAGCTGAGCTGAACCCTGTGACCATTCCCGATTTTTTCCCTTTTCCTCTCACCCAGCCGGAGCGAGAGCTGCCTCACCCGCCATCAAACCCGCAACTGCTGTTGTTCTGAGTTTTCAACCGTTCTTATAAATCGTTCACGGTTGCGGGGGGAAGGTTGCATCTCCGGCGACTCCGTGACGGTGACGGTGGCTGGGTGCTCGTCCACAACCCACGGACGACGCTGCCCCGCGAGGGACCTCTCCTCCGCTCCCGCCGCCAGGTGTCGCTCCGCGCCGGCTGGGGCAGGAGATGGGGATGGAGCTCAAGCTGGGGCGAAGGGAGGGTTCGGTCAGATCGCCGGGGTTTGCCCGATCCGGCTCCTTTCTTCCAATTCTGCTTCCATCCGTTGTTAGGAGTGAGACACCTTTGTATCCAGCCAGGGCGCCGGGATGCAGAAAGTAGTCTCGTGGTGTAGCGAGGGAAGGAACCCCACTGGGAAGTTAGACAGGAGCTATACTTCGGGTAATAATAAACATTTTTGGATGAAAAACAAGAGAAGGTATCTATACCACTTGTGGTGGTTATTGCATGATACATTTTATAACAGAACCTTTGCCTTATTTCGTGATTTTAACCAGCTTCCAATCTGGATAATTACATTCTGCTTAATCTCATACTCTCTCAGCACTTGCAATTCTTCTTCATTTACCGCCTTAAACTATTGTTGCTTTTAAACAGCTGCTATGTTCCATCACGGAGAAAGCTGCACTTCAGGGAAGGGCAAGCACTTGTCAAATAATATTAATTCAATAATTTATATAGTGTTTTTTTCCCCATATTTTGTAATAAATTATTCACCTCGTATCATTTCGCATTATTCATCTGGTTAACTGAGGTAGCCTAACAATTTTCAAATGTATTTGTCAAAAAATTTGTTGAATTACTTTTGTCAGGTTTTTTTTTTCAAAGTAAAAGCTTTGACAAATAATCAGAGTCCTTAGTTGCCCAGCCCCAGTGGTCAGTGAAGTGGTTTAGGTAGATTGATGGTGAATAGTTTTGTAGAACAAAATAAAGCAGGAAAGAAAAAAGCAAAAAGAGCACAGCTGAAGCCCATTTTTGAGATTTTGTACACTGTGAAATGTAAAATAGAAGTGTCAGATTTGTTTGTTAGCTGATTGTTTCTTGGATGGCAGAAACTCTGAGGGCATCAACTTGCCACCTGCATTTTCAGCACAGGCATTGGAGAAAACACCATTGAAAATACATGACAGGACTTTTTGCTGCATCCCACATTCCTGAGTCAGTTTGTGTGCCTCCAAAATATTCAAGCTTAAATTATATATCTTTACATTCACTACAGGATTACTGAAATGGTTGTCTTCAAGATTGCTTTAATCTTGGCCCACTTTGCATAAGATGAAGCCTGCTATAGGATAGGAATATGTGTGCAGGTGGGAAGCGTGGTATGGATTACATGCAAGTTTTAAATGGTAAGGTGGTCTGTGTACAACCTCCTCCTGAAATACTTGAGCTGGATCAGCTGTGGATAGTGGCAAAGGCAAGTTCTCCCCTTACCCCTCCAGGCTACAGGAGAGCAAACTGAAAGGTATTGACATGTAAATTGAGATGATCAGCTGAAGGCACTTCAGAGAAGCCTTAAAATCATATCAAGTCTTGCAATGCTATTTGAAGAACTGCTTTTCCAAAACTACCCAAATATTTGTGAATTTAATGCGGTCTTTTTTAATTGCTGATGGTGGCCTTTGATAGGTGCAAGACAGACAAGCAGCCTTCCTTGTTCAGTACAGGGTGAGTACTGGGAAAAAGAGACAACTGGTGAAGAGTTCTTGATGCTGATCAGCAGAGACATCAAGCTGCACGATAGTGCGTGTCCTACATTGAGCTGGTGGTCATCTCCTTTTCAGTAATTTTCTGGAGGTGAAATGGAGGGTGGTCAGTAACTGGCATGATTCTGGGCTTTGGAAGCCTTTGGTTTGGCTATTTTGCCAGAGCTGAGTCAGGACTGCCTCACTTTGTCTTTTCCCTAGCATTGTAACAGGAGTGCTCATGTGCTTTTCTGCACCAGGATGTTATGCGTATCAGTATATTACCACTGGTTTCCTATTTAGATACTGCAGACATTAGGACTGCAGAGGTACTTTGACTATATCCTAAAAGTCTTTATGAAGCATTGATTGGCCAAGAAACGAGGAGCAGCAGGAAGCCACAGCTTTCTGACTTAGGAACGTGCAAGTCTTCCATACGGTTCATCTTGTGCTTTGCTGACATGATCTCACTTGCTAATGTTTTTTGCAGAGCATCCTATGTAACAACATAATTAGTGTAAATTACATTTTATTTTTAAATCATCCCCTTTCCTTCCTGATTTTTTCATATCTAAATGTCAACTTTTATGGTAAACAGTGGTGTGCTGCAGAGGCTGAACAGGAATACGCTTGTGCAGGTGGAAATCTGCTGGAGGAGGTTCTGATGAGTTAAACAGGAGCTCAGAGGGTTGAGGTCAACATTTCTTTAAGGCCCTGCAAGTTGTGCTTGATTTCATTTTCTTCTTGCATCCCAAGTCATCCTGCCATATCAAGTACTAAAGGTTTCAGATTATGAGCAGTACCAGTGAATTGCTAACACATATCCAGATTTTACAGATCAAAGGTAAATCATAATGTTGGAGCACCAAACCTGTTCAAACACAGTACAGTAAAAATCCCCCTCCCTTAATATGGTAGGAATTACTTTCCACACAATACTTACCTTTCTCTGAAAGATTAAATTCAAAGCAGTCAGAGCTCTGGGAAGGGATGCTATTAACTTGCCTCATCCATTATTTTTCATTTCTGGCCATTCTACTCTGCCTTACAAACTCTAGATGGCATTAAGAATTCCAATACACTTTTCATTTTGCTTTTTCTTGTCATTATGGTAAGCTTCTGGGGAGCAGTCAAGGCTTTCTTATTGAACATATACGCAAATCTGGCACCAGGTTTTAGTTGTTGAGGCCCTTTTGTCAAAAAGAATAAATTAAATAAAAAAAATAGGTTTTTGCCTGATAGGAAAAAGATGATGCTAGGAATTCCTGGAAACTGTACAAATCCCAGTCCAGTTTTGCAAAGCTAGGAAGATTCTGTAAAGTTCAGAAAACTAAACATTTACATAAGTGGTATATAACCACAATAATAAACTTATGGATACTATTAGTTGTAACGATCTCATTGTACACATTGAACATCCATGGGTTGAGCCAACCCCTCTGCATTGCAGACTAAGAATATCACTGTTACCACTTTACACATCAGAAAATTGAGGCATATATAATAAGAGGAGTTTTGCCAAGCGTCATAGACTTCTGCAGCTTAGTCTCACGTTTTCTTCCTCTTGTTCATCTGAGCTGTTTAGAGTTTGCTTTACTTTTCTTCACGATATTGATCAGGACAGAATGGAAGCATGTTCTCAAAGCTAAGGGAAGTTGAGAAGACAATGAAGCACTTGGAAAGCTGTAGACCCTAGAAATTGGATTCTGGGCATGTACTGCCAGGATGGAGGATTTTTATTTAATTTTATAGAAAAATGTTCGGGTTATTTTACACTGAGATGCAAAATCTCATTTGCAGCCAAGCCCCGGAGGGAGTAAAAGGAACTTGGAGAGCTCATAAAGACAAGTGTAATAGGATTAATAAGAAAAAGGCCTAAGACATAAGCCTTCATTGTACACATTTCTTGCTAAATTTTAGTATCGATGAAGGGTGAAATGCCAAGACCTAACCACACACTCACATCCTTGAGGCAGTAACAGAATAGTAACAGCGCTCACATGGGCTTCTTCTGCCACCATTTTAAGAGCAACCACATGGGGATGCTACTTCTTGGGGCAGAGAGTGAAGGGAAAGAGGGAGAAAAGCTGGTCGTGAAGGGATGCAGGTCTTCCAGAATAACAAATTAAAATTAAATAACAAACCTGAACTTTGCCTGTGTTATGAGTTGCTCTCCACACTCTTCCACCATCTGACACCTGAGGGGAAGAGAGGTCAAAGGCTTACAACAAAAAGCAGCCTTTCTTTGCCCAAGAAGAACCTAGAGTCCCTGCTGAAGAGCCTGCTTCAGTGCTCTACTTGGGCCTCAGTTCTTCACTTATCTCTGATGTAACTTAGTGGTACCTCTTGCAGTTTTGACATGCATTTGATGAAAAGGACACTAGAGAGAGAAGTGCAGGGAGGAATTCCCATGGCTTTGTAATAGAGGTGAACACCACTGATGTAACTTTGAGAGGGCTTGGGACAGATCCGTCCTGCTGTATGAGATAGGGCAAGGAGCAGTAACAGGCAGCAAAGCCCAGTTGCTTGCGCTGGACTTGAAGTCAAACACAGGGTTTTTACCCTCAGACCCTGTCCCAGCTTGTGTTTCACAGGAACAAGATAATTATAGAGAGCAGATCCGTTTAGAGGGTCCAGACAAAGAGTTGGAGTATGAATACAGCAGGTCAGTATCCAGCTTTTTTAACATAAGGAGGTGACATACCCCTCCTGTGCCCATCCTCCTCAACTTAACTGTGGCACAAGCTGGTCTGCAGGAAGGTGATCAGCACCTGCACGTGGGATGGAGGATTTGCTGGATCGGAATGGATCAGGATCAGGATTGGGACCCTGTGACAAATGAGAGGGAGCACAGTTGGCTGCCCAGAGGATGGAGCAAGGGTTAGCATCCATCACCACTGATTAGATCCAGAGAGAGACACAGACAGATCAAAGATAATGAATGGGTCCTAAAGAGAGATAGTCCATTGCCACCTGGTGCCTTCGGTGCACCAGTTATCTCCTAGCATCTCCAAGGTAGCTGATGAACCTTTGCATCTTTCCAACTGCCACCCAGAAGACCTCTGTGGCTGCACAGAGTACCCAAGTGTTACAGCAATCCGTCCATTACTCATCAAGACTTTCACAGAAAAAAAATGGAGAAGGGGAGATGGGGCCAGGCCCATCATGTTTTCTTGCCTGCTTGCTTTACCCATCTGTCTATCCGCTGCTGCCAGTGCCTGTGTTGTGGGAAAAGGATGATTGCATCATTTCGATGGAGCTCGCTGTTCCAGCCCCCTGATTTAGGGTGAAATTTGGTTGTGCTGCTGAGTGTTCAAACACTTGCCTGGTAGGTGCTACCAAGAACATTTATTAAAATAGACAGATGGGCACTGGGGTAGGAAGCAGCCATTAGAATGCTTGAAATCAACCAACTGTGAAATAGAAAAATCAAAAAACTATATTCCTGGAGCCTTTAGTACTAGTTTTCCCATTTGGGACTGCCCTTTTTACCCCTTTTACACGTACACACCCACAAACAGACAGTTGCTCACGAAAATGCTGCAGCCAGGTGTTAGTTTGTCTTTCTAGGCATTTCAGTTTGGCCAGGATTTGGGGGGAATCCCGGAGTGGCACCCTGAGCCAAAAGGGGTGCATGCAAAATCAAAATGCAGCTTTCCTTGCAAATAAATACCCAGGTTTCTCTGGGAGCTTGGACATCTCAAATGCAGGCAATGTCTGGCCTGACCCTGCTCGGGTGCGGTAGGAGGAACACAGCCACTGACTGCTTGTAGGTAGGAGGTGAGGTTGCTAATCGCTTGTCTAGATGCATTTGCAACTTATTCTGATTCCTTAACAGCTCTTTTTGTCTGCTCCTGTTCCTTTGGCATTGTGATCACTTTCCATTAGCTCTCTCAAGTAGTGGCATGAGATGCCAGGATAGATACTGTCAAAATCAAATGTCTTCGTTCTGTTCCTTTTACTTTTTTCCTTACCACTGGAAAAACTAAGATGTGTATGTTTGCCTTTTCACAGGTATGCATAGAGGAGGGAGTCCACAGCTATTAAAAAAATATGTATTAGTCAGATATATCAAATTACTAGGGAGAGCTCTACTCATAGGTATAAAAAAAACATCGTTGAATCAATCACTGCCTTGAGATAAACTACCCTCGCGTAAGTATTAGCACTTTATTTTGGGTCTGTGTTAAATTCTTAAGGGATGAAGGGCAGTCCCCAGGACTGCTGCTTTCTTGTAGCTGTGATCTTGGCTGAGTCACTTGCTGGCATCTCTTGCAGGACCAGCCTGCAAGAACTGAGAATTTTCTCTGAGCTTTTATGATTCTAAACTTGACCTTGGTCTTACAGTATTTCTGCTTATCTGTCACTAACCTGAGGGGAGTAAGGACAGTGTCAATGGGTGCTCAAGTATGACAGCAATGACTGGGGTAGAATATTTATCTGCTAGCTAGATGCATAGTAAGAACTTGTTTGCAAAGGGAACACACCAAGTTCAGAAGACCTTTCTTAGTGCCTGTCCTTCATCGCACTGATGTTAATGGCACAGTCCCAGAGAAAACCCTAAAGTAGGACATGAGATTTGTACTGAGGCAGTGGAGACTGGCTCTCCGCTGTTTTCCCAGGGGGTTATCCGGGACTGTACAGCACCAGTACCAGATCCTTGTATCACTTCAAGGGAGTGATGTCATGAACAGAGAATTTTGGTTTCTTTGTGCTTTACCTCTGCTTTGGGCACAGGGAAATGACAATCCCAGTCTCCAGATGGTGTCAACTGGTAAAACCAGCTGGGCTTGTGAATACAGGATCACACATCCAAAGTCTTTTTTCTTTTCTCTTTTTTTATTTACTGTAAAGCTTTTTGAGATCTTCTAAAGGAAGGTGCTATAAAATATAAACTGTTAGTCAAGTATATGTAAGTGCACGTATTTGCCCTGTTTCTCTTAGTACTAAACACCGTTCCTTTCCATTGGCTGATTTATAACCCCCAGATTTGCAAGGTCATCTCCATTTGATTCTGCAGTGTTGCATTTTAAAATGATGCTAAAGCCTCCCCTTTATTGCCAGGATAAAAATAATACAAACCGAGCAGACCTTGACCAAAGGAGTAGCCCAATAAAACTGTGAGTTGCCCACACCAGGCCAGCAACTAGGAAGCAATTTGCAAAGCTCAGTGATGCTTTCAGTTCCCTTTTTTGGCCTCATTAGCACTGTGTATTGCCACCTACAAGGGTCAGAAAGCATGTTTCCCCCTTAAACATAGCACTTCCTTTATTTCCCTCGTCTCCCAAGTGCCTTAGCCCTGTATCCTCTTGCACCCTGACTGGGTTCAGCTGAGCCAAGGGATGTTTTTTAGCTGAAGGCATTGCAGTTCACAATATTGGTGCTGATGGGTGGAACTACAGCGTGTATAGCAGCCTAGCATTACATAGTTGGTGGATTTAGCCAGCGAGCTGCTTCCTTCCTGACAGAGAAGCCCCTTGCTTGCAACTTCATCTGATGCTGACAGGAGTCCTTCCATTTTCTTCAAGTCCTGTCTGTGGCATCCAACTATCAATGTTGCTGCCTCTTGTAAGCACTTGAGTCTGAAGCAAGACATGCCTTTGCTATTTAGATGTGCTTTATTAGCTAGATCAGGGATTGAAAGTAGCCTATTGAAGTATTAAGCAGTGTTTGGTGGGGAAATGATGCATCTCTTTTCTACTGGTCCCGCGTCTCACAGCGACCCCAGAATGTAAGGCCAAGGGCACAATTGCTCCAGCTCCCTCGACTGTGAGTCATATTCTTCTGGCCAACGTGCTTCTGCATTTCCATTGTCTCCCACGGTGACAAGTACTGAAGAAAAGGAACAATAGGCAAAAAGAAGCCTTTTGCTTTTTTAATCTCACCATGATACAGAATTAACCAAGCATATAGGAGCATCACAGGAAAACTGTTAAGCAAGTGGACTTGGCCTAAACTGAAAAGCATAGGGGACAAGCAACCTACTGGTTGCAATGTGATGCACCCCATGTTCTTTTTAGAAATAAGGTCAGACCAAAATTCGGCTGGTGGAAACTTTCAAAGTCCTGAAAGAAGCCCGGAGCTGTGCTCACGCTTCTCTGACTGAAGTCCATCTCTAGCTCCCCTGGATTTAAATGGAGGCATTTAAAATGAAATCAAATCAACAAGCTTGTTGTTAAGCTGCGTGATGGATGCCAGCATTTCCTTGAGGTGGGCCTGGGACTGGGGAGGCAAAGTCACCCTCTCCCCATTTAGAGCTCTCACATCTCTACACTGCTTTTACGTTACTTTCATGTTGGCTTCACCTTTCAGGGCTTCCTCCCTTTCTTCTTTGTATGTGCCTCCTATGACAAGGCCAGCACTGTTAAGCAGTGGAGTGGGAAGCAGTCCTGAAGTGAACAGACTAGACACATTTTTCCTTAGAGGATAATGGTGGACGGAGATAGCTCCTTCTGCTGGGCTTCATTTTGCAGTAACTGGTGCTCTGCCATGAGCCTTGACCTCCAGCCAGCTTTACACCTGCCAAAGATCAGTCCCTTCATCTGTGTCTACACATGTAGGTCACTCCATGCCGGTTCCTTTCCTGCTTTCCTTTGGTCCCATAGAAGACAGGGAGAGCAGGTCTGTGTGATATGGTCTTGCAATTTTCATGTGCTTGCATTTTCACCTGCCTCACTAGTGTCCTTAATTCCCCTTGCTCCAGCCTCCTGTGCTGCCTTTTCTCACTTTGATACTTCTTCCCCATCGCCCCTCCTCTGCTGTGCCTTCACACACTGCCTCCCCCATCCCAGTCCTCTCCTTTTCCCCACGCAGTTCCCCCTCACTGGTGGGCAATACAGTCGCTATTGACTCCAGTTAGTCAATTAAGAGATCATGTTTCATGGCTGGGCTAGGTTGTTGGGGCTTCTTTTCTCCCTACTTAGTATTATTTTTCCAGCTCCATCTTGGCACCTACGTTTATTTGAAACAAATTGCAGGATAATTTGTTTTTCTAATTTTCAAGACGTGAACTCCTGGTTCCAGGGGGGTCGGTGTTTCGGGCACCCGGTGCCAGCGAGCTGGGACTACACACAGAGATTTGTGCTGTGTGAGGAAATACTTCATTAGACTTGTATTCCACGAAGACACTCTTGCTTCTTAACGCCTATGATTTTAATTAAAACCTGGAAAGTGAAGAATCCTCGGGTTGTATTAATGTTTTCATTTCCATTAGGACAGCGGAGTTTATAAACACGAGCTGGGTTTATAAATTAGACCTTGTACGAATATTAAGTGCACAGTGCAGCAAAGGCAGCCGAAAACTGGAGTGGAGCTGGCCCCATCTGTCTCTTTCCTTGGCTTGCTCTCGCTTTCCAGTGTCCTCCTCTTGGCACAGGATTTTCTGAGCTGTTCAAGGGTTCCCCCTTGGAGACTAAGTTAATGGCTTCTTCCATTTCTTTCTGTGGATGCTCTCCTCACTCAGCAAAGCAGGAAGAGGAGCAGATGTTTCAATCAGGGGCTTGCAAAACAACCTGCAAAGGTGACTTTGGGTATAGGGATTTCGTGATGAGTAACATGAAAGGGGAAAGAAATTTCCTGACCCAATTCTCATGTGTGCATACACAGAGATGCATACAGAGATAGTCAGATCTAAATATACTTCCTACTTATAGTTATCCACACCCAGACTGTGCATATGTACAGCTGAGTGCGCAGGGGAATGTGACAGAAGATGCCATGTCCTCCAGAGATGATGTGACAGCTGCATACAGCTGTGTGCAGGCTACACTGGGGGAGTGTAGCCAGGCATTGCCTAGCAGGCACAGCCTGGCACAAACACTGATGCAGGGAACCACGGACCCCATACAGCCTGACTGTACTCAGCTGTGCAAACTGCACACAGGCCATCAGTGTGACACCAGTGACGATAACAAGCACTTGTGTGCTGCATTCTGCTCAAGGACAGCAGAAGGCTTTGCAAAGACAATCATCATCCACAACTTTATGCAAGGGAAAGCGAAGCATGGACAGATGAAGCACCCAGATTCACACAGCCATCAGCAGCAGAGCTGGGAGTAAAATCTGGATTTCATGTGTAGGGATCCCGAGTTTCCATTCCCGGCTCCCACAGGGAAAACTTCTCACTCCTGCCTGTAGTCATGTAACATCCTTGGAAATGACAGTACTTTCTTCCTTGGCAGTATAATAATATGGAAGGTCTATGTTTATTTGCATCACTGGCCTTTGGCTGTGGGTTGGCTCAAGGGTGTCTTGTGGCCATCAGTAAGGGCAGCTCAGGTACGCCTATCCTGTGTGCAACACAGCATCGCACAGGGATGCTATCTGAGCCAATCAGTTCAGGCAGTGTGTGGTGTAGAGGTACCCTCAGCTGCCTACACCCTGTCAACATTTGCTTTTTGGAGGATGGGTGACTTCTCTCGAGTGTGCAGAGGGAGGGACCCTGCGCTAGAACCATACAGTCCCACAAAGGATCTGCAGCAGTGAGTTTGAAGGTATTTTGTATGGGAACCTGTGCATTGGTGTAAATGTCTTCACTTTGCAGTCTAAACCAGGTGAGGGGAGTAGAACATCCCTTCGGACATGGCTGATGTTGGTTTAGCACCATAACTGCTGAACTGTCTGAGCCAGTTTGCAGGGTAGCACCTGTGATTCACAAACAGCTCCATTTCCATCAACAGCTGAAGTGGTACAGGGGGTGGAGGAAGGTGGGAAGGGAGCCCCTGGGCGTGCCTGCCTCTCCCTGTCTCCCTCGCAGCATGACTGGATGTTTTGACATGAGGGTGATGCTCAGGAGAAAGGAGGGAGGCGTGCTGGTTGTCAGCCTCTGTCTCCTTGAGCCCAGTAGGGCTGTTATTGAGATATCCTCCCAAGCAGCTTAAACAGAAACGTCTGGTGACAAAATGAAAACAAATGGGGAAGCCGGCGAGACTGGCTGGCGGGGGTTCCCTTCCCCGGTGCTGCCAGCCCCTCTGGGAGAGGAGAGGCTTGCAGGCACTTCCAGCCCTGATAATACATCTGAGTCAGTGGAAAGAGTGGTGGTAGGGGAGAAGGAGGAGGTAGCTTCCTGGGCCATTTTTCAGACTCTTTTGACACCACTGAACCCATTAGAGGCCATTATTTAGGCTGCCTGACGGCATGGGCTCTCACCCTCTGTTGAGACTCAGAGGGCTCTGGGCCACCGCATCCCTGTGGAAAGAGGGGAGAACTGAGGTCCATCAGTCAGGGTGATGCCAGGAGTTCTCCACTGGAAATTCATGGTAGCATTGCAGCTCCTCTGCTGCCACTGCTGCTACTGCTTAGGTTCAAGGGGACACCACCAGTGGTTCAGAAACGTTAACTGTTTTTTGTGGAAACCTTTTTGCTTTCTCTCTTTTCCCTTCCCTACGTTTCTGCAGGAGGGTGCAGGTCATTTCATTTACAAGATCAGGGTCTTTGCATCTTGTTTAATCTATGTTCTTCTCACCCCCATGTGGCCTAATGCCCTTCTGCACCCTTCCAGTGAGAAAGGGTTGAGAAGGTGATAGCTATCCACCAGCAACAAAATAGCCAGGCAGAAGTGCTGCTCACCCCAGTGCCTATCCAGGGAGTCAGTAATTCAATGGTGTGGCATAACCCCTGGGGCTGAGTGAACAGGGCTGGACATGAGGGGTGTCAGGGGGTCTGAAAACCTACTAACAACACAGCACCTGAGCTCCTTCCAACAGGGCTGCTCCAAGGGGCTCTTGCGAGCACTTCATGTTTTCAATGAGTGGGTGTACGGGGAGGGAGGAAGATGGGGATGGAGGCTGAATAGAAATGCCGTGGTAACGCCGCACGTTAATGGCAACACTTCTCCAAGAAATTTCTCTTGAGAGTTCCTCATTATGCAAACAAGTCTGGCAAATGATAATGCCTCCTGTACTTCCATGGATTAATGTATGTAAATGGAAGAGCTGCTGCTCGTTCCCAAAAGCAACATTCAGTTTTCCACACTGGAACAAGTGTCTGGGCCAAGGGCAGTGAGTCCAGGGCTACACGCAGGCTGCAGTTTTCACCCCTCTTTCACACCAGTTGGCCCTTGCATTTTGAAAGATCATTTGGCTAAATGACTCCTTGCTTCAAATATGCATCCACACTGAGTACAGCACTATGGCCTTCCACGTATGTGGGGTCAATATATGTCACCTATGCACTGTCACATGTTCTGGTGACCTGGTGGAGAAACTAGCAGAGTAGATCCTGGTGTTTGGGGATTTGATCCAGGCAATATATTGCTCCACAACATTATAAGAACACAAGGGGATAGAAGGGGGTAGCAGTTGACTTCTTAGTTACAGACTTAAATTGATATGGGAAAAGAGTTGCTTGTTGTCATCTGAAGGAAATTTTGTTACCTTAGTGAAAATACTTTGGTGCGTTTTAAGTTGTCTTTTTTTCATTTTGACTTTTGAGTAATGTTGTTCAGAGAGGCAAAAAAACACAGAAAAATCAGGTTGTTTTATGGAATGTTTTTTTTTTTTCTTTTTTTTTTCAAAAGTAATCTAGGTCAGGTCAATCTGAGTTAGCTGAGCCTGGGGCTGACATCACCAAGTTTATCTTGTGGTAAAACCAAAGTACGCTATCAGTGCGATGTTTTTCCACTTGAGATAACTTCTGACAGTTGCCATGAGGTTAAAAACACACTTTTTTTTCTTTTTTTTTTCCTCTCAATTTTTTTTTTGAGAGCAGACCCTGCCTATGACTCATTTGCTTGAATGCACAAGTATAGCAGAGTCCCATCAGGACTGGCACTGCCCAGCACCCTCAGCACCAGCAAGACAGGGCGGTGCTGACAGTGTTGACTACCAACACCCATGGCTTACCTGCCATGTGGCAAGCAGAACCGTGGCCTCTTTGAGATGCTGTGACTGCCATCTTCCCTCAGCACCAACGCAAATGAATTAAGTGATTTCTGACTGCTAAAACTGGTGTGTGCAGCAGAGCATATCTGGACTAAAGATCATTTGATTGAAACACAGGTGAACTGCTTTGCCAAGCACCCAAAGATAGCTAAAACTAAAGTAGGTTTGGAATTTTTTTAGCACAAAAGAAATTTCTCAACCTTCCCTCCCCACACTCTATTATCAATACAATAGAAGTGGAGGATTTTGAGTCAGGTTTTGACCCAAGCAAAAACTTACTCTTTTTTAGTAGGCTTGAACTTTTAATTTCTAATTATTTCCAAAAAACATGAAGGTAGTTTTCTTTCCTTTATTAGGCTGGGGGGGTTGTCATTTTTGCCCTCTTCTCTAAACAGCTCAACTTGGAGATAAGAGCAAAATGATACATGATGGTGGCTCCCTTTTGACAAAGCAGAGTTAAATCATGGGAGGTAAGATCTTCGTAGCACAGCCTGTAGCAAAGAACAGAGGTGTTTAATTTTCCTCTGGCTTTTCTAAGACAAAAGGAAAATGCATCTTAACGCTAAAACAACTTGAAATTAAGCAGTTCGTGGCATTTCAAGAAATGAGACTGAAACATTGGATGATAAGAATATTAAAATTCTTTCTCTCTTTTCCAGCCAGAAGGAAAATGTTAGAAAGTTTCTGTGAATAATTTTGAAATGTGTGCCTTGAGGGTTAGGTCCAAAATTGGTGTTGTTTCGAATTCAGATGAGAGCTGACTTCTTAGGGCAATACTTTACTAGCGTGAGGTTTGGTGATCCAAAGAGCACCAAATGGCATGCTTGCAAAAGGGGGTGGTAGTTGATCTCAGCCTTGAAGGAGGTACAGCCCAGGACAATGTACTTGGCCCTGGCTTTCCAACCCTGAGGAAGAGCAAACATAGAGTGGCTCGTTTAGAGGCTATGTTGTGTATTTCAACCTGTGATGAGAAGAAAAATGTATTGCCTTGTATCCCGAGAACCTTGCCAAAATGGATGTTTTACATGCTGATGCCATTTTCCATCCTGCTTTGGATACAAGCTATGGATTTCTGTTAATTCCAGGGGGCTGGGAGCACTGCTAGATTTGGAAACCCCTAACCTGCTTTTTTGCTTGTGGGATTGTGAAAGAGCTCAGAGATTGCAATTCTTCTCCAGCTCTGAAGAATCCCGTTGATATATGCTCCACATTATGATCATATATAAAGACTGATAAGGCATCTTTGAAAGAAAATCAGAGGGGAACGTGTTGCTGCGCGTGCTAAAGTAGCAGAAGTGTGAATGTCACGTTGAAACCTTACATTTTGATATATAGCCGTAACAAAGGGGGTGAGGGGTCTGTCTGTATAAAGAACACCAGAAAATCTACTGCCTAATGATTTTTTAAAGAGAATATAAATCAAAATTGAGAAAACTCAGAGGGCTTTTACACCTACTCAGTGGATTCTGTGTGCCTTGAATGTCTGCTGCTGTTAAACCCCACCATACTCTGTCTTTGAAAGTTAACTGGGAACTAATAGCACCTTATCAGGTTTTTGCATGCGATAGCCCTAAGGTTTACCTTTGTAGTGCCTTTTGAAAAAAAGCCCTGCAAGTACAGAGCTCTGGTCTGCGCTCCAGCAAAGGGTGAAAAGGAGATGCGAGAAAGGGAAGTAATAAGATTATACCTAATTGCCTTAGCATCCACTTAACTATTTTACATATATGTCTTAGAACAAATGTTTGTGGAGTGTCTAGACTGGTGTTTACAAATGTGTTAGCTAACTCTGGCTAATTGGGGAGCAATTAACGTGAGTTAAAATGCTAGGAAGTCTAGACAAAGCCAGAGCGCGCCTTGCCTTGTGGGCCTATTCCAATCTCTGCCTTCATCCCAGGAGGGAAACGGAGGAGAGGCTTGAATTGTAGCGTGAGGAGGCATGCTTCTCCCTGCCAAGGGAAGGGGAAAAGCAAAAAAGAAAGGACCAGGAGCCCTCTCAGCAGCTTGCCCTCACCAAGCAGTGTGAGTTATCTGGAAACGGTACTTGCCCCGGGAGTGCTGCCTACTTGACACTGGTGAGGCTGCACATCGAATACTGTGTTCAGTTTTGGGACCCTCAATACAAGAAAGACACTGAAGCGCTGGAGTGTGTCCAGAGAAGGGCAGCAAAGCTGGTGAGGGGTCTCAAGCACAAGTCTTATGAGGAACAGCTGAGGCAACTGGGGTTGTTTAGCCTGGAGAAAGGGAGCTGAGGAGAGACCTTACTGCTCTCTACAACTACCCAAAAGGAGGTTGTAGCGAGGTGGGTGTCGATCTCTTCTCACAAGTTACAAGTAATAGGAAGAGAGGAAACGGCCTCAAGTTCCCCCAGGGGAGGTTTAGGGTGGATATTAGGAAAAAATTCTTCACTGAAAGGGTTATCAAACATTGGAACAGGCTGCCCAGGGAAGTGGTTGAATCACCCTCTCTGGAGGTATTGAAAAGATGTGATGCTGAGGGACGTGGTTTAGTGGTGGACTTGGCAGTGCTGGGTTAACAGTTGGACTCGGTGATCTTAAAGGTCCCTTCCAACCTAGATGATTCTATGCTCTTTCACTTACTCTGCTGCACCATCAGCTTTGTCTAAGAGGTTCCTCTCTGCCCAGGGCCTTCAGCAGGCTCCTGCCCTTCCCTTGCTTTTCTTATTCCTGTGCTGCACGTGTGAGCATCTGGTGTAGCCTTTCTACCTGCCATCCCCCTGTGCCCCATTCTTAATTGCAGTTAATTCCCACCTGCAAGCATCAAGCTCTTCATTGCTCTAAATAACTCTGCCGATGGCGCCGGCACCTTCCCTCTGCTTCTGTAGGGGGGTGGCGGGGGTCCCATGAGCCCAGCAGCCATGTGGGGGCCAGGCACCCCGCAGCAGCCCCTCCCTGGGAAGGGCTGGCTTGGAATATGGGGGTTAGAGTCCTCGGAGGGCGGCAGGGGTCACGGGGGAGCCAGACCTGAGGCTCCTGCCCTGTTCTACCTGGGCCTTGCTTGGGGCAGTCGGCCCAGTGGGGCTTCTGCCCGCCACAGCCGGTTGGCGGGGCAGGCGCTGTGATGCCACCACTCTGATGCCACCACTGTGATGTCACCACTGTTACCCCAGTGGGTAAAGCAGGTGGGCAGCCGTGGCCGGCAGAAGCCCCTGTGGGCTGCGGCAGTGCTGGGGTAGCCAGTCCCCTCAGTGCCTGGAGGGGGATGGCTGTTGGGGGGCAGAGCCGGATGAGACCCCATCAGACCTGCTTTTCCCAGCAGCATCCCCTGTGCCTGCAAGTGCCCTGACACCCGCCTTTCCCGGGACCCTCCAGAAGCACCAGCCTCCCGGCTTCTGCAGGGTGAAGTAGGTATGTGCCAGAGTTTCATGGAATGGTTTAGGTTGGAAGGTACCTTAAAGATCATCAAGTTCCAACCCCTCCCTGCCACGGGCAGGGACACCTCCAGGCACCAGGCCCGATTGCTCAAATGACAGGTTGCTCAAAGGGCCGTCGTGCTGTGGGGAAGCGGCAGGCCGGAGGGGGATCAGGAATACCAACTCACAGCCTCCAGCTCGAATCTGTGGCGAATGTTGCCTTTAGAGGAGGTTTCCCAGTGGGAAAATAAAGGGAAATTGCCCACGCTGAGCAGCAGCTGCTGCTGTTTTAGCTGCGCTGTGCGTCGCTTCCCCGGCCTTCCCTCAGCTCCTGTGGAACCACTTTTTTCTTTGGTGGAGGAATGCTTTGGGAATTATGCCTCGAAAGTAGAGTTTGGGCCGGGATCTGGGTTTTGCCAAAGTGCCAGCATGCTTGGCAGACCCTCTCAACAGTGATGTAGCACGTGCCCTTGAGGAGCTTTTTAGTGATGGGTGTCTCCTGAGCTACCGTGGAAGTGCGTTGCAGCTGTGTGTGTGTGTATGTGCTGGGGGGAGGACTCGTACTGCAGGCTCTTGGCTTTCTCTTTCTTTTCCCCTCAGTACTTTCTAAGCCTCTTACATTGCAAATCGCAACTGCAGGGCTTGTTCTGCCACAGCAGGGTAGGAGTAATTCCCCAAATAAACCTGTGCTTTCCTAGGAGGCAGGTACCCAGGCCCTTCCTGGGACTGTGGGCGATGAAAACTCTGTCAAGGGCAGAGCAAGAGGAGACAAATCTTATGTGGAAAGGAGTTATGAGCATAGAAAGAAACCTTGCTTGTTCTCTTTCTTCCTCTCTCTCCCCTATTGCGCACACGTATCTGGAAGTTAAACCCATGAACTAATTGCAAAGCACACATCTTCATATATATAAATAATAATAAAAAACCCATTCATTATGTACCCTGGAGTGTCTAACCTGCATTGCATCCAGTAATTCATTTGCCTGGGAATCAATCCAATATTAGAATAACAAAAATGAAAGGTTGGAAGTGATCTCAGGAGTCCATTTTCTTCCTTGCAGACAAGATCAAAAATACCAATTGCAAACTCTTGATCTGCTTCAAATAGTCATACGTGTGCAGAACAAGGTCAGATCTGCCTGCCAAATTAATGCTATTTTTTCTTCTAAATGTATATTTTTTCCCCAAAATTTTCCTAGGAAGATTCAGTTGTGAGACAGTGGGAGATTTAAGTTTCTGATATCTTATGACAGCACAGTACTAGAAGCTAATAATCATGAAGGTTTTCTCATTTGGAAAGGGAGACTGGCAGCCCCCCCACCGGGGCATGCAATATTCACTTCTTGGTCTTGGATTATCATATTCTGATTAAAGCTTCTGTATGCATAAAAATTTTAAAACATTTTGGAAATGTTTTAATCTTCCAACCTATTTTAGCATTCCAAAACTTGGAACATTTCAGAAATGTTTTACGTGCATTCATTCTGAGTCTTTCTCTCCTCCATATGTCCTTTGCAGAATTTTTGCAGTCCTTACAAGTTTTTGGAATTGCATTAACAAGTGGTTTTATCGAGGTCTCCTCTATGTTAGGGGGAAACCTCTCACTGACTCAACAGTTCTTGCCAAAGTTCCTGGGTTTTTTTTTGGAGGAAGTCAACATGAAGGATGAGATGTTGATAATGACTGGGAATAATTAGGAAGGCACGAAAAGCAGGACTTTTTTTCTGCAGTTTTTTTGGGGGAGTTGTCCAAGAGAAATCTGCTTATTGTCAGGAGAGCCTGAATAGTGCCTGTTGCAGGTACAGTCATTCTGAAGGTAGTATTAGCTGTCAAACTGACTGTTGCAATCTAGTAGGAAACGTGTTTGGGATTACACTCTTGTCGGGGGTTGCAGGCATCCAGTGTATTCACCAGTACTGCTGATTTATTTTAAGTTTGCTGCTTTATGGTGCTCATGGTTTAAAAACACTTGTCAGCCCTAACAGAGGCAGCTTTGCAAAACAAACTGGTTTCCTAGGAAAGAAACATGGTTTATCCTAGTCAAGCAAAAATTTTACACTCCCTATTATGTAATTGGAAATGTAGTTACTAAAACAAGCAATGCAACTCTATGTTGCATCTGTCTGTAGTTTTAGCTGTCACTGGTGGAAAATTTTTGGCATTTTGTGCTCAAACGACACCTCAACCTGCAGAGGTAATTGTCCAGGGAAGAACTGGGACTGTTTCCCTGCGTTCTCCTTTTATATGGATCATCCAAACTGAGTTTGGGACCTCCTCTGTTTTGTAACTGACTTTCTGGGGCTCACACATAGCTTTTTCCTCCTTCCTCAGCATTTTTACAGGACCTGGTCATGTTAGTTTTGAAAGCTTGTGAAATTATTTTTAGTTATTAACATTTGTGTTGTCTTCTAAAATACATCAGTCCCGTATTTGTCTGATTTCTTTCACTGGACTTATTAAGAGGAAAGTTAGGAACTCTTTCATTGCTGGCTGGTGTATGTTCTGTTTATTTGTTACAGTTTCTGTAAGCCATATCAGAAGAATTACTAATGAAACAGTATTTGTCACAATCTCAGAAGTAGAATTTTGTTGCTTTTGTACATATGATTCATCTGGCAGCTGGAGCACTTCAGATTTCCCCATGATAGCAATTATAGTAGGACAATGGGAAGACCAGAGGGGTTGGTCATAGGTCCATATGTTCTGCTGCTAACTGAAAAATTTCTTTGAAATTTATTTGGAGTGAGAAATTTGCAGTTTAATTATTCATTTCCAAAACCTCCTCTAAAAAACTTCTCACAGTAGTCCTTGAGCCTCTCTAGAAATTATTTTAATTGCATTTTAGTTTCTAAAAGGTAGAAATATTTATCTGCACATAATGGCGCTTGAATAGGTGAAGTCAGCTGCCTAAGTGACTGGAGGTCCACCTTGTGGCCCAGGGAGGGCGAGAGGGATTTTGAAGCATGGGAGTGTTTAACACATGCTGCTACCCCCACCAAGTCTGAGCACGTGTAGTGATGTCTTGTATGACTTGGAGTGACTGTCATTGCAGGCCCCATTTTTCAAACACGCTCGCTCCCAACATGAGGAGTTCTGTTTTGAAAACCTGGACACTGTGTTTGTTGCCCAAATGGGATCTCAGCTCTTTTGAAAAAATCTGTCTTCAGTTGTGAATGCTGCACTCTCAGAGAAAGGCAGCCAGATGTCCACACCTGCTCTAGAGCCGAGCTTGGAATAACCCTCTTCCAGCATTAGCTTTTTACCTTGTAGAGGGCAGATGGTGCTCCAGGCATCATGTGAAAGGGGGTGGTGTGCTGGAAACCCCTTCTTTTCTTTTTTCGACACATTTCATTGTACCATCATGGCCTTGAGGGTGCTGTGCTGTAGGAGGTGTTGCTTTTTGCAACCCAGGCATGAGCCAGCTAGTTTGTCAGCTACCCTAGTCTGGTATCGGCTGTGGGCTATGTTTCTCTTCCTCTGATAATGTTTCCTGCCACACCTTGCTGCTTATCTTTACTGCCACGGTTTTGCAAGTGGCATAGAAATCCCCTTGTAGATAGTTAATGCAATATCAGATGAATGAATGGTGGGAGACTTGTCACATACCTGCAGAAGTGAAGCGTAATCATCCCCAGTGCCTTTGCTCACTGATGCTAACAATGTAATCTGAAAGAAAAGCTGGTTCTCTGCCCAAACACAGCCAAGGAAGCGAGATGCCTTTTTGTTTCTGGAGAGGGGGCTGTGAGCTCTAAGTGTCTGTGCACCTTCACACTGGGGTCCCCTGGGGAGACATGTACACTATCATTACTGAATCATTCAGTGTGCTGTTGAGCACATGGGACTGTCAAACTTCAGAGTTAAATCTACTCATAACCATTGCAAAGCCATTTTGATGCCTGTGACAGTTAAAACCTCTTAGGGTGAAATCATTTATTGCAGCCTAACATTTCACTACAGTGACAGTAGGTGCTTCTAGTAATCCTTGAGAAAGATCATATTGAATTGTAAGAGGTGGTGTGGCAATGGTGAAGCGGTTGACCATGTGAGGGTCCAGGGTAGCACTGAGCCTCCATTTCGGTAAGGACACCATCTGGAGACCCTACAACAGGAAATCAACAGACGTTCAGAAATTCACAGAAAGGGAAGTGGCCTGAAATCAGTAGCTCTTTTCACTAGGAGGCAACATACAAAATATGTAAAAGTGGGCATATTTGCAGGGATCTAACCCTGCAATTGTTTTGCATGTTGATGCAGAGGCACGTGAGATGAGGCATCTTGCGTTTTCTTCGTGAGAATTATATATAGGGTGTAACACTCTGAACTAAGTAGTCCTTCACCCCAAGTCTTCATTTTGTTATTCTTGGTGTCAATTGTTCCTCAATTAGATGTGTTGGGCCTGACCTAAGCCATTCTTCTCTTCCCTGGATATTTATTTGGTGATTCAGATTCATTCATATTCTCACCACAGAACTGTTAGAAAAGGCCATGTTTCCTTTCAGCTAGTAACATTTTGAGACCTGAATACTTTCATTAGAAAGGCCATGAGAAATGCTCTAGCGTTCTGCTCTCATCCTGTGATTTACCTTCAAAGTCCTGACTGCTTAGATCCCATACAGCTAAGCGTGGGACATGCACTGAGGAAATATCTAGGGACTGGTGCCTGGAATTGGTCCCCAGTCAGTAGAGGCTGCTATAACTACTCACAGGCAAAGAGGACAGGAATGTCCAGTGCTTTTATTTGAAAAGTGTTGGACAGCATGGTTTGCCTGTGGACAAAATTCCATTTTCTGAGCCCATCTAATCACAGACCTGCCTGATAACCCAGGTCAGTGCTACAGGAGCTTGTGTTTGTCCTGCTGCTCCTTATACTGTAGAGGAATATAGAGCTAGAAAGGCCACTACCTCGATACAGGATTTGCGTCACAAACCAGCTTTCAACTGAGAAGGAAAGCTGTCAGATTCTTGGAGAAAAAGCCCTTACCTCAGCAGTTTCCAAACTTTTCTTCTTGATGCCCCATTTTCAGGGCAGTGATCTTTCCTCCAAGATTACAGATTTTTTTGTTGGAGTCAAGACCCCTATTTCGGGATCTGCTGCCTTAGCTTCTTACATTGGTGGGGTCATCCCCAGTGATGCCAAAAAGTAAATCCCTTACTGGCTGCGTCATAAGCTGATCTGTTTAATCAACTGGAAAGAAAAGTTTTAGCTCCTGCCACTGCACAGTTAGAAGGATACACAGTGGGGTGGTCACTGTTGCCGTACAAAGCACTGGCAGCACTATGTGGCATGGCAGCAGATGGACCAGGAATCCAGTTCACTTTTTGTAACTCTCATATTTCTGGAAGTGGTGCCAGTCAGAAAAGGATTGTACGTGGATTAGTATTTTGGGTGAGAGAGAAACTTTTCATCATAAAATGGCTAGAAGTAACCTGGTGAGGGGATCCACTTCATCCCACTGCTGAAAGACAACATCAGCTGTATTCAAGTGTTTCCTGACATGTTTATCTAGCCAACTCTGAAACACCTTCCAACGGCGGTAGCTCTGCAACCCGAGGCAATATTTTCTGGTGCTTAAATGTCCTTACCACTAGGTCTCAGAGGTGACTTCTAATTTTAGCCTCCCTTTCTGCAATTTAAGCCCTACATTCCTTCTTGCGTTCACTATGGGTATGGAAAACAAACTGTTCTCATCTTTATTTTTTTTTTCAAACCTTTAAAGTTTTAGAAAAATGATTTAATGTCTCCTCTTTTCATTTGTCTTCTCTACAGTAAATGTCCCTGATGCATTCAAGCTTCCTTAGAAGTGGTGCTTTCTCAACTTGTCATTATTATTGCCTTCCTCAGGTCTTTCTCCAGCAACGCCACTATTTCCTTGGAGTTCATTCTCCCAACATGGACACAGTGCTCTGGCTGACTCCCACCAAAGCAGATTAGTTTCTTTGCTTTGCTTTCTCTGTGCTTTGTTAATTACACCCTTGTATACTTACACGGTATTTGCTTTTCTCTTGCTAGCAAGGCAATGGTGATTCATGTTTGTCTACTGTTGTCTTTTCTACTGTAATTCCCTTTTCTGCCAGGCTGCTAACTCGTTGTTCATCCTGTATCAGTGGAGGCTGTTATTCCTACAGAAATGCAATACCTTGCACATGACCATATAGTATTTTATTCTACTTTTTATCAGTTCATGTTGTAAATATTATGAAGTCATTTTTGATTCCATACATGTCTTCCATGTGTACTTCTTCTCAGCTTGCTGTCATCTGCAAATTCAATAAACAGACCTTATCCTGGTCATTAATTAAAATATTGAATATCACCAGACTGTGAACAGATCCCTGCAGAAACCCTGCTGGTTTATCCTTGCATTTTGACAGTGAACCATTGGTAACTACTTTCTGAGTACTGTTTTCCAACAGGTTTTGTAGCCATTGTATAGTGCATTCATCTAGACCATATTTTCTGAGCTTGCCTGTAGGAATGTCAGGAGAAAGGGTGTAAGAAAGCTTACTAAGGTCAAAATGTATGACTGAACTGCTTTTCTGCTGTCCACAAGACCTGTTACCTTTCAACTAAAGAAAATTAGATTGGTTTGACATGATTTTCCTTGACAAGTGCATGGTGCCTGTTACTCATCTCCTTGTTACCTTGCAGGTGCTTAAAAGTAGTCTGGTTATTTGTCCCAGTCGGCTCCTGGGAACCAAAGCTAAGTCTCTGCTTTATAATCCCCTCATCCTCCCATTTTTCAAAATATATGCCACATTTGGCTACCATTTATTTTTTTTCTGTGGAACCAGGTTTAGCTCCTTGATTTTCAAGCTGCTTGCAGGTGAAGGTTGAGGCAAAACCATCAAAGCCAGGCATGCTTGATTGAGTAACTTTGTACCCAGATAAGGTGATGGGGGTCACATCACCACCCCCCACCAGCACTCTGGCCTTGCCTCGCTTCTCGAGAAGCAATATTACAAGTCTTTATCTAAAATGAGAGGTCTCAGGAGTTTACCTGCAGTGTAAATAAGATAAATCATGCGTTGTTGGGTGTATTGGAGCAGTGGATATACATAGAGAAGCCTTGTACTGGCCAAATCAGAAGTGCTGTAAACCGGTTAATCTGTGTTTACCCTTCAGCTCTGCATAGCACTGACCCAAGGAAGGACAAGGAAGAGAATCTGAATGGTATTTCAGTGCTGCTGTTTGGAGACAAAGTAGAACAGACAAGTACCTCCTGGTGCATGTGTGAAGAGCTAACTGTGTCTGTAACTGGCGCAAGCCTTTTTGTGTAGCTATTTCTAGGCAAATAGGCTTTGACTGAGCCTTGGGGCTTTTTTAGAAGATTTAAAAATATCCAGGGAGGTACCTTTCACTTACATTCATGGGCTGTCTTAATTTTGCTTAAAAATGGCAAAACCAAGACAATTCAGAGTAGATTAGAGAAATGGAAAAGCGAAAGACTGATAGAAGAGCTTGGAAGCAGAGAAGGGCATGGGAGAGAGGTATAGGGGTGCGAAATGTATGGAATGAACGCAGGCAGAGATGCAGGTGAATGAAGTGAGGAAGAGAAGAAAAAAGGCCAGTGGAAGAAACTGAAAAAGTGGCAAGAGAGCAGAGGTAATTATGCATTGATGGATTTCAAGGTTTTCAAGGACTTAGTCTAAACAGAAGAGAGCACAGATGTTAGGATGGAGGGAAGGAATGAGAAAAGATGGGGAGCTCACAGAGCATCAAAGTTACCTGGAAAATCTTTGTTTAGTGGCAGAATATGTATGTTTCATGCGGTATTTGTGGGCTGTGGCTCCTGTGCAAGTAGGATGCTGCTCAGCATATATGATCATAATAAGAAGCAAGATGCAGCTGGCATGGAAAAGGTGACACTGTCCAGGACATGAGCGTAACCAGCACGTGTTCCTTTGGCAGAGCAGGAGGAGGCAGATAACCCTTTAACAGAGGTATTGCTTTTTAATTCCAGCATCTCGTGTGCTGACATCTTTCTAGACAAGAGCTAGCCACCACCTCTGCGGCCCAAAACAGTGTTTGTGTTGCCCTCAGGCCTATTTATAATGCGGACAACAAGCAGAAGCTTGAGGACTCTGAGCTGTGTGAGGCTGGGACAATTGTACCAAGCTGGAAGGCAGCATGCTGTCGGCACTGAAAGAGGGCAGGGTAAAGGCCCTCTCTGGCATTAAGGTGCAGTTGAGTTTATGACGGGACACAATCAATAGGAATAAAGCTGGCTGACAGATAAAGAGAGAATGGTTATCGTTGCAGTATGAAACCGTGTTGCATTGATTCATGACACTTGGGGATTAATCTGCTTTCAGGTACACCTGGCTTTTAAAAGTGCTCTATTTACACTTTTTTACAACCTGAAATAGAGTCAAGTGAACTAGATTTTCCTCCAAGTTGAGTGATGTCGAGCTCTGGAGTTTGGCTCAGCCAGCTAGAGAGAAACAGCCAGCCAGCTGCCAGGATTTCAACTCCTTGATACCTGTGAAGTTGCTGCTTCATACCTTTTGGCAAGAGCTCATCACTTGCCCTTTTGACCTCTCAGTTCTGGTGGAATGGTGGAGTGATGGGGGAGGCACAACGACCCAAAATGTGGGGAGAAATCTGATTCAAACTGTAACACAGGGGCTGGGATTGTTTGCAAATAAGATGTAATGGGAATTCATTCTGATGAGACCATCCCAGCAAGCATACAGCTGGGGAGGGCAGTTTGGAGGAGGAAGAGAAGATGTAGAAGAAAGAAGGTGGGATCTTAGGGGAAGACGGGAACTCTGATGAGGTGAAATAGGACGGAGGTGAGCACTAAAAAATAGAAGAGCAAGATGTTATTTTTGAGGGGTTTGTCCTAAGGGCTCTTAGTCATAGCTCTACATGAGCAAGTAGGAAAGAGAGTTGGGAGTGATAGAGGCCAAAAGTGTTTTCACTAAAGAAAGTGTATGGGCAGGAGCAGATTTTGCCTTGAGGGTCGTTTGTTATCTGCAGAGGCAGACACAGCACTATGGACTCCCACGGTCCTGCCAGTTGTGCTGCTGGAGACAGCCTGGTGCAAGCAGCCTGCTTGAAAGAGAGAGGTGAGGCAGAGGAACTGCGCTAGCTGGGCTTTTTTCTCTCCTCTCACACTTCATTCTGGAGGACCTGGCCAGGCTGGTCCTGGCATTGTCATCAACAAAAATCAAGTGGGCACCTCACAGTTTAAATAGATGTTTCCCTTCAGACTTGCCGGCAATGAGCAAATGGAGATAGGAAGCCACTTTTTGAGACCTGCAGGGCTAACACCGTTATCCTGACTCTCAGAAAGCACTGATTCTGCTCCTCTGAGAAAGGATGAAGCTGGTCCTCCATGTAACTGACAAGCAGTGATGAAGTCTGATAGGAGTTTAGGAGCCTGCACCTAAGTCTGAACCAAGGGATTACCCTGCAGCTGCTGTGCCTTGCCCAGAGAAAGGTTAAGTTGCCTGGTGCGGGTTGTCACAGGCTGACGGTTTGATGTCGTCTGCTTATAGATCCCAGGACTTGGCCAGGCCCCACCACTTTAACTTTCGCTCTTAGTAAATCACAAAATGAAATGGAGTTTTCTTCCAAGTGACAGGTAAATCTTGGCCACTCTCTGGCTGCTGTACCGGTATCGCTTAATTCTGTAATCCCTTTGCCCTCCATTCCTTGGTGCAGCGAATGCATGCTGGGAAGCACTGGAGTGACAAGCGATTTCTTTGTGCCTGACACCTCGGCTGGGAGACTTGATTAAGTGAAAATATCCTTGCATTCATTTTTTTCAGGTGCAAAGAATAAAATACACCCAAGGAATCGGCTGAGGCTGGGAAACGTTACAGAGGTTCCCTGCTCTGCTGCCTTCCCTGCCTCTCAGGCCAGTGCCCTTGCTGTGTTACATTCACAGCTAGTTTTATAGGGAGATAAGGATTTGCCTTGCTATTTCCAACTTTGCTCTGACAGACTTCGAGAGGTTTTCTTCCAGGTCTAGTGTCTCTGCAGTGTTCCTTACAGTGCTGCCTCCCACCAGAATTAGAGACTCAGGTAATCCCGTCCGCTCACAAGGTGAGGAGGTGGCTCCTTCCACCCACTGCTGCCAGCCTGGGGAGCCGGAGCAGCTGGGAGCTTTCCCCATCAAGAAGGCTGTAGATCATTCCCTCAAGCATTTTTCACCCTGCCTTGAGTGACATTACTGCAGCTCTGGGGATGGTTATTAGTATTCAGTGGTACGCTTTTAAGCAAAACCTGAGAAAGGAATTAATCTGTCAATAGGAATGAATATAGTGGACAGTGATTTATGCAGATCCTGTACTCAGAGCGACTGTGTTCGTTTCAACTGCATCTCTCAGTCTTGTTCCCAGAGCCAATACACAAACTTGCATTTAAAGTATCATTACAGCTGGCTGATCATTTGTTTAACACCTAGGTCCATGCAGGCACTGCTATACTCAGGAGTCAAAGCTGAGGAGAAATGCATGTGTCTGTCACTTTTTACAAAGCTTAACCAGTAAGAGACACAGCCAGGGCAAAGGGCTCTTATTAGTTATCCAGGGTACGTATACTGGACTCTGGCATCCTGCACATGTAGCAGCCTTAGCGTGTGCTTATAATTGCACAAGCAGTGTGCCTTATCAATGGATACATGTATGGAAAAGTACATACATCTGTGTAAATGTAGTGGTGCATCTATGGGAGAAGACTGTGCTCTTCCTTTATGGCAAGCACAACTAGAAAATCCTGGCATCCAACGCATGTATAGTTAAACATACAACAGAGAACTGTTCATTTGTGTGCACAGGGTCCTGAGAGCACACATTATGGTGACAGTCTGCTCTGGTTGGAAAAGCATGTTTGTGGGTCAGGAGACTTATGCTGCTTTTCTTAATGTCCTCCTTATTTGTTGTGACACCTTGTACAAGCCATTTCACAGATCTGTATTTTTTTCCTCATTTCTACACTGAAGGCAATGGCAGCCCTACCAATTCTAGAATTTTTTTTTCATATGTCTCAATGATAATTTGTGCTTTACCAGATGCTTCTGCTTCTGAAAATAAATTGTTCTCAACCTTTTGTGGTTTTGGTGGCAGAGAAAGGCTTGAAAATATGGCTTGAATCTACCCTTGAGGCTTATATAATGACAGAAAAAGAAGGGGGAAAATTAACTTTTCTTATTGTTTGGAAATCCTTTTTAATTTCTAGAAGACTGATTAATGATGTTTGCATGGTTCAGGATTGTCGATGTTTACAGGATTATTCAGCCTTGACACACTGCACGTTGCTCCAGTGAAAGGTTCAGGAGGCCGTGATGGGTATACATACAGTAGTGCTCCCAGGTCCACAGCAAGGGCACACAGCTCAAAACCTATGAATGTGTATGTATTCACATAGAGAAAAGCACTTAGAAATTGAGAGGTTCAGGCACAAAATGCGTTCAAATAAACTGCCCATGAATTGGAGTCACAAACAAGAGAGAAAGTACATTGAGACATAGTTGTACAGTTGCATATGCTTTCAGGTGTGACCAGGGTTGGGAATAGAGGTGAAGCCCTCTAATTAAAAGAGCAACATCTCTCCATCTCAATGTATGCGAGTGTGAATTGCTCCCCCCAAGTCACAGGATCCCCTCCGACGTGCAGAGCAGCACAGTTGCAGTGGCAGCAGCACTGCCAAGGCTCCTGATTGCGTTCCATGGTAGCTGGAGGGGGTTTGACAGGAAAGAAACAAAACAAAACAAAACCCAAACAAGGCTGAGCTGCTGAAGTCACGGTTCGTTTCAGTTTCCATTATAAAACAAGAATGTAATGGAAAGGGGGCCACTCTATAATTGACATGATTTAAAATCTTGGGATAGGTGCAGCACTGATACTTCCATTGCTTGCATGCTTGGTGTTGGCAGTGCTGGCTGTCCATGGCTGCTGGGCCACAAACACTGTACACGTGTGCGACCATCCTTCCTGCTCCTTCCTCCTACCTTCCCCTCACTTTCTGGTGCACAATGCAAGCCCACGCATTTGCCAACTGGCATCTTTTCCCACCCACTTCTCGGATGGAAAGAGAGAGGCTTCCGCTGTTACCCAGAGTTTCTTATCTCCCAGGCTGGCTGTATTCTGCAGCAAGCTTCTCTTAAAATTGAGATTATTACTGTTGTATATTTTATACATACACACACGCGCACACACACATATATATATGTTTTTATATATATATTCTTCAGTCTCCCTCTGCAGCTGAGAGACACACCAGGGATTTATCTCTGTAATGAGAAAAGGGAGATAGGGAGAAGTAAGGGCATTTTTCTCTGACTTGGATTGTAAGTCATTTTGATATTCATTGTAAAAGATGCTTTTCAAATATTTAAATGTATGTGTGCTCACATATCAGTTCTTCAGGATGGATTGTATGTGACGTAATCGCTGGTTTATATCTCTTGTGCTCTGTGATGTTCTCCTGTATCCGTTCCTTTTGGTAACTTCATCTGGGAGAGGTGGGAAGATGAGGAGTTGGAACTGGGATTACTTCCATAGGCCGCACTCTCTTGTCATCTCTTTTTGGGTTGACTAAGGCTGGAGAAGAAATATGCTCGCCCTTGGCCGGAGCTCTTGCTTTTTTCCATTGTTACTGTTTCTAGAGGGTAGAGTGGGCTTAAAGTAGCTGAGCCCTCCCCAAGAAAATGCTCTTAGATTCCTCATGGGAAAGGCTGAGGTGGGATTTTGCTTGATAATTAGCTCAATATGCTTGGTAATTAGCTCAAACAAAGGGCATTTCGGCTGAGGCAGGAGAAGTGTACAAATTTAGAGGTATCAATGACACCTGTCCAGGTTTACCCCAGTGTGAAAATCTCTTCTTGTGACTTGTGGGGGCGGGAGAGAGGGAGGGGTGGGAACATTTGCTCCATCTTTGCACGGCTGGGGCTTGGGGCTGGCCATGCAGCATGCAAACTCTTCCTCCCCCTTCGTCCTTGGAAGGTCTGCTCCCTGTCAGGTGTGCCATCCCGCCATCTGCTCCCAGCACCGAGCAGCTGGTACGATAGCCGCAAACGCTGGCAGGAGCGGCCTTCCAGCCGCGTGAATGACAGCACGCGCTGCTGCTTCCTTGGCACGGAGAGCCGCGCTTGTAGCTGGGAATTAGAGGCTTGTAAACCTGCCGGCTCGAAGGTGGGGGGAACAGCCCTCGGCGGCACTCCCGAGGCGTGGGAATCTGCCTGAGCTCCCGCCGACGCTGTTGCACCTGCACGAGTCCCAGCCGAAGTCCGGAGGTGGTGAGGATACTCCCTCCTCCCTCATTTGAGTGGAAGGGGAAGTGGTCCCAGCTGCAAGTGGCAGCCCTGCTCCTCCCCAGGATGCTGCTCTGCCTGAGGCATGGTCACAACGAAGAGGGGAGTTGGGGGCCAAGCCAGAGAGGGAGGGAATTGTTTCCAAATATCAGCTCTCCTTGGCTTATGGGAGAGGAACAGAAAGAGCATGTGGAGCATGGAGGGGTGTAGGGTGGGAGGAAGGAGGAGAGGTTTGGTGGAAGAGTCCCAGCTGCCTTGTGCATCTCTTTCGAGACAGCAAGTGCGTGCTGCCCTGTGACCTGTAGGGCTTGGAAAGTCACTGACTCACTCTTGGAGCCACCGAACTCAAACGGCTGAAGAAAACAGTACTGAAGCCCAGCAGGGAGCAGAAGGAAAGGGAAGGTGCAGCCTTTCTGCACCAACCAAAGGGAGACAAAGAAGTCTCCTGTCTCCAAAAAGAAGCATTTTTCTCCAGGAACCCTAAATACCTAGGGCCATCAGGAAGCACTGTCAAATTATTTAGATTCTTTAAAGAGGAACTTGCAACAAGGTGTGTGAGTGCGGTTCACTGTCAAGGCTCTGGGAATGGTTCAGATATCTGTCTGCTCTTGAAACCTCTCAATAGGGCAATTGTTTAAAGCCAGGAATTTTTCTAATGCTCCATAGCAATATACTAAATGCAGAACAAGACTGAGGAATCTTATCTGGAGTTTGAGTTCTGGCTGGTATGATGAAAATAGGCTGTGTATTTTGGTGTATGTTGTGATCTCTCTATGTCTGGGAACCACAAATGTGAAAGCTGGATCAATGTATCAAATGATGTGCTATAGCATTGCAGAAGTGTTTGCATGTAGAGTTCAGCCTCATCCTGAAGGTTTCTAGGAGTTCCTCTCCCAGAAAGCTGGAGAGGTGTAACTTGTCCTGTGATCTGTGCATACCAATCCTTAAACCTTGTGCGTTCTGTGAACAAGGATGTTTGGATGAATTACTCTAATTTTATGCCATGGCCAAAACAAACTGTGGGTTGTATTCTTTGTTCTGGTGTTGGAAAGCCACTGTTCTTTTTCTGGGTTCCTGTCCCTCAGGCAGAATCACCAATAGGCATAGAAGAGGCGTAAACCTCCTCCTCTTTGTAAGCAGTTAGTTATTGTGCCAAAGAGAGGTGGCAATGCTCGGAAAGGGTGAGAGGCCTGAGCTTCAAACTCCAGTTGCAGAAGAGGAATTGGATCTTGAGAGCTGCGTATCCTATATGAAGAGTCCAGCTACTCAATTTTTTGTCCCTTTATGTCCAAAAATTTCGTTGTGGGAATGCTGCTGTTGAAAGTTCAGGGAAAGCTGATAACAATGAAAAATGCTGGCTTTTTTGTACAAGTTGGCATGTTCCCATTCAGTGTTTCATGTAGTCACTCCCAGGCACTTTTGAGACTTAGATCTACGCTCTTCCTGCTTTTGAGGTCTGTTCAAAAGCCCCTTTTGAAGGTCAAAGCTGGAACTCTGGCCCTCACTAATCCCTCCCAGTTGGTCCTCCTTGCTATGAGAGCACCTTGCAAATGCAGCTGAAAAGGTGTGGAATAAGTTCTTTGCCCTCTTCTCTGCCCTCCAAAGAGAAGACTTCAGTTTCCAGGATTGGGAGCTGCTCTTGTGCCTTAGCTGTACCACTGCTCATCAGCGCAGAAGATCTGAAGGGATTGACAAATAGATTAATACCTGGCAGCTATGGCTCAAACTAGCTACCTCTGAACGGACAATCATTTATCACTAAATTACTTGCTCTAAGCCGGGTAATTTCTGATCAACATGCACAAAACCAAAGCCACAGCAGTGATGTGATGTTAACCAGAGGCCATTCTTATTCCCTGGGCTGGTGCGGCAATGAATGCAGAGAGAATTGTCACTTGAAAGGTTTATGAAGCTTAATGAAAAGTGACATTGCAGGGTGCTGGGGAGGGAGGGGTCCACAAGGCTAGGTCTAGTTTGTCCAGTAACAAGTGCCACATGTGGAGAAGATGTATGACTGGAATAATTGCCAGTCAGGAGCAAACAGTACTGGCAGAACCGGTGCTGGGACAGCGTGGGAGAGCGTTGGCTACAGAACAGGGACTTAAGCGCATGAACTGTGTGGTAGCCTTGCTTTTATGGAGCAAGAGGTAGCCCCATAGCATGAGTTTTTAGTGTAAAAAGGGTGATGAGAGGTGAAGTGTGTCTGAAGCAGAACCACAGACTGTGATATGCTTGGAACAGTCGGCTGCTTAAAGCTCAGCACAGGGAATCAAATCCAAAAGTTTTGGTGTGGCATGACTTTATGTCATTTCTGTGTCTGTAGCAGACCAAACTAAGAGCCCGGTCCAAGCCTTGTCAAAATCTGGGGCATTCAGTTCTGACATGATAACTCCTGAAGAAGAATGTCTTTTGCATTTAATGAATTTTAAATGTGCTGCATGTCTTCAGGGATCTTTAAAATTCAGAGGAGTTAGAAGAAGCTCCTCACCTCATGGAACAGGGCCTGGTGGAAAGGAAGAGCAAGGGCATTTCTGCATGTCGAGGGAAGTCATGGCCAAGTTCTTATAGGGTACCTTGGCTAAAGCCATGCCAAGTGCTTTCAATGAGATACTTTTGTAGTGTGCCTCTCTGGCCATGCAAGGTTAATTTTATCGTGCCTCATAGGGATTCTGTAATTGATGTGCATGCATACTTTTAGGCTGTGCATGAGTGTCAAAGCAAAGTAAGATGCTCCCCATTAACCTGCTGAGCTTTCCCCCTCCCTCTTTGCACCTCAGGAATTGCTAGCCAAAGCACCCCAAGCATCTCAGCGGATGCCTTTTCCCTGGTGCTCCATACCCTTTCTAGTATTCCCCAACTAATACCTGGGAAGAGAGGAGCTGCAAAGATCTGTAAGGTTTGTTTCTTGACAAATGTCCCATTTTCACAGGCAGTTGAACTGAACTGCAGCTTGTGCTCCGTTCAAACATGTCAATAAACATTATTGCAAAGACGTACAAGCAATAATGGGAATGTATAAAACTCACCTTTATTGCTTCTTGCCGTGAATTTACATGCTGCTCTAAACAGCTTTTACTACTCCAGGGGAAAGCCTTGGGACGTTGCCTTACTGGCATGCTGATTTCCCCAGTTTGTACCAGACACCTTGCTGCATTCTCTTGTCTCCTCGCCACCAGTGCTGGCGGATGGGAACACTGCAGCGGAGGTATGAATACATGACTGAAGTTGCAGTCAGGCTCAGTTAAAAGCTGAAGAGGTGAAGTTGCCATTCTCCAGGATAAGTTGCTGTGTATGTTATTGCCCGTCCTTTGCTTGATCACACAATGCCAGGAAGTAAATTACATTCGACAGTGCAGTGGAACAGCTCAATTCCCCTCTAGCTGTAGCTTCATGAGTGTGGCAGTTGCATTTCTACGTGTAGGGATGGAGGCTGCTCACTGCACTCCTGCAATGCTTTCACTGATGCCAGTTAAGGTATTATGTGAACAAGGCACAGTCAAGCTCTTCATCAGTGGTTCATCACTGTTTTTCCTGTAGTGAGAAGTGCTCAGCAGTACTCTTTTAGCGTAAAAGCTTCTTGGAGAACACAGGGATAAAATCCATTCCTGAGCTGCTGCATGGCAGAAACAGGGTCAGAAGATACACAGATATGTGCAAAAGCTTCCCAAACTGAGTTTCTTGATAATTGAGAAGCATGGATCAGGAAAACTAGCAACACACGAACACAATATGCAAGCTTGATGATAGTTGCAGAAAAGAGATTGTTGGTTTTGCTACTACTCCAAAGTGCCAGCAGCTTTATCTAGCTAATAATTCCTTTTCTTTCTCTCTGGGGTTCAGTGGTTGCCCCTTGCCTTGTACTTTGTCTAATAATGGCAGCAGGGACTGCAGTTCTGCTCTGACTTCGTGCGGGACCAGGCACAAGAGCTTCTTGGTCCCACCATGTATTCTCTTTCTTTTACCAAACCGCCTGGTGCCCCAGCAGACCTGTGCTTGTACCAATGCTCAGTACAGACAGCATGCTCTTGCTGCTTTATTCCACTGTCCTCTGTCTTCTGCCTGGGGAGATCCTTCTGCTGGACTGCCAGCTCCCGTGAGTAGGTGAAGGACTCCTGAACGATAAAGGTCTGGGAAGTGGAGGTTGCATGAAACAGCTGCCTTTTTCCCCCACCATTGCCTGCCTCACCCAGGAGCATGGTTATTCTCTGCTTCCCGGGCACCTGCCCAGCTCTCCCAGCTTTGTGCCAGCAGGCGGGCTGTTAGCTCGGCACCGACTGCTGCTCGTGGAGCTCTCGCCATGCTCCATTGCCCATGGCACCGATGCTCACATGTGACAACCTCATGGATGGGCTTTGCCCATGCTTCCTGGCGGCTTGCTCTTGTGCAGGGCTGGCTCTGCCTTCCAGCGGGCAGGACCTTAGTGTTTTAATAGCCTTAGTTCTCTGATTGCTGCTGCCTCCTGCTTTCCCTGGCGCTGCGCTGCCCACCTACCCACTTTTGATGCCCGGAAGCCCTTGTGGGCTGGCCTGACTCTCTGGTGGCCTTCCTGTGACCCAGGCCCAGGCCATCACAGGGGTTTTGGCCAACCAATCTCCTGCAACAGGGTCTGAAATTCAGATCCTCAGCCTCTTCCTTCTCAGCCAAGAGGCCACTGTAGCTTGGAGCAACAAGGGTGAGCTTTGAGGCTGGCCTTGATATAGCAACCGGGCCTCTTTGACTTGTCAATGGTGTCTGGCAAACTTGATGCCTTGTCCTTCCCAGTCCATCTCTGGGCTAGCAGTGGTGTTCCTGACTTGCTCCTTTTTTGTCTCCCTTCCCTCACCCAAGATACAACATTTTTTTGGTAGGGAGGATGTGGGTGCGTCTAAGAGGTCAGCATGAAGTAGTATCAGTCCAGGCTGTAAGGCACAGGAAGGACTAAGGGAAAGCTGCAGAGCTCCCATGAGGTGATACACCTTGCATTTTTAATTCTAGGTCATCTTTGCCCAGGCCTAGGTAGTAAGATGGCAGTAGTCATTTCAGTTGTCCTTGAGGATCCAGGAGGCAGGCATGGTGGGCTGAGCTGCTAGTCATGGTTGCATTTTCTATGGCCTGCCAGTCCATTCCATAAGTATTCTTGATTTCATTCCTGCCAAAAACACTTTTGCCTGCCTGTGGCTCCAGAAGCTCATGCTTATTATAGCTTGAGGAGAGAACTCTCCACTTGGCTGCCCTCACCTCTGCCTGCCACATGGGAAGGTGGTGCAAGATGTTATTGGGGCCCATGCCACCTCCTCAGCTAAGGAGAGAAGTTTTTGGGTAGGGGAGAGAAAGAAGCAGCAAGCAGTTCTTGGTGAGGAAAAGAGAGCTCAGCCCCCTGGGCTGTTTGCTTTCTGTCTTCTCTCCAGCTTGCTTTTACTTCAGTTTTTGGAGAAGAAAATGGCACTCTCCTCAACTGTCCTCTTGCTGGTGGGAGAAGCCAAGCTGAGGTCCTTAGGGCCAGGAACAGCAGCAGTGGAGGGCTCAGAGGGATAGGTGGACGCTCTGCAGGCTTAGGAGGATAGGACTGAAAGCACACCGGAGGGTGCCTGGTGGAGTCCCTGCAGCGGGGTCCAAATCACTTCAGCCCAGCAATTCGAGGACAGTGGATACTGTTATAATATTCTTATATTTTATTGTAGCAATAGGCAAGGAAGATTAAAGTATTCAAAACCAGGCAAGTAACAACAGAAAGTTTGTTGTTGGCTTAGAGGTTTTTTTTTTTATTTTTAAACCTGAGGTCATAACTGTTTGTACTTGCACAAGCCCAGTAGGCTGACTGTATTCCAGTGATTCCCAGCATCTTGAGTTTCAGGCCACCTGGGCACAACTTAGAGGAGTTACGGAGTTGCTGTATTGACCCAGTCAATGCATGTAGGAAGTGTGAAAGTGTTGTTATCTCCAATTTCATGAGGACTAGCTCTGTCTCAGTCTCCTGATGATCACATGTTGAGTTTTCACCTAATCACAAGAAAATCCTTGAGAGTAGGTATGACAGCTAATAGAGGAAAGGCAACAGTTGAAGAAGATCGGATCAAGTGAATGGAGCTCCTAAAAATTTGTCAAAATAGGTGCAAAGTAACTGACTTGACCCTTGCACTTTCTGGTACTAGGAAAGAGATCACAATCAGAAAGCAGGATAAGACATGAAGCTCCTGTTTTCATGTCTTCAAAAACTTTGGGTTCTCAAAGCGTTGTCGGATAAAAGCCAGTTCCTGTGACAACTGGGAGTGGGCTGACACTTCTTTGCTAGTTGAAATCACACCATCCAAATAAAAAAGGGTAAGAAATTTCTCCTTCCACAAGCAAATAGATTGGCTTTTGTTCCCATCAGCACTGTAGTTTGAAGTCTGGAAGATACCGAGAGAAGAGCTGGAAGTGTGAGACATTTTCATGTTTGTGGCATGGTAGATATTTAGAGATGGGTCTCTGCCCTTTTCTCTGCATTTTTGACCTGTGTTACTTGGGGTGGGAGAAATAGGAAGTAAGTAAATGTTACTTTTTTCTCTAAAAATAGATGTACAAATGGTCATGATAGTCAAATAAGCAACTGCAGGGTTAAAATATCTCACACTGTCAAAAACTAGCCAACTGCTTTATTGCAGTTGATGGCACTGCTAGTGCACTGCCCTGGGACTTAGCTTCCAATGGTTGGGTTAAAAAATGACTCAAATTTGGTATATATGCAGAGAGAAGTTCGTTGTGTTAATAATATACTGTGTACCCCTGGAAAGGTATCTATTTGATAGAATCCAGTACTTGCCTAATGAACAAATTGGGAAGGAGTGGAGGCACAGGCAGAGCTAGATATTGGGACTGGGGAGGGTATTTGAAAACGGGTGTAAGAACACTTATTATATAAGAGAACAGGTTGTGTCAAGGCACAGAGAAGAGAGCTCAGAAAGAAAAAAAGAGGAAGATATGTTGAAAGCAGAGAAGGAGGAAAAGGCAATGAGAGCGCAAGACCAAAGATGGAGGCTGGAGTAGAGGAAGAGCTTTATCTTAGGAGAGGGAAGGAGAAGATAACTGTATATGGAAGAAAAAAGCCAGACATCTGAGCAATGAGCTCATGAAAAAGACAGGATCAGTACCTGCAAAGGATTTCAGAGAGTCGTAGGAGATGAATTAAACATGGCCCCAAAGGGACCAGAATCCCTGAGCAGCATAGAAAAATGAGTCTGCGAAGGAATTCCCGAGCTACCACTGAAAGTGGTGGCCAGACTCTAAGTTCCCATGTTCCATCTTGTCTTTGCATTTGTCTGTAAAGTGCTCTGCACATCTGTGCAACTGCTGTATGAATGAACTCGGCAGAGAAAAGGAAAAAGTAGGGAAGGTAGGGAGTAAAGAATACACATACACAAGAGTAAGAAATGCTTTTTTTTTTTTTTATGGGGAAAACACCAGTGCCTTGCTATCAGATTGGCTGGGTTTTATTCCTGGCTCTGCTACAGACTGACTTTGTGACCCCTTGGAAGTACCTTCACCTCTGTGACACTGTCTTTTTTTTTTTCATTTCTGCTGTGGGATGATGATAAAAACATGCTCCAAGTACAGGTGAGGAGGTTAAATATTCACAGCCCTCCTCCCCCATCAGGTTGCTGTTAATATGTGACGTGTCCATGCAAAAAACAGGCAGAGAAGCAAGAGGCTGTACTCTCAGCACCTTCCCTCTCCCCTCCTGCCATTAGACTGAGGGTCTCCACACCCTGATACCGCCTGGAGGGCAGCAGTACTGAGGGCAAGAAGGTGTGTAGCCCACCAAGGCTGTCTGCAGAGCTGTCTTACACAGCTAAAGCTGCTGACAGCTATACTGCTATTTATTTATTTGGCTGCTGAGGACAGAAACAGCAGGAGATAATCATAAGAAAATCATAAAAAAGAGGAAAAACCAGCAGATAATATTCTGCAGAGGGATTTAACGGGGTGAAAAATTGTCTCTTGCCGAACTGTCTATGACACTAAACACTGTCTTCGAGATCTTCACTCTTCCTCTTCAACAGAGGCTTAAGGAAAGCGACAGGCAAGGCTCTGAGCCAGTATCTGGGGGTTTTGAAAATATGACAGGCAGGAGCCTGAGTTTTCCTCATCAGCATCTTTCAGTGGCATGGATGCAATCAGTCACTCTGGCTGTTTCACTCTGAGCAGGACCATCCCCTTCTCCTGCCACAAAGAGTTGAGGGGAGGACACTTGGGAAATGCCACTCTACATCCTATACCCCAGTCTTTCAATTGAGATTAATCTTTCTCTGTGCTGCAAGAGCATGGTCAAATAGCTGTAAAGGCTGCAGGCAGCTTGCTGTTGCTTTAGGAGGCAGGAGTTTCAAAACTAATTCTCAGCTTGCTGTGCCAATACGGCATCAGGAGGGTTGGACCTGCTTGAACAGAGGTGGTGGCTGAGGTTTAATTCAAACTGGGTAGATCCCCCCATCTGAAGCTGTCTTTGACAGATTCCCCCTGTATGCTGAAAGCTCCCTCTGGCAGTCAAAGGAGTTCAGGCTTGGGAAGGGTTCCTGTGCTGCTGTTGCGCTATTGTGGTGTCACAGTATGATGTGAACTTCATGGTTTTGTGAGGTGTGAGGATGGGGTAGGACAGCTGTTTGGGCTAAGATGGGAAGGGTCCAACTCACTCTCTAGGGTAGACTCAGTCATGTGAGACAGAACTGCTTTTAGAAGAAAGCAAAAAATCCAACTTTTTGTTCTACTTCATAGTACAGGAATTGGAAAAGGTAGTTAGGCTGTCAGACTTGGAAAATCTGTGTTTGATTCTCATCCCTGCTAGAGGCTGCAAGTTTGAATTCGAGGAATTCATTGAATCTTGTTTCCGTCTTTCAAACGGGCACAGTTGTTTTTCCTAGCTTCCCAGGAAGGCTGGTGAGTAGAAATTCACATGCAATGTGCCTAGATAGGATGTTGCTGATGGAGGTCTTGTAAATGCCTGGTTAGAGCTCCTGGGGAATAACAACAGATGGATAAGCTCTCTGAGCTCCCATCTGACTGTTCCCTCTCTTTACAAGATTGTTTCTTACACACTGTTACTCCCTGTATATGTCCAAGGCAGTGAGATTTCTCTTAATAACCTTAATTGATCTTGCCAGAGATCACACATTGTGCCTCAGTCCTGAACCAATTTACCCTCTCTCTCGCTCTCTAGTTCTCACCCATCCAGGCCTC